>VBSM01000605.1:19707612-19955832 GCA_008086735.1 Cheirogaleus medius | reverse complement strand
GCCTCCCAGAGTGCTAGGATTACAGGCGTGAGCCACCGCGCCCGGCCTCTATCTTTCTTAATATGCTGAGACATGTTTTGCAGCCTAAGATATGATCAATCTTGGAGAATGTTCCATACGTTGACGAAAATAATGTATATTCAGTAGTTTGGGGTAAAATGTTCTGTAAATGTCTGTTAGGCCTGTTTGTTCTAGAGTCCCATTTAAGTCCAGTGTTTCTTTAGTTTCTGCTTGATTGATCTGTTCAGTTCTGTCAGTGCAGTCTTGATTCCCTGGCAATTATGATGCTGTTGTTTATCTCTTAGAGGTATAAGACACATTTGGGAAATTTCAACCTACTCATTTTTTTTAAAATGAGATACTTATTAGTCTCAGCAAAATGAAATGATTTCTTTAAGGTCACACATTTAAATAGTTAGCAGGAGAATGTGACCTAGAATTTTAGTCAAATACCCATCTAACCCCTCCCCCAAACTACTAAGCTCTCAAATTTTATCTATTTTTCTCAAATTATTTGTAGAATATTTAACAAATTATTCCCTTAATTTGGCATTTCTTTGTCTATAATTTTACAGTTTATGTAAAGAAAAGTAGATTAGGGTGATTTTATTGTAAAGGTGAAGATCAGAATGACATTTGTGAAGCTATAATACTTGTTACCATCTGGCATACACAAGGGTGTCATATTAAATGGTATCTGAATGAGCTCCTTTTGGAAGTAAACCTTTAATAGATTAGGAAACTTTAGGGGAATTTCTCCTTTTTAATAGAATATTTGAGAATGAATTCTGCATATATGGCCAATGAAGGAAATCTAGATTAGTTGCCAAAACCAGGTTTTAAATCAATTTGCAATCCTTCACAGTTCTTTCAAAGAGGCAATGAAAATTTTGATGAATTAAATAAAAACCTTTATAAGGAAGGGGAGCCCTTACATTGGCAATGTATAATAATTAAAGTTTCCTTCTTCCCTCTTTCCCTCCTTTTTATCCTTCTTTTTTTTTTTCTCTTTATTTCAGTGACATTAACCTCATAGGGATAAAAAGTTAAAAGACATTGATTACAACACATGCAATTGAGTGACAAAGTTTGTAGCCCTCTTAGAAATACATCCATACATTGGGATAATAAAAAGAAATAGCAAGGAAAGAAATCTAAGATAATAATGGAAACTGATAATTCCCATAGTCCATGTTGAAAATACATGATCTTCCTGAAAGTGGAGACATCTGCGATGCTAGTATTGTCCATTCTGTTCCTTATGACTGAGCCAAGTGAGGCAAAATACAGCAGATGAGTTGGGGGAAGAAAAACTGCTACCTTGGCAAGGTGTATAAACAGTAACACCATCTACATCATTAACTAGGGAATGCATGTAAAAATTAAAGCACTCTTGGTAATATGGGCTAGCTTCACTTCTATAGAGTGGGGTTAATAGAAATATGATACACCAGATGACATGGAGTTGTCTAGACTTCATCTTCAGCCAATCCATCCATGTTTTGGAATCTATTCACTTGTTTTCCTGAGAAGGAGTAGATGTTCAGTTTTGTTCTGTCTTTGATTCTGGAAATAGGTTACTGTGTTCTGTCATGTCAGAAAGATGATATGGGATAACTAGACAATTGAGAGGCATTTTCTCTGCAGTACATTACTTGTACCTTTACTTGCCATGATAACCACAATAGGCAATCCAAGCCACAAATAAGTGTACATTTGAGGAAAATGTATGTTAAAATATATATGTTAAAAAAACAAAATTATGTTAATATGTATTACCTTGGTGGATATTTAAACATTCCTCATGCATATAAACACCTAGTTAAAGAGATGCAGACTTTTGGTGTGTCAAATAAAAATGACTCCTTGATGATATACTGCCAAAAAATAATATAAATTTAACTTGCATGTAAAAAGGCAAAATAATAAAATTACTTCATATATGATTATTCTTTCTTAGACTATCCTTTAGTTTCAATCAGATACTAGCCTGGATTAGCTATAAATTTATATTTGTGATGGTTTCTGTGCCATTATATTTGTGTGTCAATATATGTATTTGTGATTTGTGATATTTGTGCATGTACAGGTGAATATGAAATAATGATTTAGAAAATAAATTAGCTTGGAAGTGTGAAAATGTCATCAAAATAAATCTCACCCTTTTTTTTAATTTTGGCAAGTATAATTGTTATGGATCATGCCCTGCATAATAAAATGTTTTACTCTTAAGTAGATAGTAATACAAGCTTCTTATTTCATTAAACATGTTATAAATACTTAATTTGTATATAACCTCTATTTCTTTTCTCCCCTTCTTCTCCCATTCTCCTGCTACTCAAAAAGTGCTCTTGTTTCTTCCCCTACTCCTGTCATTGATCTTATGTACCTTTCTGGCCAATTTAGCATGGGTGTTTTGATAAAATGCTCTGACATTAGCTATGAAGTTGTCTTGTAAGAGAGGTTGTCTGCTTTTTCACCAATACTTTTCAGGTCCTTGGAGCATTTTCATATAGATGCTTCACAAGAGCCATTTGAGAACTGAAAACATTTGGTGTGTACATCTCTGCTTTTGGTCCCACAATTTTTCTGAGTTTTATTTGAGCTTATGTTTGCTTTCTTATTTCTATTTTATTCCTATACTTATTAACTTTTAGTTTTAACTCTCCTGTGGGGTCTAATTTAGAGTTTGGACTAAGATGCAAATTAATAATAAACTTTCTCAGTCAATCTTGGTGTGATGGCTCAGAAGATGGAACTGGTCATAGTTTGAGGTAAGGATCAGGAATGGTAGTAGGGAGACATACAAGATTTTCTTATGGGAACAAAAACAAATAACTTCTTTGCAGTATTCGAGCCCAGAGAGTGATAAGCCTTTTCTAACTTTAGTATTCTATTTACAAAATCACAAGACTTTTATAAATTGCCAGACTGCAGTGCATAAACCAAATACCAACAGAGCAGTGACCTTTCAAATTACTGGCATAACAGAAGCTGAGATCAGAAAGCTCAAACTTAAAGCAAACAATTACAAGAAATCCTACAGAAATGCCTTCTGTGTCTGGTCAACTTTACATAACATGACATATTATAAAGTGTCTTTGGCCTTTTAGGTAGAATGGTCTATAAAGGTTTAACTGCTTTTGAAAATATAAATCTGGAGATTTGTGGTATTTGGGTTTATGGATAAGAAACTTTGTAAATTGAAAGAGAAAGAGTAAGAAAGAAAGGTTTGTGAAAGCTGATCCTAATAACGTTAGGGGGGTGAAACCGGAGTGGGGTGGGGTGGGTGCAGATAGGAGCAGAGTTAGAGGATTAGGGAAAGGGAAATTATGTTGCAAACAAAATAATGAGAGCATGTTATACAAAGAGATTTCTTATGTCTCATTTTAAATATGTTATAGAGATAAATTTAAAATAGATCATGAGAGATTTTGAGTCAGATTTCCAATTTTAAATTGTTATATGAGCTTCCATCATTTTCCTATTTCATATATGTTTCTTTATGGGTTTGATTTAAACTGTATAAAAGTACAGATACCAATTACTTTATAACAAAATTAAATTCATATATGTATATATTTGCATATATATGCATAGAGAGGTTTTTCAGTCTTAAAATTTATTCTTTAAAGATGTTTCATCAATGATGAAAAGGATAATTTTTCTCTATGTCTTTAGTTTTCTGGTTTGAAATTTGTCAATATTTTAATTTTCACCTTCATATACTCATCAATAGTACAACATTGTAAACATACAGATTTTACCATGTTTACAGTTGAATAGATGACTAGAGGTACATATATGATGAGTAATACTTTCTAAACTTTCTAAACACATATTTACTTTTCATATATCTGTGTAAATGATTGTAACAGGAAGGGAAAATATTTTAGTGATGTATCATTATGTATAGTGTTTTAAAGCATATTCAACTGCTCTCATGTTTGGAGATTTTTGAATATGATGAATGTTTCTCTTTTACAGAAAACATTTTGTCTATGTGAGGCATCTGTAGCCAGCTTTTATTGCAAATGTTTGAAAGGCTATTGTAAATATGGGATATTGCCAGACAGTTAGTAAAAAGCAAATTGAGTCTATTGAGAGATTAATTCACCAGCTGAGAGAAGTACATTTGCCTTAGAGTCATCAGATATTCTACCCACCAAACTCATCCTCCAAGATAGCATCCCTAATGAGCTTCCTAAACCAACTAAACATAAGCAGGAAGCATCACTCATCAAAACTGACTATTTTCAGCTAATCAGCTGACTGCACAAACTGCACAGCATTGAGGAAAGGAAGAACATTCTAAAAGGTTGGTTTTTTTTTTTTTTTCTGTCCTCACTTTGTTGGTTTCTCAATTTTATGGATGCAGTGTCATGCACAGAACTCTGTAAATGAGCATACTGCTTTATAGTATATAAAGTGCTTTCCCATGCATTATTATTCAGTAGAATAAAATGAATTTTAATGGACTTAAGTGATTTGCCTAAAGGCACACAATTAATGTGTGGCTGAGACTCAAAATCATGTCTTTTCCTCTGTTCTAATTGTTCTATAAATATGGATGTATTGATTGACTTTCTCCCCTCCATGACAGAGAGTAGGTTCAAAATTTAAAACGCCATCATTTTTACATTGGGGCAGACTCAGATGACAGAATCAAGGCAGGATAGGGGATGTAGATAGTGGTTTTCCTAACCATTACTGAGCACTTACGATGTGCTAGCACTTTACTTAATTTAACCCCAATAATGCTCACAAAACCTTCCAAATAAATATTCTTATCCCATTTTACAGATGCAGAAAATGTAGGCCCAGAAAAGTAACATTAAATTTGAGCTTTACATTTTGAAAAATTATTATATCTTATGAATATATGGAACAGCTACTCATGTGTGTAGTAAAAATGAAGAAAAATTTGTTATAGTGTGTGGCAGGAATGTATCTATTATAATATGATTGACTTTCACATGTCATCTATGGAAATTGGCTTCATTATCAATCTATGTATTCATTTTATTTGTGTATGTTTCTTTAAATGTGCACACATGGAAACCTTTTTGTTTCATTAAAGACCAGTTGAGGAGGGTTCCTTTTTGATGGAAGCCATGTCTGTTTTTCAAAAGGAGTTTAAGAGCAGGATGTGAAATAGCAGTTGCCCATGAGGGTGGAACCAACAGAACAAAGGAGAGTTATTTGCATCTTTTCTCCCAGAGACTGGAGGAAAGGAATGCAATGAGCTGAGCTGATCCCCAGTGAAAAAATAGGGGAGGAGATTATTACCTGATGATCCAAATCATGATGCTAAATTTTAGCTTTAGAAAAAAAATATGTTTCAAACAAAGTAAGTTTTAAAAATATTCCCATATTCCAGATTTATAATGCAGTATTTTATTTAGTACATATTCACTTAAAAAAGTAATTGAAATATCCTCTTTCTTTCCAGTTTATAGTAACTAGTATGGCAAACACAAATATATTTAGGAAGTATTTCTCGGTATGATTCTTTAATGTCAAATTTTTTCTTAAACAGTTTCTTCAAAGTCTCCAGGTGCTCCAGAATAAGATCACTTTAAATTATTTCTTATTAAAGATTTAAAAAGAAAATTTGGCAAGATCTAAAAACTAAACCATTAAACTGTTTTTTCCTGATTTTCAGATTATTTAATTTTATTTTGTTGCATGTTCATGAATGCCATCTTTGAAATAAAGCATATACTAATCATTTATTAAGAGCAAAGACTATGTCTTCTCTTTTAATATGGCTATGTATCCTTCAATATACATGCTACATAGTACATGGTCAGTTAATGCCATTGAATGAATAAGTGAAATAATCAATCTGTTAGTCAATAGGTATGAACCCAAAGTTATTCTAGAATATCATAGTCTCTAATGATTTCAGTAAAAGTGATAGTACTTTACTAAATTAGATATAGAGGTCATTGAAGACAAAGTAAGCTTAAATTATTTCCAAATTTCAAATAAATAAACCAAAATATACATATGTATTAGGCTTGGCATGGTGGCTCACACCTGTAATCCCAGCACTTTGGGAGGCCCAGGTGGGAGGATTGCTTGAGGCCAAGAATTCAAGATCAGCCTGGGCAACATAGTGAGAACCCAACCTCTCCAAAAATTTTGAAAAATTAGCCAAGCGTCATGGTAGTCCTGTAGTCCCAGCTACTTGGGAGGCTGAGGCAGGAGGATCACTTGATCCCAGGAGTTTGACATGATAGTGAGCTATGATCACTCCACTGCAGTCCAGCCTGGCTAACAGAGCAAGAGACCCTATGTGCCCCCTAAAAAAAAAAATTATATATATAAACTAGTATGTATGTATTTAACATCTACAATGTGGTAAGTACTCTAGTCATGAAGGGGAGATGGTATAAAGCAGATTGAATGCTGGTCTTCACTTTGAAACTCTTACCATTAATCAGAAGGATGTGACGTATGTTCAAGAGAGTTGATTAAGTGCTAGTGAATTCTCCAGAGTTACAAAGATCACAGAAATATATGTGGGATGGAAAAAGAGATATTTGAGTGTGAACTTGAAAATTAGATATAATATGATGAGTTGAAGAAGAGGGAAGAATGTATTCTATGAGGGGAGGAAACAAGAATTAGAAGTGAGTAGAATATAAAACATGCATAGACAAATTATTGACATAAAGTCACACAATTTTTGTGAGAAGAACAGATTGACGGCTCTGTGGCAAAAGCTGGGTGCAGGGGAACAGTGTTTTTATGTGGGGCCTTGACTACCAGGCCAGATTTAAACTTATTTCTAGGCCTTATTTCCAAAAGTATATCAGTGTTGAGTGAGGGGAGAAGGGTAATTTGCTTATGTACATTTAGAAAACGTGAGATGAATCTCAACTAGACAAGAAATCTTCCTGTAAAATTTGTCATTAAACTAAGGAGTTTGGGGAAATCAAAAAGGGGCCATGTTTGGGGCATTTCACCAGATTTTATGACTTTCTGGGACCCATTTATTTGGACTGATTTTCTCCTCAAGACTTATGTTGGCAATCAGTGGTTTTGATGGTAAAGAGTCACAAATAGCCTTAAAGCTGATAAATGACATGTTGAAAGTACTGATTTGGGGAAAATAATATGGTGGGTAGTGGGTAGGAGAGACTCATGACCTCTATAAGGAGGGAGCTGTGAAGATAAACTGTAATGATTCATGAATAGGGGAGATGAATAGTTCTATTTTAAGATAGAAGGTGGTAGAGGTCATCTTTACTCCCAATTGCTGCTTAGAGATGAACTAAAGACTACAACAAGCACTGCAGATAAACATTTCAGTGTAATCTGTATAAAGGTGAGAGCTCAATCTGTTAGGATGAGTTCCCAGAAAGAGACTAAAAAAGACAGAGTATATTATTAACTGAGAAACATTTACATTTATTTTAGGGGGAGGGAGTACGTGAGGAGAAAGATGAGCAAACTAAGATGAAATTAGGGTAGTTTAGTCCAACAGAAGAGAGAAATTGAATAAAGATCTAATTATGAAAAGCCCATTGTTTCTTCTACTAGAAATTCACTGGGAATTTTTGCAAATTAAGTTTTATTACAATTATAAGAGTGAAAGTGAACTTTCGTGGACTTGTGATAATTGAGAAGTAAGAAAATGAAAATTATGAGGCAGAACCTCCATGCAGAGGAGAGAGAAATATTTATGCTACTAGAGGGAAAAATGATTGGGGACCTAAGGATCAAGGATCAAACGGGATTCAGGATATATTTGGATCAGTTGATCATAAGAAACATTAATTATATCTCTTTCTCGGAGACTTGCAAAATAGTTGAGAAGGACTGTACAGAGGCTGAGAAACCGGAATGTAAAGGTAAAATCTGATAGCTTGTTTTTAAGGGCACCATCTTCTTAGTAATGTGATATCTAATGGGAATTTTGACCTCTTGTTCTGAGAAAAAATGCTAGAGAATCCAAAGATATCAAACAAAATTGCCAAGAAGTACATGTGGCCCAATCAGGGGTTAAGAGAGTATGTTAGTTTTTTCTTGATATATAACAAATTACCGCACACTTAGCAGCTCACGACGACATCAATTTATTAGCTTATAGTTCCATAGATAAGAAATTTGGGAGGGCTCACTGCTCAGAGTCTCACAAGGCTGAAATCAAGCTGTCAGCTAAGCTTGACTCCATTTGGAGGCTCTGAGAGAGAATCTACTTCCAGGCACATCTAGGTTGTAGAGAGAACTCAACTGTAGAACTAGTAGTCCAGTTATAGGACTGCTCACACCTTCAGGGCCAGTAGAATGGTCCCCTGCATCCAATCCTCCCACCGCTACTTCCCATGCTTTGAATGTTTCTAAATTCTGGTAATAGAGAAAACTTTCTGCTCTTAAAAAACTCATGCAATGACATTTGTTCCAGCAAAATAATCTCCCTTTTGGTAAACTCAAGATCAACTAACGAATGACGTTAGTTACACTGCAGAATTCATTTTGCCATATAAGTTAGGGAGTGTGACTGATGTCATTTTCACAGTCCTGGGGATTAGAGTAGGAAGGCTTGGGGTCCATTTTACCATTCTACTCAGCACAGTTTAAATTAAAATATAATTTTATATAGTTATAGTACTTAAAAATTTGAGTTCATGTGCCTTAGATATTTCCTAAAATGTCACTGTAGTGATGGAGAAATGCACAAAATACAATAATTTTTAAAAGATATGTCCTATATTATTTTTACCAATTACTGTAAATAAATGATGACATATTCAGTTGCCTTCAACTGAAATCAATTTCTTAAAATAGTTTTTTTTTTTTTTTTTTTACATGGACTATCTTTCTGTTTGTGTATTTGAGTTCAAATTCATTGGTTTGGGTCTTTGTGATTTATACATTGTTGGTGGTGTTCATGAGATTTCATCTGTGTTCTGGCCAAGGTCCCAGTAAAATATTGAAAGAATTCTTAGAGAAGTAAAGGGTAAATAAAGTTGATATGGGAAAATGTTGCAAAAGAATGTTAGGGTCAAAAGGGAACAACACATCACCAGTGAGTTTGTCTTTTGTTGTTCTTGTCAGATAATACTTTGAAAAATTGTAATGTAAGTTGTGTAATTGGATTCTCTATCAAATAATTCTTTCAATTAATGTGTTCTTGGTATTTAAACAATATTGTAATAGAATATATAATAAAGTAGAAAATAATCAAAATGTATTAATTTTTAATGTGCTGGGATATTAAATATTTGCAAAGTACTTACATATAGTTTTCTCACAATATGAACAATGGTCCAGATATATTATTGTCCCTATTTTAGATATGAGGGAACTGCGTTATTCAGTAACTTACGCAATACCCTATATCTCATGGTTAGTATATGTCAGAATCAGGTTTCACATCTAAGTACGTTGGACCTCAGAGTCCAAGCCCTTTATACTAAATAAATGATAAATGGGATTATTTCACAATATCAACTGATAAATGGTATTATCTTATTTACCATTTGTCCTTATTTACCATTTATATAATGGTATAAAATAATACCATTTATCCTTAATTTTCTTTTCAGATTTGACTTTTTATGTAGTTTATTTCATATCTGTGTTTCTTCATTGCAATACACTCCTTTTCCAGGAAGTAGCATACATATCAGCATATTAAACACTGTTAAAACAAAAAAAAGCTTTGTTTAATATAATAGTTTGTAAATTCACTTGACCTTGAAAGAAGCCTTGTTTTAAATTGGACACCACATATTGCCCTTTTTTTTTTTGTAAAATGCTTATAAACAAAGTTAAGAATTTAAAAATTATTGTCAAGTTGTTCTAGCATTTCTTTTTTTATTAGGGAAACTAACTTCAGAATTTGTGAACTAAAGTTATTTTCATTTAATTTTGAAAATTTATGCAAGTCCAGTTGCTTAGTCTAAGTGTTCTCTAAATGATAAACATATTTGTCTTAGATATATTGAGCCTATTCCACTCTATGTTCAATACATAATGCTGTTTTTGAGTTGTATATTTAATTATTATCTGCTAATTGTTTGCTAATTGATACTGTTATTTGAAAAGTTACTAAAGGAATAACCCTAAATCTTTCCTAAAGCACCATGAGAATTTACATGTTCATTAAATGGGCAGAAGAAGCCCATTTTATTAATAATATAGCAGTACCCTCTAGTGCTCATGCTTGGTCATGTGTTCTCCAAACTACCTTAGAGAGGTAAATGTCACATACTGTCAAATACATGGATTATTTTATTCAGTCTTAGATTTAAGTGAAATATTCTATTATTTATAATATCTTTTTGAAAAGGAGTTCAGACATTTCCAGTATTATTCAAAAATATTACCGGCATTCCTGTGCTATAGGAAAAAATAGCTTTTCCACCTATTTCACTCATAAAAGGAAATGAAATACTTGAAGGTAAATAAATAAGAAGTCAGATTTATTAAGTGATGTGTAGAAATGGAAGTAGTATCTAAGTCTTTTGTCCCATGGTTCAGTTCTGTACCATATGCATTGGACCATATATTTCATCCAAGAAAGTTTAAGTGAAACTATAAATGTATATGTCCAAAATTCTAGATTCTTTTGACCGAATTCTTTTCTAGAAGAGTAGAAATCTTTTTGATAAATTTTGGACTGTAGGTTTACAAAACAGCATAATATTATCGGCCAATATACAACAAAGGCAGTTACGCTATGTTAGAGTTTGATTTATCATACTTAAGCATTGTTTATTCAGACACACAGGATACTCTGGCCAAACTACCTATAAGCAAAGAAGGCCCAATTTTATTTATTTCCAAAAGCATTATTTCAGAGCTGAGACACAGATTGTAGCTCTTTATGGGTGTCAGACTTTGCTAATGATTTATTATTATTTCACTTGCTTTTATTTTTCTTGAAGACTTGATTTGGTAAGGTATCTATCCCAAAATTGTGGATCCACATTAGATAATAATTCTAATTTCTAAATAAGTTTCTGAATAGAGTTCTTAGATCATTTGAATTTGCTATTAATAAATAAATGCCTTTTGTTATCCACATGTAGTTGTTGCAGGGTCGGTCACCCAAACCTGACAAGTGGGAACTGCTTCAGCTGGGCAGCGGTGGCGGTATGGCAGAGCAAGTCAGCGGAGACTGTGATGATGAGGACGGCTGTGGGGGATCAGGAAGTGGAGAAGTCAAGAGGACACTGAGAATCACAGACTGTAAGTGTATGATTCCAACACCATTTTTAAAGAATTGATTGTGAAGGATAATTATTATTATGAATGTAAAGAAATAATGACAATGAATTCAGAAGCAAGCATGAAGAATTGGAAATCTACTTTTAGTTATTTAGGGCATGTATTCTCAGGGGTTTCATTTATTTTTAACTAATGGTTTAAATGGAAGTGACACATTTCTGTGAACAACTAGTGAATGATCACCAGTTCTGAGAATAATGAAGGTTTAAATGTTGGATTATTCTTAGGTTATAATGAATATAGCTGTATATTGATAAAAAATGTAAAATCAGGATGGGCAAGTACTTCTAAATGATCAAATTATGTAATTTAAAAAATATTATCATGCCATTATGTGAATGTTTTAATTTACTATGTTTTGACATAATCAAATTGTAAAGAATTGATAAAAAATATGGCTAATTATGGTGAAAACTATTAATAATTGGGCTTGATGCTTTTGAATTTGTTCTTCCGAACAGTCTCACCAAACATTCATTTTATTTTGATTTGCATGGATTTGAAACTTCTAAATAGCATGTTCATAAAAAGTTACCAAATGGGTTTCCTTTCCTGGTATTAACATACAAGATGATGAATATTGGTTTTCTACCGTCCATTGTTATGTGTGTGCATTTGTTCATATGAGTAAGACAACCAACATGATTAACTGAGAAAGAATGTGAAAGTTAGTGTACCCAGAGTAGCTGACTTTCAACTATTTATTTAGTTCTGATAATACCAAAGGCAAGGCTAAAGTAATCTTCTGACATGCAGCCTCACTTGGAGGTTGGTCTGATAGCCTCCCTATGAATCACTCAGGGCTGTTTTGGATCTGTTAAACGTGTCTTTTGGTGGGAGAAAAATTCACTTACTTTTTGGTTCTCTTGGAGTGAATTAAGAACACTACAAATGCTTCAAAATCAATTATTCATTCTTTCTAATATCTAGTTTTACAAGCCAAATACAGTAGTTAAAAAAATGGAAGCCAAAAGCAGTACAAAATTAAAAAGAAAGTTAACATAAAGAAATGTTTTCCTGTTAGACACAGTAATAAATTTTACTTAACATGGAAGATAAATGGATGTTAGTTAGTACACTTGAGCGGCAATTGACAAAAGGGCCACAAATGTCCTAGTGCAAATTAAATATATTCTACTCTTATAGAATGAGATAAGGATGTATGTTTTTGTTATTGGTATTAATATAGTTTATCAGATTAGTTTGTTCCTTTTTTCTTTCTTTGGTTGTTTAGGTGAAAAAAAAAAAAGGAAAATGAAAAAGAAAGGACAAAGGATTTTAACCAGAAAAAAACATTTTTATTAAGAGCTAAAATGTCTTTTACTGTATTTTGGAATTATGTTACTTATCTATTAGGGAAATATTTAATAATCTTTCATTTTATCCTATCTAGAGTATTTATATACACTATAATTTCATTGCCATTTAAATATTAGCAAAATTTTAAAGCATAAAAGGTATCAAGGAAAAAGGTATAGAGTGACATTTCATCTATAAAGTGTATGCGTGTTTATGTGTAGAATTGGTACTTTCATGGGGATTTTTCACTTTCTGAAGTTATTTATGAGCTCAAAAACTTATTATATATTAATAGATAACTCTTTTTGGTTTGTTTCACA
The DNA here is from genome assembly GCA_008086735.1 of Cheirogaleus medius. NCBI lineage: Eukaryota > Metazoa > Chordata > Mammalia > Primates > Cheirogaleidae > Cheirogaleus > Cheirogaleus medius. The sequence continues at coordinate 19,942,966 of VBSM01000605.1, read as the reverse complement.
AGAAGTAGAGACAGTGAAGGACATTCAACTACTAATAGTTTTTCCACAAAACTATACTTGTCCAGGTAGCAAGAATGAATTTTTTACTTCAAAACCTTGGTTTCAATTACTGCTGAAATGTACCAGCTATGGTACAAGTAACTCCCCATCAGAATTGGGAGATTTCAGGTAGAGATGATTTTCAACTCCAGGCAAACATCAAAAAAAAAAAAAATCCACCTCTACTATAAGTGGATTGCCTATTATGTTTCCAAGAGTTTATAGCTGTTACTTTTCAATTTTTAATAAGTGGTTAGGAAACTACTGTGGATAGCAGACTGAAATAAAGAGGAACAAGGAAAGTAGCAAAGTATAGGTCACATTTCTATTTTTATAAAGCACTAAAATATTTTACCTTTTTCTGTCCAATTTGATATATTGGTAAACAAATTAAGATATAGTTTTAGATGGTCTTAATGACTTAAAAATATTGTGCTCTAAAAAGTTTAACAGGCTGTCATTTGTGTTAAAAATTTGAAATTCACCATTATTCCTTATATTTTTATTTATTCTTTATAAAATACAACATAAGTAGTTTGTTACCTCAAAAATTCTGATTAAAAATAAAATATATATTTATGGTTATGTATATTTACAGCTATATATAGTATTAAGGAATAGTACTAATATTGTATCTTAAATTTCATAATTCTGCCCTATTTATGCAAATGTACAAAGTTGATAAATATTTTGACAATTATTAATTGAATGGATTTTCTGTTTGGGTTCATATTTAATTCAGGCAATAGAGAGAGGTCTAAATACTTCAATATGCCAAGTTTTATCACCTAAATATTTATATACATTTTAGGTATCATTTTGTTTTCATCACCAATGCTATCAAATTGTTGAGGAATTGTTTAGCTTTTTAAACAATCTCTATTGGTAATCCTACCTATAGACTATGATAAAATGTTAACTAATATGTCTCTTTTAGAAAGAAGCCATCTATACTACCTAGTTTTCACTCTTATGAAACTGAAAATATTTTCCTATTTTAGAGAATGGTTTAAAAATTTCAATATTATGAAAATTTTTCTACATTTTAATTATATTTATTTGGCTCATTTACATAGATATGGATGTTTTGCTAATAACCTGGAATTGCAGGATTGAAATGGCTTCAAACCTTCATTTTTTTTCCCTCGCCCTGCTTGATAACTTGCCATCCCTTCACATTAGCTAACTGACCAAGGCTCTAAACACCAATAGAAAAAATAAGTTCTCTTCTTTGGCTATGCAGAGTAGAGCTAATATCACTAAAACCAATACCTCTTCAACTATCTGACTGCTCTTCTAATGTCTCTAAATCCTGATAACTTCAAATATTGAAAAACAAGCCAGAGTGTAAACGAGTACAGGCTATAGCAAAACTATTCCATGTGCAATTTTAAAAATCTGTGGCAGCATTGCTTACAATTCTTATGTGATATTATGATTTAAATTGTAATAACTCTTCTTTTAAAAAAAATAAATAAATAACCTGTGATCAAATTCATTTTATTGAGGTGGTTCACAGTAATAATCTCAAGCAAAACGAATTTGATCACAACTTGATTCAGATACCAGATATTCAAAAAGTAGGATGATTTTAAGCCTTGAAATTCAGATTTAATGGGCTTCTCCTCCTCATCCCAAATTCTAAGTATTAGAGGAGCCCAGAACTCAGTTCTCAAACCTTTTATCGTCTCTACCCACAACTAGCCCTTTTCCCGTAAACTTCTTACTGATTTTATAATAATAAACTCATAATAACAATAGTCATGATAAGGTACCTTGCCACTGTCTGGTTTGTAAAGCATTTCCAAGTGTGCTTTCTCAGGAGGTAGTCTTCTTTGAACAGAAAACATTCAACTTAAATAAGGTTAATTTAGAAATAATAGGATAATACATTAGAATACTAAGTTTCCAGATCTAGAAAGAATTTTTGGTTACTCTTCTATAGTCTAAAATAAATAGAACTATTGTTTATATTGTGCTTTCTCACTTAGTAACCTTATATCGCCCTCTAACAAATGTATCTGTATCATGATACCAAAAATGACCTTGGAAGAGAATATTCCACGTGCATAGTAAATGAAAATGACACTTTGTTAGCCACTGAAGAATAAAGGTTGCTGATTTATTTAGTAATGCAGGATTATAGAGTGAGTGAAAATTCTTGGCTTCCTTTTATTTATTTTCACCATAAATCACCTTCACTTCAAAAATCTCAGCTAGGCATGGTGGTTAGGAGGAGCTTAAAAAGATACTGCTTTATTTTTCTTTCCAAAACTACTAAAACAATGGTATTTATTCATATAGTAGAAATTATTTTATATAATTTTATATTGTCTAGTTGATTTTTCTCTCACTAATATAAATTCTCTCAAACAGATAATGCATAAGATTTGGATACTATGAAAATAGTTCTAAATGTGTAAATTGAGTATGTATATTCTTTCTAAAATTAAAGTTTCATCAAATTTAACTAAAACGTATTTAGCTTACTTTGCACAGTGTTGAAAAATAGCCCATTAATAAATTTTTCTAAATGTAATAAAAATATACTGAAAGTAACTAAAATAACTAAATAGCTTATAATGTGTTTATCCATTTATACTAAAAATAAGATGAAAATCTTTGCAACACATTGAAAGTAGAGTTGAGTAATGACTTATACTTTGATCTACACTTTATAAGTGCCTACTATACATGGATCAGATAAAATCCTACATGATAAAACCATGGGAAAATTCAGAGAAACACTTCCTGGTCCTGTTAAATGTTCAAAGTTGTAAATACTTTGGAATTACCATCTAGTGCAGTTTTTACAGTACTGATGAATTTTATTATACTAAAGAGAAATGAAATATATGTCTAAGATAAATATGCTTTAATTAATATGTGATCACTATGAATATTACTTTGATTATACATTTCCATTTTGGTTTCTAAATAATTGATACTCATCCTGGCTGCTTGCTATTTTGTTAACAAGATTGTGTAATGAAATATGGATACCTAATGAATCATATAAAATCATCTTTCATTCTCTTGAAAAGTTATACATCACATTCATGAATTTAAATAATAGAATTGAAATAAAGGGTTCTTGAATGCCTAAGTGATGATTTTCATTGCATTGGCTTAGACTGATGTTAAATCACTGAGGTGAAGAGGGAAGATTTATTAATTAAAGCTTAAAGGAGCCTCCTAGCTTACATTACAGGTCACTCAGCTATTCTGCAATATCTCATAACTAAATCTGCACCACACCAGAGGACATAGAGAAGTGATTTTTTTTTGAACAGCACAATGTTAACAGTAGCTATGTGATCAATAAAATTAAAGCCAATATCATCAGATAAAGTTTATCATGACTTCACCAAGGTCAAGTAGCTGCATATAAAATCAGAAACAATCCTATATTTTTATCCAAGTTTATTTTTTACATATTTTTTAAAGATTTCAATTGTAATATTCTCTCTCAGTCAGGATTTAATTAATAAAGTGTACCATGTAAAAACAAGTTAGGTATATCTTTGACTATTTAATGATTTCTATACCTCTGTGTGGAAAGAATAATTTTTATATAGATTATTGACCAGAAAATTAAGTATTCACTAAATATAAATAATTGAAAGAAATGACAGAGTATTTGATCTGATCCCAGAGCTTCTCAAACTTTCTTAAATATGCAAAATACTTGGAGCTCTTGTTAAAAACTAGAGCTTGATGCAGGGAGTCTAAGATGGAGCGTTTCTTATGTACTCCCACATAACGCTAATCCAAGTACCACAGTATGAAGAACAAAAATTTACACCCTTGTTTATTACAATCCTTCTTTAAAATCTCTCTATCAAAACAACATGAACTTTTATAAACAACTATTTATATTTATATATTGGCATTCAAGAAAGCAACATAAGAATGAGGACATTAGGAACTATAACAATCAGGCTGGTAATGGTGTCTTACCCTAAAAGAATTTTGGTGTCAATCTCAGTATGATTATTTTTAGCCTCGGATTTATTTCCTAACACCGAAGGAGAACCACTTTTGTCTTTTCTCAGGGTCTGAAGCCTTTAGGTTACACTTGCTTTAAGAATACTTCCATTTTGAAATAGTACTTTTGGTTTCTCAACAGAAATGTTTCATGTTTATTAACTCCTTCAGTTTGTTAAGATATTTAAAAATATGCACAGTTCCTTATATCACATTAAATGTCAACAGAGATAAATCAAAGTTTTATGTGACTCAGAGAGAGGAGAGAGACTACTCACATGGGGAATTCAGAAAATACTTCATAGCAGAGACAGCGAATGGGCCACCTGGGGGGAAAAAAAAGCCCAAAGATTTAATGGCAAAATTTTGAGAAAGTGGTATCTGAGAGGGTGGACTTATGATTTGGTTTCAGCAACTGACAATTGGAAGAAGAAGGTAGCCTGGGAGGAGCAAACATCATGAACAAAGCGAAGGGTCTGTTTAAACAGGAACAGAATTATTAAAATTGCTTGAAAAAATACTGGAGGGCTAAAAATATGGATTAAAAATGTCACAGTGGATTTTGAATACAAGACTGGATTTGTATGTAATTTGGTAGTCAAAGAGGAACTATTAAAAGATTTACTGTTTTGTTATTTTGCTTAGGTATGCAATTATTTTTACTAGCAATATAGGGAACTGGTTAAGAGAATAAATGTGCACATAAAATTTGGTGTATCTTGCACAAGTAACTCATCACCTACCTTGTACAAGTTCTGTTCCTAGATTTAAGATCTGGATGAAAACAGGACTCAGCAAGTGCCTCTCTAGTACATTTCCTGGGAAGGACTCATGGGGACAATATTTCACAATTTCTTTCATGATAAGAGTTTGTACTCTTTATACTTGAAAGTTAATTTTGCTGGATATAAGAATGTTGGCTCACATTTTCTTTCCTTGCATTTTTTTGGTAAACTCTGCATTTTATTCTGGCAGAAAACATTGTTGGCAAAAAGTAGGATGATAATCTAATTCTCCTCACTTTATAAGCCACATGCTTTTTTCCCTCTCAGTGCCAAAAGTTTTGTTTTATTTTTCTTTTAAATACAGTAATTTTACTAGAATATATCTTTGTGTTTGTGGTTCTGAGTTGGTATTCTCCTTTGCACAGTGTACTTTTTCAATATGTGATTTCAAGTCTTTTATCGGGGAGGCCTTTATTGAATTACAGTTTTAAATAATTCATTCCATTCTTTCGACTTTCTTGTTCAGGAGCAACTGCTATACATTTATTAAATTTTCCTTGTTTATCTGTAGCATTTTCTCAAATCCTTTTTTATCTGTTGATCAATTTTTTTTTGATTGTAAAAATACACATTTTTTTTTTACCTCTGCTTCTCTTAAGGTATTATTACTGGTTTTGATTTGTTTGTTGGTTGCTTTGGTTTTTGCTGTTACATTTCATCTAGGTTGTATTTATTTTCAAATGAATTTTTATTCTTTTTTTGAGATCTTGAATTAACTTCTTTTCTGAATTTTTCTAATCTGATTTATGTTACTTTTTGATGATTTGTATCCTTACTGTGTTTTAGCTCACTTTGGAATAGTATGTTAACTTTTTGGTTTATTTTTGAACATGTCTTTCTGATGTGCTCATTGTTTATAGGGATCATAAAAGAATATACTATTAATACTTTTCTTATGATAATTTTGCATGAGATTTTATCTCAATATATTTCTGTTGCTTATTTTTGTGTTAATATAAATTTCCCAAATTTTTAGAAGAAAGCTTCATTCAAATAGCTTTTCTAAATCTTTTAAGTTTCCTGTTCTATTGTCTTATGCAGTGTTAAAAAAATATGACTTGTTTTCTAACTTCTCCTGGCTCGGTTTATCTTCCCTACAATTATCCATATCTTCTTTTTTCTAGCTCTGTTATTCTTGTCCCACTAATTTTTTATTCCACTTCAGCAGCTATTCTTCAATGTGGACCCCCAGCCCTGAATGGTAAGGAAGACTTGATAGATTTTTAGCTTTGAGAGTTCAATAGGTTTCAGAGAATTTATCCCTTTTAGCCTTATATCAGGGCCCTTGCATCCACCCACTATTAGTGTGGGCACAACTTCTCACAATTCTCTGCTTTTTCCAAATTGATTTCTAGTACATACCTGTTGGCTATTTTGGGTTCTGTTGTTTTCATGTCTTTGCTGTATTGCTTCCCACTGTTTCTTTTGCACACATGCTAATAGCATATAGGTTGTGTGGCTATTGGTAGGATGTTCTTACTCATTTCTGCTCTGAGATTAATAAGGATAACGCTTCAATGAGTTTTGTTTTACATGGTATTCATCTGATTTTGATTTTCCTATCAAATTATTCTTTCTGTTTTATGTAGGGATTTGGGAATGTTCAAAAGCTATGCTGCAACCAACACTGCTATGTTACCTGAATCTCCCAGATCATTTTAATTTTATAAGGAAACAAAATGTGAGAGTAATAGATGATGCTTTGATGTTCTTTTTCCTCTTTGGTCCTGTCCCCCATCTCCACACTATATATATAGTTTAATGTTATTGTTTGATATTAAACAGAAGTGTTTTTAAAATTTATATATCTCCAATTGTCTTTCTGCTAATGAAATAGAATATATGTATTATAATTGACATATGAATATAACACAATGTTTTACTTATTTTCAAATTTAATATGACAAGCAAGACTCTCTATGCATATAAGTATGAATTGCATCAGGTTGCAAAATTGATCTTCAGAGTGACTGTATCAATTCATGCTTGCACTGGCATTGGAAGTAAATTATTTTTGGAATTTTGCCATAATTTCATGTCCTCAAACTTTTTCATTTTGCCAAATTTTTGAATGTATATGGTAATGATATGTGTGAAAGAAAAATTGTACCAGACAGAATGAAATAGGCAAAGAAGGCATTCATTATTCAGGAAGACTGTTAAAACAGGGGAAAGAGACAGAACTCCACTGAATGGAAAGCCTGGATAGTTTCAAGTACCTGGATGAACTAGTGTTAAAGTATTGGGCCAGACTTAGAGGTGAGCTTGGTCATTCTGATTAGCATCTCATTTGCTAATTGATGCTTATGAAAGTTAAGCTGCTACCCTGCCACAGAGTCTGGGAGTCAGGGGTACTGTCATTCTTGATGGTTACATTTAAAAGAGATGCTTCCTGGCCCAGTAAATAAGATAGTCTTGGGTTGCAGAACTGGTAAGAAGCTGGGAGATTTAAATCTCCAAGGGGAAGAGAAAGAAATTGTGATAACAAATGTTCTAAAGTAAATGCAGTAAGAAAATGAAGTTTAAGGGCTTATAGTCAGGAAGAAACATGTTTTAGTATAGTCAACTTGAAGGGAATTTTAACATTGTTTAGTCATGTGCATTCTGCTGCTTGTGAAGTTGATCGTTGCTTTCTATTTAATGACTCTTTAGTGTTTCTTCTTTAGTCACTTGCCATTTTCCCTTTTTTCGTATTTTATTGGTTAATTTAAAGTATCTAATTATATACCTAACCAATAATATGTTGTTAGTAAGAAATCACCTCACCGTTACTGACATGTCTTTTAAACATATATATGTTGCCTGTTTACTCTTAAGGTGCTCAGAGTCTAGAAGGGGAGATAGATAGGGCAATAAATACATTAAAATGAAGTGCAAAAATATAAAACAATTAAAAATATGAGGAATAGAATGGAGACATAAATAGAAGAAAAGAATCAATTCTATAGGGATTTTATCAGGAATGACATTCTACAAGTTATATATGAGCTGGATTTCCACAGAGGATCAAAGCTAGGTAGATGGAGAGTGAGGTAAAATTCATTCCAAACAGAAAGCACAAATGCTTTAAATATCAGAATGTTTCCAGTAAAGTATGATGTGTTTGCTCTTCCTGGAGCATCATGTGAGGAAGGAATAATCCAAAAGGCTAGGAAAGTAGTCAGTGGCTTTTGAAATTCAGAAGCTTATATAAGTGCCCTGTTTAGTAGTCTGGATTTGTTCTGAAGAAAAGAATGGATTTATCCAACTGCAAAAGATGCAAAAGGAAGATCCATGCATTCAAGGCATGATACCCAAATAATATAACAAGTTCCAATGATGTTTAGGCAACGGTTAGCTCTAGAAGTTCAATCAAGTCCCAAACTAAACATGTCAACTTTTCTCCCAATGCTTTTTAGTTTTCCCTTTTTTTTTTTAGTTGATACACAGCCTACTTACCATCCTCCAAGACAGAGACTTAGGAGTTATTGTATGTTCCTCTACTTCCCTCACTCCCTACATTTAATGACCTTACTTCTAAATTTCTCTTAAATGTATTCTTTCTCCTTAGTCCCACAACCACTTTGTTAGTATAGTTCCACAACATTTCTTACCTGAATTGTTCTTATGATGTCACATTTGTCTCTCTGCTTCTGCAAGGTGTCCCAAAAGTCCCCATATATAAGGAAAATGAGAAATTGTAGCTAAATGTACCTTTATTTACAAAATGTGTATTATAAAATTTTAAAATTTGTAAATAAAGATACATTTAGCTACAATTTCCTATTTTCCCTGAGTATGGCAACTTTTGGGACACATTGTATATTGTCCATCTCTACATTCTTCTTAGGATAATATTTTTAAACTGATGATTTGGTTCTTTGCTGAGATATGAGACCTCCAGCCATAATGCAGTCTTATTAGGCAGAGAATTGGTTCTCTAAGGAGAGGAGGCCAATTCAGTATTAAAAGCCTATGAGCCACTGAACAGTAGTTTTTAGTTATTTGTCATTTCAGACAGCCAATTTCAGTTCTTCTGGACACCCAGATACTTTTCACCAAATTAAATTATTTTATTGTTTCCCATATCTCAGTTAAATGAGTATAGTGATTAACTGTTCTATCTTAAGACATATAGTTTAAGAACCAGAATATTGCTATAGCTACTGTGCTGATTATTTACCTGTGTTGTCACAGATCCAAGCCTACCCTTCTATAAATTGGCCTGTGCTTATCTGAACCACCTTTCCCAAACTCTCTACTAAATTCCTAAAGTGAATGAAACCTATAAATTATATTTCCCAGATTCTCTTGCCAGCTAGTGTACTGTTGTTGTTGTTTTTTTGTTTATTTTTGTTATTTTCCTGCCAATGGAAGGTCCTAAAAGGAGATTAAAAGAGGGAGAAGAGAGAGTACTTTCTTCTACCAGTTCCTGTTGGCATTACATCCACAGCAGAGGATCATTCCCCTGCCTCCAGACACATTTAATTCTTATATCAGAAGCTATGTTATTAATATACCACTCACAGGTACCTGTACCAGCTAACTGTGTCTCTATTGCTACTCTGAGTATCAGCAAGGTGGTGCCTCCTAAAGGGCTGAACATCACCCAGGAAGGGCTGCTCTCCCATGGTTCATCCTGAGAAGTATATTTCTCTTCCAAATTCCTGGATTCTGGTTATTCTACTCTTTCCCTTTTTAAAACCTAGGAGTGGGGACAGATCCCTGTACTTACTAATATCTATGTTCCTCCACATCCTATTTTTGTTCCACTCACCTTTAAATTATCAATTCCTGTATTAAGTTATCTCTAAAATGGCTTCTGTTTTCTTGCCTGGACTCTTTCTGATAAGCTAGTGTTAACTGTATAAAGTTAGATCAAAACATAATTATCTGAAAACCAGTAAGACCTTCCTCCTAATTTTTAGGGGAATAAAACTATTAAAATTTCCTTTAGGCTTATATTCTACTTTGCAGGGTAACATCTGTTTTAGTGTTTCCTCCCAAATTCCAGAGGAAGATAATGACCTAGAAAAGTAGATGAAATAAGCCATTCATGCTTGGAGATATTGAACAGAGAGGAGTGGGAAATAGCTGCGTTCTTGGTAAGAAATGCCCTGGGGGATCAGCCCTGGAACCACTAAGCCTTTGATTTGATTTGGCATTGTGCCTGGTCCACCTGAGTTGATTTGAGGCTCTGAGTGTCAACGAGACTACTATCTAAAACTCTCTCTGAGGACTGAGTGGATCTTCCATGGAGCCAACTGTCCAGGGCAGGGAAAAGGTTGAGACAGAGCAATAATTTCATAAATAAACAAAAAGCAAATGGGACTGATGATAATAAGGTGTTGAATGTTGTTGGCTCTTGGAAACAAATTCCAAGTCTCTTCCCTTAATTTCAAGTCCTCCAAGACTTGGAATATTTGAATTAACTCTAAGATTAAGTTAAGTTCCTCTTAAAAATCCTATTTACTTACTGGACATATATTTCTAAAGCATGGTTCTCTTCCTGCGCCCAACTTCAAAACCTTTATTAGTTCCTATAGCCCAGTCAGACTTATATGAGTTGTATGAACCATAACAGGTTATAAAATTTTCAAGGGTGAGTCAGGAAGCATCTTTTTATCTTTCTGTATACCACAGCATTGTTTTTTTTTTGTCATGGAGTATAATAGCCTGAATCAGAATTTCATCAGAATTATATCTGTGCTTGTTTAAAATGCAGATTGTAGAGTTCTACCTAGAAATACTGAATCAATATTTCCTGTGGTAGAGCCCAGAAACTTCTATTAAACAAGCATACTAAGTTATAATTATTACCAATAAAGCTTGAGAACAACTGTCTTGCAGTCAAGACCACAATGCCTCCAAACATGAGACATTTAATGTATTCTGAATCGCATGAATGAATCTTAGTGTAATCTGTATGTCTCCAAAACACATCTTAATTAACATTAAAAAACAGATTTTTTTATGAATTGAAAACATTAATTTTAGTCAAGAATATTCTCTAGAAACCAAAGTGAATATAAATGTTTATATGCAAAAGACCAAAGTTGAATTAAAACACAGTAAATTTGATAAACATAGTTTTCTTCAACAATTATCAGTATTTGTGAATTATATAAATAACTCTTTCATATTTCCACCTAGTGGAGACCTGACTGGAATATTTTACATTAGTTTAATAGAATATTTTGAGTGAAAATTAATAATCCAAAGTAATTATAGAGTGCTAATTGTTAAACCAAAGTATAAAACACTGAACTTAAGAGTGTAATTTTTTAGATTAATGTATAAATGTCTCAATTTTGGAGGAAGTATGCTAACAGATTTTGGGGGGATAGATTTTTTTGATTATGTTAGACTTCCTTTAATTTCCCTCTATAATGCTAATGTTTCATACTATTTTTTAGAATATAAATAATATATAAAATTAATGAAAGTTTTCTGGTTATGCATTTTCAAAATAATGTGGATTTTGTATCATGAGATTTTTCAGCATAATTATTAATAGCCCTTCTATTTTATGAATATATTCTATGGTATCCTTTTTTCCCCTCTGAAATGTAAACTATATGTGGAGCTCATATAGGAATAACATGGTGCTAATTTAATAGAAATTTTGAAATCTAAATTAAATTTGAGTCACTAATGGCTTCCTCTTTGTAGTCCAACTTCATAATTTTTTCTTGAAGTTAACCCCTTACCTCCATATTCATCCATCCATTTATCCATCCATCCATCCATCCATCCATTCAAAAAGTTCTTATTTGAGACTTATTCAGTGCTAGTTACCATGCAAATCTATGCCTTTGGGGAATAAAAATAAGTGATCAGAAAATTACAGTATGATATGAGTAATTTTCTTTGAGAAAACAGGTCTTATGGAAGCATGTAGGAAAGATCTCTAACCCAGTCTTAGGAATAATGGAAAGGCTTCTCAAAAGAATTGAATTGTCATCTGACACCTGAAGAAACAGTCATTAATAGGGCTATGGATAGCCAGGAAAACAGTCACTATAGGGAGAGGAATTGGGAACAGCAACCTGATAACTAGAGAATGCTGAGCATTCTTAGGAAGCCACATGGAGTTCCAGAGTATTATATACAGTGTAGACTGGGGATTGGCATAAACCAACTAATTAATCACTTACCAGTAGCATGCTTTGCCAATAATTATACCATTCATGTGATCACATTTGCTCACTATCAAAACCTCTCAAATTGCAGTGTTAAGAATGCACATGGAGAGCACAGTTTAGGGCCAACTACAGTAATCCAGGCACATTATGTTGATGACATAAATGAAAATCAAATATTTTTTCTGGGTTGATTTCTGCACCTCTTGAGGTGAACTTGGTCACTTCCTCATCTGCTAACTTAACATTTTGTATATGTCTATATTATTACACTATCGTTCACTTATTTCCTCATAGAAAATGAGTTTCTAAAAAATGGTCTCCATGTCTTATTCATCTTTACATTCTTGGAATCAAATATAGTGCATGAGCAAAGATGCTCAGAAAATCTGTAATAAGTTAATGTATGAATATATGAATATGTGAAGGAACTTATTTTGAAATCATAGGAATATAATAAAATAAAACCACACTAGAATAAAATGGAACTAATAATAAAATTGAAATTTATGGCATATATGATAAAAATTAACAAGAATTTCTACTGAATATTTTAGTTCTTCAACATGCAGAGTATTGAGGCTATTATTTCTGTTCTGTTCTTTGCTTTTCATTGATTCTACTTGAGGATCTCTTGGTGTTATTGAAGAATACTGTCATCATTGCATAATGTTCCTTATGTAGGTTCCGTAAAATTTGCTCAAATTCGATGAATAATGACAAGAAGTATAAGGAGATTAAGAATTTCCTATTTCAAAGTTGAAGTTTATTGATTATAAAATGCATATATAAAATATGAAAATTGAGTTGTTAAGTAATCTCAAAAGCTAACTGACATGATAAAAACAACAGCTAATATTTATTGAGTGATACTCAATTATAGTGCCCAGGCCTGTTGCAGATATATCCATGTACTAACATATTTAATCTTAAGAAAACTCTATGTGACAGGTAATATTGTTTTCTCTTTTTGGCATAGATACATTGAGTTCTTTGCCCTAGGTTACATTCATTTCGGTTAGCCTGCTGCTGAGCCAAGATCAGGGCCAGGAAATAGGACTTCAACCAAGAATAACATTAAAATTGTTTCAGCAGATTGTGCATAAGAAACTCCATTCCATATTTTAAGATGTTTTGAAATACTTTTTGTGTATATGGGTGAAATTGAAAATTGCACAAGAAACGTATTGAAGGAAAAGTATCTTTGGAAAGGGCATTTACAATATTACTTTAAATCTCTGAACAGGCAATATAAGAAAAAAAAGTAATGTTCAATTATGTGCTTCAAATACAGCAAGGTCTTATTTGATTGTACTTTTGAGAAAACCATCTACAGCACTTTAAAATAAAGGGATAGGCTTCATAGAGGAAGTGTACTAAACAATATATGAAGTAACATGACCTCTAATTGTGGTTTTATCACTAATGTCCTGGAACCTTGAACAAATCTTGGATCTAATTTGGCAACACTATAAAATCAAGAGATGCTCATGAAGTCCATTTTATCTTTCAAATATTATGTTTCAGGGAAGTGCATATTGTAAAAGAGTTGTTCTTTAAAAATATTTTAGGTATAATCTTGCTGGAAGCTATTTTTATTATAAAATTCATCAAATAAAGACCACTGGAGAAATTTCTGATGCCAAAGTTTGTTTTATTAATTTGCTGCATCAAGGGAAACTAAACACCATAAGAACTGTGAAATGTCTTAGTAATGAGTGTGTTGCCATGGACTGTTTATAGATTTGCTCTTGTCCTGAATAATTCTAAAGTAGAACTTGGAAGGAGAACAGATCAGCTCTTGGTGGGTGCTCTTATGAGGGAAGGGCTATTTAACACTTGAGCATCACAGTTTTTTTTTCAGATGAGAAGACTCAAGCAATGCTGGGAAATCATTGATAAGAAAGCAATAATCACAATAATCACTTATGTGCTCTTAGTCATGTCCTATTAGAGACACTGTTTTAGGTTCTATTAGGAATATCACAGGTCTGCTCTATATCCAAGATAAGACAACATGACAGAAATACACACATACATACACCCTAGCCTAAATAGTGAAATTTCCTTCTTTAATGAGTAACAGAATTTTTTGATAGGGAAAGTAATGTATATAAGATTTTTTAAGTAAACTTTTTTCCTCATAATTATATAGTTCGTTTTACATGAAAATGTCATATCTAAGACCCTACAATATTGATTATTCTAACACAGAAGTGAAAAATTAATTGTAGATTCAATACAGAAGTATTAACAACTCATTGAAATCCAATAGATGATAACAGGTTACATTTCATAATCAATATTTCTGTTACTTAATGTTCATTATTATCCTGACATTGAAATAGAGAAAAAAAATTTTGGTATGAACAAATTCTATATAGTTTTTAATGTTGGAAAGGAAAAGGCCCAAATTACAAATGATATAAAAATTCCAATTCCATAGCATTCTCAAATGAAATGAATAAAAGCTATGTGAATGATTTCAGCTGTAAAAAATAGACTTGAGAGAAAGAGATCTAGAAAATAGAACAGAAGTAACAATGCATGAAGAAATATCACAGAAATGATGTTTTCTGTTTTCCCCTCTGAGTAAAGTAAATGGTTTTCAAAGAAGTAACAGGAATTGGGACTAAAACCAATGGAAAAATACTGATATTAAAGGTTCTGGCGTACAGAAATAGATTTAGAGGGTAGCTCTGGGTAAATTATAAACTAAGCTGGACTCCTGGTGACTGATTGTTAAATACAGTCCTGCATCCACATACAAAAGCGTCCGGATCCCAGTCTGCTGTCATCTGAATCGTGTGGATTACCAGAGCCCAAACCTTTCAGAAAAGGCCAACTGTTGTTTTAAATGGACTTCTGAGCTCAATTTAATTTTACTCATTTTAATTCAACTTCAGTTTTCAACTTAAGACCAAGAAATATCAGCCAGGAAAAAAGAGAGAAAAAAAAAAGACAGTTTCTGTCTCAAACTGGAAGGCCTATAAAGTGGAAATGCCACATTGTTTGTTAGATCCGGTTCAAACCTTGATTCCATGATCTTTCAGTTAAGTGAGGGAAAAATAATTGAGATAGCTGTCACTTGGTGAGAGTCAAGGCTAACTTCAACTGATTGGCATCTCAACATTGGCTTTCTTGTCGTCTTTAGCTAGTTTCCATAAGGAAGGTTGTGTTACAGGGTCGAGAAGTCTTTCTACTTGGCCAAGGGCATCCAAGTAACTGTGCCTGCTAGTAGAACATCCATATGACCCCTCCCCTTAACCATCTTCCTTATCTATTTTTAAAGAATTTACTCTCCAACCTTTAAAACCATTTTTAAATATCTTTGAGGTTTAAAAATTCATATTCCCCCATGATGCATTTCTTTTCTCAGAAATTCTTTTCTTTTGTTTTTCTCTACCTTTTATTTCAAAGATGGTATTATAATAAATTATTAAAAGACAAGGGAAAGAGAGATCATTGATATAAAACACTGGCACTTTGAAGATAAACTTTGGGTACTATGGATATTTACATATAGAATAATCTTTGAATTTCTTAACTTTTCATTATACACTGCTTTTTTATAAATTTTGTAAGTTGACAAGAGCAATGAAAAATTTATAATACAGTGTCTATGGGTATTTTTTGTCCAGGAGATAGTTATATATAAAATTTAGAGAAGAGTCATCAAATAATTATAAAGGAGCAAATTTATAATTTGAAATGGCTTAGCTATTAGTGGGAAATCAAAACTCTGTCCTTATTCAGAAATATATTAAGTTTATTTATTTGATTTAGGCTATGAACATTTGGAACTATGTTATTTAGGTATATATTGTTCAGCATTTTAAAAGGTTTGCTTATACTTTGGGTTGGAGATATTTTTCTAAATTTAAAATATTCATTTTAAATATTTTAATATATTTCTCTAGCACTTATTCTTGTATCATAGTCAACAGCATAAGTTATTACAATGGAACTAACATCAGAACAGATTTTACAAATAAATTTTTCACCTATTAAGAGTATTTCTAGGAAAATGATTGAATATAGGCAGTTAATAGCATGCTAAATTTGCAACTTGGTAAAACTAACATAGTAAAATGAATATATTTATTTCAAAATATACGGAGAACTTAAAAAAAGCTTTTTTTCCTTAAATGACTGGTTACTCAAGTTTCAAGATTTACATTTACAATTATGTGTAGAAAGACTTTTGTTTTGAATTTCTAATGTCCTGAAAAATTCATGCATAAAATTATTTAAATGGTCTTGCTTAATATTAATTTAAGAATATTATCAAGGATTTATGTTCTGATGATGTTAATTACATTTCTTCTAAGACAGGACTTCCTCTATGCAAAAAGCACGATTTTCCCTTAATATAGAAAATTTAACTACCAACTTTCCCACATCATATGTTCACAGTTTCTACCAGAAGCAGTTGTTTTCCAAAATCAGAGTTAGCAATGTCTATTGATGAATTTGTTTTTCTCTATTTTTCTTGAAAATAGGATAAGAAGAAATGGGATGCACATGTAGTGGGAGAGACATTAGTAAGAGCTTTCAAATTATAAAATTTATGAAATATTTTAAAGTCAAGTACTCTTAAATTTTGGAGTCAAATTATACTCTGGCAAATTTATTTTATGAGTACCCCCCATGTCAGTTGCCCTTCGTGTGCTGTATAGAAGCTACTACACATCTATTCTGTTCTTCTCAAATCTTTCACCAAGATGCTACTTTCCAACTACCTACCCATCAGATGAGAACTTCCTTGACTTTGTTCCACAAGCTATTCACAGCTGTCTCCATCCCTACTCATTCCCTTCCTCTTTTCTTTTTTCTATACAATAGCAATGCCCTATCTCCTATGTAAGACCAATTCTGTACTCACTATACCACACCCAGTTGCATCCTAAGAGATTTTGCTTTATATATTATGTCCATTTTTGTCTGTATCTTCAAATTCTTCCTGTTATAAATTATGCCCTTTTAAGAAACATGTTGAATGTCTTAAGCTGCTTCTATTTTTAAAAAGTCAATAAATATACCCCTTACATATATGTCTGTGTATATATATGTGTGTGTGTGTGTGTGTGTATTTATATCTGCATTCACATTCAAATTCATAACTTCCTCTACTGCCCTTTATTATTCTATCCTTTGGCAGCCAGACTTCTTGAAACAGTTGTCTACATTCTGGGATTACTGTTCTTAACATTATTTTGAACCTCAATCCATTTCCCCTTCTCAACTGAAAATAATGTTGCCAAAGTCACCAGCAGCCTCTAGTCACTCCTCAAGTTTGTTTCATTTGTTCCTTCCCCAGAATTGATAATGGCAGTCTCCACTTTCTTGAAATATGTTTTCCCTTGGCCCATATATTTAATATAATTATTGTTAGGGATTCCTATTAAGTTCTTTCATTTTTTCACCCTATGTTTTTCCCGAGTGATATAATCCTCTTTAATGGGTAGGTTAATTGATACCTATATGTTTCCTACCCAAATGTTTCTTCTGAAACTCAAACACACATATTCATTCGCATCCATAACTGAACTCTTCACCCCTACTCCCCTCATCCTGAAACCTACTTTCTATCTTAATGGTTGTGAATGTCATTCACCCAGTTTCCCAAGAGAGCTTCCTTGCACTATCAGTTTGGGATTTCCACTCCCATATGTTACCAAAGCCTCCCACTACCACAGGGCCTATTAATCAGATTTTAAATACCAGTTCACTTAATGGTACCTACAATAGATTGCTAGGTCTGTGTATTTCTAGTTAAGATATAATATTGCCAGCTCTAAGACATATGATAGTACTTAAACTTTCTTGTCTGGATGGATGGGTGGATGGATAGATGGAGGGAGGGAGGAATGGATGGATGGATAGATAAGTAGATGAGAAGTGGAGTACACATGCATTTATGGAATTGGGGGATGGATTCAGAAGAACAGAATTTTCAGTTTGGAGTAGTGGGATCAAGTTGTATTGTGAAGTTACCCTAAGGGACATGAAAAAGATGATCCTGAAGGACAACATAGAAATCACAGCCATATAAGAAGCATCAAGGTAAGAGTGCCCAAATGAAAAATTTTAAAGGGTTTTTAAGACCATGGGATGGTTCACAGTACTGAAAATAGCAAACAAAACATAACCTTTTGAATTGACTCTTAGATGAAACTTTAAATTCAGTTTTGAGAGATCTGAGAAGTGGAATCAATTCTGAAAGAGTTCTAGGGGGTAAAATAAGGTGGTAAAAAAGAAGGGAGGATGTCTCTTAGGGTATATGAAATTTTTCATGTGCTTTATAGTCATAATAAATTTTATGTCTCCCTTGTTCATCTAATGCTGCTTTCATTTAGCTGACATGTCACCTTGAAAATATTTTCTGAGAAAGAAAAGAGCCTTTTATATAAAGATGGTTCTTCCATTACTTAAAAGAGATACTCTCCTATATGTTGTTTGAAAAGGTTTCTTCACTGCTATTTCATTTCCATTGAAACCTAAAATGGGCAACATGATATCTGAAACTAATTTTTATAATTTCAGCTGTTTAATGCTAAGTTATTAAACATTCCTAAAGCAATTAAGATCCATTCCTGCATGTTTTATCCATATTTAAAAAAAAACCTCTAATAATTCTAGGGTTTTCTTTTTTTGAAAAGAAAAAAATTAAGTATTTTAGTTTGGATAATAATATTACAAATATACTAATATCACAGCAGCAATACTTGGTTCTAATTACCTGTAATCTGTACCACCACCAAAATTTATTTTGGTTAAAATTAATTTTTGGTTATAGATGGAACTGATCTATAAAACCAGTCCAAAGGGAAAATCCTTTGTCTTCTATATGCTGTGATTAGTGAACCAAGTGTGAATGCAATTAAACTCTCATTTAAATCAATAGTTACTGGATTTTTTTCAAAGTAGGATTACCCATGTAAAGATTTGCCTTTATCACCAGGGTCATTAACTTTACTTTCTTGGCCACCTTTCTTTTAGCGTAATCCCTTTTCTGCTTACATGTGTTGATTCTGGGGTTTTGTAGTAAGTGAAGTCAGGCTGGAATCCTGTATGTGAAGTCCCAGATATCTGTGCTGCTCTGACCCCACTTAACTTTCAGGCTTAATTTCCATATTGCTCATGTTCATGTAAAATGTGCCATGGGTATAGTGGGGAGTAGGGGCACCTTTACTTACATTCTTCCTCTTAATGAAGTACTTTCCATAATAATTTCTTAGTCATATTTTACTGATTTTTTTTTCAGGAGCCAGTTTAATAAAGTCTTTTTTGTTGCCTCCAACAAAAAGTAATTTCTTCCATTAAAATGCAAAGAGCCAAAAGCCAGTGTAACTTGCATGCTACGGCTCACATTCTGTGATATATCATAATTATTTATATAAATATTCATCTCCCCTTACTAAGATCCCTGATGCAATCAATAGTCACTTTTATTATGAGTCAACAAGTATTTGTAGAATGTAGAAGACAATGTTAAGACAATTTTGGATATTTTCATGCTTGCTAAGATTCATTTTCATGTTATGAGAATAATATATATTTGTATCTATATGTGTATGTATTTCAAATACATATAAATATGTTTTTAAAATTTAACTCATTCATTGCTTCATTTATATATGTATTACCCATGTATTTATTTAACAAACAATTGCACCATGCTGAGCCCCAGGAATGAAAAACAGATTATTAAAAAAATAGTTCTATTCCTCAAAGATCTTAAATTAGTATGTGGAAAACAAAAATATAGCAATGTCATAGAATGAAAAATGCTATAGTGGAGTTAAGCATAGTGCACCATACAAATAACACACTGTGTGACTTTGAAAAGTTCTCATTTGAACTTTCGTTTTTTCATTAGAATATTCTGAAAAGATAGATTATTTTATTATTTATTTTGTTTTGTTTTGTTTTGTTTTAGAGGCAGGGTCTTGCCCTATCACCATGCCTAGAGTGCTGTGGCATTGTCATAGCTCACTGCAGTCCTGAATTCCTGCCTCCACCTCCCCAGTAGCTAAGACCACAGTTGTGCACCACTATGCCTCTCTAAGTTTTTAACTTTTTGTAGAGACTGTGGTCTGACTATGCTGCCCTCACTGATCTTGAACTGCTGGCCTCAAGTGATCCTCCCACCTCAGCCTCCCAAAACACTGTGATTATAGGTGTGAGCCACTGTACCTGGCCCAATAATTTTATTGTATTTTGGAATATTAGAACATTTATTTATTCACCTGTTTCCAGATTTAATGCCCACAGTGTATGTTTATGTCTCTATTTATCTCTATATATGTATCTGTATCTACATTTATATCTATATCATATCATATATCTACAAAATATAAAAGCATCTAACATAGAGCTTGACATGTAAATGGAACTCAATACATGTTTCTTCCTCTTCCAGTTCTGGAATATGTCCTAATTCAGGTGTAGGATCTAATAAAGTTTAGGAATATTTGTATAAGAAGTTATGATGAAATCACTGTGATGCCTATACTGTAGTCTGGATATCTAAGTGCTGAATTGTTTGTAGTTTTATCTGTGCTTCTATAGTCGGCATGTACCCCTTTAAAAACCTTCACTGAACTCTTGGTATAAAGGCCACTAGATGGGGCTTGTGGGCTTAGTACTTTATGGTTTGGTAAAATGTTCTTCCTTTTAGATTTTTTAAACTCAAAAATGCTTCTCTTTAACCTATTTTATTCTTTATTAACTGTAACACTGTGAGCAATTATACTTAGAAATCTTTTTATGTTAGCAAGTGTGCAACATAACTTGCAAACGTGATATTCCTCAAAAGAAAGAAAACATCTCTTTGCCACCAGGCATATTTATCTCTTTAGAGGCTGCATGCAAGATCCCATTACCAATTTAATAGTAGTTTCAAAACTGTCTCATCATATAGAAAAATCTCAAGATTCAAAACCTTGGAAACTCTGGTTTCTACTTTTATGGGCACTTTACCATTTACCAAGAAGTTTGCTCCTTATCTGTCACTAATGTCTGCTTTCCTGGAAGACAGTGGTTCTCAAACTTTGGCATGTATCAGCACCACCTGGATTTTAAAATTCAGATGACTGTCCACACCCCCAGAATTTCTGATCCTGAGAGTCTGGGGTGGAGCCAGTGGCTCTGCATTACCAAAAAGTGCTCAGATGATGCTGACGGTGCTGGTCCACACGCGAAGAACCTCTGCTGTGTGCAAAGGCTCTCTATGCATGAAGTGCATGCCCTTCATGATCTGGCCCTTCTGTCTCAAGACAGCTTCATGTCACACTGCAGCATTCATCTCTCCAGGCACTGAGACTAATACAAGGGCCAGAAATAAAGGATAGTTTGTGTTTTCATTGTGTGTATGCCACTAACCACGAGGCACCCAGCAGTCTACCTTAGATAGGGTTCAACTTCATCAACACACCAGGGGTACTACTCTATATCTTCTGGCAACCAATAGCTAAGATTCATTTGGGGGAAAAAAAAATTTTACCCAAGACATCAAAGTTTTGGATTCTGATTCTCCTTTGGTTCATGGACTTTTGGATTTCCAAGTCTTCCTTCTCCATTTCTCTCCACCCTGCCTCCCACTTTCCCAGATTCCCGTTTCCACCATTTTTTGAACCTCTCTCCCAAATGTCTGGACCTAGGCCTGATGAGCCCCTCTCCCCATAGCCTCATCCATACAGTTCTCAGCCCCTGTACTGTTGATTTCCAGCATACTCCCAGACACCACTTTATCCTTACTGGGGACCTAGTTATGCACTACTTCCTTGTATACTATATCTACAGCTGGATAATTCAATTCCTCATCTATTTATCCTGTCATTAGTTATTAACTACCAATGATATGCCAGAAATTGCTTCATCTAGCCACTGTGGCTACAGTGGTAAACAAGTCAAGCATGACCTCCCATCTTTTGAGATCTCCATCATTGATTTATCTATCTTTTGGGATTTTGCATACCTCTTGTCACCAGCTTGTTGTTTTCCATCTCAATTAACTTCTTGGCTTACAGACCTCTGGCTTATGACAGCCACGAAATTCCTGGCTTTTACATGGCATCTCAGCTTCTATTGGAAGTTGCTTGTTCCTAGACCCTTAAGCCAGCATTGTCTCTGGCAACCTTAGCATCCTCCTCTTACCAGACTGTTATCATCCCTGCTGGGCTTCTGTGTCTTCATTGTTAATATAATAATAATGCCTTAAAATATGTGGTTTATATCTTTCATGGCAAGTTAGCATATCCCATCACACTTGATTTACCATTTCAAATGATTAACCTATCTTTGTGGAAAACCTATCTTTCCAATGATTTTAAATACTTTACCTTCATATAATTTGTATTATTTTTATAATTTCATAAATTTAAATCTTGACCTATTTAAGCTATTTTTTATTTTTATACTCGGTAATCCTGCCAAACTTATAATTTGCATTAATAGCAGAATGGGCTTCTAGTTTGTTATTTGTATTCTCCACCATTACCTACTCATATTATTGTTAATTTATTTAGATCAGATATGCACAGTCTGTGATCAAAATGATCTCTTGCAGCCCAGAAGCTTCCATATTATGTCAACAAAATCATGTTTACTTCACAGTCTCTGTCTGATATTCTTTTTGTGGTCATGACAACCCTGAATACAATCCTGAACTCAGCCAATATTACAAACATTCCAATATTGAAAAGACTAGTCACAAAGTAATGTCCACAGCACAATTTAGTTTGAATAAATTATAACAGGGCTCAAAAAATTGGCTTTAATATATCACCATTTCCCCCCTTATTTTTCTCAGTTTAAACATTGTATATAATTAAAGATACCCCAATGTTCTACATGCAAAAGTAATTTGCTAATGAAGGGGAGGATTGTTGGGAATAGCATAAAAAGTTCAAGCCACCAACAAATATTTTTGGAGGCTTGGAGCTGAAAAGGTTAAACTACTCTGGCACCTAGAAATTTTACCAAGCTCTTAACCTAATTATATTCATGATACAAGTTAGGCTCAATTTATTCACAAGGGAAGTTGGGAAGTGAAGCATATCATGAATACTAAGGGTAGTAGAAACAATTGCTTCAGTGAGCCTAGTACTGTCACAGCAGCCGCGTCACAACAGATGGCTCTGCGTTTATTCCAGTCTAGGGACTCAAATTGGCAGTAGTCAAACAAAAATCCTGAAAAGCATGTCAGCAGTTGTGGAAATGAGTTTTCTTTATTTAAAAAGTCATTCATAACATTCCGTTGAGAATCATATAAAACTAGAGGTATTTGCCACTTAGTTAATTTGCCTATTAGTGTACTCAACTTCTGGCCCATAATTTTAAAATATGTATGTGTGTGTGTTTGTGTGTGTGTATATATATATATATATATATATAAATCTACATATTAGAGTAGTAATTTGATACATACTATTAGTAATCTATATTTAATATAGATTAAATCATTATATATTATTACTAAAATTGTATATGCCAGGGTTGGGGAACCTTTTCATTGGAAGGGTGCATTAATTTAGATGTAATCAAATAAGGCCACATTCAAGAAACTTCAATTAGATATACTTAAAAATGTACATTATTTTGTAAAAATCTACTACTAATACTTAATTTCAGAAAATGAAAACTATTTGTTAATTTTAAAGTTAACCTTTTAATGACTTTGTTGTGTCTGCTTTTTATTGGAAAGCATTTGAATATTTGGTTGCAGCATGGAGATCTGCAGTTTCAGTTGATCCTCTAGATGGGTAGCAGTCATTTGTGACCTTAAGGGAGTATTGATTTGGGTTAGGTAGGAAAATGTAGATTCACAGCAATAAGAGGTTGAAAAGGAAAGCATTTTTCAGGCATGCTGCTGATGTGGGTATTCTGCATTTTCCATATTTCAATTAGATCTTTCTTAGCATCAAACAATGATTTTAAAATTTTGTCTACTAAAAGCCTCATCAATTCTGTCTGAAGTTCTTTAGGTGCCTTGGTGATATCAACTAGGTGAGATTGAAATACTAATTTGAGTATGATGTCATGATTCTCAATCAGTGAACCTTTCATGGTATTCTCCAATTAATAGTTCTATAACAGCTGTGTATTCTTCAAATTAGTATTATCATCCTGCTCATCAGTGACCTTTGCTAAGTGGGAACAATGTTCATCTGAAATTTCCTTTTGAGGAAGAAATATTTGGAAAAAGATAGCCTTTTCAAAATGCTTGGATTTTTTGCCACATGTCATATATAGAGTTTTACCTTGCAAAGAAATATTCAAGTCATTTTGATTTGCCATGATATCACACAGAAATGCTGCATTCCTATAGAAATCTTCTTTTAATAATTCACATTGCTGATTCCGTTCTTCATAAAATTGAACTATCTGTTCTCACAGAGATAAAATTTTGACTAACAACTGTTCCTGTGATAGCCAATGCACCTTATATGCTAGGGCAAATCCACACAGAATACCTCATCCTTCCACTTTAGCAAGTTATAAAACTGACAATGCTGTGTTGTATTTGCACAAATATAGTTAACAATACTTATAATTTGTTGCAAAGTTGTGGAAGATATCTATTACTCCAGTTCTGTACACAAGAGTGCCCAAAGCGAGTAACTTTTCATAGCAAAGAAAATCTTCCATTATGACCTGAATGAAGTATAAAACCTTCACTGAGTCATTATCAGTTGATTCATCAAAAGCAACTGAATATATATTTTCCTTTTGAAGTATTGCACGAAGTTGTTCTGTTAAATTGAAAGCTAAATCATACTGCCGATCAGTTATGGTTCTTCTTGAAAGAGGCAGTTGTTTGTACTTTGAAACATTATTGGAAGCTAAACATTCTAAGACTTTGACAATTGCATTTTTTCACAATTTCTACATCACTGAATGGCTTCCCTGTTTTCCCGAGCATATAAGCAACTTTATAAGCTGCTTCAGTGGCATTATTTCCAGGTCTTAATTGCTGCTTGAAAGAATTGTCTTTGCTTTTTCTTTTCATCTTTTAATTTCTACAATACAACCTTTCTTGCCTCTCCCTCTAATTTAAAATATTTGTGGTCCTTATGAGTGTTATAATGCTGATGAGCATTGTATTTCTTTAATGTTGATATGGCAGAATCACAAAGCAAGCAAATCATCTTTAGAAGAAACAAGATAATATTGCAATTTCCAATCCTCATTAAAAAATCTGCTTTCTTCCTTCAGCATTTTCTTGACATGGTGGTCTGTTAAGCAGACAGAATTAAAAAACACTGTTGAGCAGTGCAACTATTCACAAATTCCACTTCAAAGAGAAACACAGTGTGCACCATCTTCAAAAGTTAGTAACAGACTGGCATACTCAACACCCATAAAATCTAGCCAACCAGCATCATGTGGTAGAGGCACCAGACAGGTGGGGGAAGTTACAACTAAATCGTGAGTGTAACACCCATTAGTTTTGTCCTTATTTTGCAGGTCAATCTGGGAGGATCATTTCATTGAAACTTATTTTATTCTTTAGTATTTTAAATATGTTCCTTTTAAAATAAAATAAAAATATAAAAGATGAACAAAAGTGTACTAATAAAAATAAAAGAAATTTGTTCTCTAAAATTTAAATTCAGTCAAAAGGCTACACTTGAGGACCTAGAAGGCTACAGGTTCCCCCACCTTCTGTATACACTATATGTATATTATATATATGCCAAGTCTTCTCAGAAATACATTAATATATATCAATAGTTGCTAGTTTCTAACATTAATTATGTTATTTTCCATCTATTTAATCTACACTGCTACTAGCCTAAGAATTTTAATATTTTCTTTAAAAATAAAGTAGTGTATTCCATCTTTAAGAAAGCATTCCACCATGGACTATTAGAATTTTACATTTCACCTGAAATGTATTGTGGCCAAATGGCTGCAGATGTTCATTACCATCCTTTTTCTCCTTGCACAAAGAGTGATTAATAGTTTCTTTGGATGTTAAATAAAAACTAATTGACATTTGGGGGCCAAAAATCATTAATTAGCTCTGGGGAAAAACAAAAACTTTTACATATTCCTTACTATTTAAATTTTTTCAATAAAAAAAGGAAAAAGCAAAGAAAGGAAGGATAATATCCTGATCTGTAGTACTGTAAACCTGGAACTGTTTCCAACAGAGCTTGTTTCTCCTACTGTCTTTTACAGATGACTTAGATAAGTGCAGATGACTAAAAGGAAAGGTTTTTTTCATGTCTTATCTTTCTCAGGCCATTTAAGTAGTCTGAGTTGACTCATGGAATGTGCCCTGATGTTCGGTCTAGCAGCTACATTCTAGAAGAACTGATCTGTCATTTGTCTGCCCATAAGAGTTTGCCAGAGTAACGCCCATCAATCTAATTGAACTAATAACCTAATCACTATAGATCTTTTAACATCTGTAATTCTCTTCTATCAATGTGGAGACATAGTATTTGCTCATAATTTTTGGAGACTTTATTATTATTAGCTAAATGATAGATTATTTACATCGTAATGTTATATTGCCGACTTCAGCATAGAGGAGAAAAATATTCAGAGCCTAGTGAATTTCTTTTAGATTTATTACATGCTTTTAAGAATTTTATGATGTATGTGATCATAGTACTTTCAGTTCTGGCTCATGGGAAGATTGAAATTTTTTATAGGAAATTCATATATGTATGGATTAAACAAATAAATGTTAAAATTTGAAATCACAAAAGGATAATGAAAACTTACAGGTGAATTTGCCAAACTTTAAATGGGGAAAGATATCATAAGCCTAAATTTAAACAAAATTTCAAAAATATATTTTACTGCAGTTTTTACTGTGGGCAGTATAGAGTATGGACCTACGTTTGAACTATAAGGCAGGTACTGGCTGATTCCACAACTCTCTCAGGTTGGGTAAACTAAACAATTGTAGCAAATATACCCAAATGTATATCCTGTCTCAAACAAACTAGAGGCTTATTTTTCGGTATCCAAGGCAGGTCTTCCCAATTGGTAGTTAGCTCTTCTCCATATATTCGTTCAGGTATCCCTGGCTTATGAAGGAAAACAACAGGTTTGGTTGAAAAGACCCACACTTTATTTGTGTAGCAGAACTACATGCCTTATGTTTAAGGCTACATTCTAACTCAGCTTTTTTGTCTCATCTCCAATTGTTGAGTTTTAACACAAAGAAATTACATAACCTTAAAAATTGTATTGTAAGACACGACAAAATAATATTTAGTAAAAGAAAATTGAAAAAAAACATTGCAACAATAATTTAAGTCCAATTTTCTCTTTGTGAATGTGTATTTGTAGAAATATTAAGTAAAAAGCACAAGTAAATTCTCCAGATATTAACACTGGTTACCTTGAGATATTATAGTTACAGGTGATATTAATTATTTTATCACTACTTTCCAATTGTCCACAATGAGCAGATATTGCATTTATGGTTAGAAAAACGTACATATAAAATACTAGACTCCTTCAGTTACTAAAATTGTATGTGAATTTTCTTCTTACGCTCATGACCTGTCTCCACATCAGTTGTCAAAAAAAATATCAGTTCATCTCTGCTTGTCATACACACCTGGTTGGGTACTGCTGCTCTTTCTTAATTGTCCACAGTAACTAGCCTTTAAGGTTCTATAAAGTAAATCTTGGATAGAAGGAAAAAATTATAGTACCCACTAGATATCACTGAGAAGAACTCAGATAACAAGACCCACAACACATAATTTCTTGTTACTAAATTAAAGTAAACCTAGACCAGGTGCCATCACTTTTAATTTATTCTCAGAACATATTTTGTGTTTGGGGAAAATCTCACTAATGAATGAATTCAATCAAGCAAATAAAAAATAAATACAATTTCCCTCTTGGTGTGCTAGATAATTAATGCTTTGAAAGCATGAATCATTGCTATGTATCATGCTAAATGCTATGAAAGATTTTTTTCTTAAGATAATGCAGTTTTTCTGGAATAATATAATATTAAGAATTAATGTTACATTTATATATATAGATTGTGCAAATGATAATGAAATGTATATTATTAGGATTTAAAATTGCAAGATTTTTTAAAAGGAAGCCCTGAAAGTGACTTAACAAAGAAAACACAACAAATAGATAATCTATTATGATAGAAATGGGAGCTCAGATTTTCTGACTCATTTCAAAGTTGGATGTTTGTGTACTATATCCCATTGTTTATCCAAAATGTGAAATCGTGTGATGGAAGTATAAAGGAAGGCAAAATGGAGAAAAGGAATTTGAGGTGGGCCTCATCCAGCAATGGATTAAATTGAAATAGAAAGATGTCGCCCTATATTAGACAAGAAGTGTAATAAGAACTTGTATAGAACATTTGGGGAATAGACAATAAGGAGTGTAGATGTTGGGTAGAAGATTTGTGTTGAGAATCAGGGGTTGGAAATAACAATGGCAGGTAAGATTGTCCTCTTTAAGGATGAGTGTATGTGAGAGCTGGGTTGAGAACCTTTGACATTTCCTTAAAGAAGATACATATTCATTTAACATTCCAGTTTTTTTTTTAATTTTGCTGCAGAGAGGATCAGGGAACGAATACTTCAAAAGAATGGAGAAATTCATAGGTAATGGTTTGGGAGTTTATTATTAATTTGGAAAGAGGTTTACCATCCTAATTATAATTTCCTTATAGCTATATTATAACAATTCTATCCAAACTCTGAGGACAATGAAAAATATAACTCAGGAGCTAGCTACTCACACACAGCCAAATGGAAAAAATGACTATACTAGTCCAAAAATTAGATGAGTGATTTTTTTAAATGTTCAAAATATAATTCAGTTTTAAATAATTATCAAGTAATCCTACTTTTAAGCTGATAAATCAATATTTTATTAATATGAATTGAATTATAAAATTCAAAATTTTAATATTTACTTATAGAATCATCTGATGAGTATTGAGTTAGCCTAAGTAAATATTAAATTTAATATTAGGAATAATGTCAAAAAATTTAATAAATTTTTATTCATAAAATATATTTCTTGGGGGTTCACAGTGTTACAAAAATCCTGATTGCTGTGGGTAATTGAAAATAATAAGCATTTAAACACTTATCTTTGTTACTTCAGGGACTTTGTCATTGAAACAAATGGCAGAAGAAACTATAGTTTCAGTTATACTATGTATTCCTGAAAGTTGTTAATGTGTCTCCAATGTGATAGTGCCTATTTCATAACATATTCTAGTGTGTACTTTGTTTTTATTCCAGTTTTAATGAGGTAAAATTGGTTATTAAACAGGGTGGAATTGGTAGTGTAAGCAGATATCAACTTCATTTTCCCCACCACTCCCCGTTAACCCCATATTGTGTACATGTTCCTCCTCGTATCCTCTACAGACACATTTTAGATAATATACAAGTCGTATTTTATTGTGACATTAAAATCTTAGTCCAGCCTAATAACTAATAATGCCTGGCCAGTGTGATAATCAAAACTTGAACTCTTACCCAGTGTAGGCTTCTCCCTTTCTCAATATGAGCCTAATCCAACCTTGGAAAGCTGGGGTCACAATAAAAAGTTGAAGTTAGCTTCTTTTTTCCCTCTAGTTCCATCTACCTCCTCTTCCACTCCCTTGACACACATTCTGGCTTCTTCTGGAGTTGGAACAGGAACCAGAGGAAAGGTAGTTATTAGATACAGTTCCTTCTAGCAAGAGAGAATCCCTTTTCCAAGAGTGCTTTTGCCCTCCCTGGAGATTTCCCCTAGGCGTTGTTTCTTTATTTGGACTACATATAGCTATCTTGGCTTCTGATGGGGTAAAGTACAATTCCCAAGTCATCGTTTTCCATAGGGTACCTTTTAGGAAGACCCCAAACCCTCTCCCTTTGCAGGGTCCACATCTAATTTTGGGAAAACACCTGTTTCTACCTATCACTGTTAGAAGTGTAGTTTGCAATCTGCCCGTTTTACCTTTCCAGGCAGGCTGACTCTGTGTTGTCCAGTATGGTGGCCACTATCCACATGTGGCTCATGTGCACCTCAAATATGGCTAGTCTTATTTGAGATATTGCACAAGTGCAAAACACATTGGACTTTGTAAGCTTAGTGTAAAATATATTTTTGAAACTAATTTCATCTTATTTTTTACTTTTTAAAAATATTTACCTACTAAAATTTTTAAATTAAATAGGTTGTATTTATTTCTATTGGTCAATGTCACTCTATTTTTAGACTTTTCAGTCTAAATTCAGTCTAATTCTATAAATTAGTAGCATCTATGTCCTTCAAGCTCCATACTCTATAAATGGTAGCTGCTACCACACATGTGGCTTCTTGTGAGACCAAAGCACTCCTATCTCTTCATCTATGGTTGTTTAGGGAACACACAGCAACTCTCCCCTGAACTTCCTTCCTCTTAGCCTCTTTCATTTCTTATAAAGCTGAACCAGATTTACAGTGACTTATTACAGCTTGTGAGAGGGTTTAGGCACCTCA
Organism: Cheirogaleus medius; assembly: GCA_008086735.1. Classification (NCBI taxonomy): domain Eukaryota; kingdom Metazoa; phylum Chordata; class Mammalia; order Primates; family Cheirogaleidae; genus Cheirogaleus; species Cheirogaleus medius. Next base: position 19,912,545 of record VBSM01000605.1, on the reverse strand, counting down.
TGAAATGATGTCAGAGTATGGGACACCCCTCTTCTTGACTTCTGGGAACTTTATGGAGAATTTAATATAAAATCTATGTTTTTTATTGGAAAATATAAAATTTTTAATGAAATTCAAATCAAACATTTATGAGATCCCCAGAAGAAATTTGGGTTTCCATAGAACATAGTTTGAAGAACATGACATTAGACCATTGATGTATGTGACTGACAGCTCTCTATCTTCAAGTGGGAACTTAGAGACAGAAAATGAACAACACTGAAGACAGCATTCCATTCTGTAAAAATGCTTGGGTCATTTTTCCTGGTCTAGGTTCTGGTTTTAGCCCATCCTCTGTTTTACCATAAAACTGAGGCATATCCCTGACTTTCTCTAGATCTCACCTACTTTTCTATCAAATTATGTTTGTTTTTAGATCCTCTTTTTCCTGTTAATATTAAAAATCTAAACTATGAAATATTTCAAACATAAAAAAGCACAGAAATAATTTAATACCTGGAGTTGAGGTAAATAGAAGTTAATGCTTTGTTTCTCTTCCAATGTTACGTTCTGTGTCTCTGGCTATTTAAGAAGTGAAACCAGTGCATGCAGCCAAAGGTCCGTTTCTTTTTTTTTTTTTTAATTTTTTTTTTTATTTCAGCATATTATGGGGGTACAAATATTACGGTTATGTATATTGCCAAAGGTCCGTTTCTTATCACTTATTTCCTTATTCTCACAAAAGTAGCCTCCATGCCAGAGTTGTTGATCTTTATTATAATGTTAACCTTTTTTTTTTTTTACTAAATATAACCAAAATATAAATGACACGATACATATAGAACATTTTCATTTCAAAATTTATATAATCATTATTTACATATCATTTGCAACACTGTGTTTTTGTTTGTTATTCATGTTCATACACATAGGATCAATACTTCTGCTTCTCTACAGTATTACAGTCTTCAAATGAACCAGCTTTTCCCACTGTGGGATTTTCCTCTCTATGTCCCCTTTTCTGAAGGACTCAATAATCTTTGTTAAACTTGTCCTTTTTTGCATAGATGTCACAGCAAATTTAAAGTAGATGATAGTACAGTAGTCTCCCTTAACCCTGGGGGATATGTACCAAGAGCCCCAGTAGGTGCCTGAAACCACAGACAGTACCAAACCCTACATATACTATGTTTTTTCCTATATATACATATCTATGATAAAGTTTAATTTATAAGTAAGGCACAGTTAGACATGAACACTAATAATAAAATAGAACAATAATAACAATATACTGTAATAAAACTTATGTGAAAGTGGTCTTTCTCAAAATATATTATTGTGTTATACTTACCCTTTTTCTTCCTGTAATGATGTGAATTGATACAATGCCTATGTGATGAGATGAAGTGAGGTAAATAACTGATAACTTTTGCAATCTGAGGTGCAACAGCAAAACTGGCACGGATTTATTTTCTCTTCTTCACAATTTCATGGTTACAAGATTTGTTCTTACCAAATAGACAAAGCAATCTTGAGAAAAAGAACAAAGCTGAAGGCAACACACTACCTGACTTCAAAATATACCACAAAGCTTTAGCGTAGTACTGGCATAGAAACAGAAACATAGACCAGTGAAACAGAATAGAGTTCAGAAATAAAACCATGCATTTACAGCCAACTGATTTCAACAATGTTGCCAAGGACATACATTGGGGAAAGGACAACCTCTTCAAAAAATAGTGCTAGGAAAACTGAATATCCACATACAGAAGAATAAAACTAGACTCCCGTCTTTTACCATATACAAAAGTCAACTCAAAATGGATTGAAGACTTAGATGTAAGACCTGAAACTATAAAACTACTAGAAGAAAACATAGGGGAAATGCTTTATGACACTGGTCTGGGCAAGGATATTGGAGGGCAGGACCTCAAAGGCATAGTCAGCAAAAGCAAAAATAGACAAATGGGATGATATCAAACTAAAAAGCTTCTACACAGAATGGGAGCGATCAATAGAGTGAAGAGACAACCTAAAGAAAAGGAGAAAATATTTTCAAACTATGCATCTGACAAGGAGTTAAAATCCAGTACATATAAGGAATTCAAACAACTCCATAGCAAAAACAAAGAAACAAACCCAAATAATGTGATTTAAAAATGGGTGAAATACCTGAATAGACATATCTGAAAAGAAGACATACAAATGACCAGCAGGTATATGACAAAATCTGTGACATCAATAATCATTGGGGACATATTTATTATCAAAAAGACAAAATATAGCAAATGTTGGCAAGGATGTGGACAAAGGAGAACTTTTACTTTGTTGATGGGAATGTAAACAACCATGGAAAAAAGTATGGAGGTTCCTCAAAAAAGTAAAAATAGAATTGCCATATGATCCAAGAATTTCACTCCCAGGTATATATCCAGAGAAACTGAAATCCATGTCAAAAAAAAACTTAACTTCTATGTTTATTGCAGCACTGTTCACAACAGCCAAGAGATGGAATGAACCTAAATCAACAGAAAATGACTAATAAAAATGTGGTATAGATACACAATGGAATACTATTCATTTATAAAAAATAATGGATTTGTACCCCCATAATATGCTGAAATAAAAAGAAAATAATGAAATCCTGTCATTTGTGGAAACATGGATGAACCTGGAGGACATTATGTTAACAGAGATAAGCCAGGCACAGAGAGACAAATACTGCATAATCTCATTCATATGTGGAATCTAAAATAATTGATCTTAAAGAAGTAGAGAGAAGAATAGTGGTTACTAGAGGCTGGGGAGAGAAACGGGGATAGGGGATGGAAAGAGTTTGTTCAATGGGCATAAATTTGGAGTTAGATAGAAAAGAATAGATTCTGATGTTCTATTACATAGTAGGATGACTATAGCTAATGATGTATATTTTAAGATAGCTAGAAAAGCTATCACCACAAGGAAATGATATTTGATGTGACTGACCTGCTAATTACTCTCATTTGATCATGATACAATGTATACATATATTAAAGCATCACACTGTACCCCTTAAATATGTACAATTACTGCATATGAACTATGATCTAAATTTAAAAAGAAGGAAAAAACCCGAGAAGCACATCATGGCTTTTCTTTGGCATATCCGAATGGCCAGCTTCACTACTCTTGCATTTGGGGATTATTATTAAGTAAAATAAAGGTTACTTTAACACAAGTACTGTGGTACCACATAGTTGATCTAATAATCTAGATAGCTACAAAGTGACTAATGGGTGGGTGGCATAGATCCCCTGGACAAAAGGATGATTCACACCATCACGCTACTCAGAATGGTGCCCAATTTATACGTTATAAGTAATTTATTTCTGCTTTCTCATTTAATATTTCAGGACTACAGTTGACTACAGTAACTAAAACCATGGATAAGGGGGGGCACTGTATACTTTTCTTTACTGCATAATTTTTAATTACCCTTCAATGAGCTTGTGTTAATTTATGCTTCTACCGAAAACAAATCATTTCACATCTCTAACATCATTTTATATGATCAGAACTAATTGTTGCCAAAATTAATTAAAATGGATTTAAGATCTCATTTTTATTTTACATTGCAGTTTTCAAAATAATAATGTAATTGAGCATCTTATAAGTATATACATATGTTTTTGTTTGTTAATTGTTCTTATGTATTTTTCACTTATTTCTATTAACTTTCAGAATTCATTGTTTATTATTGATACTAGTCCTCTGAGTTATATAGCTTGAACATTTTTACTACCAATCAGTGGCATATCTATTTGCCTTAAAAAAATGAATATAGGGTTTATTTGAGGCATAGAAGACATTGAAGTTTGTTAAATTTGTTAATCATTTCCTTCATGGCTTATATATTTTAGGAAAACTTCATTATCATAATGTTATAAAAATATCTTATATTTACTAATTTGTATTGAACATTGCTTTCATAATTAGATCTTTCAACTTATGAGAATTATTACATTTGGCTATAATTAGATAGGGATCCATGTTTTTCTTTTTTCATATAGAGATCCATGGTCTCAGCACCTTTCATTAATCTATTATTTTCTTTCATACTTATAGCGTTACATTTGTTACATGGCACTCCCACATGTGTGTGCCATTCATTAATCTAACCACTTAACTTTATGCCAATAAAATCTTGATTTAATTATTAAAGTGTTTACAAAAAATTATATAAAAAATTGTTAGCAATTTGGAGTAACTTATATATGATTTTTTTTTAATTTTATTTTTTTATTTCAGCATATTATGGGGGTACAAATATTACGGTTATATATATTGCCCCTGCCCCCCCTTCCCCCTTGAGGCAGAGCCTCAATCATTACCATCCCCCAAACGCTGCACATCTCACTCATTATGTTTGTATATACCCATCCCCTCCTCCCCCCTCCCACCTGCCCAACACCCAACATGTGTTATTCTTATATGTCCACTTAGGTGTTGATCCATTAATACCAATTTGCTGGTGAGTACATGTGGTGCTTGCTTGTTTTTCCATTCTTGAGATACTTCACTTAGTAGAATGGGTTCCAGCTGTATCCAAGAATATACAAGAGGTGCTATATCACCATTGTTTCTTAACTTATATATGATTTTAAGATCAAAATCTATAGAAACACTGTCTGAATTTTTATTGGGATCATTATGAATTTATAGATTGAGGAATGATACCATATTTATAATATTAATTTGTATAAAAGCAAACACGATAATCTTGATCTCGACACTAGTATGGTAACAGGTAATACCTACATGATCTCCAGTTCAAAATATTAGTCTGAATTTTTTTAAACTTGCTAAGAGGTACTTTCACAGTGTTGTGAACCACTAGGAGCAATACCTCAGGTCTCTAAAGAAAAAAACAATGATTATTTTGCTGTTCTTAAAGAGATATTTTAGAATATTTTCAGAAATAAATACCTACTCCTCACCACAATAATAAGAAATGCATTATTTGTTTTTCAACTTCACAGAGCTATGGCTTTTTAGACTTAGTTGAGTTCATAAACCTGGCAAATGATATGATTTTGGTTTTTATAATATAAGCTATGTCCACTTAAAAAGAAATAAAACATAAAATAGTGTATCTTCAAGTTAACCCTACATTTTTAGGTTGAAAAATTGTTTTATATCATTCTCAATTAGCTTATAACCTTTTGTTGCAAGCAAGTTAGAAAGTTATAATGTGTTGATTATCATTTAACTAATAATAATGAACATTTGCAATTATTATTAGGTTCTCAATGACCTCTGGAAAGGAATAAATAAAGCATAGTATTTTCATTTTACAACTTGATCTTCTTCAGAACAAAAATATATAAATATTGAATGTTAACAGTGATTCAATTAATGAGAAACATTCAGAGAGAAAATAACAGAGGTATAAGAAGTAACGAAATATTAAATATAAACAGTAAAATCAGATACTATGAAAAAATTTAATTCAAAGATAGGAAACTCCAGGAAGTTATATTTCAAGAACCCAGATCCTAACAGAGTTGCTTCTGGAAATAATATAGCCAAAACATTCACTTTATACAAAAACCATTCTGGTAGAAATTATCTTCTGAATATTTTATAAATATTATAAATTTTTAGTCATTTTTAACCAAGAAGTTGTAAACATAGATCCCTCATATATGTTTTGATTTTTTTTTTTTGGCATCTTAGCCATGAAGCTTGGAAAAGAACCTTAATAAGATTTGAAAATTCAAAGAAGTATTGTCGTTATCATTGAATATAGTACAAAATCCTGGGGCTGCAAGGAAAATCATAATTAAAATTCATGTGAAAATTTAAGCTATCAATTAATATAAATGTTTTAGTAGCAATCATGTATACATATTATAATATTTGTCTTATATAATATATAATGAATGAGTTTTTACTAGGTTATATATTATAAAATATATAGGTTTCTATACTCAAATACAATATATTAGCTACTATTAAATATTTTGGCATGGGGAATTAAACACAAATGCTCTTTAAGGTTTAAGAAAAATAAATATGTAGTTTCTTATGCAGAAAAACTTTCAGTTAGTGAATTAGATCAGAGTGTTTTTTTGTGAAAAACTCATCAAAATTTGAATTGGAATACTGAATTTGAATTCTGATTCACCACTCACTGTATAGTCTAGGAAGGTGACTTACCCACTTTGAACCTTAATTTGCCCATCTGCTATATACTGTTTCATTGGTTGTTATGAGGATAAAATGAAGGAATGTATCTACAAGTATGTTTCAATGGAAAATAATGATGCTCATATTATATAAAAATTTACTTCTGAAAATGTTCACTCAGCATGTATAAAAAGCCCCCACATAATCTGTATTTACAAGCCTAAATCAGCCTCCAAAATGAATCAATACATGCACCTCAAAAATAGACTGTAGTAGGTTCTAATTTTTGTTGGAATCTTGAAAGTTATATCCCTTTCCCTAGTACATTTTTTTAGAAACAAATTTTTCATTTGCTGTCTTTTAACATGTGAAATTGTTAAGGCATGTTGTTTTGATATAGTGCCTGCTTCCCATTGAAAATACACTCAAAATACTTTAACTTTACATCAAACCATATTCTCAATGGACTAAATTTCAACATTTCATGCCATATGATAGGGTGAATGAAGCAAATGCTTAAGAATGTCTCCTATTTACTACATTTCTACCACTGGATTCTAATGTTCCAGGTAATCTGGGGGATAATAAAAAGCGATCCCCCTCTTTACCAGTAGGTGGCACTGCACTCCTCACTGAAGACATTCTGAGGTGGGTGTTGTAAAGAGATTATTCCAACATCTAGAAAAAAACTGGGTTTTAGAACATTTTATTTGAAATAATGAGACACGTGATTAATCTCTTGAAGAATAATTTTACTTTTGTCATTTTGGGGAAATATGTGCACACTAAGTAAAAATGAGCAGCTGTTGAGAAAAAAGGAAAATGCTTCATTTAGAATCTATTAATTTCTATCATCATTGTTCAGTACAGTATTCTCAGACTTAATTATTCATGTAAAGAACATTATGACTATACGTGAAATAAAGTTTTCTTTACTCCCCTCAAGATTTTTTTCTCCTTTTAACCACAAATCATGTGTTTCTTTTAACATAGAAATCCCATTAGTTTTATTCTTAAACCCATTTATTCAAGTCGTGATATGATACTGTCTGCTTTGGCTTTTTTTCTCTTCTTCTCCCACCTCAGTCTTATGGAAGTAGATACATCAGTCAGTCACTGCTGCTGGAATCTCTACTTTGAGAGAACAGTGCACTTCAAATTGCTAGTAACATATATAATATCAAAAGCTGATTTTTTATTTATCCCTGGGACAATTTAGTCTTCCATGTAGCTCTAAATGTATCACTTGCTGATGACAGGAGGAAAGAATGGAGACGTTTAAAGACTTATTGACAGCTAAAAGAGGCTTTAATTGATTATATTTAAAGAAATACAATCGGAGGAAGCCACTTTTCTGAAAGCACAGCTTTGAACAAGACTTCTATTAATTAATTGTCAGGGTTGAGAGTAAAAATGGCACCTAACAAGAGAGAAAGTAAAGGGAAAGGATGAGAAAGAGTGAATATGCCTTTCTTGTATGTATGTCTTTCTTTTGTACCCTTGATTTTCACTAAGTTGTTATATTCGTATTCACTAAGTGCATGACAATGAATGATGATATAAAATAAGAGGAAAACAAGATAAAAAGACATGATGCTTATTTAAAGGAATTGTTCTACATTTAATTGAATAGATTTAATAAGTAAATATAATTGTGTGTAATAACAGCAGCCATTCTTTTTTTTCACATTTTTTTTTTTTTTTGAGACGGGGTCTCGCTCTTGGTCAGGCTGGTTTCGAACTCCTGACCTTGAGCTATCCACCCGCCTCGGCCTCCCAGAGTGCTAGGATTACAGGCGTGAGCCACCGCGCCCGGCCTTTCACATTTCTTTTTCCTAATTATTATAAAATAAATAACAATTCAGCAATATAGGTTTAGTTGATTTTTTATTTTAAAGGTGGAAGTTGGAGGGAAAAGTATTGCTTAGTTGAAGCATTCAGTGGACTTCTGGTTTCTGCTTTGCCATGTAAGGAGCTTGGAAATCACCATGCCGTCCTAACACACACGAAAAGTCTATATTACCGAAAAGTCTACAGCTCTTCTCAGATCTCTCAGAGAAGTGAGGTTACAGGGTAACCACAGCCTTAAAAATTGTAGAGACAGGTGGATACAGAAAAATCACAGCTTACCAGAGCAGAAACTCACTTGTTGAAACCCGTCCACAGGAAGCAGTGCTAGGGTAGCTCACCTGAACTGTAACTGATGAACTACTTACTAGAGGCTGAAAACTCCAGGGCAACCTAGTCATAGAGGGGAATCCCACACTTTTGTGAGTTTTGCCTCTAAGAGCTTTATCAGATTTTCTCAGCGAATATCAGAGAAAAATCCCATCATGTTTCCAACAGGGAGAGGAGAAAAGGAGTCATTTAAAAATATGTCAGAGCATTCTATTACTCTTAACAAAGCTTGTCCTCAGGAGAAACTGTTTGACCACAGCCTAATCTGCTGGGATTTTGTCAAAGCCTAACCTACCTGGGGGAAGGGAAATACCCAACTCCTGCGCCAACTCTAGTCTCCAAGGTGGAGGAAGGGAACTACATGACTCCAGCTACCTCCAGCCATCCTGCCCCCACCCAAGGGGCAGGGGGGTATAAACTGAGAATCACTTAGAAGTTCACAGTCTAGGGGCACAGACTCACTAAAAGACTCACCCTAATCATAGGACTATAGAATACTTCTCCCCCACACCATACCACTGCATTACTACAGGTCTAGTTGCCTCAGTTTCTTTTACCCAACCCATTGTGCCTACCTTGCCACAAAAATTACAAGGCATACAAAAAGGCAAAAAAAAAAATACAGTCTGAGGAGACTGAACAAGCATTAGAACCAGAGTAGGATAGGGCAGGAATTTTGGAATTATCAGGCCAGGAAGTCAGGAATTATATTACAAAAAAGACAACTGTGATTAATATGCTAAGAGCTTTAATGGAAATGCAAGCACTGATGGATAATGTAAGCAGACAGATGGAGATTCTAAGAAAGAATAAAGGATGCTAGAGATCAAAAACACTGTCATATAAATGAATAATGCCTTTTGATGGTCTCATTGGTATACTGGAAACAGTTGAGGAACTACATGGAAGACTAAATTGTCCCAGGGATAAATAAAAAATCAGCTTTTGATATTATATATGTTACTAGTAATTTGAAGTGCACTGTTCTCTCAAAGTAGAGATTCCAGCAGCAGTGACTGACTGATGTATCTACTTCCATAAGACTGAGGTGGGAGAAGAGAAAAAAAGCCAAAGCAGATAGTATCGTATCACAACTTGAATAAATGGGTTTAAGAATAAAACTAGTTATCCTAGAATCTCTGATCTTGAGGATATGGCACTAGAAACTTACAAGACCTAAAAAGCACAATAGAGAATGGAGCAGAAGTAATATCTGGAATAACAATGACTATTTCCCCAAGTTAGTGTCAGAAACCAAACCACAGATTCAGGAAGCTCAAAGGACACCAAACAGGATATTTTCTGGGGGGAAAAAAAGAAAACTATGCTTAGGCATATCATATATGAACTTCAGAAAATCAAAGATAAAGAAAAATCTTGAAAGAAAATATGGGGGATGGGGGGAACAATTTACCTATAAAAAAGCAAAAATAAGAATTATATCTGGCTTCTCTTCAGAAACCATGCTAACAAAAAAAAGTGCAGTGAAATATTAATTTTAAAGTTTTGGGAGAAAAATTGAAAAGCAATCCACCAACTGAGAATTCTATATACCCTGAAAAATTATCCTTCAAAAGTGAAGGAGAAACACTTTTTTAGATTAATATAAGTGTATTTGTTGCCAGTAGATCTGTCTTGTAAAACTTAAAATAAGTTATTCAGAGGGAAGGAAAATGATATAGATGATAAACTCATATCTACATTCTAAAGAAAGGAAGAGCATCAGAGAAATGAGTAAATGAAGGTAAAATAAAAACATATTTTTATTCTAAATTACTCTAACACATTTCTTGAAAATAAGAGCAACAGTGTATTTGATTACATATATTTATGCATTGTATGCTTATGTATGCTACTTCATAAGTGAAGTGAATGACAGCAATGATTGAAAGGGCAAGAGGAAGGAATTAGGAATATGTTGTTATTATAAACTACTTGCATTACCTGTGAAGTGGTATAGTAGTATTTGAAAGGAGACTTGGATTAGCTATAAATGTATATTGCAAACTCTAGGGCAACCACTAAAAAGAGTTAAAAAATAAGTATCATTGATATGCTAAGATAAAAGAGAAAATGAAGTCCTATAAATATGCTCAATTAAAACCACAAAAAGCAGAAAAAGTATGAAAGACAAAAATAGAAACAAAGAGCAAAGGCAACAAATGGAAACTATAACAAATATGGTAGATCTTAATCCGACTATATCAATAATTACCTTAAAACTCCAAGTTCTAAGACCAATTAAAAGATTGTCAGACTAGATTTTTAAAAAGACCCATCGATATGTTGTCTATAAAAATCCCACTTTAAATATAAAGATTGTCTGCATGTTGTAATTGTGCAAATAAATGCTCACTCCAAAAAATGAATAATAAATTAAAAGGCATATATAAAGTAAAGGGATGGAGAAAGATATACCATGCTAATACTCACTAATCAAAAGAAGGTGTGATTAGCTCTCTTAATTTCAGACAGAGCAGACTTCAGAGCAAGAAAAGTTATCAGGGATAAAAAGGCTGCATACTCTGATTCCAACTACAGATACTCCTTGACTTAGAAGGGATTGTGTCTCAATAAACCTATCATAAATTGAAAATATTGTAAGTCAAAAGTACATTTTGGAGTTATCTGGACATAACCCTGTTGTAACTCAAGGAACATACTGAATGCATATTGCTTTTGCACCATAGTAAACTCAAAAAATTGTAAATCAAACCATTGTAATTTGGGCATCATCTGTATATGATATTCTGGAAAAGGCAAAATTATGATGATAGTTAAAAGAGTCAGTGATTGCCAGAGGTTAGGGGAAGGGAGAGATGAATAGGTGAAGAACAGAGAATCTTTAGGGTAGTGAAACCATTCTGTGTGATACAATAATGGTTGATACATGTTGTTAGACATTTGTCAAAACCCACAGAATGTACAACACCAAAAGTGAACCCTAATGTAAACTGTGAACTTTGGCTGATAATGATGTGCCAGTATAGGTTCATCAATTATAACAAATGTACTACTCCTGTGTGGGAAGTTAGTAGTGGGAAAGTTGTGCGTGGAAGCGGGTAGTGAGTATATGGGAACTCTATATTTATCATTCACTTTTGCTGTGAACATATAACTGCTTTTAGATATACAATGTATTAATATATAAATATGGAGCTCATTATTTAAGAAAATTATTCAACATTTCATGGAATACATTGTGTGAGTAAATACGACTGCATAATAACAGTGGTCATTCCATTTATTCACAATTCTTTTTCTTAAATTATCTTAAAATAATAAAAAAGGCAACAATATGAGTTTAGTTTATTTTTAATTTTGAATGTGGAGGAAAAATGTATTGTTTAGTTGAAGCATTTGGTAATTATGAAATTAGATGTCTATTGGAGAGAACAGTGCTTATTAATTTTAGTTGGCTAGAGAATAATAAAAAAGCTTTCATTTTTAGATTAATTTTATTTCTATGCCCAGGCATGGGATTGCAGATTACTAAAATGTAGAACATACTTTACCACAAATAAGTCTAATTACATTGTGTTTGCATGACAAATGCACACATTTTCCATTCATTACTTTTTTAAAAATCTGAAATAAGTTTATCTGACACCATAATCATGAATTTATTGAGAGTTTATTATAAACATATTGAATATTATGCTCAAGTAGAAGTTTAAAAATACTATTAATTCAATTTCTACCTATAAATTTCTACATTGAAATAAAATAAAAATATTTTCTTTTTCTGTTAAAAATAATCATAGAGTTTACTGGTTTATAATTCAAAATAGAATCAAGCAGCATATTGCATTTATATTACTAAACATTACAAATCCTAAACTCTATATCTGCAGTTCTATGAAACAATAACTAGTAGTATTTACTTTGTCATGTACACGTGACTGTCAAGGTAGATCTACACAGTACAGTTGCCTATATTGGATAATAGAGAAGATAGGATTTTTAACTCTGGATTTGATCAAGATGATAAAATACCTCTTGAGAATGATTGCATTTAAACTCTGAAATGTAAACTTTATACTGTTATCTTTGTAAACAGATTAATCCAGCAGCTATATCCACTACTATTGGCATTCTAAGGAGCTGAAGATGCTCTTTAGGCAGGATATAAAGGGCTATTCTTGCTCAACTCTGCCCCAGAAGTCCCTCATTCTTTCTGATACTTCTGCAATTTATTGAAACATCCACTACATTCTCTTTCAAGAGCATTTTACTGGCCAGGAGAATTAACCACTCCATTCTTTTTTCCCATTATAGGATATGCAGCTTTTTATTGCACAGGTAATAATGTATTACTGTATTTTTATTTATCTATTTCCTCTTACCAGACTATATGCATCTTAAGGAGAAGGGAAATAACATTCTTTTTGAATCTCCAGTGTTTAGCAACAAATTAAAGGAAAGAAGGAAGGAAAAGAAAGAAGCATTGAAATCATAGTTTATTGAGCTCATTTAAGTAGTACTACTTCTTTATGCCAATTTACTCTCATAACAACCCTAAACACCATCACTGTGGTCTAGGTATTGGGGCCCATTGTTTGCTGATGAGGAAAAAGAAAAGTTAAAACAAATCTCCAAGTCTGCTAACAAATTAAAAAATGCTAAGATACAAACAGAGATGCCGTGATTACAAGTTCAAGGTTCCTTCACTGACTCAAACCTGCCTTATGATGCTTTTGTATAACTCCTCACTGAAAAATGGTATTCTCATTCAGAAATTGCCTAATGGTCATAGCTAGGTAAATTTCACGAAATTAGAAATCAGTTTCAGTTTTTTGTAGCCTGCAGGTATGCTCAAATTTATCAGAGAATAGGCTAGGAAAAATAAAATTCAAGTGTAAAAGGGATTAGCAGAGGGCATAAATTAGGCTCTTTCTGACCTAATGTTAGCCTACCTGCCAGTTCTCATTTCTAATGGTCTCTCAACAACAACATGGTCTTTAGGGCCATTTCCCTGTAATCGAAGGTAGAGTGAGAAGTAAAGTGATTTTAGCGTCATGATTGAATAGCTAAAGAGGCACAAATTCAAAGAGTTCTATTATCAGGAAAAAAGTAAGGTTGTTTTATGATAATTATCATTGAAAATTCTAAACCTTAAATCAGAGAAACAGTAGGCAAAGTTCTCTGCTACAGATGTGTGGTGGTTATATTGCATTAAGGATAATTTAGAAAGGCATGGATTAAAAACAATGATAAGCAGGGCAGGAGGTTAAAAAAAAAACAATGATAAGAATTGAAAAGGAATCTGAAAATCATGAAGACTTCATGGTCCTTCAAGATAAATCAACATTATGATATGATATTAAGCTATGTCTATGAATTTTCTTATACAATAAAATATTTTTGATCTATAATTTAGAGACAGAAATAAATTTGTTTTTTTAAAAAATCTGTATTGAATATGTGCAGTGCCTAAAACTAAACAAGACAGAGCCTAATCAGTATCTGGTATTACATAGTTATATTAAAAAAGAATTAAGCCAGACACTATGCCAAGTGTGCTGTATTTATTAGCTTTATAATCATTATTTAATTTAATCTTTAAAATAGCCTTTTGAGTTAGAAGTGTATTGGTTCCAAATAAAGAAACCAACATTAACTTCCTCTTATTGTCTGACAACCGTTTGACTCTAGGATTCAAATGAAATTTAGGGCCAAATCAACTGCTTTTAATAACTAAGTTATACTTCTTCTTGTATGTTCATACTGCACTTCTATGGCAGTATGTGCCACTAGTCATGGAGAAGAAAAGATGGGCACAGGAATAAATAACTGACTTAGACTCAGACATTGAAGCTAGATAACAGGGCCTATAGCAAACAAAATGTCTGGCAAAGTAGGTTTCAGTGAACAGTCACCAAGTAACAAACTGTAAATGATCCTTCATGTAGAGTATATTATTAATATATTTAATAAAAATCATTATTTTAGCCCTTGATTATTTAGTTTTCCTTGCCATTGACTTTATCCCAGGTTGTCATTGGTCCATTCAATTTATGCACTCAACATACATTTATTATGTATTCACTGTGTTCCAGGACTCAGAGGGTGCTCTGAGAGTGACCGGAAGACTGAACGCGAGTTTAAGGAGAGTACAGAGCATTTGACAAGGAGGGCAGGGCCTGCGCCCTTTGGCAGGGCCTTCTTGGGACTGAGGGAGAGCCAGTGAGGCAGGAGCCAAGAAAATGTTACAGCAAGTGTTACAGCGGGTGGTCCCAAGGACAAACCAAGCGACACAGGGAGAGTCGGAGAATCAAAGTTTATTCGCTAGTGGGCTCAGAGGGGTCTCGCCACTAAATTCTGAGCCATGTCTACCTGATTTTTCCCACTTTTATTAAGTTAAGGTCGTCCAAGGGGTGGGATATCAGGTGACTAATGCTCGCCAGGTAATAGGTTAGCATTATGTTGATGCACCAGGTAATAGGTTCAGTGTTATGCTGATAAGCCAGGTGATAGATTAGTTGCTGGGCCAGGTAATAGGTTAGTATTATGCTGATACAGGTCTTCTGTGAGGGGTGGGAGTCTCAGGTGGCTGATGGGCCTAGATGGGGGTTTTCCTTATCAAAAAAACAGGAAGCACGATGAGGAAGTAATTAGAGAAGACTTAATTTTGATTTCCATTAATAATATCTTCAAAATTTATTTCTCTATGTATAACATTTATTGGAGAAGAAAAGATGTATCCCATTGAATAAAAGTAATGCTACATGATATGCTATCAATAAAGTACTAAGTATCTCTTCTAATATAGTTTGAAATTTTGAAATATTAATATTAATTTTACAACCATTTATGCTGATAGCTTCTGATATTTTATAAGATTTAATTAAAGAGATTATGTTTAATTTGAAAGGCATATACTACTTTTACAGGAATATGAATAGAAATGAAGATTTCTATGTACAAAAGCACTTAATATATAAATATATATGTTTAATATGTATTTTAAATTTTAATTGAAATTATTTTTAAGAGGGAGTAGTAGAGGTTTGATTAGCTTTTTATTGTTCTATATTTAATCAGTCCTAAGATATAATTATAATCCTAGGATATAATTACTCTCCAAATGAAAACTTTATTAAAAACTAACTGGTCTCACTAAAGATTTAGTCATGAAATCTTAGAGAAATTTCACTTTTGTTTGTAAAACTTTTCCTCTGGTCTTTCTGTTCAGGATCCAAAGGTAACATTTCTCTAGCTGCTAAGCTATGCTGTTTTCTACTTTGGAACATGCCAACATCAAAGGCTGTAACTCTGCCCTCTCCTCTCCTTATCCATGTCCTATGCAGGGTAACTGGGAGAACTTTCAACATTGACAGCAGCTCATCTTACTGATAAACAAGACACAAGACAGAAACAAATGGTTTCTAGGCATAGAAAGCAGTAGGTGAAGGTGGGATACTTTCCTTTCTATCTTCAGAGAGTATAAAGTAGTCTATCATGAATGTCATGATCATAAGTTAAAATAATATCTATTTGAGTGGTCTGCTATACAGGGAAACTGTACAGTGTAAACAATATGAATTGCACAACGAAAGGTAAGTGAGTTCTGGAGAGGAGGGAAGTGAGTAGCAGCACAGACAGCAGTGAGGATGGCAGCTCTGATAAAGTCTCTACTCACAAGAGGAGCTCATTAAAGTACTTCAGCTCACAGATCCCTAACACCCCTTGTAAGTATCTTCCTTTCATGTATAATTCCCTTTCTCTGAGGATACAAAGATATAAAAAAATAAGATAGAACCCCCCAAACAACCCATTTTCTTATAGAGTTCATGTAAGATATGGATAGATATAGATATAAATAGATATAGATTTAAATTAGATAGGTATAGATAGATATAGATATAGATAGAAAGGTATCGACTTTATATAGGTACAGCTAGATATACATAGGAATAGGCTTTATATAGATATAGACAGAGATATACTTTTCCATATCTAGATATACTTCTATCATCTATATCTATATCAGGTAGTAAGAGTGAAATTGGAAAATATGATTATATACAAAGATCAAATCTTTGCTCAAATCACTTCAAGGGTGACCCCATCTCTCTTAAAATCCAGATGTCTTACTGCTTCCACATGACTGTGTGATACGCTGCTTCCACCGCCTCCACTCTGGGCCATGTCAACAGCTACTACGTTGCAGCCACCTGGGCTCTGTTTTGATTCCCAACATTCCCATCAATTCGCTACCTCAAAGTCCTTGCACTTGTTTTCTTTTTCCTGGAATTAACATGCCTGGCTCTTTGGACCAGGGGATCCTTCTCATCTTTTCAATCTAAGGTCAAAACTCACCTTCTCTGAGCAATCTTTTCTGACTTTCTCTAAAGAGTTCAGCCATCCCCTCACTATCACAGCACCCTATTACTTTACATCAGAGAACTTATCCCAATCTCAAAATGTCTTTTTAAATGTTTGTTTATACATTATATATTTGTATATTGTGTCTCTCTTCACTAAAATGTTACCTTCATGAGAACAGAATCCTTACTAGTGTTATATTCCATTATATTCCTAGCACCTTGAATTGAGTCTATAACTAAGAGATGTCCAACAAAAATTTCTTCTGTTGACAGGTCAGTTGATAGCTCATTGACAGGTCAGTTGATATGCTCCTTATTAATTAATTAATAACATTTCTTTCTTGATGGGTAGTGATTTCCCCACAGCATTCTAAAGTCCAAATTCATGACCTCTAGTTTAAAAATGTTAAGCGATCTAATTAGTTCAGATATTATTCTTGCTTATATTGTGAGTGAAAAACTAAAGTAGATTAAATGAAGGCAGATTGGCAATGAGTAATGTCAGAAATTAGGAAGATGCATTGCTCCCTTCAAGAGTACTGTCAAGAGGAGACCACCACCTGACTAGCCTTGGGAGCCAATGGTAAAGATGACATACATGCCTGATGAAGTTTTACTTCTGATTCAGGGTGGCCATTGGTACAACCTTTGCAAGTAAATTATGGTTATAAAAGGACCCAAAGAAGCTCTTTCTGATACTTTGGGGCGAGGGAGATCATATCTCTGTTTTGTAAATGGAGAAATGGTCATATATTGCTACTAAAAATGAAGAGGAAAACAGTGAGTCTGCAACAGGTCTTGTTCCATTAATTCCATACCCAAAATGAGACACCGTGGAGGTAGCAGTCCCATGGATGATAAAGAAATTTGATAGGCAATATTCATTTTTTTATTTCATTTTAAAAAGTACTTAACATTCAGGGGAAGTCAACAAATACTGTTTGACTCTTTTCTGTGGAAAAATAATTTGCCATCAACTGTCATGTCAATGCCACATCAAAGGAAAGAGAGCTCAGTATTCCTTGGTAGTACTAAAGCTAGGGAGTGAGGCCTCTCTGGAATTGGGTTCTCATTGCCACATTATGGTACCGCCTGTGTACAAAGTGAATACATGATCGTGGCTTAGTCAGGGAGCAGAAAATAGGGTTTTATCAGTGCATTTTTCTGTTTCCCTGCACAGATGTGTGTCTTTCAGTCTCTAAATAATCAGAAGCTTCTAGTCTGTGGTGCATACAATAGAAAAAAGATATAAAGTATCTGGGATTTAATCAATTAATTCTAATATCACCTCTCTAAGTTGGAAGCAAAATTAACAAATTATTAATCAATAGGCTTTTTGTGTAATTCTAAAACATGAATGTCTTCAGAGACTCTAAATGATCACTTTTCAATATTTGAAATACAGATGAATAACTAAAAATGCTATCTTCTTTCACAAAATGTTAAAGTTGGCTTCATAATGTTGTGAAATAAAATATTGGTTTGAAATTATATATTGCCTACTTTCAATTAGAGGACAATAATTTCAAAGAGAACATCAATCATTATTATCTTTATAATTCATTTGTTTGGTTATTTTATAGGTAGATATTAAAGACCAAAGATTCCAACACTACTAAAGAAATATTAGTAGTGGATCTATCCTGGGAGTATCTATACACCCAAGAGATTTGCCTGTTTGAAATAAATCCGTCAAAGAAACATTGAAGTTTTATTGTAAAATTCAGGCAGAAATGTTGATACTGTCTACATCAATTTAAACACAACAACAACAAAAAAAGCCAAAAGAAAATCCCTCTAGACTAGTGTATATAACTTTGTATATAAGGAATTTCTTTGAGAAAATAGGCACAGGTAAAAAGCTTGCAAAAGCTTTTTTATAAAGCTTGCTATATATATATATATATATATATATATATATATCTTATAAAAACTTTAGAACAAGCTGAGGATTACTCGGATTCTGTCAGTACATCTCGCTGAAAAACACCTACCCTTGCTTAAGTCTTTGTTCAATGTATTTTCATCGAGAATATGAAGCTCTGCCATTGTAACTACAAACTTGGCCAGGCTTTATTTTGATTGTGTAAGAACATACCTAGAAAAGATGACTATGTTATGTGACTTTGAATCTGTTTTAATTTTCTTTCTTTTATACTTTCCTTTTCCTAAGTGCCAACTAAAATTTTGCTCATATGTTTCCTTTTAAAACATGAGTTCAGAATAAAAGTAAGGAAAAAAATTAACCTCAATGAATGTTTTATTCACATCTATGAACCCTAAAATATTATGATCTTACTTGATGTGATTAAGTGACACTTGCTTTCTCACACAAAAGAATTACAGCTACATTATTCTTAATCATAAACATATACTAAGCACATATTTCTTTAAATAACTGTATTAGCCAGAGCTTTTTTGGTTATAAATGCAAGAGATTCAACTAAAACATACTTAAGCAAAACAAGTAATTATTTGGCTCACATAAACTGTGCAAGGTTCTCAATAAAAGGAACCAGAAAATTAAAACAGTTGAGATTCTCCCTTTACCTCTCATTTTCTGCTGTGTGCCAAACAAATTATCTGTCTCTTTTTGGACAAGGTTAAAAAATCATGATTTCTGATATTACCAGTGCTTGTAACCTCATACCTATCTGAGCAGAAAGGAAAAAAAAATTCTAGATTTCAGCTTCATTTTGAAAAACCCTGGGGAAAGTTTCTAATTGGCCTGGATTGGGTCATGTGACCACAACTAGACTAATCATTGTAGCTAGAAGAATTAGGTATGGTGATTGGAGGAGCCTTGAGCGGGCTGCATCATTAAACCAATAACTCTAACTATGGAATTGGGTTCATGTATAATAAAAGGATGCTGACTCCTATTCTGACCTCATGATCATAGTATAAAAAATGTCTCTAAAATGAAGGCTTCAGAACACATTTCCCAAAAGAAATGAGAGGAGTGTATGGTGGGCGCAGCATGCACATACATACACACAGAGGAAAGGTTAAGACTTCTCTCTCTTTTCTTGTTCTTTCATCTTCCCTATTATCAAGTATGTACTGAACATTATCATCTCTGGACTTTAGTGAATGCTAATATTGAATAATTGACATCATTTAGGTTGTTCACAATCAGTTTTCTTTAAAAGTTTTAGATGCCATTATTTATGGCTTTTACTCTCAGAGAGAAGAAGACATTTGTGTTAAGGACAAAGAAGTAAACTCTGCATAAAATTATGGATCAGATGGTTGAGAATTGTACTCAGCTCATCAGTTCTAAGTCACTTTTGTGACACCTGGGTAAATCTAATAACTGATAACATTGCTGTTGGCTGAGTGGCAGCCATGGCATATTGTCACTTCAGTTGATGATGTGTGTGGTTGATACGAAAAGTGTTGTGTTATGCTGTTGTATAAGACAGCTTCAAAACAGATTACATTGTGGCTCAGAATTAAAACAACAAAAAAATATTGTCTTTTCAGAGAATCATTAGAACAGAGCAGTGATGCATGCATTTGGTATTTTTGAAGCAAATATTTAGAAGCTGAATAATTTCCATTCAAGTGTTTTTTAGAGCAAAAACCAAGTACTTTAGGGGACCTAGATAGAAAGATTTTCATAAGTAGATGAAGCTATGCTTGGTTATTGATTCAGGTGCAACTCAACTAATGTTAGGGGAGATTGCTAGATGTCTTGAAAGAGAACACAAAAAAATTAGGAACACAAGAATCTTGAATGACAAAATTATGTAAAATTATCAATAAGATTATCATGTCAGATTTTGTCAGAAATTTTCTTGTCTTTAAAATAATAGTACATCTTACAATTGATGGTGTCTTTGATGTCATACTATAAGAAAATAAATTTATTTTTACTTCATGGAAGTCATTTTGGCAACATTATGGAATATCAGGATTATAATCCTAGTAATCAGACTACCTAACTTCTAATCCTTGGTTCTATCACCAACTAATTGTGCTGTCGAGAGAAAGTCAATTAAATACTTATGTCTTTTTGGACTAGATACGTTAAATCTCATTCTCAAACATGAAATCACATGATTGTAAATGGAACAAAGAATGTTAAAAGGAATTTATTATTTCTTCATCTTAAGAATTGTGGTTTGAAAATACTGTAACTGTAGCTTGGTAGTTGTGTAATTTCCAGAATCTGGTATAATATTTTTATTTTTAGTTCTAGAATAACTTATCTAGATCACTTACCTACTGTTCATAGTTGAAATATATCTAACATGCAAAATATGCTGTTTTTCACCTTCAAAGTATTTCATATTTTGATTAGTGTTTATAGCTTCAGACATATTAGTGAAGCAGTAAGTAGGAGAAATGCTAATGGACAGCTAATCAAGTGACTGGGTATCAAACAGTCAATTACTAACAGACTAGAATTATAATTCAAAAATAAGTGAGGCATTATCATTTTAATGCAGTGTTACTTAGACCAAATGTAGTAACTAGAATAGACAAATGGCTGCACACAAGCACACTTGGGAATATGGTCATTAAGGACCTAAGATTTTCTAATCAAATGGTAATCTCCTTTCTTTCTGATGCCACAGGCAGTTCTCCTGCTCATTTATTGAAAATACAGTGCAGCATTCTCAAATCTCAAGCACTAACATTTTATCCTGTTGGGTTCTTACCAGCCTGAGAACTTAAAGGTGACTTGAGTTGTTAGATAATCCTTTCCACATCTTTAAGGCACAGACTAAATCATCCCAGTCAAGTTCTTTTTATTGAAAAATTTCTAGAAATCAAATAGAAAAATTAATGCTATCATTTCCTATGGTAGAATAACTGAAGTATATTTTCTTTTAAAAAATTAGTATCTTGTGCCAACTTTTCAAAAGAGACCATCACTTTTTATTTTATAGGAAAATATTATAAAATACTAGAACTAGAAGGAAGGCTAAAAATCATATAATCATTTTTAAAATTTTAGAAATTAAGAAACTAAAGTACAAAAAGTTTAAAAAAAGTGTTCAACCTCACAGACTAGTTGATAACAAAGTGAATTTGGAACCCAGATTCTTTGATTTTTACTTCAATAATTTGTTTATATTTGTCACTGTTTCCATTTACTTTATTTTTCTTATGACAACAGCACCCTATCCATTTATTTTTAAACTGAAATAATCTCTAGCAATTGATTATGCCTTCTTTTGCTATCTAGTCTTTTGATCCTTTAGTTCTGATGTGTGAATTTTAGATTCTGGAAAAATTGATTGAAACCACTCGAAGGCACAAGAAATTTATACTAATTTATTCACTGGCAGTTAAAATTCTACCACCAATACTGTGTTTCTGTTTATGTATTTTCCATATCATTTTTATCCCAGAAATGTTAGGAAGATAGCAAGGGATTCTGGGTCTCCTGGGGAAGAAAGTGAGTGCTATTCCCTTGGTGCAATTGCCTCATCTGGGAAGAAGGACAAGCGTGGGTCCCAGGCCCCCATTTTGGTCCTGCCCTACCTTAATCCTCTCCTTAGTGACTGCCATACCTGGGGAGGAGGGAATACCCTATGAATCTGCCAATTATAACTCAGTGCACCAGCTGCAAAAGAATGCAGAGGACTCTCTAGCCCAGGGGCCAAGCTGCATAGGTACCATAGAGTCCAGAAAGTGACCTAGAACAACCTGCATGTCTAGTAATGCAACTCTTAACTGTCTAATCAAAGTGGTTCCATGGTGACATCTGAGCCACTAGGGAAGGTCCCAATCCAGGTACTATAAAACAAGACACAGACCATAACTAGGTGGTTTTCTTCCTCTTCTCCTTGCTCTTTTCCTGCTGTGAGAATGGGCCCAGTCGTCATCTGTGGCATATGTATCGTGCTTTGTAAACCTATATCTTGCTCTTGCCCTATAATCATATCTTTCTCTCCTATAAACCTCATTTTCATGCTTGCCTTACTTTGGTGTGTCTGGTTGTTCTTCGGCCATGAGTGCACTAAGAACTGACATTTCCGACTAAAACCTGAGAGAAACAGAAATTTTCTGAGAAATATTATAATCACAGTAATGTTTAATAAAGGGAAATAGCGTGGTACGAATTGGATAGTCTCTAAAAAATGCTTGAATTCCCAGCTGGAAGCACACAACTCAAAAAGAATATAGAAAAGCTTTACCTGAGGTGTAACTAGAGTCCTGGAAGGAGGGGAAAGAGAAGAGTCAGAGGAAATATTTAAAAAGATAATGTTTAAGAATTTCTAAAAACTTAATAGAAAAATAAAACATCAAGCCACAGAAGGAAAATCTCAATGACTCCTAAGCTGAATAATTATAAAATTAACTACATCAGTGGCAAATCATTATAAAACTGCTGAAATCAAAATCAAAGAGAAAATAATAGAAGCCAGAAATAAAAAGCTTTTTTCTTTTTGAAAAAAAGTACTAAAACTGATAGATAACATCTCAATAAAAAAATTAAAGTCAGAATTCTATTTTTTACCATCTTTAAAGTGTGAAAGAAAATAACACACAAACTTAAAGATCGTGTTATATTAAAATATCCTTCAAATATGAAAGGAAAATAAAGGCATTTCTGAACAATCAAAAAAATCAAAAAATAATGGGAGAATTTGTTTCTAACAAACCTATATTAATGGAAAATGTTTATTCAGACAGAAGAAAAATGATCTTAGTGAGAAACAGAAATTCAGGAAGAAATGAATAGCAATTGGAAGGATAAATATATGAATAATTATAAATAAACATTGATTTGCATAAAATGATAGTAATAACTTATGAGATTTAATATATATGCAAATTCAGTAACTAGAATACGAGCTAGAAGGAAGTAAGTGGAGTTCAAGGGTTCTAAGGCCCTTGAACTGGGAAGTAGTCTGGGAAGTGGTAACATTACCAATGTTTATTAATAATTGCTCA
Organism: Cheirogaleus medius; assembly: GCA_008086735.1. Lineage (NCBI taxonomy): Eukaryota > Metazoa > Chordata > Mammalia > Primates > Cheirogaleidae > Cheirogaleus > Cheirogaleus medius. The sequence goes on along the minus strand of VBSM01000605.1, from coordinate 19,888,978 downwards.
GACCTAGCCAAACTGCAAAGTTTGAAGGCACAGTCCTCCAGACCAGACTGCCAAGCCTGCCCTAGACTTCTGAAACTAACTGCAAGTAGTCAGGGTCCAGTTAAAGTTAGAAGGAAAAGTCCATACGGGACTACCCTCACTTCTGACCAATGGTAAGTTCTGATGGTTCCCACAACAGCCCTGTTTTGATAATACACTAGGACTCACAGGACCTACTGAAAGCTATTACACTCACAGTTGTAGTTTATAGCAAGGACAAGGTACAGATCCAAAGTAAGAAAAACATAAGGTAGAGTTGGAAGATTTCCAAACATGAAGCTTCTTTTGTCTTCAGGACATATTACCTTCTGGCATCAACATGTGACAATACAGAGTGCTACCAATCCAGGAAGCTCACAAGAGCACTGATGTGTAGAGTTTTTATGGGAGTTTCATTATGTAGTCATGATTGATTGATTAACTGCCCATATGTTTTAACTCAGTCTCCATTGTTTCCCTCCCTGGAGGGTCAAGCTGATATCATGTGTCCTGAGGGGCCTGCCATAAATAACAAGGACACTCCTATCATTCAGGTAATCCCAAGGGTTTAGAGGTTACCTTCTAGGAAGTGGAACAAAGTCTAGACCTCTCTTAGGGCAAGGATGAATTCTCTACTACACAGGGCACACTCTGGCCTTTGCCCAAGGTTTTCTTACAGTAAAACAATTATATTTGTCTGGGCATTTGTATTTAATAAAGCATTTATATGACAAATACAGCAACAATATCATTATAAGTATACCTAACATTTGGAGGAGCCAATGGGGGATAGTGATAGTGGTTTAGAAAAACAACTATTCCATCCTGTAATGTGTTACATATATTTTTAAGTTTTACTCCTTCATTTACCATTATTTGTACCTTACAATAAACTTTTACAGAATTATTTAGCAAAGAATTAGTTGATAGCTAGATCCAGTTTTTCCTCAAACCAGTTATTTTCTATTAATATTATACTCTGTGGAGTCTTTTTTTCAATTTCCCAGTACATTCGACCATCAGTATTGGTTTTATAATCTTACTAATGAGGCCAGTGTTATACCATATCATACTAATGGCAGATGAAATCTGAAAAATAAAAGTCAAAAGAGACCAGTATATTATTAGAATTCCACTCAGTCATTAATAATTATTTTAATCCATCATCACATCACATGACCAAAATGTCTCCTGGAGCAATGTCTCTCAGGTTTGCAGGTTTCCATTTAATATTGCTGGGTTCCAAAGGCTGGAGTGATCTCCCTGCTTTCAGGTATCTGGTATAATTGAGCTAAGAGACAAAAAATAATCTTTTGCTGTGAGACTTTCTTGATGTATTAATATAATATTGAATTTCCCTCATTACATAATTAGTCATTCTTTCACCTTAAGCTATCATTTATGCTTCTCTTCATTTGCCATTTAATTTTACTCCAAATTTTCTACCTTGGAAGAGATATTAGTTAGGGTCAGGCACTGTGCTAGTCCTCAGTACAGCAGCAATACTAGTCTAGCAAGTGCCTCCTCCTCTTTCTGTTCCCATTCATATAAGCAGAGGTAGAGAGCTCGTGGACTTTCTTGAGCACTAGCAAATGCTGTTCTGTTCACCTTCAACCACAATTTTGCCAGATGGAATGAAGGCATAATCAACCCCATTAGCCCCTTAGCAATTCTGATATATAAATTTTTGAAGGTATAGTTAGAGTTTCTTGCTTCAAGATCATTCATGCTTCCTGAACCCACAGTTGCAGCCCTGGTCATGGGACCACTGCATCAGATGAGGAAAAAGAAAGTTGAGGACATGTGGGAAAAAATGATAATCATTCCACTATATGCTTTTCCCTTCACCATGGGAAAATAGCATACTCATACCAGCATCTTCCCCAACTTCGACTCTGTTTCATCCCCCAGAAAAGTAAAGGAATCTCTCTAGTGGGAGCCCTCAGCGTGCCACCCTGATGTTGAGTTTGAATACTCACTCCTGAAGACATGTAAGCCAGTCCTTCATGTCTTTATAGTCTCACATTTTAGACAACAAATCTTTAAATTGCTCATTCTGATTCGCTATCAAACCATTACTTTGTGGATGATATCTCTCTGCTTATTGTTAGACATTATAGGCTACAAAGTTCATTGGTGTGAAAAATTGTGAATTGGTGGTGCAAATTGGTGTGATATCTTCTGGTTCTTTTATAGTATTCTGAACATTTGAATTTCCACCAAGTATACAAAGTCCAGTCTGGAGTAAGTGTCTGTTCCTATTAGGACCCACTTGTAGCCTCCAGGAGCTATTGGCATGAAGCCAGCTTTCCTGCTGTGTATAGAGATCCCTCCTCAGGGAATAGCCATATGTAGTCACTTTCTTTCTTGTTGACTGACTGAACAGTTCTTATTGACATTTTAGTGCCTTAGATTAGAAGGTGCAAGAGTAATATGTCTAGATTCAACCATTTGGTGCATTGCTACAGCCCCTGGGTGTCCATTCATTTCATGGACCCAGGTGGCCACCTCAAGTGATTGCATCGGTCACCTTCTAATCCTGTAAGGGGTTCTTCTGCCAGCATTGGCTTGTCCAACTTTAATGTGCTCTATTAAATTCCCAGAGTGATTTCCATAGGGCCACACCCCATATGGGTATCCATTTACTAGGCTAGTTTTCCATTGCCCTTCTCTCTGACCATATAGGCAGGCTGTTAGCTACTGCCCATCAGTCAGTAAAAACCCAAATATAGGGGAAAACAACATTTAGTCCATCCCTCTGGGTTAATTGTTACCTGCTTTGGAATAAAGGCCTTCTAAACAGGATGCTGTCCATTCATCTTTGAATTAATGTCCATAAAATAAGCAACTCTATTTTTCTAGAAATATTAAATATAAGGACATTGTAGGGTTAAAAATAAAAAGGATAGGAAAAGACAGAACATGTAAAAACTAAAGAAAATTGCCATAACTACTACTTTCAGATAAAGTTGACTTTATAGCAATAAAAAAATAAGGGAGAATATTTCATAAAGATGAAAGGATCAATCTACCAAAATGACATGACATTTCTGTATTTATTTGCAAAAATTTACACAGAGTAAAATAATAGACAAATTCGCAGTCCTAGTGGGAAATTTTCAAATAATTCTTTCAATAACTGCAGATAAAAGGCAGTAAGTGCCTATATATATAAGACTATATATATCTATATATAGTCTTATAAATAGTCTTATAGTCCCGTCCCTTCCCTTCCCTTCCCTTCCCTTCCCTTCCCTTTCCTTCCTTTTCTTTCTTTGTAGAGATGGGGTCTTGCTCTTGCTCAGGCTAATCTCAAACTATATGTATCTATATATATAGACATATATATATATATATAGACTATATATATCTCAAAGCCTATATATATAAGACTAACGACATAATTTATAGATCTGCTCTAATTGACATAGAGAATACTACATCCAATAATAAAACACTGAGCCCAACGATGACAGAAAGTGTATCCTTTTCAAGTACACATAGGATATTTACCAAATTGATGACAGGGTAGACCATAAAAATAGCTCAGGGTATATTCTATCACCACAGTAGAAACCAACCAAAAATCAAACTAAAATTTAATTAGACACAGAGTAATGTTAGCAGCTACATTGAGACCCTGAAATCAAATTAACACAACAGAGAAACTACAAATACATATTTTATTTTGAAATATTCCTCTTACCTGTCTCATATAAATTATATTCCAATTAATCTAGAGACAAAAAATGAGATATTTCACTTAAATCTTTAATTGTCAGTTATTTCTGGTGTCTTGAATTTACACAAATGTTTGGAACCACATAGAGTCATATCCATTCACAGTAAGAGCTTAACTTCATGACTTATTTGTGTACTGATAAGGAATTCACAATAAAATACGAAAACTTTAGACCTTGGAAGAATTTGGAGGCCATATTTTAAGTGTGAAGATAATGTCACCTAGTGAAAGAATAGGGTGGTCATTTAAACCACTGGGGTTAAGTTCAAGCATTTTCCCTATTCTGTGACACGAGGGGCAAGGTTTGAACATGCTGAAATTCAGTCTTCTGTATATAATGGTAATAAATTGTTGTGTACTGACTGAGAAAGAATACCAGGAATGGGAACTAGTATCTGCTGAAGGCCTAATGAATGCTGGTAATAAGCTTGACCCTGAATCTGTGAGTCATTTAACAACAGTTAATGCTCACAACAACCTTTTGACACAGTAGATACATAAATAAAGTGTGTGTGAGAATACTGCATTAACTGTAAAAATTAATGCCTAGTTATGCAAACAAAATTATATTTGCAATCTCATCTGCCATATGTTAGTTAGATGGTTAACATGTTATTGATATGGCAGTGATGAGGACAAATTTTAATTTATTTTCAGTACCATAAAGATTCAGAGTTTTAGTATGCATCATGGAAATTGCTAAGTTTTATTTGTTTTTTCATAGTAGATTCTGGTTTCCTGCTGAATAACTCAAAATACTTAAGTGCCTCAATATATATTTTAAACATTGCTTTAGGAAATTTTTTCATAATTCTTCTTGGAAATTTGGAGTTCCATTCCTATCTTTCTCTTTTTAGCATTGCTAAAAAGAGTTGGTTTTTCCTTTTAAGTAAAATTTGATTGAATAAAGTTATTATTGGACTTTCTTTTATATACAGTTATCTGTTATTTTCAGGCAAATTAATGAACTCTCCAGTTTCTATTAATACTGATAATCATTTATAACAGTGATTCATAATTTTTTTAAACATTAATACATAGACCATGATGTAGAGAATAATATTAATAATAATTAAGATTTGTTAGAACAATAGATATATATATATATAAAAGAGCATTCTGACTGTAAGCTGAGTCCTCAGTCTTAAAAGTAAGGCAAACAAATGGGAGCAGCAAAAGTTATGAGTCATATTAGAAATAATACATACATTATTTGTATAATAATACATTATTCCTCTTGCCTATAGCAAGTGTGCTTTCTTAAGTCAAATGAAAGTGAATTAAAGATAGGTGTATGTTGACATAGCTTTGAGAAGAGGGCAATGAAATAAAGAAATCATGTAGATCTCACACTTAATCAAGTCTTTCCTTCATATTTCAACACACTCTAACTTGTATTACAATATAGGCTTTTGCTTTTTAAAGGCACCCCAAGGCCCTGGCTCTACCACCCCACCATCAGCTGAATTTTAAACAACCACTCATTTAATATAAAGTCATTTCATTTTCTATTGTTTATCCCAGAGTAGTGTTTAGTGCCTTGGATTAGCAGGCCCTCAGGCATGTAAGAAAGAGATGGATAAAAAGAAATGCTAGTGGAAAAGCATTTGAAAGCAGCTGAATCTTGCTTGGCATATGCAAAGTGGAAAGACATTGGAACAAAAAGACATCCACTGAATTGAGGTTGTAAATTCTTGTTCGGGAGAACTCTTGAGGGAGGAAAATGGATATTCTGTATATTTCCTAAAAGTCAGTTTCCTTAAAAGGATCATTTGGTGGCAATTTCCTATCCAGAATCCATCCATCTTGCTCCTCCTTGTTCCTGACACTTTCCTCATGTAACCATGTGAGTCAGGAGAAGTTGATCCTGCCCTCAGTTCTAAGAGTGGCTCCTGAAATCAAAGCCAACCAGGCATTGGTTCAAGAGCCTAGCCTTAGCCAAGCAGTGTATGTGTGGCTTTTCTCTGAAGACTGATTTTGTTAAGGCAATGATTCTCCAAGTGTGGTCCAGCAGCATCAGCATCTTCTGGGGATTTGTTAGACATGTAAATTCTTAGGCTCCCACTGAGACTTAACTGCATTAGAAACTTGAGGAGGGAGCCCCAGCAATCTGTATTTTATCAAGCTTTGCAAGTGATTCTGATGCACACACAAGTGGGTAAACTGATGGGTTACCAGATGAGCTCCTGAATGAGGCAGGCTGGATCTGATCCAAGGAAAGAGCTTTTATCTCGTGGATGTGAGAGCAGTTTCCCCTGTTCCCACTGAGGTATTTAATAAATAGGGAACTAAATTATACCAACCACTGCTGGCTGCCATTTTGAAAGCATCATAGAATTTAGCTTGTTGACTGCAATAGACTAAATGTTTGTGTCCTCCCACTCCCAAATTAATATGTTGAAACTTAATCCCAAATTGGATGGTATTTGGAGGTGAGGCCTTTGGGAAGTGATTGGGTTACAACGGTGAAGCATTGTTTAAAAGGTGTGAGTGCTACAATGAAATAAAACGGACAGTCAGTGTATAGTTTGCAATGTTAGATGGTATGGCCAGGAAATCCCTCATGAGAGGATGTCATACAGTTACATAAGGGGTGATCAATGCAGTAAACAGCTATGAAGCAGGTATTATTAGCCTTACCTCTAGCTTTACAAACCGAAGGAAAAAAGGTGAAGCAGTTTGCCCAGGATTGCAGAGATAATTAAGAATAGGACCATGATTTGGACTTAGGGCTGTCTAGCTCTGAGGTAAGAGCCAAATCAATTACACTGTATTCCCTCTAGAGACATATTACTACATTTAAAAAACAATCTATTATTAGTAATAATGAGGTAACACAGCAAAATCCATGAACAGCTTTATTAAATTTCTTTGGAACCCTTTCATTCCTTAAGACAGTCCTTCAAAAAGCAAAATATCTTTAAGTGGAAAATGTTTACATCCTCTTACATCTTTAAATTAAACTGCTTGCCACATGGATCTACCTTTGTTTGGGGGTTGGGAGTAAGCAATAATGAATTTTCCTTTGCTTATTCTAGAGCTTACATTCGGCATGTATGGACCAGTCGTTAAAACACTGGAATAATTCAGATCAGGAAATGGGCGCTGCCATAAGCTCCACTGATGCTCTCTGGGCATGCTGGTAATCCTAGTTGCCTCTCTTTGGACTTTGAGGTTCAGGACCTGAAACTTTGCCTGGCACAGCAGAGGACCTCGGCACCCCATGCTGTTGCCAGTGTCCATTGTGATTGAGTGGTGCCTTCACTGGCCCAGTTGTTAGACATTTTGTGTGCCATCTCCATACTCTATCATCTCCGGGCTCTAGCGCCAAAATCACTTACTAATGTATCCAGTGACTCAAAGATAGATGAGATGGTCGTGAAAGTTTTCTCTCAGCTGCAGTCGAGGCACCACCGAAGGGAATAGTCTTGACAACAATCCAATTGATACAAACCGCAATTCTGCTCTCCTCTGCACCAGCCCAAAAGAAAGGGAAAGATTTCTCTCTAAACTCATAGCTCAGGTTTCTCAGACAAATGATAGAATAGTTATGTTGATGATTGCCCTGAATAATAGACATGTCCCTTAGTTAACAGATGTTCCCTACAGTTGCTAAATATAAATTGTACATTTTCAATGTGTTTTCCTTTGTATCAAGCATATACATGACAAACTTTCCATCCTCCTGGAGCTTACAAATCAGTTTTTTAATGGAAAACTTGGGAAGACAGATTTTATTTCATACAATAACTTTCAGTGAATAGCAGGACAGCCCAGATATAGGGGGGGGAAAAGAATGGCTTGAAACAGAACATTTTTATGTTTGCTATCTACGGAACACTTACCTCTGAGAATCTGTCAGAAAATGAGGCCTTATCTTGCTTGACAACAATCATTATCTAGTCAATAATTCCTTTTGAGGAATTTAAAACTTCTGCCTTTGCCCCTGAAATGACTGTATAATCTGGCAGAGCCATTATGTAAACTAATATTTAGAAAGCAGAGGGTATTATAACTCCCTTCATCAAAAAGTTAATAATCTGTGACATTCCAAAATCACAACAAAAATGTTATGTCAGTTCTCTCAATAACAATAATAAAGAGATCCTTTATGGTCTTGAAAATGAAAAAAAAAAAAAAAAAAAGCCTAACTCCAAATAGTTCAAATTACTTGAATTCCATTTGATAGTCTTTTTCTGCAGTCCTGCTTCCATTAGACAGATCTAAGTATATCTCAGAAGTTAAAGCTGGAAGATTCAAGTGCTTTATAAAGAATATTATAAGATTCTAATGTAGACAGAACTTTCTGACCCACCATTGTTGTTGGAGCTTTCAGTGACAGATATAAAAATATTACTTCCATTAGATGAAATGGAAGTTGCATTCATTGATGTATATAATTATAATCTTCTCTTTATTCTCTTCTTTTTAAAAGCCCCTAGAATGTGATCCATATTGCTAGGATCAAGAGTAAAAATATCATACATGATTAGAGGAGTGTAACTTTTTTTATTGGCTGCAGCAGTTCTGAACTATATTGAGTCCTCCCAGCTATTTTTTATCACGGCAGCTCCCTCTGTCCTTCATGTAAAAATCAAGAGCTGCTCAAACATAAATTTTTTTCTATATTCCTTTCTGTTTTAGGGCTTATTCAATTATTTCTGGTTTATTCAATTTTGGTCGTTTGTTACGAATGCCTTTAAAGTCAAAAAAATATATGGGACTTATCCATATTTTTGCACAGTGCTATAGAAAACCAGTGATGCTTAATTCATTCATCTTTAAAAACATCCATTTAAGAGTCTTATTTTATTAAAAAGCCAATTTTACCCTTCTCAATGCTAGCCTCTGAGCCCTTAAAACTCTCCTTGGTTTAGGTTCATAATTTGCTATAAACTCTCTTAAGCCTTCAGTCACTATTCACTAAAATGCTGCTACAATCTATTATGTTAAATATCATTCTCATCATAATTCCCTTTAGAATTTATTCAACACTGCATGCCTATGTGGTCCTAAGGGAGGGCAAAACTGGGAGACTCATATTCCTGTGCCATCTCTCTATCCCAACTGCCTTCCAGGAGGCAGAATGACTCTCCAAAGATGTCTATGTTACAATCCCTGGGAACCTGTGACTATTAGGTTCCACAGCAATTAAAGGGGGCAGATGCAATTAATATCGCTAACAGCTGCCCTTGCAATGAGGAGATGAGCCTGGATTGTCTAGGTGAGTCCAAAATAATCACAAAGGGCGTTATATAAAAGCAGGAGAAGGAGAGAGATACCTAGAGAGAGGGCCATGTGAGAAAGATGCCATGTGAGAAAGATGCCATGTGAGAAAGCTGGTCATTTCTGGTTTTGAAGATGGAAAAAAGCCACTAGCCAAGGAATGTGAAAAACTGGAAAAGTCAAGGAAATGGATTCTGCCCTACGGGCTTCCAGAAGGAATGAAGCTCTGCCTACATCTAATATTACTCCACACCCAGGGAGGCCTGTTTCAGACTTCTGACCTCTGGAACTCTAAGGGAATAAATTCATATTGTTCTAAGTCACTAAGTTTTTTAAACCCTAAAAGAATACTTAACTGAGTAATAAAGTATCATTTTAGCAGAGGTTATTATTATCCATGTGAAAAAACAGAGATGTGGGAGTCCACAAAGTTAAATTAAACACAAACAAAAACTTCGTGAAGGAGCTTTATGACTTAGAACACATTAGCATCTATTTCCAACAAGATTTTTTTTTTCCCTATCGACGTGTAGAATATTTTTCCCATCTTTATACCTACCGTTTGAACAAGCTTATTTCCATTGATAAGTCTTGCAACATTCTTAATTAACCTGTGAATGTAATTTCCGAAATAATTCAATGGGATAATTAAAGCGATTTTAATGCATCAACATTGGCTATTTGGCAAAGGAATCAGGGAGAAAGTAAAGTAATTCATGTAGCTTGTCTTTCACAAATCTGGGTTCCTTTCTATCTGAAATCAAGGATGGATTATGAACTGGGAACTCTAAAACTCTCTCATGGAATTTTCACTCTAATGCTCTAGGGTTAGAATGGGCATAGTAGTTTCAGGAAGCAAGCAAGTGGAGAATATGGATGCTTCAAACTGTTTGGAGACTTCACCTAAAGGTGCCTTCAGCCATTTGCCATTCTATCATTATCCTGAGACTCTAAGGTATTTTCTAGGAGCTGGTTATATATAGCATAGCAGTTCTCATGAAAGTCATATAAAGCAAGGATAGCGGTACCCTCCCCCCACCCTTGGAATCTCATTCTTGTTAACGGTGCATATCTTCTCTAGCTCTAGAGCCTGGCTGCTGAGGACAGTGGTGGGCTCTGTTTGAGGGAACTTGGGTCACCCCTCTGTGGTTCAGGCTTTGGTGCAAGCATTTATAGGACAGTGCATGATGAGAGGGCCTGAGTATGGGATCCCAGCAATTTGTTTGAATGCTTTTTCTCCCAAAAGCCTTTCTCTTAATACCAGGCACAAGCCTCCTACAAGTCCTAAGGCAGTTGTACCCTAAACGAATTTCCCATGGAAATGTCATTACTGAGAGACAAATAGGCAGTTCTTCCAGACCAGTGTTTTTTTAGCCCAAGTCCTCCAGTCTCACTGGTAAAAACTTGTTTTTCCTTTCCAGTGTCTCATACAAAACACTGCTTAAGTGCAAAACAAGATGAATAATGTAGTAATGATACTGAAAAGAACAACAAATGATAATGATGATAGCTAACACTTATAGAGCAGCTTCTCTGTGCCAGACTCTGGTAATATTATTATTGTCATTTTACAGACAAGGAGAATGAAACTTGGAAGTCATCTGTCTTGCCCACAGTCACACAGCTGGCTTTTGTGGGGGGCGGGGTAGTGGGAGGTTGAGGGGCAGAAATAGTATCAGGGCCCAGGCCCTCTGACCCCAGAGTCTTTACCACAATACTTACTACCTTTTCTAAATATAGTGATGGCTTCTGTCTTCAGGTTATCCTCACTTCTTCTTTCAGGAACGAAGAGTGCTTTCTCGATAACTGTAAATTCTGTATACTAGTTTATGCCACTTACGTTCAACAGAAAGCACACTTTTAACTTCCAATGGCTGTACACTGACAAACTTTCTTTGCTTGACCAGACTTTAGTTAGACTCCTGAAGCTTCTCCTAGGCCCAGCTGGACACTTCCTTGTAAAATCCAGTTTGAGCAAGAATCCTGCTCAGTTTATCAAGAACCTCCACTCTTTATCTCACCCTCAAAGTTTGATCCAGTTCCTCATCTTCCACCTTTCCTAGATGATATCTGGTCTCCCTGGTCTGCCTTCAGCAAGAGTCCTGCCAGATTGGTTTAGTCAGAATCCCCCTTTTTCCTGATATTTTATCTTAGGGACTTTTGATCTTCTGATACTCAACCCCTATCCTTGGCTATAAATTCCCACATGCCCATGCTGTATTCAGAAGTGAGCCTAATCTGCCCCCCACCAAAACCACAAAATCCCATTGCAATGGTTCTTAATACAGTCTGTCTTACTGTGCTTTCATAAGTGTCATTGAATAATTGTTAACAACATCACAAGATCACAAGCTTCTACCAGCCAGTTCCCTCAGTGTAGGCTGGGGTGGTGTTCTGCATTCAGCAAGCCAGAGAACCCAGGCAGCTACCCTCTCCCAATAACCAAGTAGGTAACATGTACTGTCATAATAATACAACATACAAAACACATACAGTGCCTTATTTTATCCCCCAACAATTCCATAAAAGTGATACAATTTTTACTCTAATTTTAGCAGACAGAAACAGAGGTGTCCAGAGGTTCAAAACCCCAAGTTACAAAGAAATGAATTTATCCTTAAGTGAACTAGGTGGAGGTAGGATGCAATCCTCCTTCAGATTAGTATACATTTTGCTACTTTATTTCTCCATTTACCTCCATCTGGGTTCTGTGTATATCATGGACATGGTTACATTTCTATAACTTTCTATAACTTTATAATTATGTCCTATCATATTTTTTTTCCTTTCACTTTATGATGCATTTGTTAGGTAGATAGCAAGGGATTCCCAGTCTCCTAGGGACAAAAGTAGGTGCCATTGCAGTTCAAACGCCCCCCCTCAAATGGGCTTTAAGAGAGGCTCATGGGAGATCCGCATGCGCAGGAGACTCAGGTTCTATAACACCCAACTGTCCAATCAAAGTGGTTCCATTGTGACGTCTGAGCCACAGGGAAGTCCCTATCTGGACACCGTAAAAAAAGACCCCGACTATAACCATGCTCTCTCTTTTCCTATGACAATGGGTCTGGTTGTCATCTGTGGTGTACGTGTCTTGCTCTGTAAACTTATATCTTGCACTTGCTCTATAATCCTATCTTTCTCTCCTCAATAAACCTCATTTTTGTGTTTGCTTTACTTTGGTATGTCTGTTCATTCTCCTGCTATGAGCGTACCAAGAACTGCCATTTCAGACTGTGAACCCACACATTCTTCAAGGCTGAAGATTCTCAAATGTGCTCCAGAGAATTTTCACCTCATCATTCACCCGATTCATCCCTTTTGCCTCCTTCCCTGCTTCACTGTTGAATTATTATACTTTTATCATCATCTTTGCCTTAAAAGTCCATAAAAGACTGGTTATCCACACTGAAAAAAATAATTGGTGCTGTATGAGGACTCAAGTTTCTTTAATAAAAATTAGCAAAAATTTTTCAAATCCAGCTTTCCCGAAATTACAGCTCAAGCCCTGTAGTATAATTCACAGAGAGCAGCTGAAACCACTCCATCTCCAAGTTAATGGATGAAATTAGCATGTTAAAGTGCTGGAGGGCTTAATTAGAAAGGCAATCCTTAGGCAAAAAGCCTCTCAGGAACACTAAAGCGGTTTGTTGATTTTTGTTTGTATCAGGTTTGGGGACAAAACCTGGAAATAGAAATTAACTCTGACTTGGAAAACATAAAAAGTCTACAGTGAAGTTGCATCATCCTCAGGCTCGCTTTAAAGGAAGTATGCTCATAAGTGTATGATCTTTTACCTTCCATGTCTATTTATTTCAATCGTCCTAGCATTCCATTGAGAGATGGTCTGTTTATTTCTACGTGCTTTCCTCGTGAGTTCTCCCGTTGTGTCAGTGTGGGTTTTGGCACTCTCCAGTGGAACCATCCTGGATAAAGAGGTCGCACCATTTGGTGAGCAGCTGCTGTCCCAACCCCACTGTGCCACTTACTAGATCAGAGGCAAAGAGTCAAACTCTTCTGAGAGTTTTTGTTTCTTCTGGCGTTCACCTCCATGTTATTAAATAGCAACCCTTAAAATACCACTATTTCTGGATTTTTCCAATTACATTCCTTTTCTATTGCCTCCATACTATGGGGTTTTAGGTCTCTTACCTCAGTCCTGCATACATAGTGCCTCTCTCCATATCACCTTGCTTTAATTATAACAATTTTGGTTACACTAATATTCAGTGTTTATACTTTTATGATCATATAAATATTGTTTGCAGTTAAATACAGTACTGTTCTATGTAAATACTTGCTGCTTTTCTTTTTGTGTTCCTCATTCATTCAATAAATGATATACTGAGCACCCTACCCTCTTAAAGAGCCATTTTTCTATGTAGGGGAGATAGAATAGTGGAGGGAGAGGGAAGTCCCTACCCTAAGGGGCTTACATTTCATTAGCCTGGCAGCAAAGTGTTTAGGAACACATCATCTAAAAACACCACACTTGTATTAAAAAACTTTTTTTGCATACTTAGCAACTCTCTGACCCTAGCCTCTCCACAGCTCAGTTTCTTCATTTGTAAGTTGGTGGTAAAATCTAGAGCTGTGACAAAGATTAAGTGACTCAATATAACTTTGGACAAGCAAGGGATACAGACAGCAATTTTCAAAATGTATATTAGGATGATATGGGGGAAAAAACATGAGACAGGAAAGGCGAGTTTAGAAATTGTGATTTTAAATAGGGTGATCAGAAAAGGATATTTTCTATACCATTCATTTATCTTCCAGGACTCATATCTTTTAAGATATTAATTTGGGAGGAGGTTTATTCAGCTCCTTGTATTTTTATTGCTTCCCATTAGTTCCTTTTTTTATCTTCCTTTGTAGGGGTTTCTGTCTTTAATGACTTTTCCATGTCTGGTAATACATTCATATTTAAAAATGGGACACTAAAAATCTGATTAGAATCTGTTTACCCAGGTTCTTGCCTGTTCATATCCTGACATATCTGTTGTAGATTCTTTAATGTTACTTCTCAAAGGCCTTCTTGTGGGGAGGGGGAGTTTATTCTGTTTCCTCAAAGAGAAATACTCCCATTTCCTCTGATTGGGGAGGGGTGTATCTCAGTTCAGAGCCTTGGCAGTTCAACCTGTCTGCAGAAGAAATGCCTAGCCTCCCGCTCAAGAAGTGGAGGGGTGGTCACCTGGCTAATGGCTTGAGGGAGGAAAGAGAGGCAAGTGGGATGTATAAGTCCCTGCAGTCTGTCTCAGAGAACTTGCTAGTTAAGCTCTAATACTGCTTAGCTCAGTATATAGCTAAGAAATAATTTATGTTACAACCACCCCAGGGAGGAATGCTATCTCATTTCTCAGAACTATTCCATTCTTTTGGCCAATCAGACTGAGCTTTCTCTGCAAACATGCCATAGTTTCATGCAACTTTTTATCGTGTTGGCTTACCACGTATAGTGTAAGGTGTTGATGCTAAGAGGCATCATTATAAAGTTGAATAAAACTAGATCTTACCCTTTTCAGAAATCAATGTTAAATTTATTAGGTTGGGGTCCAATGGATTCACTAAAGTAAACTTAGGGAATTGTAGAAATGGAAGCCAGATTTGTCAAATACCATCCTGTGTCTGCCCAACCTCTTCCCCCGTTTTGGCCACTTCCCCTCCCTGAGCTCCCATGACTTCTACCTTGTTGCCACTGGAGTAGGCATTTGGTAGGATCTCAAGGCTAATTTAATCCCTAAAATTTTTCCCACATATGATACCCAGAATCAAACCTTTTCTGCTCACTCTTCTTACATAGTGCATACCGATGTTATCCACATGTTATTCCTGTCATTTCCATTAAGCACCATGACACTTTCGTCCACTGTAAACTGTCTCTACTAGAATCCAACTCTCAAGCTGCCTCTCCACTTCTTGATCCCACTCAGAAACACTCTTCTGCCAATAAGGTATAGCACCTTAAGCTTCTCCAGAGAAAAGCGAAAATAAACACTTAAATTATAATCTTGGACAATATAATAGACATACTGTTTTATCAGCATTATCCAGTTATAATACAGCCTACACAGTAGTTAAACAGAAGCATTTTATGAATGGGAAGCTGTTTGAGTGTTAGGTATAAATGAGTTGGATTCTTGACTTTTAGCTGGTGGGAACTTTCTTATCTCCTTTTGTTTTTCCCAAGACTAATCTGTGCAACGTAGCAGCATTTTCTTTGTGGCAAAGTGATTATCTTCCTGTGGTATCTCCGATCAATTCAATAATCTCTAGACACCATGTGCCACTGTGTAAGAGGGTCAGAAAAGCCCACAGGGCAAAGGAGGAAGGGACTATTGTCACCACTGAGCCCACTGAGTTAGTATGGAAAATAGGAGGCAAAAATAACACTAAGTAACTGGTCATAAGATGCTTTAAAATGTTTCTTACAGTTGAGTGATTGTACTGCTTATTTGATGTGTTTAAAATTGTTGATTAAATACAGAGATGCACATAAACTGAAATTTGAGAGAAATAATTAAAGAAGTTTAATTATAGTAAATTAAGAGAACATTGAAGCAGAGACAACAGATGGTCAAAGAAGAAAATGATAATTTGAAACTATTAGAAACATTAAGAGGAAACTAAGAAGTGAAGCTAGTTTACACAGACATAAAACAATTTTTTCCATTCTTTTCACTGTTTTTATTTGATATCCTTAAGGTTTGTCAGGAATGTTTTCTTGTTCCTGCCTTTGTTTTCTTTTTGTGTGTGTTTTATTCTAAATCCTCCCTTGTTTTCGTACATGGTGTTATTTCATTTAGAGAATATTTCCCAATAAGAATATTTCATTCTAGGTGTTTCCCAATTATTCTTACAGAATTTCAAGAATTTCATATATTAGTAGTATTGCTAGCTATTAGTTTAAAACTATGTCTCAAATATTATACACTTAACATATTTATGGCAAAATTGGCATTATTCATTTAACAAAAATAAATCATAACTTCATGCCACATATCAGTATGTGCCAGGTATTGGACTGTAGAACATATTTTCATACTTCATACAAAATTAAGTTGTTTCAGGGTATTGAAAAATATTTTATGTGGCAGTACTTGCAGATTTCTTATGAGGACTATAATCCTGAATATATTTTTTCCCATCCACATTTTTTCCTTGTTCATAAAAAATAACTTATTTTTATAGGAAATGTGACAATCAGAACCTGTTGCTGAAGCTCAAAAAAGATAATTTTATTTGAAGATGGAGATTAATAGCACAAATGAGAGTTTACACCTGACCTCAAAGCAATTCTGTTTGATGAAAGTTGGGCTTAGTAAACTTGAAAGGCTTCTTCCTGTGGTGTTTAACACATGGAAATAATCATCATGTTAGCTACACCCTAGTAATTTTAGCCAAACTTATTCCCACCCTATTCTGGAGATAAAGTAATTTGATTTAACTTCAGGGGTCAACCATTCTTTCCTAGTTGTGCTTTTTTAAAATTAGCAGAAGTAGGACTTTATCCTTTTAAAAAAAGCTTCTGGGGTCTTCTATTAACAGGACAATTTATAACCACCTATTTAGAAAAATAATTTTGCTTTTTTAAATAGTTTTATACACTCATGATTTGTTTGCTAAAAGACCCAGTGCTTCTGCAGTCTGAGGCTGTATTTCTTCAGTCACAATGATAGAAGGTATAAATTTCAAGTTATCAGCATATGACATAAAAAGATGAAACCTCATTGATCTCTTTCCATAACTCTTGGATACTTCATATAATTATGACTCTGGATGGTAAAAATTGAGTTAAAAGGATAAGTTTGTGAGAAACTAGCTTTTTTATATTTAACTAAAGCTAGCTGCTTTGTTACTATCATGCTCACAGTTCATAAAATCAAAATTTTAAGGAACAAAAAATAAACAGCCACAATAAAACCTTCTTTAGTCAACAAAATGTCTTGTAAGGGGCATTTCAGTTCAGCCTGGCCATACTGCTAATAAGCATTTTGCATGAAACTTGTAGGTGAATTCTCATTCCAAGAACATAAGAAGAAATAAATGAGTACAACCAAAATGTGTTAGTGAAGTAATTTATGGCATGTTGAAAAAATAAGTGCTTTATATACACACATCTGAAGCTTTTGGTCAAACTGTTCTAACAACACAAATTGTTTTCATCTTTGAAACAAAACACAATGCATAAATAAAAGATTATGATAACTTGGCATTGTTTTTAAAAATCTGAACTCAAAGAACTTTCTGCACTATTAAAGTATTGAAAAAAACTTAAAGTACTAGTGCCATCAGAGTAGTAACAATATCAGTGATGCTATAGTTCAACCAAGATCTTTTTCTCCTCTCTTATTCTTGGAACGATGGAGAGAAATGAAGCTTTAGGTAATTCTATCATGGCAGATAGAAAGTTTTCTTGCCAATTCTTCAAAGTGGTATTAATCAAAACTAAATTAATAAGATTTAATGCTTCAGGAAACGTTTGGATTTTTAACTCTCAAGGCTTTTCACAAACTGTTTTCTGTAGTCAGTAATTGTGAAGGAGAGAATTAACACAGCAGGCCTGAGACTGCTATCCTTAGAAAGGCCTGATTGCAAGGCTGGCCCTTGGCTGGTTTTTGATAACTTTGATTTCAACAGGGTCCACCATTCCCAGAGCTGTTAGGAGTGGCTCACTTGTCTAAACTATTTGTACAAACAACGGTTCACACTGAGCACCTGCTTTTTTTCTCAGAAATTTTGGAATTTGGGTATGTTCTAGGTAGAAGGTGCCTACATGATAGATCCCCAATGAAAACCTTGAGCTCATAGGCGCAAGTGAGCTTCCCTCGTAGATAACATTTCACACGTGTTGTCATAATTCCATTGCTGAAGAATTAAGCACATCCTCTGTGACTCTCCTGGAAGAGGACTCTTGGAAGCTTGTGTTTGGTTTTTGCAGACTTTGCCTTGTGTTTTTTCTTCTTGCCGACTTTTGCTTTTTATATTTTTGCTGGAATATATCATAGCCATGAGTACAACCATATGCTGAGTCCTATGGAATCTTCCTAGCCATCACCCAGCCTCGCCGGGGGGACCCTAACACAGTAATAATCTTAGAAACCTGTTTGTCAGTTTTACTTTCCAACTTCTATACCTTTGCTAACATCAGTCCCTACACCCAGACCACCTCTTACCCCATCACCTAATGAGTAATTGTTTAGTACTGGGCATGGATAAACCTCTTCTCCAAAATGGTCCTTGACTTTCTCACTGTTCCCAGATGGAAATGGCCCTAAAATATCCTGACTTCTGCTACTTACATTATTTTAATTCATGGCATTAATCAATCTACCTTATAGTTCTATATACATATCGTCTCTCTCCTCTTTGATTTTAAGCTATTTTTATTGTGCTACTCAGGGCAGGTTGCTCTCTGCACGGCCTATGTCTTTGACTTCAGCAAATGTACAGATACCAAATTAAACTATAAGAGAATATCATCGAAATAAATATTGCTGTACAACTTCCATGTGACCTCTGGAACTATATAAAAACTTTAGAGTATCTGAGGGGAAGTCTTAAAATACAGCAGTTGTTGAATTGTAAGCAATTTAGTGTTCTGTAAGTGATTAGTTGAGTGTAGTAACTTTGATTAATTAACCTGAAATAAAATACATGAATTTTTGCCAGCTTTCTGGATACTTACAAAAGGGAGCAAAAATTACTCCAGAGAATTATTTTTCAAATATATATGTGTTTATACATGCATCATAATATGAACTACTCTTAAGTTAGAGCAGTTTCTAAAAAAAAGTGTGCATATATATATGTGTGTGTGTGTATATATATATAAACTATTGCCAATCTTAAATTCTTCCAGAAGATGTCTTTTCAAAGGCCAAATTCCATGGGTTTTTTTTCTGTTAAAATTCCTTAACTGTTACTGGTAACTGGGGCATTAGCTGAAAGTTAAAAATTCACTGGATAGATGGCCAGACCTGTAATCCCAGCACTTTGGGAGGCCTAGGTGGGAGGATAGGTTGAAGCCAGGAGTTTGAGACCAGCCTGAGCAAGAGTGAGATCTCAGTCTCTACAATTTTTCTAAATAGAAAAATTAGCTGGGTGTCATGGCTTGCACCTATAGTCCCAGCTACTTGGAGGCTGGGGCAGGAAGATCACTTGAGCCTATGAGTTTGAGCTTAGTGAACTATGATGATGCCAATGCACAAAAAAAAAAAAAGAAAAAAATTAAATGGATATAATTTTCAAAAATATTTAAAAATCACCATTTTATTAAGTCCATTTTTAATTTAACCTTTGATGTGATAGAATTTGTAAAAGAAAACTAATGAAGTATTCTGGGGAGATAGGGATATCCTCTCTTCATGTTAAACATTTTTCAGAGATTCTTTATATAGTTATTTGCATAAACTTACAATTATAATATTACAACTTCTGAGTAATTATGGCAGATTAATCAGACATAACTTTTTCTTCTCTCTTCTAAAAAGCATGCAAAAATGACAAAGTGTCAACCAAGAAATGAACTGAAAGAGATAATAAGAGCAAAGATGGAGCATGGAGCATATGAGAGACCGAGAGAGGTGACTGAGAAACAAAGGAACTTTATGATAGAGAGGTCACCAGTACACTCAACTAGAGCAGTTCCTAAAAAATACATATATGTATATATCAGGAAGGCCTTGAACTACTTGGATTGGTCACCTTGTAAACCTAGAAGCAATGGAAAATGAAAGTCAATACATGGAGCCATTAGCATTCAGGTCTCCTCTTCAGTCTTGAGTTATCAGGCAAATACTTCCTTTTGCCTCTTTCTGAAGTAGATCATGAGTTTGGTCTCTGGGTGAAGAAATTGAATAAAGTCTCTGGATATGAGAATACCAGACTGAGTGGAGGGTGAAAGTAAATCTACCCCTTGACACAGTGAGTTAACGTCTACAGACTGAATATTATCTACGACTCTTTCTTTGCCTTGTTTCCAAATCACCTGCAGCCAGCCTTCACACACACACACTCTCTCTCTCTCTCTCTCTCCAAACCTGGCCATAAGATTAGTTGACTATTTCCCTGAAAATCTAGTGGACACCAACAAGTACTTCTCTAGAAAGTGACATCGTTAATCCCTAAAAACTTTGCCTTCTCCAGTGATGCTTTTGTCTACTGACAGTCTAGACCGTTTCTCATAAAGGATATGTCATTATCTTTTATGGTCCTCTTTCATAAATATAAACAGCCAAAGATAACCAGAAATTGAGGAAAGCTTTCATATGAAAGATACCAAAATAGACAGAAAAAAGAAACATTGTAATAACTGATAGAGTAGAGAAATAAGAAAATGTCAAAAAGAGAAAAAATATGCTACAGGCAATACAGTTGACCCTTGAACAACATGGGAGTTAAGGATGCCAACCCCCAGCCCCAGTCAAAAATTTGCATTTAACTTTTGACTCCTCATTAACTTAACTACTAATAGCCTACTATTGACCCAAAGCCTTACTAATATTATAATATAAAATGTATTAATTGATTATGTTTTATATACTGTATTATTGCAATAAAGTAAGCTAGAGAAAATGTTATTAAGAATCATAAGAGAAAATATATTTACTATTCATTAAATTGATCATCATAAAGGTGTTCATCCTCGTTGTCTGCACATTGAGTAGACAGAGGAAGAAGTGGAATTGGTCTTGCTCCCTCAGGGGTGGCAGATGCAGAGAGATAGAGGAGGTGGAAGGGGAGGCAGGAACAGACAGTGTAACTTTTGTTGCAAAATAATCCACCTATAAGTGGAATCTCACAGTTCAAACTCATATTATTCAAGGGTCAACTGTACATTCAAAGAGACTTCTCTAAAGAGTTCAACGAGACTGGCACATGCATAACAGCAAAGACATAATTGAAAAGAAATAAAACTATCATAATATTTTAAAATACTACAACTTAAATCAATGGGATGATAAGGTAAAGTCATCAAAATTAAAAAATGTAAATCTTGGAGGATAAATTTGAGAAGTCCTTTATACACTTAATAATTCTAAGAATATTAATGAAAAGAAAAATTATGGGGAAATTATCTAGGAAATAACATTAAAAATCCCTCAGGAGTGAAACATGTGAGAATTTAGCTTGAAGGGCCTTTTGGGTGCCCACTCAATAGAGAAATATCTTCAAAAGTCTTTAGGAAAATAATCTTTAATTAGAAATCTATACCCATTCAATTTACCTATGAAGGAGGGAATAAGAGACATTTTAGACATAAAAAGCAAATTATCTTTTATGTACCATTTCTTGGGAACTTACTAGATGATATGCATCAGCAATAGAAAGAGCTAAACCAAGGAAGTAAAAGAAAAGAACCTGGGATCCATCATTGGGAAACAACAGAGGGAGTCCCAGGACGATGGTAGTGGTGCAGATGTAGTAGCACACCAAAACCAGCACAAACCAGGTAGGGGAGGTAACAAAGGTTTACCTACCCAGTTAGTGATCATTTGGATAATATTCATAGGTTAGGAAGACTTGTTTAAGCACTTGGAAAAATGATTATGTATCTCACAAAAGTGATGTATATTTTAAGAATTATTCAAAATAATAGCAAAACCTAAATTTGCACAAGAAAGGAAAATTATAATACACTATATGGCTCAGCTATCAGCAGTGTTTACTTTGTCATGGAAACTCTTGCCTATTGACTTTATCAAAAGTTGTAATAACCCTAAAGTTCACAGGAGAAAGGGAAGAGTTAAAGTTATAAACTAAAGAAAGCTAAATCCTTACCTACCACAGCAGGAAGTCAAGAGGCAATATCTGAGAGCAATAATTCAAGTAATAGCAACATAATTATGTGAATATGGAGGTGAATTCCTGAAGAAACAGCTGAAATAGTTTTTTAACAAAGTTTTCTCTATAGAACAGGAGTGGGGAATTGAGGTAATTATTTAGGAAAATAATCTTTAATTAGAAATCTATACCCATTCAATTTACCTATGAAGGAGGGAATAAGAGACATTTTAGACATAAAAAGCAAATTATCTTTTATGTACCATTTCTTGGTACAAAGAAAGCATGTGGCTCAGAATTTCTTTTTTTAAAATTATGTCATTATTATTTGATTCTTTAAACTATGAATCCTATTCATGGCAATTTAAAAATTAGTGCTATATTGATGATAAGAGGTAATGTTTCATTTTTGCTTTGATTTATCAAAGAAAAGTACACTGATATATTTGTATTGGGTTATTAATTGGGAAATGGAGCAAAACTATTAGTCCCTTACATAAACTCTTTTGGATTTATGTTTTCAATATCTATATTTCGTATTCTTAATAAAATCTCAATTGTGAATAGTACATAATTTTAAGTTGAGCTTCTGAGAAAGAAAAGCTGAAATGAAGGTTATTATTGCAGAAATATCTGTATTATGGTGAAATCAATGTGGCCCATTTTAAATCATTTGAGAGGCTCTTGTTTATTATTCATTTATAGCTCTGTTGTGATGTCAGTCTTCTTTAAGCTTGGCTATATATTCAGACTCATATGTATAATTGAGCAGCAATCACATTTGATTATAATTTTTTGAGCTTCCAAAAGTTACTCTTTAACTTTTCAGATAGTTATACATGTTAATATATGACAAAACATTATGGCATAATTAGTAGAGATATTTCAAATAATTATCTTGGTGGCCTTAAAAACTCTTATAGGTTCCTATGGCAGGTTGGAATAGATACCATTTGGCACTTTTTAAAAATAGTCTCTCTTACTTGTTTTCTCCCCCAAGTATTTTAAATATAAAATTATATTATTAAGATTAAATTTAATTATTTAGTAAAATCAAATAATTAGCTTTTTGATATGTAGCTACCTCTTAAGATTGAGCATTATTAAAGAAAATACATTTTTTTTTCTAAAGTAAGTTGTCTTTAGTAATAATATATTTGCCTAAGGAAAAAAAAACCCTAAAAGTCATATGACTACTTTAATAATAATCAGTCCAAAGCAGATGTCATCTAATGTTCAAAATCTAGAACAAAGAGGAGACAGCCTTGCCAGTCATATGCATTGTATTAATATCTCCATTACTCTTATTTATGAAATACAAAGTATAAAATAAACCCTCATTGGACTCTTTAAAATAAGATATTGCAACCTTAGTAGTAAGTTACATATATTCAGAGTTATTCTGGAGCTATAATTCAATTTATGATTTTTTAAAATTTAAAAATAATGATAAGGTAGTCAAATTGTATATAATATCTGTCACTACCAATTTGTTTAGAGGAGACTAGCAGCATAATATACTATAAACAAATATGAATTTAAATCCAACACTGAAATGATTTCAAGATAATTTCATATAATTTTCTCTTTTTGATATCAACATCCCTACTAGTTCTTGACTTAAGTTTTAAAATTGAGATTTTTGCAATCTGTGGTTTTCTTTCCCTTATTATTCTTTCAATATTTTGAGATCAGAAGTAACTTAAGCAATGTGTTTATTAATGATCTACTAAGTCAACGACCTTTCCATGATTGTGGCAAACTCAACATAGATAGCTTGATAATGGGTATAAATAATAATCAGAAATAGATTTAAAATGTATATAAAGTTATATCCCTTTACTTGAGGGCAAGAATTGCTTTAATTACCCTGTTTTCTCGGGGCCTGGTATAGTGATTCACACATAGCAGATTTTGAAAATTACATTAATTAATAAAAGGAATCAATTTTTCATAAAATTAGAAATTAGAAAATATAATTAGTGACTGGATAACTTATCATGTTATTCCATTTTCATAAATAAAATCTTCAATAAATGAGAGAGCCTTAGAAACACAGGATGGATGGAGAGGTGACAAGGTGTCATGGAAAAGCAAAGGCCTTTTACAATGAGAGAGCTAAGGGTTGGAATTTGCTATTTCTGTAACTTTGGGTAATTAAATCATCCTCTCAAATATCAGTTTCCTTAAGGGTAAATATGGCAGTATCAGTTTCTACTACTTTGTAAGATTTTTCTGAGGTTACCAAGTAAATTATGTAAAGGATTTAGCACAGACTCTCAGTACATGGTAGCTGTTATAGATGGGGATCTAGTCTGAATTAAACAAAATTTAATATAATGTTTTGTCTTCCTTATAAGAGATTAACTCATGATAACAGTCACGGAGGAAAGCCATTTTCCCGTTTCCATGCTTCTCCACAGTGCATTTTATCTCTTTTTCTGGCAAGGAAAATTCCAAGGGTGAGATAATCATTTATAGGGCCGTTAAGTGTTTCTTCCAGTGCTCCCTATTCAATATAGTCAACAAAAATGCTAATTAGTCCTAATTGTTTGGAGAACACCTGTCGGTCCATTAATAGATGCAGAGACCCCTAAAAAATCCCTTAGAAATTAATTCCCCCTGAGATGAATTTAACTCTATCATTAAGGAGTAAGACGGTTTAAAATTAAACTACCCTTAATCTCCCTTTTTAACTACTATAGAAATATATAGATCCAGGCATTTTATTCTTCTAGGGTTTGCCTGACAACAACAACAACAAAAACCCAGAATGCAAAGTAGAGATTCCCAAAGAGTAAAATCCTGACACTTAACTTGTTCTTGATGGTATAAATAAAATTTCTTATGAGCACTTATGATTATAAATTATTCTGACAGAATCTGATGTGGCACGTAGTGTTGGTTTACCTTTGGTAATTTTCTTCTTAGTTAATTATAGAAAAAAATAATAAAAATAAGGATTTTTTCCTCCAGTATGTTCTGTTTCAGAAGTATTGTCGGCATGTCCATATAGTCAAATTTTACAAAAACACAAAATCTGTGAAAGTAGACCATGCATGTGCTTGTGTATTCATGGGTAATTAAGTACTGTGCAATAAGTCAAATTTATTTCTTTTAAATTTTAGTTTAGAGACTGGCCACCAGTAATATTGCAAGGGTATTTTCATTGCCTATTTCTCCAAAAATTATATGGCATCTTTACATCCTTAAAGTTGAGTAAAGGAATGTTAGAAGTGTCCAACTAAAGTTAGTTAGGGTCAGCAATATTTCTCATGTCTGGCAGATTGTTACTGTTTACTAGTGGAAATGTATGAACACACTAGGCCCATATTACAGTTTTCTTGATAGAAATTCTTGTTTTAAATTCTATAATCTTCCTCTAAAATAAGGCATTAAACTGGCTAAAAAATTAAGTCAGATTTATAGAAATTTATCATGGATTTGTAGCCTGAAATATCTAGTACAAAAGACTTAAGTGTAAAAATATTTCTAAGGTAGAACTTCCCCATAATTAGTGGATTTATTAAGCTTTCCCCCATTAAACGTAAAATAGTATGTGGGATATACCTTTTCTAATCTAAACAAATCATATAAAATATATAACTCAAGCAGTTATCAAAACTTTCACCATGCAGGCAAGAACACTGAAGCTGTTTTCATTAGAATCTTCAACATGACCCAAAGAACTTCTTAGTATCTGTGAATGGTGCTTTTTCAAAAATTGCTTGAACTAAATTGGGCATTTCTATCATATCTAAATGTCAGCCACTCTTTGTAGCTGCCATGTAATCTTTTGGACTGTCTATCCCTACGTTATTGCTTTGTTGCCACTCTGGCTACAAAGTGCTTTTACACTCAGTCATCATCTTATTTCAGGGTAATGGCAGAACAATGCCTATGGCACCACATCAGAAAGAGAACTTTAATGGAAAAGCTGCCTTATAGCAACAAATTTAATTATGAAATTGGATCCATAGAAGGAGATGAAAGTCATTGCTGTCACCAATTACCAGATTCTACTGTATAAAACAGTTCGTAGCAATTAAAGAGGCATTGATTGCCATTTCATACAGTTTTCAGCATTTTGCCCTCTAAGAGTATACATTTGAAGTATTGGTGTGTTGAGACATAATGCAAACACTAGTTCATCTGGTGGGACTGACTTGATAATTTGCAGACTGCCAGATAATCTATCTAGTCTACATTTTTAAACTGGGACAAATATACTGCTGGATAGAAGGATAAATTATCTTCTACCCACTTGGGATCTTCAGCTGAGTCTAAGAATTAAATTGAAATAAGAAAGATTAATAGGAAAAAAGCATACAAGTTTTGTTAATTTTTGCCTATACTTGGGGATCATCACAAAACAGGGAGAACCAAAAGAAATTGTCAAAGCAGGATACTTTTTTACCTTTTAGATGAAGAAACAATAAATTTGTGAAGAAATGACAAGATGAAAGGGTTTGGTGTAGGGGCAATAAATTGTGGGGATGTCACTAGAAGATACATGGGAGATATATGAAACTAGTAGAAGGTAAGGGTTAGTTTACTATGTTTTTTTGTACAGAACTATCGCAGCATCAGTTCCCAGCTTCTGGTTATAAGGATTATTTTCTTATCCTGTTTGAGAAAGGGAGAATACCTTTCTCAAAAGAATTTTTATGACTTCCTACAGGTAGGAGAGAACAGGTCAGATAGCCCTTTCTGCATCTGCTCTTTCCCATGTACCTTCATCTTGAAATAATTGATATGCCAAATTGGCATATTTTGGGATGGCATGGCCCTAACTTTATCAGTACAGAAAGATAATATTAACAATTTGGGGCCATACAATCAGGTAGACAGATGTAAATAAAGCCATGAAAATCAAAAAGCAAAGCCAGGAGAATGTTGAAAATTTTTAATCCCTAAGGAGGTGTTTAAATGTATTGTATAATTTTAGGGTAGATAAACCCACTATTTACATAAACTCAACAAAAATATTGGTTGGGGGCAAGAAGAGATGTTAAAAATTATTTTTCTTTCTGAGCTTCATACTCTTAATAAAGGTCATTATTTTATTTACTTTAAGTCTCTATGTTTCTGCTCTAGTTTCTTGACTAGAAAATTTTGCCTTTTAATCATAATTAAAATAACTTGTGAATATTTTACTTCTTATTTTGCCTAAGCACTTCTGGATTGACTACAGTCTACAGTTGACTCACAAATATGATAATTATTGAAAGAGGATTTTGATCATTAGAACTATTTCTGTCACCCATAATTATCAATTATTTAAATATTAAATAAAATTTTATTTGATTGCCCAGATGAAAATTATATAAGGATACATATTTTCCACAATCTTCATACCCAAATTCTACATATTATTTTCCCACTTTTTCTACCCATTCCCTCTAAGGTTTCTAGCTAAGTTGAGTTTTGTACATTTAATTAGGATGGTGTTTGATTTAATGACGTGGATCAAATCTTTATTTTTCTCTAAAATATATGATTGGATGATTAACTTGGCAAATGGAGAGGGACCTCTTACATTAGGAAGGATAATTTTCTGTCTTTATTAGTATCCCTACTTCAGGTTTTCAACTCAGCACCAATAGGGTAGCGTCCTATAATTTTCACCAGTGACCTTATCTATGTTGCTGTTCTTCAATATTCATTATTGCTTTTCTTTGTTTTATTTTTTATTCTCATTTTTCTCATTGCTTTATTAAAAACTCTTTCCCCTTGTGGTTATATTCCCGTAGCCCCCCTCTTCCTTTTCTACTTACTATCATTGACATAAGAGTGATAGCCACTGATATCCTTAGTTGTGCTTGAAGCTAAAGATGTTGCTGACACTGGTTTAAAAAGAAAAGAAATTTTCTTTTGAAACATTTATTGTTTATAAAATATTAAGCAAGGCTTTCTTTTTCCTAATGACTCAGATGGAATAGCATTCTTCCCTCTACTGTAAGAGAAGCCTGATCCCTGTTTGACCTCTTCTGAAATGAGGCAATGTTTATTTTAGTGCTGTATTATAGAAAGCACAAATTTAATAACATTACTTCAAATTCACTTAAAAAATCTTCCATTTTTGAAACAATATTTAATTAATATTTCTTACAAAGACATGCATGTTTGTGTACTGTTTTAAATATATTCAGTTTCCATAATACAATTCAGATTGGAATTTCAAAATATCATAGACTCTCACGATAAAAGTAGTTTCTAAAAATCCAATCTAAAATTGTGTGAAAAGAGATCATTTTATTTTTATTTTTTACTTTTTTAGAGACAGGGACACCCTTTGTTGCTCTTCGGCCCTGGCTGGAGTGCAGTGTGTGATCATAGCTCACTGTACCCTCAAAGTTCTGTGTTCAAGTGATCTTCCTGCCTCAGCCTCCTGAATAGCTGGGACTATAAGTGAGCACCACCATGCCTATATATATATATATTTGGTAGAAACAGAGTCTCCATATGTTGCTCAGGCTAGTCTCGAGCTCTTGGCCTCAAATGATCCTCCTGATCTTCCTGCCTCAGCCTCCCAAAGTGCTAGGATTACAGACGTGAAACACCATACCTGGCCTAAATCACTTCTTAAGTTAATGTCAGATGTCAAAACATTTTCTGCTCTGTGATTGCTTATCATAGTATTCAGAAAAACACTCCACAACTAATACCTTGAGGGATTAAGAGGGAACTGCCTTGTTATAAAGACTCTCCTCTTGAGCTTTTTTATAAGGTCAGATGACATTTCAGGACACTTCAGTTTTCTTTCACTTAATAAATTATTTTTGTTAATAATGATCATATAAAAATGTAGGGGTCTTGTGTTTTTAAATTTTCTGTATTAGTGTTAGTAGAGAAATCACAATCATATAGCTGTTTATTCTAAGTATGTATGTATTTGACACACCTGTATTTCATGTGTATGCATTTTAAAAACCATTAATTTTTAAATAATGTCATTATTGAGATATAGTTCAAAACCAAACCATTTATTCACTTAAAGTATATAATTCAATAGCTCTTTAGTATATTCACAAAGTTATGCAACCATTACCACGATAAATTTTAGAACATGGTCATGACCCCAGAAAGAAACCACCTACCTGTTAATAGTTTCTCCCTGCCTCCCGCCCCCATTACTAGGCAACATTCATCTACATTGTCTCTACAGATTTGCCTATTCTGGATATTTCTATGAATGGAATCATATAATAAGTGGTCTTTATGACTAACTTCTTTTATTTAACATAATATTTTCAAGTTTCATCCATGTAGAATGTGTCAGTACTTTATTTGTTTATATGGCTGAGAAATATTCTATTGTGTGGTTATAACACATCTTGTTTATCCTTTTATCATTCAGTGGGAATCTGGGTTGCCTCTGTTTTTGTTTGTTATGAATAATTCTCCTATGCATATCTATGGACAAATGTTTGTGCAGACCTAAATTTTTATTTCTCTTGATTATATAGCTAGGAGTAGAGTTTCTGGGTCATATTATATCTCTGTTAACCTTTTGAGATACTGCCAGGCTGATTTACAGAGCAGCTGCTGCATTTTATATTACTACTAGTGATGTATGAGGGTTCCCATTTCTCCACATCCTCACCAACACTTATTTTCTGTCCTTTGATTATAGACATTCTAGTTTGTATAAAGTGTTATCTCAATGTGGTTCTAATTTGCATTTCTCTGATGGCCAGTGATGTTGAATATCTTTTCATGTGCTTACTGGCCATTTGTATGTCTTCATTAAAGAAATGTCTACTCAGATTCTTTGTTTATTTTAAAAATTGGGTTATTTATATTTTTATTATTGAATTATGAGTTCTTATATATTCCAAACACAAGTCCATTATCATATAATTTAAAAATTTTCTCTCCCTTTGTGTGGGTTAACTTTTCATTTTCTTTTATATATATATATTTTTTTATTTCAGCATATTATGGGGGTACAAATGTTAAGGTTACATATATTGCTCTTGCCTCCCCTCTCCCCTCAAATCAGAGCTTCAAGCATGTCCATCTCCCAGGTGGTATACATTGCACTCATTATGTTTGTATATACCCATCCCCTCCTCCCCCCTCCCACCTGCCCGACACCCGATAATTTTTTTTTTTTAACAATTTGGTTACATTTTATATCTTTGCCTCTCCCTAGCAAGGGTTAGAGGTATGCCATTCCCCTCCATTTTCTTGATGGTTTCCTTCGAAGCACAAACATTTTTAATTTTGATGTTCAGTTTATTTGTTCTTTTGCTTGTGTTTTGGTGTCATTTTTAAGAAACCATTGCCTAATCCAAGGTCATGAAAATATATGCCTATATTTTCTTTAAGTTTATTATTTTCACTTTTATATTTAGGTCTTTGATCCATTTTGATTAAATTTTTATGTACGGTGTGAAGTAGGAATACAACTTCATTCTTTTGCATGTGGGTATCCAGTTGTCACAAAACCATATGCTGAAAAGACTATTTTTTCTCCATGGAATTATCTTAGTTCTTTGTTAAAAAGTCAATTGATTATAAATGTGAGTTTTTATTTATTGACTCTCAATTCTATTTCATTTATCTGTATGTCCAGTACCACACTGTCTTGATTACTAGAGATTTGTAGTCAGTTTTGAAATTGTGAAATGTGAGTCTTCCAACTGTTTTTTTTCAAGATTATTCTGGCTTGTTTGGGGTCTCTTGAATTTCTATATGATTTTTAGGTTCAGCTTGTCAATTTCTACAAAGAAGCCAACTGGTATTTTAGTAGGATTTTGCTGAATGTATAGATAAATTTGTGAAATATCGACATCTCATTAATAAAAATATTAAGAATTGTGATTCATGACCATAAGATGTCTTTGCACTTATTTAGGTCTTCAATTTCTTTTAACAGTGTTTGTAATAAAACAACATTACTTATTAATATTAGATCATGCAGTGAATACCCATAAATTTCTTATAATTTTTCTTGCTCATTATTATTAAACCATCCAGTGTTGCATAGTCTTTTGGTGTCATCATATACAGCACACAACTATATAACCCTTCTTTGTATATATTCTTATTTCCAAAGAAATATGAATTGCTCCTTGAAATTAGTTATAAAATATGCTTTTACTGAATTTTAGATGATTATTTAAAAAGACATAATCAAATCAAAACAACAGTGGTTCAAATTTGTCATAGATAAATATCCCAGAAAATTATTATAATTCATATAATATCTATCTTTCCTTAATTATAATTTAAGGGAATTATATTATAATATGAGCTCCATTATGTTTCAGTGATATTCAGCACTGGATTTCCACCTACCAATGATTTTCTTTCATACATATTAAGGAAGAATATTTAAATATACACTTTATCACTCTTTTAGTTTTATTATATTTAACAGATCACCTGAAATAAGCAACGCCATATTAATTTTCCTAATATTTCTATATATGTAAGAAAATAGATCTTTTACTTTTTAAGGTTTTTTTGTTCATAATGTAATTAAAAGGTAGATTTTTTTAATGAAAAATTTTAATTCATTCTAGCTTTTTGATATTTAAAACTTTATTACAAAAATGAGAGGTCACCTCTTTAATGGAGGGATTCAGTGACACAGCAAAACTCCATGATTACAAAAATGTTGAAATAGTAATCCAATACTGATATTGTAGGTTATAGTTAGTTGATATCACATTTATTCATGAACCAATATTTGGAAAGCATACCTATGGAGACTAACTAAAAATCTGAATCTCTGTTTTGAAAATAAAGAATCTTCAGATCACCAAATAGTGTCCTCTTTTGTGCCAAGAATATTTCCAATTATACCTTATATAATCAAGTCTTGATGTAATGATCCATAGCTTCATGTATATTGACTTGGAAGGCTCTAGCCAGCCTTTACATATAATAATGACCCTGGGAATAAATTCATTTCTACTTATCAGCAAGTTAAAAGAAGCTTGCATTCCTGAATAAATTGACATTATAAATTTATAATCTGACACTAATTATGATACATCTGCTATGATTTAAATAATTGTGTCCCTCCAAAATTCATGTTGAAACTTAATCCCCATTGTGGTGGTAGTAAGAGGTGGGAACTTTTGGGAAGTGACTAAGTCATGAGGGCTCTACCCCCCTGAATTGGATCAATACCCTTATAGAAGAGTCTTCAGGGAACTGCCTGGCCCTTTCGCTCCTTCCCTTAAGTGAGGACACAGCAAGAAGGCACCATATTGGAAGCAGGGAGTGAGCCCTTATGAGATGCCAAATCTGCTGGCACCTTGATCTTAGATTCCCTAGCCTTTGAAACTGTGAGAAATAAATTTCTGTTATTTACACGTTTATCCAGTATAAGGTGTTTTGTTTTAGTAGCACACAAAGAAAACATCATCATTGTCATATCCATCTTTCAAATATGAATATTCACCAATTTTGCTTAACATGGTATATTTGGTATCTAATATTTTTCTCCTGTCCAGAAACTATTTTTCCTTTTTTTCCTGATAGCAGCCTTCAAATTTTGCTTTGGGAACCACCCTCACCCCTTCTCAACCCATGCAGTGGATATAGGAATTATTTTATTCTTTTCTCTTAGGATGGGAATAAGACACATGGGAACATTTTATTCTTATAGCTATAGCAATTTTTGGGGGGGAGCCAGGGAAAGGCTAGTAACCCAAATCAGCAAAATATTCTGGACTGAGAAAGGAGTTCTTTATCTGTCCAGGTGCTTGAGCTTATGGTTTGTAAGCCTGAGCTGTTATCGGCCATCCTGCTCTTACGTGGGATAAGCCTGCCTGAAATAAAGCCAAAAAGGAAGATAGCAGTGCTCTAATGTAGAAAAATGTTATCTGAACATCAAGCCACATCCAACCTAAACTTAGGTTACCCCTGGACTGTTCAGCTACATTAGTTAACACATTATCTTTTTATTTTAGTCTCCTGAAATTTGGTTTCTATCACTTGCAATCAAGATAATCCTGAAAGACAGACTTTGTGAATCTTTAAAGCTATCAAAAAGTGAATGAGAGCCTGGGCATGGTGGTTTACACCTGTAATCCTAGTACTTTGGGAGCCTGAGGTGGGAGGATCACTTGGGGCGAGGAATTCCAGACCAGTGTGAACAAGACTGAGACCCCGTCCCTACAAAAAGTAGAAAAATTAGCTTGACATGGTGGCATGCTCCTGTAGTTTCAGCTACTCAAGAGGCTGACACAGGAAGATTACTTGAGCCTAGGAAGCTGAAGTTGCAGTGAGCTATGATCACGCCACTACACTCTAGCCAGGGCAACAGAGTGAGACCGTGTCTCAAAAAAATAAAATAAAAACCCCCAAAACCAAAAACCAAAACAACAAAAGTGAACAAGAGACTGAAATATAAATTTTACAAGCCTTAAAGAAAAAACATTTAAAAGATAGAAGAAATTTTCTTTATTAAACACTAGTCAGACATGGAGATTAGATGGAACACCTATAGCTAGATGGAGAAATAATTATTTTTTTAACTTATTTAAATTAAATATATTCTTAAATATGTAAGATTCAGTTGTTATTACATCAGTGCCAAGAACCAAGTTCATTATTCTCCAGAGAAATATTTACTCCTTATCATTTACGCATGGTCCAAAATAAAATAAATGTCTGGTATGAGCAACCATCTTTAAAAACTCTTCTCCCGAATTTGATTGCATTCCAGAATTATTGGTGTAGGAACAAATGAAAGGCGATAAACAGAAGTTTTTTGGCGGGGGGAGGGAATTCATGCATGCTAAAGAGTAGTTGAAGACAGAGATTTTTTCATGTATTAGATAGTGGAAAGTAACTAATTGGACAAAAGGAAAAAAGATGGAAGAAAATGGAACTACTAAGGCACGTGGAGATTTCAACAAAGTTGAGGTACAATATTCTTTGCATGAAAAGCCTGAAAGGATAAGATTTTGTAATTAAATATTGGACAATGTCTCAGCTTTCAGAGTTTTAGCAGTTCACAGTAATGTTAGTTCAGGGAATAGAAGGGAATAGATTGTTGAGGTTGCATCATGGGTAAAAAATGGAATGTTAGAGCTCGTTTTTGGAACATGGTTTGAAAATCATTGCATTAGGTGGTTTTATTTCTGAAGGATTGACTATGACTACAGCAATTTTAGTGAAAGCCTTGAAATATGTCATTTTACATTCTGAAAATAGAGGACAACTTACAAGTGAGTTTTGATGTTGTCACCTATAAATGGAAAATGCATATGTCTTTGAGGTGTCTCTACTCTATTCATCTAAATGTGGAGAAGTTTTAAAAATTGTCTTAAAAAATATTCTTAGGCAAGTACTCTGTTTCAGTGAGTTTTAGTATAGAATTTCTGTGGCTTATTTACTAGCTCCTATAGAGAAAATTTCATCTTGCCAACTAATACTTTGTGAACTCAAATGCTGCAACTTTAGAAGCTATTATAGCCAAAGAAAAAAGTAGAAAAAATTAGAAATTAGTTTAGCTCATCAAGCCTTTCCACTACCACCTGATATTAAATCCAGATTTCCTTAAAACAGCATCTCATTGATTTTAAATAATCACAATATCAGCCTCAGCAACCTTTCCTTACAGATTTCTAACGTGCATTAATCTCTAAATGGACATGTTCAGAATTTGATTCCCAATTTAATTGATTTATGTTTTCCTGCTTTGTTCTACTCCAGTGTTTTAAAAAGTTCTTTCTTACTACCGATAGCAAGATTTTCTTCACTTATTTTCTCTCCTCATGTTTGAAATAAACTTCAAGGGACATTTTCATACAGAAAAAGTCATCAAAAACCTAAATCTAGTTTCACTTAAAACTATTGTTGATCTCTTTTAGGTGATGTCAGATATTAGTCAGAAAATTCATTAGTACTTCATACCTATGAGACAAAGCCATGCATCATGCACAAAAATTATAGACCCTAGGTCCTTGTGTTACACAAATAGCCCAATACTAGACATTTTACTAAAGACTTACTGTTTTTATGTGATAATCTGTTGCCTCAATGTCTTTATAAATAGTCAATAGTCTATGAGAAGGAAATATTAAAGCTTTAGGATTTTATGTATTTAACTTAATTTCTTAGCATTATACATTTTATTCAGTATTATTCCCAAATAATTAAATCAGATATTTAACTTAAAAAAAACAGTATATTCTGAGCCTCCATCTTGTTTTCAGTCCCTGGTTTTCCTTGGTAGTTTTCTCTTTATAAACATTGTTTACAATTATATGAAAACTTAAATTTTCATTTAGCTCTGCTTTTAAGCCTTTAGAAATAATTCTCTTCACAAGTCTGTATTTATCTGAGACTTAATTTGACCTGCTATTGCTAATAATTTCCTTTTAATTTCTGTTGCAACTTTCAAAATATACTTCTTGCAGATATCACCTGGCCATGGGCTAGCCCATACAATGGGCTAGATAGAGTCCATATTCTTTAATACATTATATGAAAACCCATTGCATTCCCTAACATTCCAATAAATTCCCAGAGATTTACCATCTTTAGCGGTGTTCTTACTTCTTAGGGAACTCTGGAACTCAGCTGTTTGTATTTTTCACTTTTTATACTACCAAACCACTCACACAATGTATTTATATATTATATATTCTTGTGAAGCTGGGATATCATTTTAATCATTGTATACCATTGTAAAAACAACTTAAAGTGACATATTGTCAAATTCTGGTCAAATCCCCTCAGGTACTTTCCCATGCTTCTGTCTCCCTCAAAACACAATCATCCTTCAAAAACTCTGAGCTACTTCTACCTCATGGTCTTTGAAGTACCGTCTTCTCTTTTTAGAATATAATCTCTCCAGATGCATGCATTTTTCACCCTCATTTCATTAATGTCTCTGCTAAATGTAATATCACAGAGCCTGTCCATGACCACCCTATTTGAAATAGCTTCCTTATCCTACACAGTATGTCCATACTATGATTTATTTTTACTTGTAGTGTTTGTCCCCACTGGACATTTTTACTTGTCTGACTCCTCATCCCCATATTCTCACAAGATTAAGCTCAAAATTAGGAATTCAATCTGTTTCATTCACTGTTACATTCTTAACATCCAGGGTGGCGTCTGTTCTAAGGTTGGTGCTAAATAATGGTGGTGAAGAATGAATAATTAAGTGAATAAACATGTCTTGAACTCAGTTTCTTTGCACATAAAGTGGAGATAATACCTGTTTAATTAGGGTACAGAAATATTTTCAGTGTCAAATGATATAAATGGTGTTTTGTTATGTGCTTTTATAGCTGTAAAGTTTGATTTAGATGTACAGATTTAGTGTCTTAATATTGCATAACTAAAAATATATTTGACTATTATTTATTTGCTATCACAAGAATTGGTTAGTTCTACATATTAAATCTACAAATATGAGGGATCCTAGCCTCATAAAAGTTGCTTTGAGTATATGAAGTCAGAATCTTTTTTAAAAAATTTATTTTAATATCTTTGTGTAGAATATACTTTTTGCTTAAGTTCTAATATTTTTTGGTAATTGTTTAAACTGGGCATTTGTTTTTTGAATGTCTTTATGAAATAATGGTCCTATATTGTATAATTTTATTATTTAGTACAAAGGTGAAAAGAAGATTCATTTACAGGAAAAGTAAAGTAAATTAGTCATAAAAACATTATCATATCACCCATGATCACCCCATTGATTCTGAGATACTAAGATGAGTGTAAGAGGTAGGAATTGGAAAGTTTTTTTTTCCTTTTGAGTTGCTAGGAATATTTTGTGCTATGTATTATGTTACCTATTTCAAAGTAGCACCTCAGGAAAGTCAATTTTGAAAGGCATCATTCATTTAACTTTGTAGGTGATTTTTATCTCCTTTGGCTTGTTATTTAGAGAGCTCTGAAATATTTTGTTCTCCATAACTATGACAATAACAAGGACATCTTCATTGAATTCATTCATTAGGATGATGTGTTTACCTATGTCAGTGGGAAATTGTCCAATTATTAATATTTGCTGATAGGAGAGAGGATCTTAGCTGCTGGTTCTGGTATGTTCCTTATTTGGAGCTCAGGTATAAAGGTAGATCTCTGTCATTTTCTTATAATCCACACCCCTGATCTTTGCAAACCATCTTTTCAATAGATATTGCTATAACGAGGATTTGGAAAGAGGTAGAATAACTCATCCCAATTTCCTAATACTTTCTGAAAAAAAAAAAAACAGCTAATACTTATGCTGGAGTTTGAAGGTCAGTGCTTCATATGTAAAAACAATCTACTTAAATATAAAATCCAGAGGTGAACCTTGAAGCAGTGTAGAGTTCAGTTTTCCAACCCTGATCTTTGGCTATGAAAACATGTTTTTCTTTTAAATAAATCAAATTTTCTGTTAGTTTATTATGGTTAGACACAGTATAATATTTTTCACCTTTTTACCAGTAATTTTCTGCATTGATTTTTTAACTAGTTCATCTTAATCATAAAAGATTCAGTGTACTAATGCTAATCTTTTCATTAACTACATACACAAAAATCCTGAAATGTCTGTGGTAAAATCCATACTCAGTGATTCTGATGTGCTATGACTATTTCTCCTTCAGTTTTTGCCATGCTGTATCATGGTTCTTCCACAAGGACAATGGTTGCCTTGTGTGGGAATATTAAACACCAGGAGTGTTCTTAGACTTGTGCGTGATATCATGTAAAACTAAACAATTATGATATGTCATCTAACTTATCTTAGTCATCTGTGGTTAAATCTATCTTTGTTCTAAAATCAAATAATTCTGAAAAAAATAAAAATGACTCTTTTCCAAAGTTATTAATATTTAATACGTTAAATATCTTCGTTTACAAAACACTTACATGTATACATATGTGTGTGTGCATGTGTGTGTGTATCTATCTGGAATCTTATTTGTTCCTCATGAGAACTCCATTAAGAAGGTATTATTTAAGGTAGGTATTATGAAGAAATTAAGACTTAGATCAGTTAAATGTCTTATCTAAGACTGAACAGTCCTTTAATAGTTAGACTATAATTTTATCATATATTACCACAGTCTACATGTGGTGACACTAATATATTAAATTTTTCTTTAATACATGGTTATTAATATTATCTTGTTTGCAAATTCAAGCAAGAGTAAATTATGACTATAATTTAATAATAAATAAAAATACTTTAATTGCACTTAGTATAATATAGTCTATGGAAATATTATCCGGGGGTCCTTAAACTTTTTAAACAGGGGGCCAGTTCACTGTCCCTCAGACCTTGGAGGGCCATTGGAGAGTGCAGCGCACATTCCACACATGTGCACTGTGGGCCCAGGACGAGTCGGCTGCTAAGCAGGACAGGCAGCAGCTGCAAAAACACCCAGCGCGCTGGATAAATGTCATCGGCGGGCCGCATGTGGGCCGTAGTTTGAGGACCCCTGAATACACTACTCTTTATATGCTTTATATGTATATTACAATATACATAATACATAGGAGACAATCAAAAGTACTTAAGATGAAATAAGTCAAATAAGCTAGTGATTTATTTTTGTGAAATATAATGCTGTTCTTAAGCAAATATGTCATTTTTGTTTTATATGTAACCACAATATAACAGAATTCTTGCTTATTTTTTATGAAGACCTATTAAAACCCATTTGAACATTTACTGTTTATAAAGAGTACAGTTTTTCATTAAATAAAAATATGGAAGCAGCATTGATCAATATTTTGTGATTTTTTTTTTTACCTGTTTGGTATATGCATTACCCATTGATAGGCTCTCTGAGGATATAGATAAAGACTATTCTTAACACATTTACAATCCAGATGGACAGACAGGAGACATAAACATGATTAATAACATTATAAGAGAACAGGTGAGTTATCAAGACATTTGGAACCCAGATAATAGGCAAATACCAGGGTAAGTCATATCACAGTGGGCAACCTAAGCTAGTCCACAGGGGGTGATATTGACACAAAGAAGTCCTGTGAGTAGATACCATAGGATGCCTTGAAAGGATGATTAAGTGTGAAACAGAGGTGTGGCCATAGAGAAACAATGTATTTTTAGCCCCAAAGACTGAGGGATTCAGGAGGGCTGGCTGTGGATATTTAGAAAGGGAGGATGGTTTACCAACAAATCAAGCTGTATGTCTTGGCAATCTGCCACATGTGTGAAAGTTTACACATGTGAAATAAATCTGGTAGTAAACAGCAAGAACCTAGCTACAGGAGCTAAAGCCTAGGGCTCTAGAATCTCATAGACAGCTTTCGTTTCACCAAATTTTAACAGCTTTACCTCAAACAAGTTATTTAGCCTCCCAGGCCTCAGTTTTCTCATCTGTAAAGTGGTGATAATGGTACTCCTACATAGGGTTGTAGTAGGATTAAATGAGAAAATGTATGTAAAGAGTTCAGTAGAAATTCTTGATAAAATTAAACTGTTATTATTTCTTAATTCACTAGGAGTGTGGAGGGGAGTTTAGGGTTCTAACCTGCAAAGGGCATAAGGCAGTGGCTGAACACAGGGTGATGAGATGGTAATTCGGTTAGAATTCTTATTTCATTGCTGCTGAAGATGGTTTTTGCCACTCCAAGCAATGGGAGGCTGCCTGACTCAGCCTTTTCAACCATTGGAGAACTAAGGCAGAGTTCCTAAAATTTTTAAGAGTTTCATAAGATGGCTAAATTTTGGTAAATATAATGCTTGCTTTAAACTGACGTTACAGAGGCCAGAACAAAGGGTTGTGAGTAGCAGGTGGTATTTGTGTTCAGTAGCTCTCAAACCACAATATGAAGAGCTGCCTCTTAAATTTACTCTGTGTGACTCCTGCTGTATAAGATCCTGCAGAAGTCAGAACTGGCTAAGAATCTTTTCATATATGCTTGTCCTGATGTTTTTCTCTTGTCACTTCTCTTTTCCTTTAGATTAGCATTGAAGGGATAATCAGATGGAGCCTGTCTGAGTATACAGTAGGAGATTATTAAAAATTTTTAGGAGGGGGTAAATGGTATGACAAATGCAGTGGTTTAGGATACTTAAGGCAGTGGCAGAATGTCGAAATGAGGGTGAGTAGAGAGTGCAGAGCAAAGAAGGTGATTCAGGAATTTATGTCAGTTATTTAATTAGTTCTGTTTTGTCAACATCTTGTTATACCTTAACAAATATTATCTAGAACCACAGAAATTAAATACATCTAGTGGAAACTTTGCATAGTACAACTGCTATCCATTTATCTCCCTTAGGTTCCAGTACAATGACTCTCCAGGTAGCTGTCATACATGATAAATATGATTTAGCTAACAAAATTGTATTTTATGTAATTGCATACTTTACATGAGAGATCAATAACTAACTTAGAAATATACGGTAAGAAAGATCAATGGATAATAAATACCTCTGCATTCATTTGTATGAATAAATTCTATTTTTCTCTTCTGACAAGTAGTAATCAGATTATAAATTGTGGTGTAGGTTCATAAATGCTTACTTTATAGGAATTTGCTGATATATGCTCAGCCAAAGAAAATAAAAGAAGGATAAAGATAACAATTTAAAGCTTCTGTGTGTGTGTGTGTGTGTGTATAGCAGATGTGCATAGCTTTTTTATGTGTATGTGTGTATCTTTAAGTTCACAGGTATGGTTTTAGGCAGAGTTTCACTCACAATATGGGCAACTACCATACGCCCATTTTAATATTAGCCTTCAAATAAATGAAGATTGTTTCGGATATAACTCCCACTAATGAAAACTTATAATTATGCTCACAGCTGACAGCTGTCACTGAACGTGGTGTGTAAAGGTCCTCAAGAGTACAATGCTCTTTACACCATGTGTTCGAGTTGAGCAGAGTTCACATATGCCTTTCCCTTCTTGTGTCTATGGAGAGATCATGTATGTAAAGACGCTCTGGCAACAGATAACTCCTCAAAGTCGCAGGCTGTTCTATGAAGAGGCTCATCAGAAATAGTTGGCCTGACCATCCACTGCTGTTGTTCTCTCCACTTCAAAATTATTACTTTTGATACATGACAACCACAATTTTTCATTGTTGCGAAAGAAAATAACTATAGCTGGAATATGTAAAACCTATTAAAATAATGCATCTAAAAACTAGTTTTGGCTAACTGATATAATTGGATTTTCAGGCTTTTCCAGACCCCGCTAAGTGAGGATGTAATGTAAACTAATAAAAATAAAGCCTGACTAACTTTATGATGGCATATGGCAGGTCATTTTTATTGTTTGAAAAAAAGGATGTTTATACAGCATGTATGAAAATAAAATCTGTTCCAAAAAATGGGCATTGGATCAGAAATCCAAGTTAAAATAATTTAAATCCATAAAATACAGCCGTGCCTTCAAAGTATAAAACCTACGTTTAGGATTCTCTATAGTCCCTTATTTTCTTTGTGATTCGTGTGCTGTATGCTTAAATATTAATGCCACATAGCATCAGTTAAATTGCAATCCCATGTAAAGCTCTAGAAAAGTCTGATATATAGGGAAGTGAAACTAGGAAGGCAGTTAAGGGTGGTATTGATGGATTGATGAAGTGAGAATACTGAATTCAATAGGCTAGATGTACAGGAGGTGGTGTATCAAAGAATGGATGTTTCAGATGGAACTGGTAGGGTTCATGAAATTACTTGGGATGGCACTGTCAGTGTGCCAGGCTGAAGTTTGCAATTGGAAAAATACTAGTGTAAAATGACTAGTATGTGCTTTCCTGCCTATTCAAGGCATTCCTTCTGGTTCGATTTTTCTGTTTACCTGCGGATTTTTCATCATCCTTCAAGGAATAGCTAAAATACTCTTACTCTTTCCCAATGTCAATACAGATTTAATCCCTCCCTCCTATATGCTGTCATAGTTGTTTCTACAGATATTTGTCACTGGACTCACACTAGGTTATCTCATGCTATTATGTTTGTTATATGTCTGTCTCTTCTGACAGAGGGTTAGTTACTTTATGATACACACTGAAGATCACATTAGGGGGCTCAGTAAGTAAGAATTGGTGGTTTTGTGCTTGTATTCTTGGATTTTGATATATGAGGTCTTTTTAAGGCAGAGAATATAACATATATATAGCTGTATTATTATTGTAGATATTAGGGTTATATACATATGGATTTGCTAAATTTATTAGATAATGTTTTCTGTAATTCAAATTGAATTAGGAAAATTATAGACTGAAGTAGTTTGAATTCACAGATATTAAACATGAGTCAACCAAATATTTTCCTTTTTGTCTTTTAACCTAACATATGTTCAATCACTCAAGGATGGATTTAGTTATTATTTTAAAATATATTATCTTAAACATATCAGTGACCATGTACATTTATGTGACAATTATTAAATCTGGGAAAAAATATAAGCATGTTTATAAATTTTAAATAATAATTATTAATTCTTCATTTATAAAGATATACCAATAATCATATTTATTTTCCAAAAAGCAAAGAATATCAATAATTTCAATCTGTATACCATATAAAGTACTTAAGAAGTCATAAAGAAAAGAAGAGAAAAAGGATAACTAGACAAAGAAAAGTAAACCAGAGCTGGAATAGAGTATATATGATTTGACCACTATTGTTTTTCATCATCAATATGTAAAGCATTAGATCTAGTTTTTACGTTCTTCACAGTTAAATTTTCCTTTGTTTTTTTAATGAAGTAGTATAATAATTTTTAAAGATAATAGGGAATGATTTTATAAAATAATACAAATAGAAACTCAGAAATAAAATGAGAAATTCTCTATCAATAAGGATTAGATTCATTTGTACACAATAGAAAGTTCCAAATAAGAGAAACTTAAAGAAGACTAAAAAGCATCTGTCTCTCCGAGAAAGAAGTAGAAGGTAAGTATAAGTAATCAAGAACTGTTATGGTATTTCATGGTCATGAGGAACTGTGATTCCTTCTGTTTTTCTATCCTACCATTCCTACTATATATGGTTAAAGTTGACACATGGCACAAGATAGCTGCAGGAGCTCCTCTAGGATAATATTACATCCACATTTCAAGTAGTAGGAATGTTGAAGGTGACAAAGGGTGAATAAAAGGTCAAAATAAAGGGTTACTCTTTTCAACACAGCCAGTTTTCTTTAGGCAGTCTTTGCTGAACTCTTACACAAATGCTTCTACTTTTATCTAATTGGCCAGAACATGTGGCCAAGCAATTGTACAGACAGCTGCTCAGGATAGCTTTGGGTGAAATAGACTTCTTTTACAAAGGAATAAAGTCATGGGTGATACTTGGCAGTGGCTACCACTGAGTCCTATCATTAGAGATAATTACATTACTTGTTTTCATAGGAAGATTTACTTTAACCAGATTTACAGCAATGCAAATTTTTTATATTTTATTTATGATCCATCATGATAACTCTCTAACCTTCAAAATGATAATATATGATGGGCAATATGAAATCAGCTATTGATGTATATTAATATAATTATATATAATAATTTCATTATTGCTAATTTATATACCCTTATATATAAATGCATAGAAGCTCACATAATATTTGCATTTTATAAATCAAAGTTTAAAAATCAAGTAGAATATTTAGGCAATTAAAAGCATATAAAAGGAGTACCCTAACGAAGTAAAAATAACCTAGAGAGAGAAAATCAAGCTGTATTCCCTCATTTTAAGGGCTTTCATGTGCAATAAGATCTGAATTGTTCTATGTGGCCCAAGATGTAAAACAAGAACCACCAGGGAAAAGCTGTAGTTATTAATTCCTTCACTCACTCATGTACTTTCTGAGCACCTACTATGTGTCTGGCAGTGTTTTATATGCTGTAGATATGGCTGTGAGCAAGATAGACAAATTTCTAGCACTCGTGGTCCCTGTATTCTAGCAAAGGTAGATAAACACCAAATAAGTAAACTAATAAAGTAATTTCACATAATGCTACAATGACAATGAATTAGGTCCATGGGAGACAGTACCTTTATGGGGGAGAAGGTGAGCTACTGACATAGGAAAGTCTTCTCTCATAGGCTGAGCCTGAATGTGTCCTCTTTATCTCTAAAGCATGTGCCACATCTGCCCATTTATCTTCATGTCCTTTTCTATACCCTATTCCACGTCACCATCCTCTGTGGCCAGGGCTGCCACAGTAGGC
Organism: Cheirogaleus medius; assembly: GCA_008086735.1. Taxonomy (NCBI): domain Eukaryota; kingdom Metazoa; phylum Chordata; class Mammalia; order Primates; family Cheirogaleidae; genus Cheirogaleus; species Cheirogaleus medius. The sequence continues at coordinate 19,845,063 of VBSM01000605.1, read as the reverse complement.
AGAATGATCTTTAAAAAAAAAATCAGATTGTGTCACTTTCCAACTTAAGATGTGCTAATGACTCCATTTTAGAATTAGAATACTCTCCAAATTATTTAGCAAGGCCTATAAGACTGTTCATAATGTGTTTCTGCAAAACCTTCTGGCTTTATCTCTTACTGACTCTATTATGCACATTATTCCTGGGTTATAGCAAACCTTCTTTATGTATTTAGAAATACATCAAGCTCATTCTCACCTCAAGGCATTTGCATTTTCTGTTTTCTCAGCCTGGAATGCTTTGTTTCTAGTCTTTTTATGGCTGGTTCCAAAAGGAATAAGGTTTATGCCCCTGGACATTTGAAGCAGGGGCTGGAGGAGTAATTGGTGAGATCGACTGCAGTAGGAGGTAGTGTTTTCAGAAATCTCTTCCAGTCCACATCCTCAGGTACTCTTTTCCTGACTACTGTGGTCAAAGTTGTCACCCAGTCATTCTGTCCTACTACCTGATTCATTTTTATAGCGTATAATGCATTGGTACCTGAAATTACCTAAAGTTTACATTTGTGCATATGTTTGTCTCCCGTCCACACTAAAATATGGATCTCTTGTGGGAAAGGAAAATAACTAATTTGGAAAAACATTTTTCCTCTTTCCTAGAATATTGCTTGCATATACTAGGCATTCAAGAAATGTTTTTTGAGAGATTAAATGACTTTTAAGATTTTCAGGATATAACTTAAGAAATGTGATGGGGGTCCTAGACATATTACTATAAGGTAGATTTCTTCTCTGATTTATGAGTTTAAAAATATTAGCTTGGGTTTTGGAAAAGTTTAAGCACTGATGGAATATAAAATAAATCATTTAATTATTATACACACTGATTTATATTAATATCTCTCATTAATAGAATATAAGCCTGTTGTAGTAGGCTGTTATGGGAGTTGCCCAAATATTATTCTTTGAATTAATGAAATATTCTGTGAATATGCATACCTGTAAATGTGAATTTTTATACTATAGTCCAAAATTGGAAAGACTAATAATAACATTTGCAAAGACTTTACTTTTTGACACATCTAGATACTTTTCCTATCCTCTCTCAATATCTTATCCTCCTCTTTTGTGAAGTGTCTTCGTATCCTTGTTTGACTGCTTAGTGCAGCTCTCTGATGAAAATACATTTCTGCAATAAAAATTGAGCACTCTACTCTGAAAATGGTTCAATTCTGAAAGAAGTAATTGCTTTGCCAAAGAAAAAAAAAAGAACATTTCTGATAGCCAGGTACTGTCTGGTCAGGAGTTGCTAAATCTGCTTCTCTCCTACCTTTCAACACTTACCATTAGGATGTTGGAAAATTGCATTTCGGTTTCCTTGGTATCATACTGTTTCCTCCTTTGGAATATTCAGTAGTGTGCTGGAACTAGCTCTTACCAGTTTACAAGAGCCATTTGGGCACAATTCTTTTCAAGTATACATTCAGTGACCTCATATTGGTAGATTGAAAGTAGTGACAGCACAAGTAGTTATACCATGAAATCTCCAAATGCTACAATACAAAGCTTTTGGGGGGCTCATTTACCAGCTAACCGCTGTATAAGTCTGAGAAGATGCTGGACTTTGTGAGAATTGCCTTCATTTCATTCTCACTGGACCATCCTTGGAGTGCAGTATGTGGTATGGAAAAGACTTAGACTTCAGAATTCCCCTTCAGACCCCACTGACTTCTTCCCTACATAACCACAGGAACCAGCTAGCTTCTCTGAGCCTCATTTACAAAATACACTTTTGTAAAAGGATTAGAAGGAAGTAATATATGTAATATCATAGCCCAGTGCCTGACACATACAAGACCCTAAATGACAATGTCTGTTTCCTTTTAAATTGTATGGTAGTGGGATGGGAAGAATAATGCCAGATTTTCACGAAGCTCTTATATAAGAGCATAGCAAAACATGCTTAACTATAGCCCCTTAAGTGACCATTCTTAATAGCCACAATCGGATGTATTTATTCAGGCTCATTTTTAAATCACGTGCGATCCAGAGGAAGCTGGTTCCCGTCTATAGCACAGCATTATCCAATAATGCAGAGCAAGGATAAATGTAGTTAGAAGCAGAGAGAACATCAAACACTCTAATGTAATTATCTCAAACTGAGTTTATGCAGTCAAAAGGTAAAATAATCTCTTCAATGTGGTTATATTCTTTATATTCTTTAATGTTGTCTCATCCGAAGAGATAAATTATCTGCGAAAGGGTGGAACTTAAGTAACTTGGAACATTAAGCAACATTGAATTGAGGTAGCACTCAAGTCAGAGAAAGCATTCCATAACTGACCTCTGTGACACTACGGCTGGATATTTTTAAGAAAATAGAAAAGGAATATGAAGACCTGTGCTTTTGAATATTATGTTACTTTTTAGTTGTAGGGAACGCTACCGATGTTTGGATAAACTGTGGATCTTTCTGGTTAACTGATGTTTGGATAAACAATAGATATTTAATTTATTAACTGAAAGTAATAAATACAAATACATATGAGAAAGAAGCTCCCTGTTTACTTGCAATGAAAATTGTATTACATATCTACTTAAGTATTACATATCTATCTAAGTATTAAAGATGTATTTCACAGCATCAGTATAAAAGTAGACAAAATACTTAGTCTTTTTCTTTCCTCCTTTTTTACTTTAAGACTGAAAAATGATGGCTTCATTCTTGGTATTAGAATGTAATAGAGTAAAAATACACATTTAAGCATGTACTTACATATGTAGACTTATGCTTTCACCATTTCATAGATAAAAATTATAATTTTATAAAGACAGTTTCCCTGAATTACATTTTCACTGTTAATGGTTACCAGAGAGTTATGTAATCTACTTCAAATGTTTTTAAAAAATGGAAAGTAGGGTGTGGTAATGCACAGTTAAAATCAACAATCAAAAAAAATTTTAAGAAAACTGTTGGTAAGTTGCTAACACTCCGAAAAAAAGCAATTGCAAATGCCATTTTCTTTGAGCCAATTCTTTTAGTCAATCAATATCGAGTAACTACCTGACTGCTGCAAACATGAATAAGACACATTCCTTAAGCTTACATTTCTAACATATACCATGAGCATATAAAATATACACACAGACAATGGAAATAGAAGTGCAATGTGACAAGGAAAATGGAAAAGTGTGAAAGTGCTATGGAAATTTAGAGAGCAAAGTGATTTCCTTCTGGATAAGGAAACCTAAAAACCTAGAGGTATTTTATTGGGCCTTTTTAAATGGAGAGTATTTCATTAGTTTCTAAAAAAGTGAGAATTTATCTAGGATAAGAGAAAATGTGAATAAAGTGAATATGAAAAATCACATACAACTATATTGCCGTAATTTGTTATTACCTGAATACAGGGAGTAACAAGGAGAATGGCGAGAGATGTTTAAAGACTAGACAGTTGTGGACTGTGAAAGTTATTAATGGGAAGGGTTTGGATCTTGGATAAGCATTAGAACTCTAAACAAGGTTATGACTACTGTTAAACTGGCATAACTGAGAAGCACTAGAAATGGATGGTGGGAAATCTGGAACTTTATTTAAGTTGTGTATGGGTAGAAATAGTGGGAGATATAAAATAGATGATATGAGAGTCACTACAGAGAGAAAATGGAAATAAATGAGCAATTAGTCATGCAGGTAAGGAAAGAGAAGAAGTCACCTGGGTGTGGTGGAGACCAAATGCATTGATGCTAAGATTGCATTCTGATGACTCTAGCCATGGTGTTGCAAAGCAAATCTCTTCATGTGTCCAAAAAAGTAATGATGCATAGGTTGTTGTGAAATTAAATGAAATGATACACATGAAATGGATTCATTAGTTAAAATGCTCTAAGTAAATGAATAATATTATTGGTTTCATTATAAAACTTTGTAATAACATGGCTAGATAGATTGTACTATTTTATTAACAGAGCTGTGGAAATGAAAAAGAAGGAAAATATTTGGGGAAATTTTATGAATTTAATTTTAGACAGATCAAAATTAAGATGTTATATCCAATAGGAATAAATTAGGGTTCCAGTAGGAATAAATTATGATAATTCCAACAGGGTTCCAATAGGAATAAATTATGATAATTCCAACAGGGCTTGTTTTCAAAATGATTATTAGAGCATTTACAGGGCATAAGGGAACCACAAAGAGTCTATAGCAACCCAGCTGATTTCACCCCTAAGCTTGAATGGAGGATGGGAGGAGGTAGAGAAGGAAGAAGAGAGAGTTATGCATGGCTAAGCTGCCTGGAAAGTAGTTAAAGGGCCGCAATCTGCCCAAGGAAACATCACAGAGGTGAACTAGGGAATGAAGAATTGAATGTCACTCTACTCCCTTCTTTCAAGTATCCAGCTGGGTTTCCCCATTGGCTGAACCAACTGAAAGCCGAAGAGCAGGAGAAACAATTGAGGTAATCCATACATCTCAGCCTCCTGGGAAAAAGAAAGATGGAGAATAAACCTGGATAGCAAAGGAAGATAACCCAGAACAGATGCCAATAGCTGATCTAACTGATATAAAGAAATATGAGTCTTTAGCAGAGTTTAAGAATTTGTAAGTGCTGGTGGCACCAACAAATAATTAACTAGACTCTATTCACTAATAGCTCAGGCATTCTCAAAAATTATGGGAGCCTCTCTGAAGAACGATTGGATCATGACAGGTATTCTGCATGTAATGAAGTTTATATAGATTCACATTAAAGCAATTTTGAAAGTAGTTTCTCACCTATTTGATTAGAAAAGGAAACAACTTGTTCTGGACAAATGGAAAAGAATTGTGGATTTTATGTACAGTTTGTCCTTCATATCCATGAGTCCTACATTCATGGATTCAACCAATCGTGGATGGAAAAAATATTTGGGAAAAAAAAATCAATAAGAATTAACAATACAACAATAAAAAATATTACAAATTGAAAAAATACAGTGTGGAAACTATTTACATATCACATTGTATTAGGTGTTATAAGTAATCTAGAGATGATTTAAAGTATATGGGAGAATGTGTATAAATCATATGCAAAATACTACAAGATTTTATATAAAGGACTCCAGCATCCATGGATTTTGGTATCCTTGGGGGTACTGGAACCAATCCCCCATGGATATGAGGGATGACTGTGTTTTACGCCAGGGTACTTCCTAATGAAAATAACATATCAGTAACATAGCTGTGAAAGCAGACCAAAAGGAGTTTTATACTTAATTAGAATAGGGCATCAAGAAACTAAACATGCTTTCTGCCTGACTGTCAAACAATAATTTGATTCTTCTTAATTCAGAAACCATGTTTGAATCAGAGAATTTAGATGGAAGAATATCTAACATAAAACCATACAAACTCTTTTAGGTTCTAGATGGTTTTATTTCCTATAAAATGTATGTATCTAGATACATATACTAAAAATATATAATTTTAATATCATATATCCTTCAATATTTAAAAATATAAGCTCAAAATTTTAATAAGGTTATATGAACTTAAAATATCCTATCTAGGCTCCATATTAAGGAATAAAATACAGTTGCTCCAGCAGATGTTTTCTTTATGCAATCACTACTAGTCTGATTTCTCCATTAGATCTCTTAGTAGCTTTCCGAATATTAGCATAGAGATAAATTTCAGCAGTAACACAGCTGGGTCTCTTGGCTTCCAGGCATTTGGAACACTCACAGTATTTTGTTTCTTTCCATTTTGTTGTTATTTTCCTTATTCATTTTTTGACTGTTTACATTGTCTCCAGTTCTATTCCAAGGATTTCACAGACTTGCTAATTTTTAAAAAATGAATATGGAATGTTTAGAAAGAAGGGAACTATTCTATACAAATTTTCTTTGCATATCCCTATTGGGTTACTTTAAAATAATTTAGCATGAGAATGATTAGGACTTACTATTCTGAATCAATGATTCCTATAGCAGGCCAAACAACATTGATATAACTAAAGTATGTTTTACTTTTTCTAAGATGCTTCAAGTTCCGTACTTAAAATTCTTTATATATTCTTGATGAAGGCTTAATTTATTTGTAGAATCTGTGAATTTGGAATATAGATATAAATATACAGCTATTTTGGTAGTATAACTCCTGGCAATGGTAGACATTCCAAGATGGTGTACTCTATTGAATGTTGAATGCCCATGGATAAGGGACTATATAATTTATTGTACATAGCATGTTATCTATTATCTCAAATATTTGTAAGGTCTCTGTAAGATAGACGTACTTTCATATAATAGAAAAAAGAAAATATGGATCAAGCAGGTAAAGTTACGTAGCCAAATTCCTCAATGGTTCAGATGTTTTCAAATCCAGAATATTGTCAAAGGTCACCCAGAGTTAGCAGTATTAGAGTCTCTGGTACTTTCTGCAGCTATGTATGAACTATAGTTCCATCATTTACCTTACAGCACTATTTTTCTCTTTTTTATTCACGACTTTCAGGCTACTGTTTCACTCTGCCCTTCCAAAATATAAAATGTACCTAGATTTAACCTATTGGTTGTCCATTGACAAAAAAGAGGTGTAATTTTAATACATTTACCCAACTCAATAGGAATTTTTACCAACTAAAACAAATGCTTTAATCACTAGTTTCTAGAGTGAATTGATTTATATTCTATAATCTTCTACTTAAAAAAAACAAAAAAACCCTGTGTTCCTTTGTCCCTCACCATTTTGAAAATATAGAACCAAGTTTGCTTTGTTTGATCCTTTCTTTTGTATAATGAATTTTGCTTCTAAAAATCATATTAGAAAGGAAATAGTTGCTGAATGTGCTTGAGAAAATAAAAACAAACAGCAGTAAATAAACTTTCTCAGTAACTCCTCATTTTCCTTACCCCAAGCCACTTGCAACCACCATCCCACTCTTTGATTCTATGAATTTGACCATTATAGATACCTCATACAAGTGGAATCATGAAGTATTTGTCTTTCTGTGACTGGCTTATTTCACCATTAAAATAAAATAGAACTTAAAAAAAGTTCATTCATCTGGGACCAGATATTTAACTTCAGGTAAATCCTTAAAAAGAATCAAAAGAACTGCTTGATGTGAAAAATATGCTAGGCATAGTTTTAAATCTTGACTAAATTGAAATTTGATTTGTTTTAAACCAATGCAAAGCAAAACACACTCTTTAGGTGCTATGAAAATACCCCCGCTAGTTGTAAGGAAAATATAGGAGCTTCCTAACCTTTTACAAATTTATGCTATTTAGAATTGTTTTGCTATTTAAAGAAACAACTGTATCAATATCATAATCTGTGATACTTGGTATGATCATATGAAAGAATATTTAGAGATTTTGAATAATGCTTTTATTAAATATATCTTAATTCATACATTGAAAGAAAAATATAGGACATTCTTACTATGTGCAAGATTACAGATAAATTTCTGCACCCAGTTTAGAGCCATAATCTGTAGGGGAAATTTCTACTACAGGGATGTTTCTGGTAAGAACTGTCTGAGTTATGAAACTCATGAGCTAAGTGAACTTGCTTTTTAATAGTAATTAAACCAAATTAGGAGTAATAAAAAGTTTTTTTTAAAAGATAACAGATAATCTATTTTAGGTTTTTGTTACTCCACCAATTTATTATAATTACATTGCTGACTCATAAATTGCTTAACAAATATTTGTTGAATGAAAATATCAAAGAAATTATAGTTTAAAAGGAAAAAAAAATTAGTAGGAATAAGTTACTTTCTAATACCTAAATGCCTAAGGCCTCTTTTCATAACATTTAGGTGAGAAGACAAAATTTCATTGATAGGGAGATTCTTATGCAACTCCATTTAAACATAAGGCTGTCTCCCCTAATGAGGCAAGAACATGCCAATTCCAGTGATGGATGAATCAAATCTGTCAGGCATTTCTAACCTGTGCAAAAATGTATCCTAAAACTTGGCACAGGATCCGGTTCCTCAGTGAGCTTGTAACAATCCCAACTACAGTATTTACTAAAATTACTGTCATTTGTTACAATATAATCTTTTAGTCAATGCATTAATATCAATAAAAAGTTAACAGAATAAATCTGAAGGCCCTTGTTTTTTAGTTATAATGGGTGCAAAGGTAAAACACTTTTCAGATTTATTTTTACAATATACCTCCAAATATATTGGATTGGTAAATAAATAGATTTAATATTCTAGACTCAGTCTTAAACCTTGTTAATGGTAAATGGTAAATCCCAACGGTACTAAACACATACACACATAGACACATGTACTACATAAAATCAATTTTGTGACTTCTTGGTGACTTTTAACCCCTTAAATTGATGAAACAGACAGGTTCAGTGGTACTCCCATCTGTAGTCCCAGCTACTTGGGAGACTGAGGCAGGAAGATCATTTGAACCCAGGGGTTCAAGGCTGCAATGCACTATGATAATCCCTGTGACTAGCCACTACATTCCAGCCTGGGCAACATAGCAAGACCCTAGCTCTTAAAAAAATAAATGGTGAAAATTTAAGAGTCTTGGGAGATGAAGTGAGGTTTACATTTTCACATACCACTCAAGGGGGTGTAAGATGACAGTGCTTCCTAAGATTGTTTTAGCAATATGTCTCCAGCAATTATGAGTTTATAGAACACATCTTAGATATATAGAATGTATGACTTTGCTATGTGCAACTGAATTCAATTTGCTTCCATGTTCCCATTTCTGCTGTTAGTAGGAACCATTTACACTTGTCACTTCAAGTCCCTCCCTTTACTTTTGGTTTATAAGTTATTTTCTTTGGGGTAAACATTTAATTATATTCAATTTTATTCTCCCTTCCTCTTCTCATTCTTTTTTCTGGATGGCTTTTAAGGACAAGTAGAAGCCAATGTAATGTTTTGAATAAGCAAGATGCATGGGGTATAATAAACAAGAGACATTTTTGTCTCCTGTTGTCTCTTTACATTGTGTTCAGTGGAGGAAATATCTCCCCTACCCCTGATTGAAAACTGCAAAGGTCCTATTACTTTTTTGCTCATTCTTGGATAAAAAAATTCCTTCAGTGGAGTTAAGTGGAAAACATAGATTTAATTTTGTACTGACTTATTCTAACATGTCTGGTCCTGGTAGGTGCTTGGTGCTGAGCATTTCTCTTAGGAGGAACTTGTGGTCTCATCAGACTTTATCAGTTTAGGGACCTCCTGTAGAGTCCCCTTGATTTGGGTAAAGCATTCTTCACTGCATTGGTGCTTTACTGCCTCTGTAACCCTGCAGATCAAACAATTGTCTTTGTTTGCTGCTCAGGGCTCTGGCTGCTCAGGCTCCATCACCCCTCTAAGTGGCTCATTTGGAAAGAGTCCATGGAACTCCTCATGCTGGCTTTCTCATATATGGGGCCCAAATCTCGTAGATGGGAAACAGTCATGAAATTCTAGACTCAACAAATTCTGGGGAAACAGGCTTAGCCCTTTGCTATAGCAACTCCCATCTAATCCCCTCTAATCTGCAGTCAGTACAACTAAACTGCTTGTTCTTCTCCCTCTAGATTTCATATGTAAGTCAATCCTCTCTGCTCACTAAAGCTGGGGTTCATGTCAAGTTCTTTGGAACATCCAGTTGAAGTCTGTCTAACTGAAATTGGAAGTAAGAGATAGTTCTTGGCCACTCGTCAATGTTGGGTGTGGGGAGGATCCTAAAAACATAATAGCAGCTCTCCTCAGAAACTCTCATCAGGGACTCTCACAAATCTCCAACAATCTAACGTGGATGAATTTCCTAACTCGCCTCCTACACGCCTTCTTGGAAACTTTGCGATGTACTTTATCTAACTCTGTTTGGAATATGGCATCTATCGTCTTCATTCCTCAGCTGAAAATAAGATAGGAAGGAAGAATCCTATTTTAACACCCTGTTATACTAATACTATCATGGCAGCACAAGGAAAGAACACTGTTGTATAGATCCTCATCACTCCTTGCTCATCTAAGCAAGCCTTTGGGCAGCACCTTTCTTGCCTTGAATCCTGTTTTTCCTTCCACTATGCTCTGAACTGAGGCCTCTGCTGGTTTATATCCTCTTGTCATGGCTGCAACTCCCCAGTAAGATTTTGAAAATCTACACATAAGCCATAGGACATCAGTGGGGTGGGTGTCGCAGCTATTGTAAACCATGGTTTTAGTCCCTTTCCTCTGTCTCTACCCACCTGTTTAGAGCATTCTTATATTTTCTTGGTGGAAAAATTTATTATATAATATCAATTGTCTTCATTTCTGTCTTATTACTTGATTTAATTAACATAAGAATCAAAACCAAACTAGTTCTCTCTTGGCTTTCAGATGTTCTCTGCTTAAAGAGATTTATATTTAGTTTGAATGCAAAACTAAATGTTTAATTCTGCTTCCTAAGAGCAGTAATCCCTAGGACCTCAAAGTTCAGCTGCTGTAACAGTTCAAATAATAAGAATTACTGAGAATTATACATCATATAAATTTTCAACAATCAGTATCTCAATTCTTATATAACATTTGTCTACCAAAATGACCATCAGAACATTACATCTACACTGTAACCATCTTCAATATTTAAAATTAGGAAGTCACTAAATTATCTATGTTTAAAATGATGAAAAGAATTTTATGATATATTATTAAGTGGTAATAGTAGAAAAGTGACTAATGAACACTGGTTATCTGTTTGTCAAAGAATTTGATGGGATTTTTTTGTTGTTGTTGTTCAGTCTTTGTTTCCCAATTTTGCTAGCATAACCTTATATGAGAATAAGAAAAAAACATTTAGAAACATATAGTATTATTATCTTTCCATTCAGTGTGTTGCATATTACAAGGTAATCAAAATCTCAAGAATACATTAAAGGTCAACCTCCCCAAATAAGTTTCTATATTGTTATATGAACTTAAGTAATGTTTAGAAATTATTGGCATTTATTAATAATTGGTGTAGTGAATGGATCATTGTCTCTAAAAAGAGAATATATTTTCACTTTAATGGGAAAAACAAAATCTCTGCCTAATGTACATTACTCAAGTAAATAGGAAGGATGTAGACCTGATTTCTGCCAGCTTTAAAGAGATGATTGAGATAATATTTATTTACCACTAATTATACCAGTGAGCAGAATGACATATAGGTCAATAGGAAAATGTTATTGCTTTCATATTAAAGACATTAATAAATGATGTATTTTACATTTGATAATAAGATGTTTTATGTAAATATTGGGGAAAATAGCTCATTTGTTAAGTTTTAATAAAAGTTTGGACAATGAAAAGAAGCTGATATTTAATTTTCACCCGTTGGTAGGACTTTATTCTGTAGAATTAATTTAAAATGACCTATTTGATTAAGAAGTAAAATAAATTCCCTAGTGTTCCTCAGAAAACTTATTACATGTTCCTTTGAAAAATACAACATGGCTATTCATTTGATTTAGCAATTGAAATAACATGATTTGAACATAAAACTACATCCCATGGCTTTCCATTGGTGAATATTAATATCTAATATTTTTCATTATAAAATCAGTGTGCAGGAAAGTTTAAAACTTCATACACTCAAATTTATGCAAGACTAAACAAATGCTTTCCTAGTAGAAAAAACTCTCAACATTTCTCTACTATAGCATTTTTTAGGGTATAAGTTGTTCAAGTGTTAGTTTCTTTCTGAAGCTATTTAACTTAATATCCTATGATTAAGTATCTGTATACTAGCAAGAGGAAATTCTAAAACAATTTAATGAAAGCATAAAATGACCAATTTTAAACAACTAGAAAGTGTGAGGGGAAAATGTAGATGGGAAGAAGGGGGAGTATGGGCAATATACGTAACCGTAATATTTGTACCCCCATAATATGCTGAAATAAAAAAAAATGAATGAATTAATATATCAACAATGAAATGTTTGTTAATAAGCTTATAAGGAACCCACTGTATTAATGTATGCATTTTTGAGGAACAGTTTGAATACTTTAAAAGCAGACAAACAAAAAATATTTTTATTAAAATAGAAAACTTGCTCATTGGTAAAAGAAAACCAAACAGACACTTTTTTTCTTCATCTCTTTTGTAGGACATGATAAAGTTAGTATTACTGATTCAGGTGGGGAAAGAAAATAATATAATAGTTAACTGGGAAATTTTTTGAAACCACTAAATGTGATTATAAAAACCACATAAAAATAGAGAAAGTATATTATCAAATATTACATAAAATATAGGAAAAAATCTGAATCTTAAGTATAATGCTGTGTGTGTGCACGTAAGCATCTCCGTGTGAAATTTGCAGTTGTAGTGTTGTAAATGGTGTGAGATAGATATCCAAATGAAAATATATCTATTGAGACTTTGCTATATATACGGCATTTGTATGAGGTATTTCCTTTTCCACAATTACAGCTTTAATGCAATAAACAGAAAAAGGAGAAAGGAAAGAAAAATGCCTACCTATCTTTGAGGGAAAGAGAAGCAAAACTTTTCAGCCCTTTTCCTTCCAGTATTTCTTTCTCTGCAGATCCTTGGATTGTCATGGATCTTGGAGCTGCTTTATAACATCTGATTTATATTTGGTTTCTAGTATTTCACAAGTGCATTATAGCTAGAACTGGAGCCAGAATCTTATTAGTGAAGATGCCTTCCAGTGAAATGTCAACACGGGGCATTTGTGTTTTACTTTTATTGCTTTAATAGAAAGTACATTTTGTGACAACATGGTCTATTTGAATAATGTGACATTTGGGGGAAGTTTTAAAATTGATTTTATTCAATTGATATTAATGTTGGGTTAAGACCTGATATAATAAAGAAAATAGATGTGACATTTTCTAGTTCTCTTTCAGAGTGAAGGAGTTTGGGCCAGGAGGCCAACAAAGACTGAGGGGATTTTTATATTTATCATTAATACCATGCATTTTAGCTCACATATTTTCAGGCCATACTTAATATGCTCACTTAAACAGAATGATTGGCAGAGACTAATAAAATACAGCTTAGGCAGTAACAAGTCATTCAGACAAATGCATCCTAGTGAAAATGAACTGGGATTTCCTTATCCTATCATTTTATGAGTGACCATAATGTATTGTTTTATTCAATACATTTCACACAGTATATAATTTCAAGTGAACAGAGTAACATAAGCATGTTTCCTGCAAAGTCTTGAAGGGAAAAAAAGGATTTGGATTAAAGAATTAAGAATTAGTCCCTATTATCACTTTCTTATCATGTTCCTCATTAGTTTATCCTTCTGAGTATACTAAGCCCTGAATAAAGCTTTTCTTGTCATCTTATCCCAGTATCCACTGTCTTACACTTCTATACTCTTCAAATATCAGTGAGCATCCAATATTTTATGCACTCTCATAAAGATGTAACAACTTGCTTTGAATTTTTGTGACTCAGAGAGTAGCCATTTTAACTTATTGTGTAGAAGTGCAAAGTCTCTCTTCATTGTGCAAGAAAATGAAAACCAGAAATAATATTGGAAAGATAAAACACAAGAAAAAGAAACAAATTTATCATGTGTAAATCATGTGAGGTAAAATTGTTACTGGGTATAATTTAGATATTTACATACAAAGTAGGACATACAGACTATCTGGGGCACATTCTCAAGTTGCAACAATATGCTTCCTGTTCCCAGGGCAACCTGGTTTCCTGCTCAGCTGGGAAGGCCAGGGTCATCGGACATGTTTTCTTTTCTTTTTCCTCTCCAACACAGTATTTCTTTGTATCATTTTTCCTCTCGTTTTCTATCTAAAAAGTAAGATTCTGCTTTCCAAGGATAATATTTCCTTCTTAGATCATTTAGATCTAAGATCCTGTCTTAGATCCTGTCTTCCATGAAGTATAACATATAGAGATGTGAAGAGCAGGGAAGAAGCTTTGGAATCAGATAATACTTCAAATTCTAGGGGTATTATGTTGGAGAACTTATAATATTTATTCTTACCAATTATAAATGGGTACAAAATCATAACCCACAGTATTTGATTTTTACCTTGTATCTTGAGAATCCATTTGACTTAGGGTCATCTGAAGATATAATGTTTTCTCCTTGTATTTTTAGCCAAATCACTTCTAAAAATGTTAAAGGGATTAGGCCACAGATTTAATTTCTTTCAGGAACTGAATTTCTTTCTGAAAATTGAAAAGAATTCATTCATTAATTGGTAGGACCAATTATAGAAATTGCCGTGATAATGTCACAGAATGGTGACTATAATAAGTAATAATGCACTGTAATATTTCAAAATTGAGAAAAGAGTGTTTTAAATTTTTTTTAAACACAAAAAAATAAATATGTGGGATGGTGAACTTATTTGCCTGATTTAATCTTTCTACATTGTAAACATATATCAAAATTGTACCTCATAAACATATACAATTATTATTTGTCATTTAAATATAAAATTTATCTAATCCCAGAGACAAAAAATGCTATCTTTAAAAGTACTGTAAATCATGCATATGTTACATATTTAATAATAATAAAAATCATATAAAAAGTTTTCTAAAATTCTTATAGAAATAAACATATGCTCTTTCTACTATATTCCCTTTTGTATTCTAGAATTACCTTTAAATTATCAGCTCAGATCAGTAGAGAGTAGATATGCCAATAACAAGAAAAAAATTAAATAAATGAAATAACTTGTTGGATAGAAGCATAGCTATAGAATTAATTTTTTAAAATTATTTATTAAGGATTGTTATGAGCAAGAATGAATCTAAGATAAAATGATCCTGGAAACAGGCAAAACAGAGATGAGCCCAGCATTTGGTACAGTATTTTGTCTCCAGGCATTTCCTAAACTGTGCCTGACTGTGGTCTAGCAGCAGAGAAGCTAAGCAGAATAGAATAAAAAGAGTAAAAACTAGGTGCCAAAAGACCAGGAAACTAAGCAGAGCTTTACAGTTTTTTTGAGAAGAACACCAATTACACACAAATTTGAGATCCGTACAAGGCTATATCCTGTAAGGATGGACTATCCAGAAAGATCTACTTCTATAGATTAAAGCCCCATTTTACTTTACCTTACTGCCAGACTATATTAGAGTCAGTTGCTCAACACTAACTGTGGCAGACACACTCTAAGCTGTCCCCCTGGGGGCTCATGTCTTGTGTGACCTTCCCCAATGAGAGCAGGCAGGACCTTTGACTTGCTTCTAACAAAGAGAACAGGGCAAAGGCAATGGCATGTCACTCCTGTGATTATGCCATGTCACATAAGAAACCATAACAGACCCGCTCCAGAAAGTCTCCTTGGTGGCTGTTGGAGGAAGTGATCATATTGGGCAAGCCCCTGTGGGTAGAAATTATAGGTGGCCTTTAATTGCTGAGAGCAGCTTCATGTTCTCCTCTGCTCAGATCAAGCAGGTGACCCATGGCTTTCTTCTGTTTTCTCTCATACAGATGAAGATAACCTGCCATCCCTGTGATTTGTTTTTCTTGTCTACTTCTATTTTGTTTTTGGAGGAGGATACCTTCACACATAATTTCATTGTAAATGTTTTCGTGGTTCTTCGGGTTTGCTTTTGAGTTGCTACATATACATACTCTGAACCCAAACATATATAAGCCTATAAAAGAGTTTTGATAAATTCTAAAGGACTTAAATCATATGGAGCATATTATACGAACATGGTGTTAATCTAGAAATTAGTAAGAAAAATTAGGGGAAAATCAATGGCATTGTAAATTAACCTATATACTTCTGAATATCCTATAAGTAAAAAGAGAAATAAGAAAAAACTAGATGATACGGTTGACCCTTGAACAATACAGGTTTGAACTACCTGGATCCACTTATCAATGAGTTCCTTTCAATAAAAGTTTCATGGAGTACACTTGCCTCTCCTGCCTCCCCTCCCAACTCTTCCAACTCTTCCACCTCTGCCACCTAGAGACAGCAAGCTCAACTCCTCCTCCACCTCCTCCTCACCCCCTACCACAGGGAGATGATGAAGATGAAGACTTTTATGATGATCTACTTAATGAATAATAAATATATTTTCCTATGATTTTCTTAATAACATTTTCATTTCTCTGGCTCACATTATTGTAAGAATAGAGTATATGTAATACATATACATACAAATGAGTTAATAGACTCTTTATGCCAACAGTAAGGCTTCTGGTCAACAGGAGGCTATTGATGTTAAGTTTTGAGGGAATCAAAAGTTATACATGAATTTTCAACTATGGGGGGGGTCAGCATCCCTAACTCCCACATTGTTCAAGGGTCAACTATATTTTGATTCAATGATAATGAAAATATAGCATAAAAATCTATGGAATGCAGCTATACCTATGATCGAGAAAATATGTACAGATTTAAATGCATATAACTAACAAAAATAAAAAGACTGATAATCAATCTTTGTACCTAGAGAAAAATTTAAAAATAACTGCAAATTAAAGCGAGGAACAAGCAGATAATAATGATAAAAGCAGAAATGTATAAAATAGAAATTTTCAATTGAGAGACAGAATTAATTTTTTGTAGAAAGAGTAACATAGAAAATGAAATAAAATTTTGTGGAAAGACTAAAATAAAATAAAAATATACCCCAGACAAGCATTAATGAGAGAGGGGTAAAAATTACTAATACCAGAACAAAAAAGGGGACATTATTACATATCTTATAGTATTAAATTGCCCATAAGAAAGTAGCATAGAGTTTTTTTCAAAAACCCCATTTTTTGAAAAAAAATTTAAAATGTTGGTAAAATGAACCAATTTCTAATAAAATGCAATATGGAAAACTTATAATAAAATCCTACATTTGAATAGTTCAAATTTTGTTATTGAAATTGGATATTTATTAAAAAACACATTAAAAAAAAAAAACAACAGAAAACTTCCCACAGCGAAGACTTCAGGATCAGTGACTTCAATGGTGAATTCTTCAAAACATTTAAGAAATAAATAACCCCAATATAAGACAAATTCTTTTAGGAGGTAAGACAAAAAGAAGGGAAGATTTTCAACTTTTTTTTTTAAGGCCAGTATAAACTTGACACTAAAACTTGCCATCTTACTTACTGGTTAAAGTTTGGAAGTTTCCTACTGAAATCAGGAACAAACCTATTAAGTCATTCTTGATGTCAGTGCTGGCTAGACATTTACATGCAGTTTGAAAATTCATTCACTCTACTTTTATGTTAAGTGTACTTTCCTGTATGTGTATATTCTTCAATTCTAAGGCATGGGGAACCTCAAGGCCACATGTGGTCCTCCAGATCTCCTTTATTAAAAGGATGTGTTCTGTAAAATTTGGATTCAGTCAAAAGGCGGCACTCAAGGATCCAAAAGGCCACATGGGGATCCAAGGTAGCAAGTTCCCCAGGATAGCCCTTGATGGGGAAAAGAATTTCAGGATGCATAACACCTCATAATCCAAAAGCAAGCCGCTTTTATTGAAAGTGAGAGTGAAAGGACACTCAAGAGAGAGGGAGGGAGTGGGCAGGCTCAAAAAGAGCAGCCTCACCAAAAGGAAAGCATTTTTTGTCTTAGGTACAAGGTCTTGCTAATTGAGTGGAGGAATATTCAAGGCTAAGGGGTTGGTTTTTAGTAAGAATTTGGGTAGTCATTCCTAGAATTCAGTTCCCTCTCATTTTCATACTTCATAAAGTTGTCTCAGAAATGCCATGGCAATTTCAAAGGCGGAGAAATGCTGTAAATGATATTGTAATTAGCTAAAATTCATGTAAGGTGACCTAGATAAGTGACAAGCTGGATGATGCTGGTCCTTGTCTGCGGTTATCAACTCCTCTTAGACTTTTAGCATCTGCACCTACTCTGCAAGCCCCTGTGTCCTTCTCTAACAGAATGTGTTGGGGCTCGCCTGCTCCAAATATATTTAGGGGTGTGTCTTTTTCCAATCTTTGTGGCAGAAAGCACATAGTCTGCACATCACTGTGTGAACACTTAAAACTTGAAAATACTAACATAAAAATTGTTTTTTCTAAAGCCGTATTTTTCTCTGACATATTGGTTCATGATGACAATACTGTATCTTGTGTTTATAATAATGACCCAACTATATTTACTTTGTTATTAATTTTATCTACAGCCACTGAGGAAGTCTTAGATTCCAAAGCAATTCAATTTGCAGTAATCCTATTACTAACATACTTTTTTCTCAAAGTTAACTACAAAGTCTCTGGTGAAGTTGAGATAGAGAACAAAAGGATCCTATTGATATTGCCTCAGTTTTACCACACAAAATAATTTCATCTCCAGATAATTTATAGGAAAAAGTTTCCCTGTTTAATCCATTTGATGGGTGTTTGAATAGTATAGAATTTCTGTTTTCAGAAAATGACTTTTTTTTTTTCCTTCGGCAGTAAACCAATATATCTACATTTCCTACTTGTAATTCCTGGGAAAATATATAAAGTTCAATGGTACTTTATACTTTTTAAAACTTTTTAAATATAGAGTCAACATTTTCACATAATAAAGATATATTTTTCCTTGATTAGTTACTGAATTATCTATATTTTGTTCTCTGATTTACTTTTTATTATTTATTAATTTTAAAACATTTCCATATGTTCTTATAACACATTTCCACCCCCAAACCACAGAGAGCAAAAAAACAAAACCAGGGTCATAATGATAACCTGATTCTGGAGAAATTGTTGGAATTTAAAAAAAAACAATTATGCCATAAAAGAGGATTTGTTCCACTTATTTGGGGCAAATATTCTTAATAGGTCATTGATTATGTTAGTAGTAACTGTCACCATTTACCCTGACTTATCCCTATTTAGACCAGCCATTCTTTGTACACAGCTTTTGCATAAATAGCAAAAATAAGAGGAGTTAAAGGTAAGGACTGTTTTAAGTCTTTATGTGATTAGGAGAAAAAGGTTCCTAACAGTGAACACAAATATTAGGAAATTTTACTTAAGATGTATGTTCATTCAATCATTTTTTTCCATTTAGCCAATGCTTTCAGTAATAGGCATATGTTAATGAGCAGCCATATGAACAAAACATATTCTCATTTTTTATCTTTCTCTCTTCAATGTATAATAGATATTAGCAATATTTAATAAAGTCATGTTGCATTCATATTTTACAAGAAGGTACCATTAATTAACATAATTTTCTCAGGTTGTGACTTTAGATTTTCATGTCATTATGAACACGATGACTGTTATGATAAATAACTCCTGTGAACTACAAGAGTTATTAAGTAATTAGTACTGCACTAAACTTAAAGTCATAATTACAACTCTGAAAACCTATAATTTAGACACAGTCAAAGCTATCAGAAATTGTCCATTTTAAGCTATATGTACTTTTGGAAGAGTTTTACAAAAATTACAAATATCCATGATCATAAAGCTGAGGTAATCCTAGATGCATACCAGCTATCACAAAATATATTTCTATATTCTGTCACAACTTAAAATATCTGATTCCTCCCAACATATGTTTTCAACTCAGAGAAAATTTTAACTTCAAGACTAGTAAATCTCATTAAAATTATCTGGGGGCTTGATAACTAAACAAGCTGTGCTCCAATGTGAAATGGTCTTGGTCTGAGCCAGGGATATCAGAAACAAACTAGTAGATTCTTTGGGCTACATTCTGAGAAACAATGCACTTGTTCAGTTATCATTCTGCTAAATATACCTGGAAATTGATTATTTTACCACTGCCCATTTAAAACTTGTAATTAAGGTTAACTTTTCTAATGTTTCACATTTTAAAGATTCTTCTCTTTGTTTCCCATTATTAATCATATTTATAAGATAATGCCATTCTGTTCCTAATTGATTTATCTAGGAACCTTTGCCCAAAATTAATTGATCATGTATGAGTGAGACTATTTCATTGATTTACATATGCTTGCATGATTACCACAATCTCTAGATTGCTGTAGTTATATAGAAATTTTGAAATCAAGAAGGGTGAAAGTGAGAGTCCACCAAATTTGGTTTTCTTCCTTTTTTCTCTTTTTGGGGGGGTCATTTATTTTTTCAAGAATTTCTGACATGGATAGGTACTTTGTGTTTGCACACAAATTTTAGAAACATCTCAATTTATACAAAAAGCTTGCTAGAATTTTGATTTGGATTGCATGACTCTATGGACCAATTTTGGGGAAAGTGACATCTTAACAACATTGAATCATTCATTTTATGAACATGATGTAATTCCCCTTTTATTTCACTCATTAAAAATGTTTTTCAGCAATATTTTGCAGTTTTCAATGCACAGCATTTTTATGTCTTTTGTTTGTGATTTTGCTGTTTAAAATGCCCCCCAAGGATAGTGCTGAAATGATGCCTGGTGTTTCTAATTACAAGAAGGATCTGATGTACCTTATGGAGAAAAATGAGTAAGATGAACTTTGTTCAGGCTTGAGTTTTAGTGTTATTGGCTATGATAAATGTTAGTAAATGGACAATATATATTAAATACAGTGTCTATAAACAGAAACACACATAAAGCAAGGCATATATTGATCAGTTGATAAAAATGTGACCAAAGGCTCACAGGAACCTTAATTTGCATTTCCCCTAAGAACAATAGTTCAGTATCTCCTAATTCAATGTTTGCTGTGGCTTTATAGAAAACAACTACCATAAATAACAAGAATTAATTGTATACTAATAAATATGAAAATTTGTTTTGAATTCACATGTTTAAAAAATATTTATGGAGAAGGCACCAAGTGCTGGCATTGGTTCTGGCCGCCAAGTATCCAAGAAAGAGAGAAGAATAGCACTGGCCATGTCTTCTGAATTCCTTTAGATATTGCATAGCAAAGATTACCCTTAAAAAACTCTTATTTTACAATGTTACAAGACATACATATCTTCAAGTAACAATAACATCAGAAAATAACTCAAAAATAGGAGTATTTTCGAACGATGTAAAAAAATCCTTTAAGTTTCATTCAGAAAAATCTAGGCTATGACATTGCAATGTTCAGGGTAGTTATTATAGAATTGGGTTGCAAACACTTCATTACGACAGGAATTGTTATGCATACAATTGTTCTATTTTGAAAACGCATGCATGTTTAATACAATAAAAACTTATCTCCAAATTTGCAAACATTTTTTGTGGCTGAGACAAAATACTGTTTGTCAAATAGCTTCGTGGGAACATAGTGCCCTGGTGGTTAAAAATGAACTCATAAATTCTATATTCAACCATAATTTACTCATAAAATGATGACATAACCATTAAATATTTATTAAACTTTACTTCCATTTAAAAATTAAAGATGTACTTTTATTTTGTTCACTGAAAGAAGCTAAATAATAACTTTATATGCTTTGGCCCAGCTGGAACTATACTTTTAAAGTTCTTTATCAACTTTAAGAAATATGAAAAAATAAAAAAGCTTGCAAAGCAAAATTTGTTCTTTTAAAAATAAAGATTTTCTAATTCAGTACAATATTTACTTTTATTACATCTTTTGTTATATATCTATATAATAAATGATTACCTTCATTAGGAAGCATAGTTACAGTAAATTGCTTTCAGCTTTGAATACCACTGAATACAAAACCATGAACTATCCTCCTGCATTCACATGACCTGGTTTACTTGTTCTTTTGATAGCTAGGTTGTTTCTGTTTCATTGAGTTCTGTATTGGCTTTCATTTTAATCACTAATACATGACTTGAACTTGTCTTTTTGGTCAATATAATATGTATATAGACTTTGCATGCTTTTTAATATTGAGAAAATGTTGCCTGCTATTTAGAATAATGACATGTTAAAGCTCTGATTTACATCAAACTTAGAATTAATAACATTGCCTTTAGAATGAGGTCTAAAGATTTAACATGACTTTTGAGGCTTTATATGCCTAAGAGCCTTCTCAACACTCTGACTTCTTATCTTACAGGTTTCCATCTTCCCTGACACCCTCCTGCCACAGTGACTATCTATTACCCTGTTTCATAACTGTGTTACCTTCAACTGCACAAAGTTGTTCTTTTTTGTTTCACTTCTTATATCCATGTCTAGTATATGCTAAAATCAGGCAGGATAATAGTCTTTGACATCTCTTTCTTCAAGAAACAGGTTTCCTTTCCTGTGTGCTCTTTTAGCACTCAGTAGTTGGACCACCAAAGTACTTATTTCATTCTATTACATTTGACAAAACATTTATTTTTCTACCCCATTAAACTGGACTTTTTGCGTGTATGTGAAACTGTGCTTAATACATAATACATGTTAAAGACATTGCCTACTAAATGAAGTAGTGAAAAAAGCCTAAAATATGAAATTGGGTATCATATTACATAATTTTGAACCAGAATTGAAGAGTCAAAGAAGAAGAAAGTGGAAAACTTCTCACTGTGAGTTTTGTTCAGTTCACAGTTATCAGACCTAGCCCAAGTTCATGTTTTTACCCCTTTATTTTAACATATAAAATCATTTTGAGATTTCTTTGGAAGATAATGCAATTAAGATTAGAGTAGATATAGATTTCATCCTATATAGTCATAGTAAGATAAAATTTTATGCGTATTATTAACCTGTGCTTAGTTAACCATAATCCCTGCATAAAAATGTACCTAAAATTCTAAATGATCTCAAAACCTAAGAGTAGAAGAAGAGGTGAAGAAAATTAAATGTGTGCTATAGGTAATGTGGGAGCTTGCGTTTATTATTTAAAATGCATTTAACTGTTATTTTTTAGTTTGAAAATAATATAATAGTAAATAATAGCAGAATTGTCAAATTATAAATGGAAAAAGGAAGGAATTGTAGTGTAACCCTAATCAATATAGGATATAGAGCAAGATAATGGGAAAGACAACAAAAGAAAAACAATGTATTTTAAATAGGAACATGAAAAGGTTTAGAAATAAAATGAAAAATACTAATTATATATATCAATATGAATGGATTCAATTAACCCATTAAAATATAAACAATCTCAGAAGAGTTAAAGAACAAAATTAGGCCTATGATATTTTTAATAGATTATGTAAATAAAGAAGACACAAGAAGAGCCAGAGGATATCTACCAGTGAAATGCTACAAAAGTAGGAATGTGAATATTTGATAAATATTACCTTTAGGCCATCAATAAATGAGAAAAAACATTGTTTTACGCTAATAATGTATGCAATCTCTGAAGAAGATAAAGCAGCCAGGAAATTTAATCAACCAAAAATTATAAAAAATAAAATGTAATACAAATAACAAATAAACTTAGAAGTAAAAGGAGACTGTAACTTAGAATCATAATGGAGAATGTATTGTACATTTATCAGATTTTAAGTGATTAAAAATACAAATAATGATGCAAATGATTTGAATAAAATTAACATGCTCAGGGAAAGCACTAACATTTAAATATTTCTGAGAAAATTTACACTTTATAAGATAAGATCTCAATATAAAATAGAATAATCAAAATATTGAAGATATAAAATATTTATAATTGTGTTATAGAGTAAAAAGCTAAATATTAGATTATATAAGGAATAAAAAGCTTCATATAGTAAAATATATCATAAATAAAGTTTTAAAAATTTCATGGAAGAATATATCAGGAACACATAAAATAGGCAAAGGATTAATAACCACATATATAAATATCATAAACTAAGCCATTAGAGAAAAGGAAATACAAATGCCCATAAGATACATACATATAGCCCATTTATGTAAAAATTTTATACATTGTATTCCTATATATTAATGTAAAATAATTACATTAAGAAGCCATTCTTTATCTCTGAGGTTAGGAAAAGCTAAATGATGGAGTCAATATATAGTAGATATAAAGATGATAGAAAAAGTAAATTATTATACATTTTGAAAAGAACTTGCATAGTAATGAACTCACATGTATTGAACTCACAAGTGATGAACACATAAGATTCTATTATAGATGTTTAATAATAGTCTTTATTATAATATTTTACTAAACAGATTAATGCTTTCATGTATTTTTATTGCACACATGAATGTATTAAAAGTTGTATGTAAAAGCTAAAAACTTATTCTTGAGACAGAGAGAGAACACACGTAGCCAAAGCTTAGTTGTCAAGGTTTGAAAGAAGTGAATATTTCTATTGGCAATGAGGGTCTGTCTTAGTTCATTTTGTACTGCAATAACAAAATACCCAAGACTGGGTAATTTACAATGAACAGAAATTTATTGCCTTGAGGTTTCTGAAGGCTGAGAAGTTCATGATCAAGGGGCCAGTTCCTGGCAAGGGCCTTCTTGCTCTATCGTTTCATGGTGGAAGGTGGAGGTCAAAGAGAAGACGAGAGCGAGAGAAAAAGAGGTGACCAACTCACCTTTTTATAATAAACTCACTCCCTCAATAATGGGATCAATCTTTTTGCAAAGATGGAGCCCTCTTGGTCTAATCAATTCTCATTAGCCCCCACCTCACAACAACGTTACATTGGGGATTAAGTTTCCAACACCGTGTTTTTTGGGGAAGACATTCAAACTGTTGCAGGGTCCTTCTCACAAGTACTTCCAACCCTCCTGCTTTACCTCAAAATCAGCAGTGACTCTGTAAATGAATGGTAATGGCTTTATTCCAATACAACTTTATTTACAAAAACCAATCTTGGACTGGGTTTGGCCCATGGTCCGTAGTTTGCTGACCCCTGCCTTAGCCAATACTTGTCTTAATTATTGTAGCTTAAGTGTATATTTTAAAATCAAATAGTATCTATAATCCTATTTTATTATTCTTTTTCAAAATTATCTTGGCTATTTGAGTTCTTTATTCATATAAATTTTAGAACAAGTTTACCAATAACTACAGAGAATCTAGACAGAATTTTCATTGGCATTACATTAATCTAAAGATCATTTTGGATAGAATTGAATTTTTTCCCAGTGATCTTACTTTATTTGGATTGTTTCTCTCAGCCATTGCAAAATGCCTTCTTTGTGTATTCTATAGTTTATGTTGACATCTTGATTGACTAGCTACATGAGTGAATATAAAATGATATAAAGTGTGTAATAAATCCTCTGTGAAGGATTTCTTTGACCTAAATCCTAGCCCCTACAGAGCTTTTGAGTCCTTTTGTCTTGTGGGACAGAGAAGTCTGTCAATGCTAGGGTAGGATTTGGGGCTTTGCTTTGTTTTCTCTGTTTCCTTGCTTTCTAGTAGAGTCATGGCTAGGGTGGGTAATTTTACTACTGGGCATTGTCAGCATTTCTTATTTATCTTGCTAATTAGTCAGCATTCCTACCAAAGTCTAGTTTAATGCAAGTAATTTATAGTTACATCCCTGAATGATTTTATTTGCCTCTTGCAGACCTTTATATTTTTCTGATCCCACAGAAAGCCCACATGGGAACTGTGGTTCGGGTAAGGGTGAGGAGGGTGGCGGGGAAGGGGCAGTTCTTCCATGTATTTAGTCACATATTACAGCAGTTGGAAAAGTAGGAATCATGATGGGAATTTGAAACCTGCTGACCACAGTGACATGGGCATATTGAGCATACCATGCAAGAAGAAATTATTTTAATGGCTGATGGGGTGTAATGGATCTTCCCATTATATATCTAGGAAATGTAGACTTTTAAAAGTACTCCTTACTAGGTAATAACAAATAATATAAATTTTAAATGAGAATATGATGTGAAAATATATTTATTTTTATGGGTTAATTTTTCTTAACAGAAAATTCTCACATGGAAATTTTGAGCTCAGTTGATTTATTTAAATCTTTTTCTGGGCAGATCACAAAGTTAATCTCCTTTAAAAAATACAGAGATCATAATTTATTTTCTAAAATGTTAGCATTTATAAAGCTAACTTAGTCTTGGATCTATGCTATGCTTATATAATATATAATCTTGCTCTGTATTTGAATATGAAAGAGCTGCCTTAGTTCTATTTTCTTATGTATGGGCTTTGTGTATCATTGCTGCATGCTCAAGCATACTATGTGTATAAAGTATTTATTTTCCATGCTCTCTGAGGTCTACCCTGGGAGTTTGGAAGCTGACCTATCATTTGATGTACTCTGTAGCTTCTAGTACACCCACAGAAACAATTTAAACCCAATTACCTGGAGCTTCTGTGCTCTGAGACAAATATGTGACCTCTTTGTCTCTGAACTTACTCTCGTCCAAATAACTTTCCATAGGAGCAATGCCAGAGTGAGGTATCTACCGTGCTTTGCCAAAGGTGACATTTTCAGAAGAAATAAAATATATTGTACAGTCATTTTTGGCTGCACATTTAAACTAAGTTTAGAATGAGAGCTACCTGTCACTTTTAGCAAAAATGTTTTCCAAGGGATCATGATAGATGGGCAATCTGTTTCTAACCCTACCTCTTTATGACTTATACGTTACTTGTTAACTCCCATGGAACAGATGTTTTTCATGAATCAAAGTGAGAGGTTTTTAATAGTACACAGCTTAGTGATACGTATTGCTGTGTATTATGTTAGCTGCTAAAACCACTTTTTTAAGAATGAAAGAAATTGATGGACAACGAAATAGGCATATTGTGCAACAAGTCATAAGCAAAATAAAAAAGGGATGTGCTAAGTTGTTATCCTCTAAGTATGTTAATAATAAATGTGTTTAGTAAGGATATAAGGCATAATAATATTCGTCTGAGATAAAGAAATCCAGGGTGGAGTTGTGAAGGGAGCTGGGTAAAGGAGCAGAGATCTAGAGATGAATGAAAATGGTGAGTAGGAGTTCAGCAAGTCCTAGCATATGCGACTGAAGAAGTGACACCGAAGAGATGATTTCTTCTTCATCTGTATAAATATGTTCTGGATAATGTTTCTTAGGTAGTAACATAATGACTGTTCATAAATTAAAAATAAATATTAAGGACAAGATTATATATAAATGAATAAAGCTTCAAATCAGCAACTTTGAGCCTAATGGTATAACAGGGAACAATCGTCTGATTGTTTATATTGGGGCTCCCAGGTCTTTTTTGGCAAACCTACATCCTCTCTGTTCTGACTGCCAACTCAATTCACTATACTCAGGCAGGGCAGGCAGGGATGGGGCACCTGAATCTCCAAACTAATTAAAAGTTTCAAAATGTATCAGGATTAACATTTGAATAAAGGACTTTCTATTTAAAATGCAGCTTGACTAGTTGATCCTCATATACCCTTCCCAAATTGTTTACCAAAATGTACTTAAACAAGAATCCAATGACAGAGGTAAAAGGTAAATGGAATCACAGTAAGGAAATAAGGGAAATCACATCACCATAGAGCACAAAGACTGAAAGCCTTTGTGTCTACTGTGCATTCCTGAGAGAAATATCCACTAGCTATGAGGCACTTGGGGCTACATTGAGAAGCATTGCCTGTTGACCTAAACAACATTAGAATTATGAAATAGAAGTGATCTTCCTATTTGAAAGACAATAGAAAAGATAATGACTTTACCCTCCCAGCATTAAGTGCCCTAACTTATCAGAGGACCAGATGGGGGCAGAAGAAGCTATCATCCTTGCACAGTCAGTCTCTCTGGGGGAATGGCATTGAGAAGTACAATCATTAGTCCACTGCCACTCGGTTGTGTTATGAGAAGGGGATTAGCCTGGGCACAGGACCTACCTGGCCACTGATCAAAGCTCAAGGCTAATGTTAATGTTGTACAGCTCCCTCTTTGTTGAGGATCAGAAAAGTAATGAAACCCAATATCACAAAGCTTGAAAGACTGTATTGATAGAGCAAAGTTCAGGAAGTAGAATGTGTGAGACTCAGAGAAAAACACACTTCTATGATGATTTCCCACAGAACATGTTAGTAAACAATTTGACATCCTTGGTAAGATGCTGGAGACAAAGCACAGCCCCAAATTGAGAAGAACAGTAAGCCATACTGTGGCAAAAATAAAACAACATGAAACAAGAGATGAGTAAAACAATTTTAACATCATGAAAGCCTAAATTAGCTTAACTGGTGGGGATCCCAGGGCAGGTGACACCACTACTTGGGATTTCCCTTGAAGTTGAATGGTTGTAGTATGCTTGAGGATAACCAGGGCTTTGTCTTATATCTTAGATGTCCTTTTTTGTGTGCTCATTTATTTTTTTTTCTTTTTAATTATTCTGGATACATAATAGTTGTATATCTTTATAGGGTACATGTGATGTTTTGATATAGGCATACAATGTGAATTAATCAAATCAGGGTAATTGGGCTATCCATAACCTCAGGCATTTATCATTTCTTTGAATTAGGAACATTCCAGTTCTTTTTAGTCACAATGTCTGCTTTATTTTAAATTTAAAAATAATATTAGAAAGTCTTCTAGACTATAGGATTTATCTTATTTAGCACAGTATTCAGCACCATGCCTAGATATTGTTGGTATCCTCTGTAACTATCTATTGAATTCATCAATGGATGATGATTTTATATTAATCAAAATAGGCTTTAAGAAATAACTCTAATGTTGGTCAGCCTGAGTCCTTTTCTAATCCCTATACTCCTTATTTATGTGGACTTGAGCCAATGACCTCATGCATCATTGTTCGCATTTGTAAAACGGATAATAACAGTATCTTCTAAGTATGTTATGAGGTTTTACAGAGATAAGGCATGTAAAATGTTTATCCCAATGCCTAGTGATAAGTGCAGAATTGTTACCGAAAGTTCAGTACTTGTCCCTGAGGCCGAATCAGTGAGAACAAAGAATGAGGACAAGTGATTTGAAAAAAAGGGAAGGAAGTTTATTAAGTAGTTAGAGGAAGAGGAAAAAGAAGTTTATTAATTTGCCAGCAAATGAAGAGGGTAGTGAACTAGCATCTCAAAGACTGCCATCCTGCCTTTAAATAGAAAAACAGGACCTTTTACAAAGGGGGTTTTTGGAGGTTGGGCTCCTGTCTACATGACCAGCGTCACATGTTGTGGCTTTGGGCTGTTGTTTAACTATAATTGGTGGTTTTGGTCAACCTCATCTCTGGTGGTGATGATCTCATGACCTTTGTCTGGACAATTCTGTTGAGTCATCTCTTATGGTTTAAGATACTAGAAAATAAATAGCAAAGAACATTTTTTTGACCCTCTGATTACTGGCCTCGAGGAAGAAGTGCAGGTTGTTAATTCCCCCAAAATGTGGGGATTTTAGAAAGACAACTCGTAAAACATTTCATTGCCCTTTTTCTGAACTTTACCTGTTACAGAATAAATGTTAGCAATTGCCATTATATTAAAGCAGCAAGAACAAATGAAAACTAGGTGTGAAAATGAAGGCAATGTGATGTTCCAATCAAACCATAAAAGGAATCTCACCTCCCTGAACAAGCTCTGCTAAAACATTTAATTATGTAGATTTAGGAAATCAAAACAACAATAAAACATGGCAAGAAAAAAGTACTTCCAATAAAGATACATGATTTGGGAGGGAAGCTCAAACTTAAATGCCAGAAGAAAAAGGAAGGATAAATCCAAGGTTTAGGAGGAATAGTTGTGACCCAACTATTTAATCCCTAGGAAAATAGGCAGTCATATTGAAGACAAGATAAGAGGAAAATGTTCTATGATATACAATGCAGTAAGAAAAATTACCCAATACCTGCAAATAAGTAAAATGATGTCTGTGGGACCTATTAGTAGATTGCCAAACATAGTCTAGAGAATCATCCTAGAATTATATAAGGATGTGCTCATTAATTGGGGTTTTAACAACTCTAAGAGTAGAGATAAGCTTGCATAAAATGGGTGGTGATGCAAATGATTCACTTGAAGATTATATTTTCTGAAAGAAATTAAAAAATATTTTGAAGAATATGCTTCTTGCAAATAATTCTGTAAAAGTTTATAATTTATTTTCCTTAGAATTTTAATCTAAGTATGATTTTTACTATAAATGGGTTATATGGCTTTTTATGATTCTGGTCTCTGCTTAATTTTTTTATCTTCTTTATTTTTAATTCTTAATCTTCATCTCTTTCTACTCCTTGCTTAGCTTCTAAGATACCAGACATGGGATCAGGCCCTACTTTCTCTTGCCTTCTCATGTCTGTGTATTTTTATAGCTATTTCCTCTTCCAGACCAACACCAGCCACCCTCCCCACGACACCCACAAACATACCACCCTTCTCCTGAGTAACTCAAATTTATCCTTCATATATGAACTGCCACTGTTCCTGGAGTCTTTCCTTATTCCTCAGGAACTTCACACTCGGCTGTCTGAATTCCTGTCCCTGTAGCCTAGCTTTAGTCACTTGTGGGTCAAGGATCTACACATGGCTTAGCTGAGTCTTCTGCTTCAGGGTCTCTCACAGGATTATAACTGAGGTATTAATAAGGGCAGGGGTCTCATTGAAGGACTAAAATGGGGAAAGCTTCGCTTCCAAGCTCACATAATTGCTGGCCAAATTCAGTTTATGATTCTCTATTGCCAAAAGACCACTGTCAGTTTCTTGCACATGAAACTTTCTAACATGCCTACTTGTTTAATCAATGTGTGCAGACTGAGAAGACAACAGAGAAGGTTTACTGGCAAGATGAGAGTTACAATCTTATGCAACATTTCATGGAAATGATATTCCATCACTTCATTCTGTTGGTTAGAAGCAAGTCATAGGTCCCTCTACACTCAAGTGGATGAATTACACAGGTGGGGAACATTGGGGCCATCTTAGAAACTGCCTACCACAGTAGTGCCTGACACAGTTCCAATGCACAGTAGGTACTAAAATAATAACTGCCAAATGAAGGATTCATTTAATGAACAGATGATTTTTATGTGAGACTATCTTACAGAACTATATAGAAATAGATAAATTTGTTTTACTTCATTCAACTTTTTTTTTCCTTTGACTGGATTCTCTTACTTTCTTACTCTCCCTCACTTATTAGTTTTCAAAATATTTTTAATAATACATGGACAGTTAAGCTAATGTCAACAGAAAAGAAGCCAAACTCTATAAAACTCTTTAAAGAGGTTTATTCTGAGACAAATTCGAGGACCATGGCCTGGAGCCACACCCAGAAGCCTTAAGCAAGTGGACTTGCAGTGGTTGGGTTACAGTTTGGTTTTATACATTTCAGGGAGACAGGGGTTACACACAATACATGGAAGGCGTACGTTGGTTTGGCCCCAAAAGGTGGGATATCTCAAAGTGGGGAGTGGAAGGGAGGGTACAGGTTATAGGTGGATTTAAAGACTCTTTGATTTGTAATTGGTTAAGGAAATGAAGCTTTGTCTAAAGACTTGGGATGTTTTAAGTTAAGATAAGGATGTCTGTTAATCAGAGACAAGCCACCGGACATATTTCCAGACTCAGTGATTTGCTATGTAGATTGATTTTATTTTAGTTCACACTAAAAAACAAAAAAAAAATTAATAAAAATTAAATCAGCAAAACCTTATTTCACATAATTATAATTTTCTTTAAAATATATATGCACCCTGTATTTTTTCTAATATTTTGAAATCTACATCACAGATATAACACATATCTAGAGCAATGGTTGCTTTGCCACAGCTGTGTGCAAAATCTCCTATTTAAATGATTTTATCATAGATTTTCCTCAACCTCTTGAATTATGACTTTATGATACACACTAAAAGTACTTCATGCAGTGAAATTGACTTTGTTGAATTTTATAACAGGAAATAATTTTGACTTTCAATGAAAAAATAAATGAAAAAAGATAATATCAACCTTGCAAACTTTGTCTAAACAGTAAGTCAGAATCAGGGAGTAATTCTGTTTCCTTCCCTGTTTCTTCTATCAGACATTTGAACATTTTTTTCACCCATAATTTTGAACTCTCCAGAGCAATAGATGAAGAGCCAAACTAAGCAGAAGAGGTGGCTACATAAATATACTTAATGGTCCTTGACAAATATGCAGTACCTAATATTATAGGACAATATTCTGTTGGTACCAAGGATAAATAAACTCTTTGAAAAGTGTGTTGTGTATGGGTTAATGTCTGCAAAGGTTAAAAACATCAAATTCTGAAATATCATGACCTGACATTAATGACCCAATAATAGGTTGACATTTGCAATTCTTTGTTGGGGGGTAATAGCCCACCATATGCAAAAATCAGCTTCTACATTTCGCTGCTTATCTCAAAGGAAAACACATGAGTAATAATAGTGCAAAGGAGGTTAATAACAGGTACAGGCCTAGCATAGCTTTTATCAGTCCTTTTAGAAAATGAACTGAGAATTGCTGTCAACTTGATTGGGAAGGGGAAAGGAAGAATGGACCCATATGGGAGGCATCAGTCAGCTTCCAGTGTGTGTGAAGGTTATTTGCAAGGTTACCTGGGCTGATACAACATAAAGCTGGAATTTGCATGTCAAAGCTTTGTTCCTTTTGTAACATACTGCCACACAAATCATTGGCCCTGGGGTTTAAATTTCACAGATGTCTAAACTCATTTAAAAATTAAAGCACAATAATTTGTGATCCACAGTGTACCTAATCATTCTGATTTTTTTCATTGTTTTGTTTTACCATTATGCTTTGTTCTTAACATTTAAAATTCAAATTTTTCATTGACTACCTCAGTTGCTCCTTCAAAAACTAATGCATTCTTTGACAAGAATATTCTTCTTTGAAGCCATTGTATTATTACCACAGCTAAAAGATTTTTTTTTAAAAAAACAGTATTTACTCATATTTAAAATCACACCCAAAAATAATTCAACAGTAAGCTGACTATTACATTTGCCCTGGCTTCTGGAAAAGTAAAAATGTGGTTCATAGGTGCTGGTATTTTGTTCTCGTTGTTTATTGTATTGTTAATATTATTTCAACTACCTGGCGATTTTCAGAACACATTACAAGGAACGTTTGTGCTGTATTTTGCTTTATGAATTATTTCATCAAAATTAATGGCCTTTCATTGCTAGAAAATATATTAAGATGCAATGATCCAATGGATATATAATGACTTGCTATAGAATTCTATTTATTAACATTGTCAAAAATTAATATCTTTCCTCAGTTGAATTGAAAGCATTACAAAATAAAATTTTAGTATAAAGTTCACAGAAAATAGTTTCAAATCATGAAGTAGAATTTTATTCATTCACACTAGATATATATTTGCAGTATCACTTTAGTACATTGAAAATATGAAGAGTAAACTTTACTTTTAGTCATTTTTTTTTCCATTTTACTCTAAATTCACAG
This sequence comes from Cheirogaleus medius, assembly GCA_008086735.1. Classification (NCBI taxonomy): domain Eukaryota; kingdom Metazoa; phylum Chordata; class Mammalia; order Primates; family Cheirogaleidae; genus Cheirogaleus; species Cheirogaleus medius. Next base: position 19,811,937 of record VBSM01000605.1, on the reverse strand, counting down.
GAAATGCTAACTAACGCAACACTGAGATTAGTCCCAATTATGCCTGGTTGGTTGAATGCTACACTTTTGCCCTTTTCCTTACCATGATAATTATTAAATAATATAAAATAGAAACAATTGGGTTTATTTCTAGACACAATTCTATTCCACTGGTCTATATGTCTATTTTTGTGCTATTACAACATTTTTTACTACTGTAACTTTGCATTAAGTTTTGAAATAAGGAAACCTGAGTCTTACAACTTTGTCTCTTTTTTTTCCAACATTGTCTTAGCTACTCAGGACCTTGTAATTTGACATGAACTTGAGGATCAGATTTCCCATTTCTGCAAGAAAGGTCATCAGGCTTGTGTTAGGAGTTGTATTGAATCTGTAGATGACATTGCTCTCTTAACAATAATTGGTCTTTCAATTAATGATACAGGATATCTTTCTGTTTATTTGGATCTTTCTTAATTTCTTTCAGCAAAGGTTTTATAATTTTTAGTATACATATCTTGTACTTCCTTAGCTTACTTTTTCCTATGTATTTTTTTGTCTTTTGGATGTTATTGTAAATGGAATTACTTTCTTAACTTCCTTTTTGCATTGTTCATTGCTGTTGTATAGAAACACAATTGAGTTTTGTACATTGATCTTGTACCCTGCAAATTTGCTGAATTTGTTTAATAGCTCCAGTAGGTTTTTTGTGTATTATTTAAGATTTTCTATATAATAATGTCATCTTCAGATAGAAATAGTTTTATTTCTTATTTTCTAAAATAGTTGCCTTTCAAAAAATATCTCATTATCTGGATACTAATCCTAGTACAATGTTGAATAGCAATGGTGAAAATGTGAATCTTTCTTTGTCTTATTTCAGATCTTAGAAGCAATCCTTTTAGTCTTTCACCATTGAGTAGGCTGAGTGGTTTTATCATGAAATGGTGTTGAATTTTGTAATGCTTTCTCTGTGTCTATTGAGATCATTTTTCCCCCTTGGCTCTAAAAATATGTGTTACATTGATTCATTTTCTTATGTTGAAACACCCTTGCAGTCCTGGGATAAATTCCACTTGATATGGGATATAATTCATTCAATGTGCTGTTGGATTTGGTTTTCTACTGTTTTGTAGAGCATTTTTTCCATCTACATTTTAAAGAAATATTTGTCTGTAGTTTTCTTCCAATATCTTAGATATTGGTATCAGTATAATTCTGGCCTCAATAAAATATATTAGAAAGCATTTCCTTTCTTCTAATTTTTTTTTTGGAAGTGTTTGGTAGAATTTTTATTAATTCTTTACATGATTGGTAGAATTCACCAGTGAAGTTTATCTGGTTGAGGCCTTCTCTTTGACATTAGGTTTTTCATTATTAATTCAATTTTTATAGTTATTGTTGGCCAGTTGAATTTGTCCATGTTTTCTCAGTTTGATAACTTGTATATTTTAGGAATTTTTCCATTTTGTCTAGATTATTCAATTTGTTGTCATACAATTCTTCATAGTATTCTATTATAATCCTTGTAATTTCTGTAAGATTGGTGGTAATATACTTCTATTTCTGATTTTAGTTATTTGTGTCTTCTTTCTACTTAGTCAGTATAGCTAGAGATTTGTCAATTTTGTTCTTTTCAAAGAACCACCTACTGACACAAGAACAGAAGCATCGATATTTGGAATAGATCTGAGATACCAGAGATGAAACCATCAGTATACAGTAACCTAATCTTTGATAAAGCAGACAAAAATATACAATGGGAAAAAGAATCTCTCTTCAATAAATGGTGCTGGGAAAACTGGATACCTACATTCAGAAGATTGAATCAGGTTCCCTACCTCTCATCTCTCACAAAAATTCACTCAAGATGGATAACAGACTTACACCTAAGACATGAAATCTTAAGAATCCTAGAAGAAGATGTTGGGAAAACCCTATCAGACATTGGTCTAGGCAAAGGAAACTATCATTAGAGCAAATAGACAACCTACAGAATGGGAGAAAATATTTTCTCTCTACACTTCTGATAAAGGTCTAATAACAAGAATCTATCTAGAACTCAGAAGAATTAACAAGAAAAAAATCAAACAACCCATCAAGAAATGGGCAATGGAAATGAACAGAAACTTCTCCAAAGAAGACAGAATAAATGGCCTGCAAAGATATAAAATGTAACCAAAATGTCAAAAAAAACCCAAAACTTTTATTGGGTGGTAGGCAGGTGAGAGTGGGGAGGAGGGGAAGGTTGTATACTTACATAATGGGTACGGTGCGCACCACCTGGGGGATGAACACGCTTGAATCTCTGGCATGGGGGGGCTGGCAAGGGCAATATATGTAACCCTAACAATATTTGTACCTCCATAATGTGATGAAATAAAAGGAAAAATAAAGAACTACCTTTGATATTATATATATTCTCTATTGTTTTTCTATTCTCCCCTCCATTTATCTCTTCTCTGATCTTTGTTATTCCCCTTCCTTTGCTGCATTTAGGTTTAGTTTGCTTTTCCTTTTATATTTCCTTAAAGCATAAAGTTAGGTTGTTGAAATGAGATCTTTCTTCTTTTTAAATGTAGACATTTATAGCTGTAAATTTCACCTCAAGCACTGCTTTTGCTATATTCTATAAATTATGGCATGTTGTTTCTATTTTCATTTATTGCCAATGAGTGATTTATTTATTCTTTGACCTTGTTATGGGCTAAAAATGTAAATGTTGAAGTACTAACCACCAGTACCTCAGAATATGATTGTATTTGGAAATAGGGTCTTTAAAGGGGCAATGAAAGTAAAATGAGGTCATATGGTTGGCACCCACTCCAATATGACTGGTGTCCTTATGAGAAGAGATGACATGAAAACACATAGGAAAAACTGTGTGAAGACATAAGATGGCCATCTACCAGACAAAGACAGAAAGCCTCAGAAGAAACGAATCCTGTTGTCATCTTAACCTTGGACTCCTAGCTTCCATAACTATGAGAAAATAAACTTCTGTTACTTAATCCATCTAATCTGTGTTTCTTTGTTATGATAGCCTGACAAACTAACAGAGACCCATTAGCTGTTTAAGTCTATGTTATTTAACTTTCACATAGTTGTTAATTTTCCAGTTTTCTACAGTTATCGCTTCAGTTCATTGTGGTCAGAGAAGATACTTTGTATTATTTTAATCTTTTTAAATGTATTAAGAGTTGTTTTGTGCCTGAACATATGGTCTTTCCCAGAGACTGTTCAGAGACTGTCCCAGAGACTGTTCTCAAGTGTTCCATGGACACTTGAGAAGAATGTTCATTTTGTTGTTCTGTAGAGTGTTTTGTATGTGTCTGTCAGGTTTAGTTTGTTTATGGTATTTTCTAAGTTCTCTATTTCCTTAATGCTTTTCTGTCTAGTTATTCTATTCATGATTGAAAATAGGGTATTGAAGTGTCCAGTTATTATTGTAGAATTATATATTTTTTCCTGTAAATAAGTCAATGAGTTTCTCATATATGTTAGGGCTCTTTTTTTTGCTACATTTATGTTTATAAATGTTTTATCTTCTTGATGAGTCAGTACTTTAAATATATTATCCCAGTGTCTCATAATTTTCACAGTTTCTGATGAGAAGTGGCTGTTAATTTTATTGAAATATCTCTTGCACATAACAAGTCACTTCTCTCTCATTGCCTTCTAGATTTTCTTTTTGTACTTGGTTCTGACAGTTTGATTATAATGTGTCTCAGTAGATTTCTTTGAATTCAACCTGCTTGTGGCTTGTTGAGTTTCTTTGATGTGTTGATTCCTGTCTTCTGTCAAATTTGGGAAGTTTTCAGTCAGTATTTCTTTAAATATTTTTTCTGCCCCTTTATCTCTTCCCCTTCTGAGACTTCCATAATATACACATAGGTATGCTTAATGGTGTCCCATAGGTCACTTGGGCTCTGTTCATTTATCTTAATTTTTCTTTCTTTTTGATTTTCATACTGGGTAATTTCACTGGTTCTATCTTCAAGTTAGCAGAGTTTTTCTTCTGTCTATTCAAAATGCTAGGGAATTTTTCAACTATCACACTTTTCAACTTCATAATTTTTGTGTTTTTTTTCAAAATTTCTGTCTGTTTACTGATATTCCTTACTTTTTCATGCATCTTTTTCCTGGTTTTCTTTAGTTTTTTGTCTATAATTGTCTTCATCTATTTGCTAATATTTAAGGCAAGTAATTTAAATTGTTTTTCTAGTTTGACCAATGTCTGGACATCCTCAAGGATTTTAAGATGTTTTCTCTTGATTTTTTTTTTTTAATTCTTGTGAATAAGCCATATGTTCCTGTTTCTTTGTATAATTATTTTTTGTTAAAATCTGGACATTTTGAATAATGTAATGTGGTAATTCCAGAATTAAGTTTCTTTTTCTTTCCTAGAGATTGTTCATGTTGCTTGTAGACAGCTGCAGTCAGCATTTTTTTAGTTGCTTTCCCAAAGTATTTTTGCAAAGACTATATTCATTGTCATGTGTGGTCACTAAAGTTTTTGTTCTGTTGTCTCTGTGGTCAGCTAGTGTAGTGATTTGATGGAAAATTCCTTGAATACCAGCCACTTTCTTCATCAAGTACTCCCCTGGACAATGCAAGTGATTGACTAGTCTTCAAAGTTTCTCAGTAGTTGTTTCTCACAATCTTGCCACCTGAATAATTATTTTGGTAGAGGGACTGATTATCGGCACTTCCTGCCTTGCCATCTTTTGGGACATCACTCTGCCAAAATAATTTTGTCATCTAAAAGTGAGAGTCATTTTTTTTAAAATGAAGTATAACAGACTTAGATTATTGCCTTAGATGTTCATGCCTACTTGAAAGTTTGCCTATTGATAATTTCTCAGATCATCAATTAATTTCATAAAGTCCCCTCTTCATGTGTCATGAGGTTATTTAGAGGAACTTTCTGTATCTCACAGGTATGTGATATCTTGTTGGAATATTATTACCAACTTTACCATTTTTTCCTATAGGTTTATATAGACACTTGTAGATGTTATCCATGAATATTTAAAGTAGTTTTCATGTTTTCTAGCTTTCAACTTTTCCATCTATGTCAACAGCATAAAAATAAATTTTAAAAAAACCCCAATAATACTAGGAGATTTTGAAGAAGTAACTGAAAGAAATTTGGCCTAAATTAATAGATAAAACTAAAGAAAATGGAGGAATGATAATGATCTTGAAGGACTCCTTGGTCAATGTTAAAATTTAATGGTATTAATTTTATAGTATATTTATCCATCTACCACCATCTTCTACCACCCTCTTATACATACCCCATGCTTAAGAATCCTTTTACATGATGATTCCATTGCATAGGAGAATAAAAGTATGGAATTATTAAACACTATTTGTTGAAGATTATAACTTTTTTAAATAACATATGAATGAAGGTCACAATGGTATTAATTATCTCTATGAAAACATTTATTATATATGTCACAATGTTTTTTATTAATAATGATGTCTAATATCAGCTAATAATAATTATTTACTATATATCAGAAACTATGCTAGTTGTCTTTTATAGACTATCTCAAATAATAATAATAGTAAATCTATGAGGATTAGTACACTTAACCATTAACTTCTCAATATATATGTTATCCATTTAATAACAAAGTAGGTATACTGATATCAAAAGCATCACAACCACATCTTTTCCAGTAGTACCAATAGGAAAAAAAAAACAATGAAATATACTCCTCTGATACATTTTTTAGAAAGCTCATGATCTTCCTAAATATTCCCTAAATATTTTTTTCAAAGCTGCTTATCAAACATCTATTCTAAAAAAATTTCTTTTGAATTTTATTACCCTGAGCCTTATATTTCTTTTAAATTGTTGTAGGAAAACTCCAGCTGGAATAGGAAGTTACATTTTAAAAAAGCATATACATACACCCTTGTACACACATAGACTGTGATACAGAATCATATTAAATACTTATTAAAGTGGCAATTATTGGACATGTGTCTGATAGCACTGTTAAATCTGAAGTGTCATATAATTTTAAGGTTGGTATTAATTTTGAACTCCTTTATTTATGTGGAACTTTCAGCAAAGTCAAGTCTATAAGTATATAATTGATAGTTGATTATACAATATACTTTTGCCTATTGCTGTAAAAATTTAGGCAGTAGACTCTTGGTGCCAAATATAAACCTCTTTTGTAGCCTACTTTATATGAGGAATGGATTTGACTTACATTATTTTGATATACAGAAATTTTCCATGAATGCAAATCATAATATAGTCGGAGAAATCCCTTAATTTACATACTTGCTGATTAAAACAAATTTTAGCAAAATTTTTTGAATACAGATAAAAATTAACTGTGAATCTGAAACTGGGACTCTCTTTATTAAATCCATAGTTAGAGAATATTTTACATGGTTTTGTTTTCCAGTGTATTAAAGTAACAAGAAATTATAAAAAGAGTGTTTTTAAAGGAAATGGAAATACAATTCGAAATATGTGATTTATATCACTCCAACTTTTAAAATGCCTCATAGCAGGTTTTTCTTTGTCCCACAACCTACAACAAAGATTTTTATGAATATCTATTTTTAAAGACATAGTTCAGAACTTCAAAGGAAACTTCCACATTATAAACCATATGTTAGCTTAATCAATTTCTGGAGTAATGAAAATTTCTTGACAGAAACTGATATACTTAGTAGAAAGCCTTTGGTGGTTCATTATATATTTAAAGAGAGGTGAAACACTAGGTTCATTATCCAGACCTCCAAAAGAGGAGTGACTGTAAATAACGACTATATTTAACATTCAGATTTATAAATGTCAGTTTCCAGTATTAACTGGAAATGAAAATGAAAGTACTAAAATGTCTAAGAATGATCTTACCAATTGTAACATATTCCTATTATAATGACAAAAATAATTCTTATGTAGATGGGGTAAAAAAACAATGACATAATAAATACAGCAAAAATTTATATGAGGTGAATATTTTCTCATTTTTTTCAGAAGATGATCCATAACTATAAATGATTATTTCTGGAAACACTCCCAAAATATAAAAGGATTACTATTCTAGTTTAATAATCAATGTAATTATGTGTGTTTTCATCTTACATAACTAAAATCATGTGCACATTTAACTTACTAAGAATTGTTAGTAATAATTTCTTTAAATTGAGTTTTACTGCAGAATACAGATCTTTTATCCAAATAAAAGAATAGAAGCTCGTATACAGAGTAGAAGCTTCTAAGCTGTTAGTTTATTTTTATATTGTCTCATTTCTACAATACGCAAACTATAGTGTGAGCCTGAGGCTTGTGAAAAAGTAGGTGTGTGGGGACATTCTGCAAGAAATACTCCCTGCTTTCTTTGCTTACCTTGGAACCAGATTTTATGATATGATAACATATTTAATAATAATACCCGGAAGAGTTGTTTTTTCAAGCAAACTTTTTCTGAAAACACTTGACTAATCCTTATAGTCCTTTTAATTAGAAACTACATAAAGCCACAACTCCATATTCTCTCCCAAAGACAGGTTTTCTGAAAGCACAATTACCACTTGCAGAGGACTGTAGAAAAATGGATATTGTCCCAGAATGTTGTTTTGAGGGTAAACACATCCATTGGGCAGTGTGGTTCCTAAAGACCTATGCTCTGAAACACATTGCACAAATTTCTCTGATTTTTTTTTCTAAAACTTTAGAGAGTTCAGGTTCTCTATTTGTTATTTGACTTCACTCTTTAATACTAAAGCAGTGCTTCTCAAATTTTAGCACAATAGAATGACCTGGAGGGTTTGTTAAAGGACAGATCTTTAGGCTCCACCATCAGTTTTTGGTTCAATAAGTCTGGAGTGAGCCCCCAAACTGGCATTTCTAACATGTTTCCAGTGACCCTAATGTCGCTATCAGGGACTATACTAACCTAAAGTATAAATCCCTTTATGGACCTTTATTCACTTTAAATCCCTTTATGGACCAGGCAAGGGATGTTAATTCAAGAAGCCTTGGAAAATAAAATTGATAGGCAAGGGTGATAATTATGGTAAATAGAATATGCTGAATCAATTTAAAGGCGTTCTGACTCGCATTTTTCAGATAGGGTAATGAGGAAAAATGAATACGTCTAAATTCAGCCTTTTCATCATATTTGGGGTACCTATCTTAAGCGATATGATGTAAGCTTTCCTTCCATTTCTAATTTTAATATATACTGAGTTAACCTAACAGCCAAAAACCTTATCTTCTTTAGGAAGTGATGGAGAGATAAAAAAATATGAATATCTTTATTTTTGCTACTGTCAAATAAGATTTGCTAATTTAAGCATGAACAAATGTAATATGGTCCTGATATAAAGATCCTAGTTCTCATTACTGAAAACTGGAAAAAATTTGAATTCCCGGCTAGTAGAATTGTCAATGCAATTCCAATGGCAATAAAGACAGAAAGTTTGCTGTTCTCCTATTGATGTAGCAGAATAGCCTAGTAGCACATAGTATTAGAAAAAGGAGAGTACAATAAAGAACATGGCACTTAGTGGAATAAACTTATCTGTGAATAACACCTTTTATTCTTAGTCTAGAGGAAATGTTGAAGCAAAGGAAAATATGGGTTCTTTTGTAGATATCAAGTTGAGTATTCATTCCTGATAAAGTCGGTTTTCTCAAAGTGGTATATCATGTCATCTTCTAGACGGAAGTCAAAAGTGGGCTAAAGTGCTTGGAAAGATGGAAATTTTGGAGTCCCTATTATTAGAAATGGAAGAATGAACTGTGCCAAGGTATGAAAAAAGATTTATGAGAGTCTAGTTGAATTTGTAGATGATATCGATGTGTTGATAGGTACTAAAATATTTTAAAATATAGTAACAAGAAAATTGTCTAAAAGTTAGAGAACTTGGGTTCTTAAAAAATACTCTTATATATATATAAGTTAGTGTATATATATACATATATATATATACACTAGCTTTCTGACCTAGTATATGTTACTTAACCTATCCATATCTTCATTTATTTACTTTTAAATTGAGCATAACACATTTTCTATTCCACTGGGTTGTGGTAAGAATTATATATCAAAAATGGCCACAACTCTGAGCAATTTTATAAATTATAGAGTTTTATGATCTAAGGTTTTACTATTTTTATTATTGGTGTGACTATAGTTTAAATATATTCACTCATTTTAACTTATTCTAAAGACAATTGAATGTATACAAGAGCAGTAGTGGAACAGATCTATCATACCATGAATATATATGAATTTTGTCCCCTTGACAATATATAGCATTCTATATTAGTCTTCCATTAAAAACCTTGCAAATGCAATGGTGATTCCAATTTTCTGTGCTTTAATTAATGTTATACTTAATATTTATTTTTTCCATTATGTTCTTTGAGGATAGTTAGGCAAGTTAATGCCCACGGGGAAAAGAATAAAGTACCACAATTGTTGACATAGATTTTTTTAAGTGCCTCTATGCACACGAATTAAATGATCTCAGTATAATTACTATAGTGGAAATTGTGAAATTGAATGGTGCCCTTGGACATAACCCAAATGCAACTTCATTTCGTTACAGTTGTTTGCTTTAAAGGAAAGAACATGGCAAACCAAGGATTAAAAGAATTGCATTTTAAACTAGATATTGCCTTTATTTTTATTCTACCTTTTATATTAATAAGTTCTCTGGCTATTTCTTTTAAAAATGATTAAATGTATATGAAAAAATCTATTAGGTTTTATCATGATTATAATAACATCTGTCATTTTTTGGTGTATAGGAATAGTTAGCAAGTACATTATCTTCTCACCCTTTTATGATAATGAGATTATCCAGCTGCATATTTATGCTGTGTAACATCACCTGGACTAATAGCTCTCTCTCTCACTCTCTCTTTTTTTTTTTTATTCAAAGCATCTTGATTCCCTGAGGAATTATTTGCAGTAATTTTCCAAAAACACCCTCTATCTCCTTCAGAGATCAATCTCACCTCTTTCAATTTTCTCTCTTATGATAAAATCCTCCCTCCTATTTTTCATATGGGAGGATCAAAGGAGTAAAGAGAAAGCTCAGCCTTTTTACTATCCATGTTCCCATTCTTCTAATTTTTTTTTCCATTTTTAAGACATGTCCCCATTCTTCTACTTTTTTTTCCCATTTTCAAAACTATTATTCCTGTTATCCAAAATTACTTTTCCACTTATGATCTAGTATTAATTTTCATCTTCCCTTGCTACTGGCTTCTCTATATTCCCCTCTAATATTTTTATTATTTTTCTCCTGTGGTTCCTTTCCTATGGCTTTGAAATGTACAGATATGAGAACAGGTCTTGGAGAGGGATGCGATGGAGAAATACAGCATAACGTTGGCAAGGGGAGGAGAAACAGTAGTTGGGCTCAGGATTAATGGTCCCTGTTTTCAAGAGAGACAAAAAGCAGAATGCTAGAGTCTCAACAATGGTCCAAAGGATGCCTTAGCATTATACTTGTTAGAGAAGTTAAGTAAGTTTACCATAACCAAGACGGTTTAATGTTCAGGAGTTAAAAGCAGGTGAAGAGTGTCTAGTTTTGAAACAGACCAAACTCAAAGTCTAAGAATTCCAAGTATGCAGAGCAGAAGTGAGCAGAAGCTATGATTCCAAACAGACAAGTCTGCATTTGAAAGAATGTTGGAACTAATATTAAAAATATATGAAACATGGATCTAGATGGGCAGGTAGAATTGCATCAGGAAGACAGGCCATGAGAGACAAGAAACAAGGAAGGAGGCTAGAGACCAAGAGCTAGGTAGATGAAACACCAGCTAGTGGCTCTCGAGGATTCAATACTGATCAAGCAGCATTGTCCAAACAGAAACCCAAACAGCTGGTCAGCAAGGATCTAGAGCTCTAACAAGGTCATTATGCATAGAAAATCAGAACTCAGAAAGCAAATGATTAGAAAGTAAGACATAGTGTTTGATATATTCATTCATTCATTCAACAAACACTCAGTGCCTGCTCTGCTTTGTGGCAAGCCTTATGATAGGTTCTGAGACCACAATAGTTAGTAAGAGCAGGTTCCCCAGCATAACTTGTACATAGACTAGTAGGATGAGTATATAAATAAATAACTTCACAACAGGGCAAATAATGCTAATAGAATATTTTCAACATGTTAAGGTAGCTTCTATACATGATGTACCTCTACCAGCTTCTACATATATTCCATTTTATTACCTATTCTAGAGGTATGGTTACACATCACCATCCCTTCAAAATACAAAGATTATTTAAGTCTGAAGATATGTTTAAAAAGAGTTGAGAATTATTACAATTCACCCCTCATATATGTCCATTTAATCTATTATGTATTTTATTTATTTAAAAAAGATATGTAGAAATATAGAATCTGAGGATAAAGTCCCAAATACTAATAATACTAACCTGATAGTAAGACATTGAGTCATCGAAGTTGTGTTTTTTAGAATATGTTGAGAAAAAAGATATCTGTCCTTAGCCTCTACTTTCAGCACATTGTTTAGACTGGATCAACTGGTTATTTTAATAATCTTCTCTTCACACAGTGTTATCACAGAAATTGCATGGGTTACAAAACTGAATCATCAAAATATTTAAACTAACTGAATTTCAGTTCAAGGAACATCATGAAAAAATATGCTAAAGCAAATAAACTTATCATTTTTCATTTATATCCACAATTTTTCTGAGGATGTTTTTATTCATTGTATTACTTTATCTTTTCCTTTCCAGTTAGATTAAGCACCTATCATGTTCAGGACTGTGATATTTTGATTATATGTGGTAGAAAATCCCCAAATCTCTAAGTTTGTTCCTAAGCCTTTAGATTCCAAGTCCACTCTTTCTTCTCTGCCCTATATTGCTTTGCCCATAGAGAGTGGCTAGAATAACAAGATTCAGTGAAAGATTCAGGGGAATAGCTTTTAGGACAGCTAGAGGGTAACTAGGATAGTAGATTGCCCAAGAGGGGCAAAATAAAGAAGAGTTTTTTTAAAGAAGGGTACTGTCAGTTGTTTGCAGTGATGCAGAGAGATGGGAAAGTATGTGGAGTGAAAAGAGCAAATGAGCTGGCCTTATCCATTAAGTCCAGCTGTGACTTTTAAGAGATTGCTTCAATGGAGTAGTGAAATTGGAAAGTAGATTGCAAGATGCTGTAGAGTAAATGAGCAGTAAGACATTAAATGAAGTGTGAATAGACCAATGTTTTTCAAAGTTTTGGATTGTTTTGTGTGTGCAAAAGTGGAAGTCCATTTTTTTAATGAAATCTTGTGTGAAACCCTGCAACAGGTAATAAGTGGAACTTTTATTTTTCCCTCCCTTACCTGGGTGCCCTGGAGATCTCAGACTCAGTGCACAACATAATTTGCAAACTATAAGGCCCTTTTTTTGAGATGTTTAAAGGAAAGACAGAGGAAAAAGGTATACAGAGGAGGAGTATAGTAACTATAAACTGGAAAGAGAAGGAGAACTTGAAGGATCGATCCTCTGAGGTGAGGAAATGTATTTGGTCACAAGAAGGCTTTACATTGGCAGTGGCTCACTGGCGACTCTCTGTTCTAGCCAGATGTGTACTCTTCACTTCTTGTAAAGCTAATCCTGCCCAGACCCTAATCTCAACTCTTTTTTTAAAATTTTTTTCAGCATATTTGGGGGTACAAATGTTAAGGTTATATTTATTGTCCTTGCCCCCCCTCCCCCCTCTAGTCAGAGCTTCAAGCGTGTCCATCGCACTCATTATGTTTGTATATACCCATCCCCTCCTCTCCCACCTCCCACCTGCCCAACACCCGATAAATGTTATTCCTATATGTCCACTTAGGTGTTGATCCGTTAATACCAATTTGCTGGTGAGTACATGTGGTGCTTGTTTTTCTATTCTTGGGATACTTCACTTCATAGAATGGGTTCCAGCTGTATCCAGGAAAATACAAGAGGTGCTATATCACCATTGTTTCTTAGAGCTGAATAGTACTCCATGGTATACATATACCACATTTTATTAATCCACTCATGTATTGATGGGCACTTGGGTTGTTTCCAAATCTTTGTAATTGTGAATTGTGCTGCTATATTCATTCGAGTGCAGGTGTCTTTTTCATAGAATGACTTTTGTTCTTTTGGGTAGATGCCCCATAATGGGATTGCTGGATCAAATGGTAGATCCACTTGCATCTCTTTAAGGTATCTCCATATTGCTTTCCACAGAGGTTGAACTAGTTTGCAGTCCCACCAGCAATGCTGGAGTTTGATCTAAGCTAAAAGCATGTAGTAAATGGTGGCCTCAGAGGAAATTACCCTTACTTGAAATCATTTTTTTTTGTTCCTCTCACTGTCTCACTTTCAACCTATGGCATAATTATTATACATTGACAAATTTATTATACAAATATATTATACAAATGTTCAGAGTCCCTAGAACTAATTAATTCAGAGAAGCATAATATAATTTTCTTTTCTAAACAAAAATGTTATGGTAGAGAGCAAGAGCCGGAGTCAATAAAAGAAGAATCACGAAATATTGCATATGTCTGCTACTTAACTACTTTGCCTCATTTAAAAATTTAACTTTTCATAGGAAGGTAAAATTTTGCATATTTTCTCAGTTCTGTAGGCTATTCTTTTGTTGATATGAGATACATGATGACAAGTTAAAGTAGCTTAAGAAATTTGTGTTCCTTAAAAAATAAATATGCATCTCTTTTTTAAGGCTATACTCAGATTCTTTTGTTAACAATGTACTTTATTCTTCATCATCCTAAAGTTTGCTATTCCTCTCTGAGTTTTAGACACTCTGGTCTTGCCCCAAAAAATCTTTTGTCTCTTGGTAAAACAAAAAGAGAATTGAAGCTACGTCTCTCTCATCTGCTGTGCAACAAACTTCCCTTGAAAACTGAAGTAGGTAGATGCTGGGATGAGGGGAGAGAAAAATAGAAAACACAGAAAAGAAACTCATATGCATACAGAAAACCTAAAATAATATCTTCAATTTATATTCATATTACATATGTGGAATATAAGGCAGTAAGATATCAAATAATAACCTGCCCCCTTTCTCACGCTCTAGTGATACAGATCTTCCACTTTGGTTTTATCCATGTTTAGTACACAGAAGTGTGCGTCTTAAATATGGGTGGGACTACATTTTTGATTGTCAGAGAGTGAAAGCTGCAAATTTATCATAAACATTACATCTCTAAATCAATCTAACGTATTCATATACATATTTTTCAAGGTAATGGTGTGGTTCAAGAAGTATAGTGTGGTGGCTAAAAGGTCTGTGGGATCAGGAAAAGCCTTTCTTCAGTGTCTGGAGTTTCTAATTATTACTTTTGTAACCTATGGAAAAATAATCTAACATTTCAAACCTCATTTTCCTTATGTGCACAGTGAAAATAATAAAACCCAATGTATAGATTTTTGTCAGGATTCAATAATTAATGTAAGGAAAGTGTTTGTACTGTGCTTGGCACACTGGCTGTTCAACAAATGTTATTTTTGTAATCCAGGAAGAGGGTAAGGACATACTTAGAAGTGACATTTTATTTTTGTTTTTATATATAGGAAGGATACATTTCAAAGATACTGCATGGATACCTCACCACCCATTAGTTCATATTTATTAAACACTTTTTGGCAGTATTTACTTAAGGAATGTACTTAAGGAATGCATTCCAGTTGGTAAAATATGTATCTATAATAATTAATAATTCTCGCACGATGTATGTGAATGGTACAGAATATCTTTACAAATGGAGATTGAAGATCCTTATCTTAAGAACTCAAAAAATAAGGTTTTCTGACAGGGCATGGCCATTTCATATTTAGTTATCTTTTTTAATTCCCTGTGTAGATGGTCTATTCAATTCCATAAAGATTTAGAGAGAAAGAGATTCAATAGGAGCTTCTGGTATTGACTTTGGGCAGGGTTCTTAAGTTTCTTTTTAATAATCCTCACATATTCTTTTCTGTGTTTCTTCTTTCTTAGCACAAAGCAAGGTATGGTTCAATTGACTTTCTGTCTGCTTAATAAATATTGATATATTGGATGCATTCAAACATGGCCATGTGTGATCCATCTTTAAAGGTAGAGTCATTATGCAGGGAGGTTGCAATTTATTTATTCCTCATCCATTCTCTCATCTTTTGAGAGGAATCATTATGTAAATATTGAGCACATTCATGAAATGAAAAACAAAAGCAACACTAGCTTTTTCTAGAAGATAAAAGCTGTTGAAAACAAGATAGCATCTGCAGCAGAATGGAGTGAATTTAGACTCTATTGTTCACATTGTATTAGTATATTTTCTTTAGATAATAGGAAAAGGTAATTGAAGGTAAGACGTGCAATTTTCTGATTGTAAGAGCTATAGTACATTGCAATGATTGAGAAAACAAAATATATATATATTTCTTTCACTAGGAATCTAAGGGCATAGGATTAATAACTCAGTCCTGAAATAGGGTATATGATCTCTCAAGACTTATTTCAGGCATCTGACTAGGAGAATACATGACTTAATGTGTATATTTAATTAAATATATAGATTCTTATACTATTACAAGAATAAAGACATTTAAATGTGTTTACATATAAATAAAATTATTGAATTGGGTATGTCTATCACCACTATTAATTCAGGCTACTGATTTGATACAGTTTACTCATTTAGCTTATTGGTTGACTAATAACTAAGAGATATAAACATAATTTAAAAAATATTTTCATGACTTTTTTCTTTGTTGAAGTATAATTGGCAAATAAAAATTATAGATTTTTATGATATACAATATGATGTTTTGATATATGTGTACTTTGTGAAATGATTACCACAATGAAGCTAATTAATGCATCCATTATATCATCTTTTTATCTTTTTAATTTTTTTGGTAGTGAGAACATTCGAGATCTACTCTCTGAGCCAGTTACAAGTATACAATAGATTATTAACTATAGACACTATTCTGTACCATAGATCTCCAGAACGTATTTATCCTGTCTAACTGAAACTTTGCACCCTTTCAGCAGAAACTTCCCATTCATCCTTCCTCCCCACTCACTCCCTAGCCTCTGGCAGCAATCATTTTACTCTCTGATTTCAGGAGATTGACTCTTTTGGATTCCACATATAAAAGAAATCATGCAGTATTTGTCTTTCTGAATTTAGATTATTTCATTTAGCATAACATCCTCCAGGTTCATCCGTATTGTCACTAATGATAGAATTTCTTTCTTTTTTAGGGCTGAATAATATTCCCTCGTGTGTGTGTGTGTGTGTGTGTGTGTGTGAGAGACATTTTCTTTATTTATCCATTCATGGACACTTAGGTTGATTTCATATCTTAGCTATTGTGAATATATGTTTGAATCCCCTCTAAGTAACAATATGTCATTTCTCCAGTTTTTATTTATGTTTTTAATTTTCACACATATGAATAAGGCCAATTTTTTTCTGTATTATATTCTCATCAGCTGGATCCTTGAGAGCAAAATTGCTCCATACTTTTATATTGAATCTGTCATCATATTATTCAAATTATATATTTATATTCATCAATAGGGCTACATATAGAGACATATATTTTTGCCAAAAGTTAAGTCTAGAGCAACAGCTCTACCTTTATGGAAAGTATGAGCATGGTCTTAATTGTTGCACTTCATTTCATTTCATACAGACTGCTTTTAAGGCTTCTATAGAATCATTGTGCAAACTCTTGTGAAAGTAGACCAGTAGGAAATTCACACCTATGCTTTATCTTCAGACTGGCCATATCATAGAAAGAGATAGGTTTTCCCAATTGTTTTAGAGTATTATTCACCTTCTCTCATTTCTATGTTAAAACTTTTAACATTATATTTTCTGTGTTTCCTGCTGCCTTTTTTCTAAGATTTTAATCTCATTTCTTTCATATATATATATGTGTGTGTGTGTTTTAAATAGATATGAAAACATCGTAAACACTATTGAACCTTGCACTTTATATACAAATGATAACCACATGGGGAAATAACGGTGAATGACTATCTGCTAGTTCAAAAGAATAGTATTGATAATAAATACTTTTGAAAGAAAGTGTGAGTGAATGCATGTTTGAATGATTACCTAAGTTGAATGTATTATATCATTATTCTATGAATATTTCCTGTGTCAGTAGCAGTTAATTTTCAGGCTTCAAATGTTCAAGTATTCTGATACTGACTGAAAATAGAAAAAAAGAAAATTGGAAGATTCACAGAGGAAAGGGCCACCTTATATTTTTTATGGAAAAACAAACAAAAACAGAAATCATATAAATTCATAAATATACAATACACATATGGGAATCCAAGTAAGAGATTGAGGCAATTGTAAATTTAAAAAAAATAGTCACAGAGTATTTAAAAAAGTGAAAAGAGGTCATTATCTAAACTATTTTTAAGGCAGCTAGCATGTGTGGGAACTCTCCTAGCCATTGAATATAGGGCTATAAACATGGCCACTGCTCTCACTGGGTTTATCTTCTGCTAAAGGAACTGGGCATTGAAAAAAATATATACATTATTAATTACTCATTATACATTATATAAAAGGGAAAGGGAAGGAACAGGAGAATTTGATTTAGTCTTGCTGCTAATGAATTGTTCCTTGAAGAAATAACCTTTGGGTGAGCTCTGGAGGATGGAAACAGTGGGGCAAAAGACAAGGTAATCCAGGGTGAAAAGAGAGCATGTGTGAAGGTCATTATAAGGGAAACAGCAGGGGGTGTCCTGGAATTTAGAGAACTCCAGGGCACTAGAGCTAAGGGAACAAGGAGAGAGTGGAATAAGTCAAGTGATACAGAGACAATAAAAGTTGCTCTATTGCGATCACATAAAAATCTGTTTTTTGTTCCAAGAGCAAAGGGAAGTCATTAAGGATTTTGACCATGACAATGAGAAGATTAGATATGCTTTTTAAGAGATTATTTGGACCTTGATAGGACTAGATTAAGTTAAAATATTTTGAGTTTAGAAAGGGTACGGATTTTAAAACCTTTCTCCTTCTTCTCTTTTTAGGATGCTGATAGGAAAAACTATATGATATATGATGTATTCTATACTTTTGAGTGGGGAAAATAGTTATAGAAGAGTATATCAAAATTAAGGAATTTATACAAAATTAAGGAATTTGTGCAAAACTAAGGTTCTGGGTGTGTTACATAATATTCTGAAAACATAAACAAATGCTTAGCTATGTTTATATATAAAGGAAATAATAAAAGGAAGGTGATGATATGAGGAAAGCATTTATTTTCATTTCATACCCACTTGTACTGTTTCAATTTTTACCTTCAACATATATTATTTTCATAATTTAAGTGATTGCTTAGTATTTTATACCAAATATTCATTAGTATTTGAATAAGATCCATCAGTTCTTCCTTTCCTCTAAAATTCCCTTTGAAATTAATCATAAAATTGTCATCTATGAATATAATTTTAAAGTGACATGAACATAGTGATCTTCATGTCAAATTAGAAAAAAAGAATTGTCTGCGAGTGATAATTTTATCTTAATTTTCTGTTAACAGGTAACATTTCTGTTTAATAACTTTAATCTCTTGAATTAAATTTTTATAATGTTTTTTCTAGCTCTTGATTATAATGTCCAATACCTCAGTTATTTCTGAAATGTCACCTGTGGTACAGAAATTTGCCAGTTATTCTAATGCAAATGGATAATAAATTTCAATACCATTCATTAATTCCAAAATGCCTATTTTATGTTTGAGGAAATAGGCTGCATGTAGTAACCCTAGAAGCCTTAATAATGTTAATTCAAATATTAATGTCGAGTTAATGATGAGGACCAACTATTTAATGATGGGGACCACCTAGTTGTTCCTATAAAGAATGAGTTTTCTAAATAACAAAACTGTTACTTCTCTGTCCCTGAAATGGGAATTCCAAATGATTTTTGGCCAAAGAAACCAGCACAAGAAAACCAATATGAGGAAGAGAGAAATAAAATTGCAACACAGCTGCTCACGTACATGAGCATTTTTTCTATCCGACAGAGGTCACTGAAGTAGAACTTCATGCCAATTCTCTACTCTGCAAGGAGTAACACACCAATACTAATTCCTGGGAACCATGCTGAGAAGAGTAACAGTTTTTTTAATGCCAGTCTACCTGGTACCATTTATATCTGAGTCACATAGTTTCCAAATTTCTCTTAAAGAAAAGGTCATTTCTATACTTGAGGTATTTAAAAGTAATTTGTGACAAAGTAATACATCAGAAATGAGAGGAAAATTATTAAAAACAAAATAAATATGATGTATCTAAAGTTTACTGTTTCCAGAAGTTCTGTTTCTTTTTTGCTAACTTCCCTAGAAGTTGTTTCCCTTTTCTTGGCCCAAAGAACATTTCATAAAGCCAGTTTCTGTTCTGCCTGAGCAATGTGACATAGAGGATACTTCAGTCAAATGGTTGGATTAGACTTCCACCCCAAATCCCTGCTCGCTCTGTAATTGGAGTCAAGGACTACTCCCACTTCAGACTTTACCAATTTCCTTAATGTCTAAAGGTCTAATCCGGGCCCAGGTAGAAAGAATCCTGTTTAGGCACTTTTCCTTTTTCTGCTACAATCTCAGCCCTTAGCTCCATTTTAGTAGCAGAATGTTCTTTTCACACAAAACAGTTAAGAATATTCAATTTTCCCATTCCCAGAACTAATAACAACCCAGATAAATGTGCCCGCCCAGCCCACGTTGAGGCCAGTCTTATCATGGGTCTTTCCATCAATTTGCTCAAAAGACTAACTGCATTAAAAATTGCAGTTAAACTCTGAAATCACAGAGTTTCATGGATTTTTCTTGAATTTTTGTGAGGCAAATGGAGAAGAGAATTATATCACCTGTTGCATTGCAATACTGCCTACCTTTATTGACTCATACATGCTTTTTCTAGAATTTTTTTTTAAAGCAAGGGAAGTTATGTTGTTTCCAGGTGTTTTGTACCTTCTCTGCTCCCCAATCCCTTTTGTCACAGCTTATATCAGTTTCTTACACCTTTTAGAGTCTCAGAATATCTTCAAGTTATGTACCCTACTCTGGAAAGAAAAACTTAGAACTATAGATATAACTTCAGCAAAATAACTTTCTGTCCTTAGACACACCCCAGAGAGTTAGAAAGCAATGCAAGTGGCCAGTACTTTGCTAGATGAGAGATAAGATGTCAAATGTTTTCACATGTGGCAATTATTGCATGGTAACTATGAATTTTAAAAGAGCATTTATTTATAGTATTCCTTCATCACTTATCTGTTTTGTTTGATTAACAAAACACAAATTGCTAGACATTCCATTTGTAGCATAGCTAGGGCAGCAAGTGGAAAAAGGGCAATTCCAGTAGAGAAGTAGAGCAGAACAAGTGTCTATAGGAACACAAAAATTACTCAACCAGCCCTACTCTAGAAGGTCAAGAAAATAACTGTAAGCAGATACCTGGCAAATAAATACAAGTATGCAGATGAAGACCAGAGAAATGAAATTGAATAAGTATTCAGAAGTGTTCCACAGTGAGAGAAATTATGTTGCAAAGATATGGTGATGGGGGAAGAAACACATAGTAACAGAAGAATAGCATAATAGTAATATTACAGGGAATAGAGCACTCCTTCCGGTTTTAACTCCAAGGGTGACACAATCAGAAAAGATTTAGTAAGCTTCTGGGTTAGGATATATTGGAAAGGGCATAAATGGAAGCAGAAATCCTTTTTAGAAGGTTCTGGAATAGTCTAGGAACAAGACAGTGGTTTCTCAGACTAGAGTAATAGCACTGGGAGTGGGAAAGAATGGATGGACCAGTGGGGTTTTCATGAGATTCAGGCATGATACATTGGACTCCTGAATAATCTGTTGTTTCCAGGTGTAGGTAGTTGGATAGGAACTTCCTCTCAAGTTTCAATTTTGACACCTTAGAAGCTCTGCTGGTCTTTCCCCATTCCCTCTGAAAAATGTTCTGACTTATGCCCACAGTGATTTTGACATCATGTTGAAACAGCCCCAACCATTTCTGCCTGTCTGCCTTTTGAACTCTATACTTTCAAAGTTGGTTGTGTTTGCTACCAAACTTGGTCATGTGTCTTGATATTACAAGTGTCTAGTTTAATGAAACATGAAAACTTAAGTATGCAGGAATAAGGGAGACTTAAGAGAGATTTTTCTCTAAAAATTAAAACTCAAGTTGTAGAACATTTCAATAAAGGTAAACTGCTAAAAGAAGATTTTTGGATAAGATATGGATTGGAAAGATAATTAGTAAACATAAAAGGACACCCATTTAAATTATTTTCAAATGTTTTAATTTATTCTATACTTTAAAGGAAGAAAAATTAGGAAAAACTTGATGATTGCTATGGGGGTAGTTTATACAAAGACAACACAGTCATTCAGTGAGCCTATTCTTAAAGAAAATGACTTGGCCCGACATTAAAAGACTAGTGAATAAACATAAGCCTTACATGGTTAAAGTATTGAATAAAATTGAGAAGAGTAAGTTGTTCATGTGTAATTTTAAATAATCCCCCACTTTATTTGACTTTTCAATTAATTGACTATTTGCAGGTTCACATAGTGTCGCGCGCCCCTCGCCAGCAAGGACCACGCAACACTTGGAGTTCTTCTGTTGTGCTTTATTGGGGTTCCCTCTTACTCTTACATTCTGCGGAAGACCCAGCGCGGCGGGGAGCAGGCACTAATATACACTCACACAAACAGGAAGCAGCAGGGATAGGCCAGCCAAGGCAGCCAAGGACCGGATAGGGCCACGTACTGAGACACCCTCACGCCCCTCTGGCGCGCAAGCGCACTCAGATGTTTACCACTAAGCTGCACCCGGAACTAGGCGCCATCTTGTAATGGCGGAACACCGCGCCCCACAACATAGCATTGGATTAGAGGATTTTTATTGTATTTGAAATCTTTCTGGTCAACAATTACACTTCTCTCTTTCTCACATCTCAATCTGTGTATAATGCTGAGAGTGCAAGGAACACTAAGAGATTTTAGTGGAAAATCATAGAAAAAAGTTACAATAATAACTATATAAACTTACAAAAATGAATACTGACCAACACCTTTTTCTTTCCATTTAGTCAATGGTTGGGATTTTATTTTTAAATATCTGTAGGATAATTAAATTTTTAAAAAGCTCAGTTAATTGATTTTCTTCTAAAAAACTAGAAGGTAATATTCAAGAATGGCAAATATGCAGATAATTATTAGGCTTTCTTTAACAAAGCATTTTCTTTAGCTTTTAGCATTAAGCAATCGTATTTTGTACATCCATGAATTTCCTTGACTTTCAATATAATTACCTTTTAGCCAAGAAATGATAGCTATTTAAGTGTTTAACTTTTTTTACTAAATTGCTTTTCATAAAGAAAAATATAATAAAAACTAAAGACACAGTATGAGTTCTGTCTGCCTATTAATTTCACTGAACAAGCACTGAGGCCCTGTTTAATGGATTCAAAGTAATATATCAAATGTGTAAGGAGTTAAACAATATATTTTCCCAAGACTAGCATTGCATTTAATAAAGTGATTCAAAGTAAATTTTCTGAAGAAAAAGTTATACATGTATCTGTATAAATCAATAAGAGTTTTGAAAACAATATTCTAAATGAAAAGGGAGCACTGTGTCAAATTTTGATGTTCAGCTTTATTTCTTCTGTTTATTTCTTTCCTGTATTTTGATACAAGTTACCTCTGATTACCTCAAATTTTTATATAGAATGTCTTCTTCTTAATCACCATAAATTGTTAATATTTCTAAATGCTAAATATATTGCATTGTATTCTCAATAATGTGGTAATAAATTGTTCCTTTGCATGTGGTAGTTCTTGTTTATTCTATATTAAAATAAACTATAGCAAATTGCACATCAAATAATAGTGCAAACAAGTATATTCATAAGCTCCCATATTTCTAAATGTTAGATATGTCCACGTTTACATTGTTCTATTGGTCAAAAATTATTAATGTGCAGTTGTCCAGAGCCTTCTTCAACCCCCAAGAGTATATTTGGGACGTTGCCCAAAGGGCAGGATTCCTGAGATAAAAGCCATCATAGTGATAGATAGTGTGCCTGAGACATCAGAACAGACTGTCCAGGGGGCTGCAGGCAGCAAGAGGAGGGTGTTTGTGATCAATCTGGAATGCTCTGGGTAGAAGAGTAGGAGGTGGTGGGGTGAGGAAAAGCATCCAAGATAATGGGTGAAAGAGAGAATTCTTCAGGGATAGGGAAGGCTTTCTGGGGTTTCAAGATGATAGAAAATAGAAGAGAAGAGAAGATTTTATAGGATTTACCCTGTTCCTCTAGTTGCTACAACAATCTCCAAGATCTTGCCGGTATAAAATTTTTAAGTATTGAAAGTGTAATAAATTTCAATTCTAAATAATGCAATTCAGTGGGTAAATTATATTTGAAAGTTAGTGATTAATGTAGGTTTGATAGTCTCCTATCTGAAAGTTACAAATGGAAATGGAGAAAATCTTATTTATAAAATTAATTCCAAATTTGCCTGATAGAAACTTTTCACATTTGACAATACAATCATACTAAGCATGCAAAAATTTAGATTTTATTTTGTTGATTTTTTATTCAATTTTTACTCACATTCAGGACATCTTTAAGTATAGAATCAATCTGATTAGCATATAATCTGTTCATTTTTATATTTTGCTACCAAATGTGATTGTGAATCAGTTGTCTTGCTTTGGGTGCCTTTAGTGGAGTGTGTGCTGGAAAATGTTTAACAACTGGCTTGCTTAATACACACACACACACACACACACTTTTATTGCAGTGTTTGCTCCTATCTGTGTTGTAAGTACTCCTATCATGGCTGATTTCAAATTTCCAACATGACATCACTGTATGTGAAAGAGAGGAGAGGTGTGTAGTAACACACCCTTTCATAGTATTTCCATCCTATAAACATGAACAACCTTAAGAGCATAGGAAATTGTATAATGTAGCAAAATAAGTAGGAAATGGTGAGTAATGAGTATTTATTACTTTTGATTTTACTATAAATTACCTAATTGTTGAGTTTATATAACTTAATATTTAAAAATGTCTGTGCTTAACCACTGGCTCCCGAAACACTTGACAATTGTCAGCACACCATGGGTACATCTCTTTTAAAAACAGAAATACTGTTCTTGTTTAGTGCAAGATACGTGAATCCATACTATCTTAATAAGCACTAATCCATTAGGTTATCATTCAGTTATTGTTGTAAAGTTGGTCTTTGCTTCTTTTGTTTTCCCATAGAATTGCATATATGTTTTTTATGCGAGAAATTATCACAAGGTATTATAATTTTTGAGTGTGTCCCTACTAATCTCTAAAATCTTTGAAGGGAGCATAGATTTACCTTTTTGTATTTTTGGTTTTGTTATTTTTTTTTTGTAAATGTTATTGTTTTATTCCTCATCCCTAGAAACTGATGCAGCATTTGGTACAGAGGATATTTTCAGTGAATATTTATTGTTTGGTTGGTTGAATGAATAAAGGAAAGATACAGAAGCTAATTGAAGAAGACTGTAGGAAAAGAACCCTTACATTTAAATGTAAACATTATGTACAAAGTTTTCACCATTTTCTTTTCCAGTTGGTGGGGTGGAGGGTAGAAATTGAAAGAATGCCTAAACGAGGGCAGCAGTATAAACATCCCAGTTGCTTTGAGTCAGTAAAAACTGTCAATAAAGTGAAAATAATACCTGTGGTTTTCAACAAATGAAGATTTCATTATGCAAATTATTAAAGTTGATTATTTTCTCACTATCTTTTTGCAAGATTGGTAGTAATTATATACACATTCATTTTACTTTGCCTAAGGTAGAGTACTCCTATAAAGACATTAAGAATCTTAACTAGGAGCTTTGTTACAATTTGGGGCCAAAGTATTTTTTCCCATGAGAATACATCTCTAAAACAGGAATTTCCTAGAACAAATGAATTAAGATGGAAATGCATTCTTTATGAAGGTCACCTACCCCTACCCTCCACTGTGAACCACTTCAAATATCTAGAGCATGATCCATCTGCACTGTCTGCACAGGTTGTCTGGCCCATTAGCATATACTTCATATACTCCACATGAATACTGAAACTTCATACGCTAACATTTTATGATTACTCTAGTAATTGGTGACTTTTTGTTAAGGAAAATAAGCTACTTTCTTAATATAATAAGTAGTTGGCATTGTTTGAGCATGTACTATTTGCCTGGTGTTAGGTATCTTCATACACTTATACATCACACGTATTATACCCACAATACATCAACATTATCACCATTTTTCAGACAGAATTTTCAAAGAGTTTAAAAATTCTTGCACCAAGTCCTATTCCAAATTTTAAATCAGCCATCTATGAAAACAGGTGCTCGAGAGCATAAATCTATTTACATATATATACACACACACATCATTTTATTTGCCACTGCCTTGTGTTTACAGCCAAAATTATTGATCTTTATCTCCATTTAACTCATTCAGCCTCCATATATTCTCCTCTGTTTTAAGAAACATTAGAACATATTAAGAAATAGTTTTACCTCAAAGTAATTAGTGTACCTATTTTTGAGCAATGCAAATTCTCCCATAGTCTGAATGAGAAAAAGGAATGCAGGATGTTATTTATAAATTAGCATTAAACTTAGTACCACTTTCTTTTTCTGTGGCTCTAAAGTTTCTTCCCAGGTATGAAAGAAATGCAAAGTCATGTTAGCATAACGGAGTTTCTTGCATTTTTGTGTTTAACAATCTAAGAAACTTAAATTATTTATCATCTCGAATATTTCAGTTAAGGGAAAGTTAAAATCAAAATCAAAATATCAACCCTATGTTAAATAAAATATGATATAGGATTAAGTAAATTTTATAAAAATCTAGTTTACTCTGTTGAAGAAAAACATATTTCTATAATATATAGGATAATGACATGCAGGTGGTTTTTCTAGCTGTTCAACTTTTACCTTTCAATAAATCTATTTTATGTCATTTTGCTTGTAATTTTTGGCTTTGCTCTGTTTATTTAAAAGGCTGTATAAATATAGTCATTCTTTTAGTACATGGTGTTCCTCATAAGTGTTTTATTAAGCTAACTAATGAGTTCCAGCTTGTCTTTTGCTGGATGCCTTATTTCTTAATGACCCTTGATAAGGGAAAATATACTTTTGTCTAAAATCTTTCTTTCTAATCAAAGCTGCAACCCTCCTTATCAAAACATGAGGCAAATGCCAAATCTGATTAACAACTAGAAAGACTGTAAGACAGAAAATTAATTAAGGCCCCCAAATGCCTTGAACTTACACAGAGTTGTTTTAAAGAGTTTTGAAGTACATCATGATTTATGAAAAAGACTGTTTTGAAGATTTTTTTAAATGTGGATTTTAAAAATCAATAATGATCTCCAAAAATACATAAACCCATGTTCTTCTTAAATCTTTAACCCTTGACAATAAATCTCTGGTATCTTATTAAATTTGAAATTCAACATGAGTTATTTTGCTTGATATTAGCAACTTACTGATTTTTTTTTGCACTGTTAGAATCATATTCTTAGAAATCAGCTTCTTAAAAAAACATGTGGAAGATATCTCTAGAGTAAGTAATTCAGGCCACCTTTTAACAAATGATGATGGCTTGACAACATGCCAATTGAAAACTCTTTCAAGATAAATGTGTCATTGGTCCAGTTACTGTCATGTTTTTACATCAGTGCATCTCTAAGTAAATTACATTTAAATGTTAGATAAGAAGTGAAACACAAAGACTTCAAAATGCATACATTGAAAAGAGCTAAAGTTAAAGAAGAGTCTACAATACAATTAGTAGTCAAAAGGATTATTGATGGGAAAAAAATCACCCAAAGACAATTTATGCTTCTTTATGCTTTTATTAGTTGCAGTACACTGATTATGTCACTAAATGTTTAAATTATATTTTCTGTTGTAATTCACCTTAGGTGTTCATCATATTTATTTCCTGTCTTTCAGACATTTAGAAGATGTTGAGAAAAATCTGTTGCTCATTCACTTCTTTGAAATAGTTTTAATTGCCATGATACTTTATATCAACAATCAAAAAGCACACAGTTAATAACAGCAAAACAGTCCTTGTAATTTTAATTAATCTAATTTTTCTTTTCTCATTTTAATGTATAACCTGAGCCATAATTAAGTGAATTTATTCATGTGACAAGTGTTTATTTAATGCATGGCATATCAGCCAATCGTAGGAATACAAAGAAAATTAATGCATGGCCTCTGTTAATTCAAGTGAGGAAACTGAGGCACACAGAAGTTAAATAATTTGTGCATGGTCACACATATAGTAAGTGTAGAGCTTTAGTTATGAGCTTAGAAGAGAGATGAGCAACCAAGTAACTAAATAGATGGTGAGTAGGAGAAAGTTAAGTTCACAGACTGTAAGCAAACGCTAGATCTGGACAAATTTAGGGCATACAATAAGAAGAAGAAAAAAATTAAGGGCAAATTATATGAAACATCTGACTATAATTGTATCACAAATAAAAGACAGGAGTTTCATGAAGTCTTCAAAGTAAAGCACGGTTTTGAAAATAATTTCTATATAAACCACAAGAAATTACTAGAAAATTCTGGTATTCTAAACAAAATGCAAGAACACATATAGGCACATATATTTTGTTATTGGTTAATGCAGTCTTATTAGTTTGATTGTTTAGGTTTGTAATTGTCTACAGATTAAATAAAATGCTATGATCATAGTAGGCATTCAATAATAGTGAATGTATTAATATTTCAATATATGTATAATGAAATATCTTTAAGTCATGGGTTTAACTGCAGTGTACCTTTCATTGTTGAAGAAATAGGTTCTATGCTCAATTTTTTTTATTTCAGCATATTATGGGGGTACAAATGTTTAGGTTGCATATATTGCCTTTGCCCCACCTGAGTCAGAGCTTCAAGCATGTCCATCCCCCAGACAGTGCGCACCACACCCATTAGGTGTGAATATACCCATCCCCTCCTCCCCACTCCCCCTTGCCTGTCACCCAATGAATGTTACTGCTATAGGTTAGGAAATACAAACCAATAAGGAATGAGAGGAAGAAAATTAGTAGTTTCCCATGGAAGAGGCATGGCACAGAGGGCACGAAGTTACAAAGGGGACTCACTATGCATTTGTGATTGCTGGATAGGTCCATTATCTTGATTGTGCTTATTGTTTCAGATGTGTATATACATATTAAACTTATCAAGTGGTTCATTAAAATATGTGTAGTTTATCATATGTCGATTATACTTCAATAAGGATGTTTTAAAAATATGACTTTGCAGAGCCACATTGATCAAGAATCCTCGAATCACAGCTGTGATTTTAAGATTCTTCAAAATCATTGAAATCATGTAGGTGGAAAATATTATTTACTATATTATATAGATGTTGCCCCTCTGAGGGAGGAATAAAGTTATTTATGACCAAAAAAAGAGAAAAAATTGAGGTTTCTGATGTTCTCATTCAACTGTAATTCCTCTTACCAATGAGTAGATTATGCATCTATGATAAAAATTTCAGATTTGCACAATAAGAGACAGTGTGTGCTTTCATATTTTCTCTCCCCTCACCACTAAAATTTTTAATATAGAGCCTAAATGTATATAGTCTGGGACTAAAACATTTATAAAACAATTTCCTCAAATGACTTGTATTTTTATAGAAACTTCAGCTATTACATAATGTGTATGTGTATATATATGTGTGTATATATATATTTGCTATTGGTAGTTTATTGATTTTTTAAAATCTCTTATAAATCTATTAGTCTTCATATTACATATACAGTAGGGATAGAACATTTACATTTCTGTGAAAAAAATAATGAAAATCAATAATTTGAAAAATAATGTTTTCTCCAAGCTGGTAAAATACAGGCACTTCAATAAGATAACATCTTCTCTTTCTCCACCTTTCTTTAGTATCCTAGCTGATCTGTTTGTTCACAGGATGATTTTAGTGATCATACTGTGAGATCCTGGTTTAGTTACTTGGTTAAGTCAAGAAAACCTGTTAGTCTAAAGTAATGTAAGTACTTGTTGTTTAT
The DNA here is from genome assembly GCA_008086735.1 of Cheirogaleus medius. NCBI lineage: Eukaryota > Metazoa > Chordata > Mammalia > Primates > Cheirogaleidae > Cheirogaleus > Cheirogaleus medius. The sequence continues at coordinate 19,782,791 of VBSM01000605.1, read as the reverse complement.
AACTTGGGCCTTCAGAAATTCACAAAACATTTTCAGGGCCACTTAGTTACTAATATTTGTATTAATGGTAAACACCTCCATTATAGGCCCTATGTCTTATGTTTCCTTTTTAGCACACAGACGTACATTCTATAGAATGCTTTGCACATAATAAGAGCTCATTAAATACTTACTTGTAAGTAATAACTTACAAGTAGTTTGCAAGTTAAAAGAATATCATTTACCCAGGAAAACTTGCATGCCTGCCTATAAGAGAGTGTTGTATTAAGTAGTGTCTCCATTCACTCCCTATGGTGACAGTGTGATGTGAAAGTGTGTGTAGGAAGGGCGTCATTGAGGCTGCTGATCTGGCAGAACCTGAAGTGATGGATGAGCCTGTGTCCCTTGCTCTCTCTCCTCCACTTCCTATGTTGAAACACGGAGTGCTAGTGTAGTCAAATGTTTTTACCTTACTGCTTTTGTCAAGACGTAGTGTCCTGTCATTTAAGTCAGACACCAACAGTGTAAGCAAAATAATGTAAATGTCTGCTAACCTTAGTAGAATCAATCACGATGCAGTCCCACCAAAACTATGGTCCGATCCTCTTAGATTCAAAGTTTTTCTTTCTGTAATACCTGAATAAGAACCTCTAGAACTTTGAAAATGGAGTAATTAATTATGAAGGACCAAAAACATCTGGAGTGAGTTATATGCAAGTACCTAATTATGCATACGTATATTTATGGTGAAATGTAATATTAAAAAATGCATGTGGTAATCCACATTAAGTATTTTTCATTATGATTTGAAGAATTTTGTGATCAAGTATAATTCTAAAAAAGTTAAAAACAAGACTCTCATACAAACCTAAAAGGTAAATATATTATCAAAGGTTTCACTTAACATACTAAAAACTAAAGAGACCAATAAGATATTAAGACCAGTTCAAAAAAGAATCAAGGAATAGATTTATAGATTAATCATTCAAAGGAATGGGGAACGAATGTGCTAATGGATACAAAACTGATTAATGTCTTTCAAGGCAATAAACAGTAACATCTGCTGCTAACTTTTATTCCAGACAGAAGTTACTTACACTGCTATTGAATAAAAATCATCTTCATTCATCTCAAACAATAATCACTTACATTACTACTGGTTTTCTGTGTTCTAACCTCAACTCTTACAGTTATTAAATATACTCGTTGATAGTAAATACAAAGACAGAAACATACATACCTAGAAGGTCTTAAGTCCTCAAGCAAATTGGGTGATCAGAATGCCCTCTACCACTCCAACAGGACACTCTGGAATCCCTTTTGGGGTCATTTTTCATGACATCGGCTATCACCACAGTCTTAGCCTTGATGGCCTTAATCTCACATTTGTCCTCACAAGTCCGGTCTTCTACCTTTTGTATCCTCAATGCTGGGTGAAGCCACTTCCAGTGGGCAAAGTTTGTACCTTAAATGCTGTTGCCATTAAGATTTATTTGTCATTAGTTGTGGGTCTTTTTTATTTTCTCTATATGTCATCATGTGTGAATTGCATTATATTACTGGGAGGCAGATATTTTCTTGGTCTGGTAGGAAAATATACAAGTTTTTCTCTCAACATTTATTGAATATTTGATATGTGCTAAGTTATGCAAAATCTGTGTATTATACCATTTTTACTATGTATTGCATGTAACAACTTAATAACCAAGATCATTTAATGAATCAGGATCTCTATTTTACATATGATAAAAAGGAAGGCAAGGGAAGGGCAGTATCTTGCTGAAAGCCAGTCAGATAGTCAGTGATAGAGCCCAGATTTGAGCTCAATTCCGTGTTGCTAAAGTCTGGTTCTTCTATTACTGTATCGACTATTGTAGCATACGTCTTAATTTTATTCTGACTCAGTTTTCCTAACCTTCACTTCTACCTTGACTCACTTTTAAATACTTCCTGTGATTTTTTTTCTGTTTATTACTTTTTTCTATTAACTTCACCAAGGGCACCGGGTCATTCAGCTGTCTGCATCAGTCTCTACTGCCAGGGAGGAATACCCTCACTAGCCCAGCTGGTGACCTTGGTTGCAGTGACCAGTGGAACCTCACCTGGAGTACTGTCTTCACCCTTTTCTTCCTGACTCCTCTGTCTGCCTAGCCTAATCGGTTTCAATGTTCCCTTTATTCACTACATTCTGAGAATTAATATTTATCCTAGTTTGGTGATTTCTAGCAGTGAGAAAAAGTCTCTGCAAAATCCTGTTGATGATATTAAACTTCAGGATCCAAAACTTGTTTCACTATGGTTTTTACCTTTGCCTTCTGTAAATTGTGATCTTTTGCTCCCAAATGATAGCAAAGAACCAAAGACCCAGATTTAATTTCCAATGTTCTTTCTTGCTTAATTCAGACTTGCTACTATGCTATCAGAACAGCCCAATTTATCTTTTAAAAATACTTTCGCCCTAAAATATTTTCAACTTTTTTCTTTCTTCATGCTTGTGTTAACATTTTACACATGGAAAAAATTGCAGTTGTTTAGTCCAGAAAATTAGCATTTTTCTCTTAGACATTTTGAAATGCAAGATTTACTTGATAATCAGCATTCATTCTATTGAAATAAGGACTGCCCTGGCTATAGGTCAAGAGGACTAGTTCAGGGAGAATAGTGCATCTTCTAGAGCAAAGTGAATAATTTGTTTAGTTTCTGCAATAGCTAACACAATTATGGAATGATCAGTAATGAGAGTTGATGAACGTCCTAGCATGCACAGTCATCTTTAACACTATCATCCATGTTATCTTTGTGAATCACCGAAATAATCATGCTATCTCTAATTTTTAAATCTAGAGGTGGCCTCTCAATTTCTTATAGAATAAAATAAAAACTCTTTAATGTGACACTCAAGGACCCCTTATTTTGTCCCCAAACCACATTTCTTGCATCATTTCCTAGCCTCTCTTGCTTGCTAGAAAATCCACTCATTTCCCAAACACAGCTAGTCTTCTAATTCCTCCATGCCACTTATAATACAGTTCCTTATGTCGGAAAGATGCCTTTATCTTGTCTTTAATGAACAAAATCTTAGCTCAAATCCAAGGCCCAACACAGGCCCCTGTGAATCTTTTCCTAGCCAGCCTTGATCCTCTTTGAAATGTGCTTTTTGGAAATATTACTGTGTTGCTTTGGGGCCAAAGGAGCTTTGTGTATACCTTTTTGGCACTAGGGCACTGTGATTCATGTACTTGTTAAAAAGTCATCCTTATTACAATGAGAACTTCTGGAGGATAGGAAATGTGTCTTTTTTGCTTTTTATTTCTAGGAATGTGCACATACCTGACACATCATAATAGATCTTCAGTCTTTATTTGTGAAAGGAATAAGTGAAAGTCTTATATAACATAGTGTAGTGATTTTCCTGGGTAGGCAAATGGAGTGTGGCAACAGAAATATATGAAGGACTGCAAAATGCAGATATATAACCTGGTAGGGAGTTCCCAAAAGGGAGATTACAGATGCAAATAAAGGGATGAAGATGTAGGATCTGGGGTGGTTAGACAATTTGCCTATTCTTAAGAGAACAAGTAAAATAAGTCAGAACTTTAGTCCCAAGGAAATGGGAGTATTAGGAAGAGTATTAATCAAGGCCTTGGACAAACAAGAATTAGAATGAACCTATTAATGGAACTAGGCTATGCTACAAGAGTTGTTTATTTGAAAAGAACCAGAAAACATAGTCCAAGTGACACAAGTAGTAATGTACCAGAGATGCGGTACTCCTTAAACCAACCATAAACAGGAGCAGACTTGCCATGTCTTGTCAAATTTATACATATAAATGTTCATGGAAAAAAATGAAAAGTTAATCAAAATAGCTTGTCATTGTATTTCCAACTTCAAGGAGTTTATTAGGTTCTGCATCCTACCTATTTTGAATTCTTTGGGTTGGGTTTTCTATAAGTTTATCATTTTGGGCTGGCGGTTATTATTATTAACCCATACTGGACTCTCTACTTAGGACCTTGGCTTCAATAATGTGGTGTTTTCTTACCCCTAGCTGCTCTCTTGTATGTCCTCTTCCTTGAATTTATTTGCTAAGCTTACCAAGCAACTCCTGATTGACTCCTTGCTAGGTTTACCCTCTTAGAGGTTTATTCCTGAAACCATGTCAGGGCTTGTGACCCTGAGTTTCTGAGAGTAAAGGGACCCAGATGGAAGCTAAGGGTATGAAACATTCTAGGGAGTCAAGCAGTTATAATCATCCTTCCCTCTAACATTTCTCAAATGTGTACAAAGGATTAAGTTGTTTATTTCAGCCTCGTCTTATCATTAGTTTCTGATGCCACCCTAGAAACAAAATTCAAATAGTATAGAAGAGGGACATTGTCATTCTTCCAGTTATATTCATTTATTCACTTTAATTTGAGACATCTATTTAAATAAAAACATTGGGCTTAGCAAAGGCAAGAAAACCATGGCTATAGCAGTCTATTAACAGTTGCCAAAAAGACAAAGTAGGGCAGCCACAGTCTTCTGGTTTGGTAAGTAGTAATCAAACCAGGATGCATAGTGGAGATCTCCCAATGAGGGTGCTTCACTTCAACTGGACAAATCATTTTGTACTCTGCATAATTGTTCTTGAGTTAGAAGGGGCTTTGATGTTTTTTGCTTTCTCTTCTATGAAAGAAAACAAGTTATGAACTTAAGTTGTGCAAACAAAACTTTTATTTATTTTATGCACAACCATGCTCCAAGCCAACTTTTCCTAATTAATCTGATGGTGAACTAATGGAGTTGTTTGAAAGCTGATTGAATACTTAAAAACACAGGAATAACATCAATCATTATTTGGAGAGAATAATGTTTGACAATGGATTTGTACACTAAGAAGGCTCAAGTTCTGGCTGGGAGGAAAGTCAAAGGACTCCTCAGACTGTAATCCTCAATAATTTAATACCTCTCTCCATTGGTAAAGAGAGGCTGCCAGTGGAGTTCTGTATTCCCCTCTGTGTACTTGTCCTCCAAAGTCCAAGACCTCAGTTAATACTGAGATAGTACTAATATCACATCTTGGCATATCTTAGAGGTGAAACAATTTCTTGCAGGGAATTGGTCCTTCGGTTACTATTTCTTTAAGTCATCCATCCACCTAGCAAGTCATTTCCATGTATATTGTAGTCTGATATAGGTAAATTTTAAAAAGGTAATGGGTATTCATTACGTGAAAATTGCCAGAAATATACAAAAATAATCTTAACATTGTTTTCCTGCCCTGGAAAGAGAATTAGAAATTAAGGGGCTGTTAAGAGAATGTTTCATTTAACCCTCCTTGAAAATGTTTGATTTCATTATAAAAACATATGTATATATTACTTTAGTTTAAAAATTATTATTTTTCTTAAAAGTCTTGTTAATTTCCCTGACAAGTAGCTGAAGCTAGAGATAACATGTCTTACAGGAACAAGATAACCTGGGCCATGTCTTGCAGAACACAAAGCACCTAACTCAGGTGTGGGGCATGGTGGTGCCAAAGTTAACAATGACCTACCTGCAACCCAAGAGATCCCACAATGGGCTTGCTCTTTCCTCCTCTTCTTCTCCCACAATAATAACCCATCATCTTTTATTTTTTGTTCAAACTTGATAGATTCTAAATAAAAATAGCAGGCAGTTCTTTTCAATTTTTTTTATAGCTTAAGGTCACTTAAATTATAATTAATTTTTACCTCTCCCATCATTTTAAATTCATCCTAGACAACTTAACAAGACAAAGTCTAACTAGATTTTTTTAAACACTCTAATAAGGATATGTTACATGCTGAATCTTTAATTACCTATGTATTATCTCTGCTCAGTCTTCAGTGAAGTCTGAATGAATAATTTCTTCAATGATCCAGTCTTTCTCTGTTCATTTTTTTCCCCTCAATCTTTTCATGTACATGGCTACATACTAAGTCCAGTGAAGCAGAAAACAAAGTAGAAATATATTTTAAGACATAATCATTACAAAATACTTCCAGTTTCTATCTTCTCAATATGAATAAAGTCTGCAAGTTTCAGCTATTTCCCCTCATCCTGATCCTCTCTTTGTCTCTGGATCCTTTGTCACAAAATGAGAAGTTGATGAATGCTGAAATGTGAAGTTTTACTAAAGAGAAGATTAAATTGAAAAATAGTTTCCTCAGTTTTTGTACTAGCAGTAATATTAATTGTAAAGCAAAATAGCAGTGACTGAGATATTTGGTTGAAATATAAGCACAACAAAACACTGGGTGTGTTGACACCTGGTAGGATTTCAAATTGCCTCCCTCCTAGTTGTGTTTCATTAATCCAGGTGTAAATATTTAGTCAGTTTGAGATAAAATAATTCATTAAAATTAATAATAATATATACCAGGTTTTTGTGTGAATGCTGAGCTGAAGACATATTTTATTTAATTTCATATTTTATATCAGCACAAGCAAGGTTTTGCTCACCAAAAAATCAGTCTTATTTAAGCCACCCACTGTCTTCAGATCTTTGCCAGATCATTATAACTTTTATTAAAATGAGTATTTTACATGCTTACTAAAATGCACTCTGTAGGGGGTTCTTTATTGTTATAATTTTAATTCAATAACAAAAATAAGAGAAATTGGATAAATTGAATACAATTTCGATTACTAAGCAAAGTAAAAAATAATTACAGTTTTCAGCATTACAAAAGCAACTAAATGTATAATCTGTGTAAAGGCATAAGTGCAAATTGTCCATTTTATAGCACTAAAAGTCTTTAAAATATTTCCTTGTTTATAACTAACATCTCCAGTCTCCCCTCTGTTGCCCTCCAAACATTCTCGATTCCTTTTTGATAATAACTTTGAAATATTTCAGCTTTTGTAATAATACATTTTCAGAAATTTTGGTTGAATACATATCATTAAACTGTACTTCTTTTGGTTAGACAGGATATATTTGAAAGTTGTTCTTAATGGGACTAGAATAAACTGAGGATATCAATTTGACAACTTCTGTAATGTTCTTCCATTCTCTGTTCTTTACCTGTAAGTGGCTTTTAGCAGTGAGAAGTAAAGATTATTGTCAGAAAATAAAGTTAATTGCATGGGTTTTAAAGTCCTACGGACCTGTACCCCATCCCAGCCTCATCATTTAATACTGGTATTTCCTGGAAAAATTCACTTATGTAATTGCCTGAGTCCTTAGTTTTTTCAAATAAAACTAGAGCTATGGGAGCAAGTACTTAATAGGAATGTTGTGAGAAATAATAGCACAGTGTAGAATATGCAATCAACATCTACAAATGATTAATTGTTAATGCTATTATTAATATGGATAACAGAAATAATTGATTAATATAGTTTTCTACCATTTATAAACATTTTCATTTAATTTGGAAGCAAATGATGAATTTGAAGAAAAATAGTTTTTTATTGGACAGTAATTTTTTTCTATATATAATCACCCTTTTATGTTGAATTTGATCTCTTATATAGACTCTACCTTAATGAAAAGAAGAGGGCAGTGAAGCGGATATTTTCTTTTCCTAGAACACTCATTAAACAAAAAGTACTGAGACTTTTGATTTCCAGTTCCACACATAAGAAGGTTGGAAGTCACCACTCTGTCCTGACAACAGGGAAAAGCCAAATGACTGAGAAGTCAACAACTCTTATTGGATCCATTTGAGAAGTGAAGAAAAAGGGCAAACAGTTGCCTCTAAGGTGGAAGAGACTGGTTACTATCTTGAGTAATGTCATGTCAGAACAGACTTACCAGGGAAGAACTTCACAAGAACCAGCACCAAAGTAGTAAACTTGAACTATAATTGCTAAATTTCTGGAGGCACAGAATGGGTAAGTCTGACAATTAAAAACTCCAGGGAGACCCACAAAAGGGGGCACCACACTTTTGTGAGATTTACCTCTAGGAGTTCTACCAGGTTCTCACAGTAAACATCAGAGAAAAATCTAATCACTCTTCCAGTAGGGGGAGAAGAAAACATTTTGAAATATGCCAGAGCGTTCTGTTCTTAAAAGGGTCTACACTCAAGAGAAAATATTTAACCAAAGCCTATCCTGCTAGGTTAGGTTTGATCAGAACCTAACCTAACTAGGGGAAGGGAAATACCCAACTCCAGTTACATATATCTTTCCACCTGAAGGAAAAATTAGCTCAACATGAATCATAGACCTAAATGTTAAACACAAAACTATAAATTCCTAGAACACAACATAGGCAAAAAAATACCTAGATGGTGATGATTTTTTAGATACTCCACCAAAGGCACAATTTATGAAAACAGTAAGTAGTAAGCTGGACTTCATTAAAATTAAAAACTTCTGGTCTGTGAAAGAAAATGTCAAGAGGATGAGAAGAGAAGCCATAGAGTGGTAGAAAATGCTTGTAAAAGATATATCTGATAAAGGCTTATTATCTTAAATATACACAAACAGATAAAACTCAATAATAAGAAAACATACAACTCAATTAAAAATGGGCCAAAGACCTTACCAGGCATCTCAATAAAGAAGATATACAATGGAAAATAATCATCTTACATCAGGCAAATGGAAATTAAAACAATGAGATACTACTACATACCAGTTAGAATGGCCAAAATTCAGAACTCTGACAAGACCAAATATTGGTGAGTATGTGGAGCAACAGGAATTCACAGTCATTGCTACTGGGGATGCAAAATGATACAGACACTCTGCAAGACAGTTTGGCAGTTTCTAACAAAACTAAATGTACTCTACCTTATATTCCAGCCATCACAATACCCAAATGAATTGAAAACTTATGTTCATACAAAAACTGGCGCATGGATATTTATAGCAGCTTTATTCATGATTGACAAAACCTGGAAACAACCCAACAGTCCTTCAGTAGGTGAATGAATAAACTGTGGTACATTTTGACAACGGAATATTATTCAACAATAAAGAGAAATGAGCTATCGAGTCATAAAAAGACATAGAGTAACATTAAATGCATATACTAAGTGAAAGAAGCCAATCTTAAAAGGTTACACACTTTGTGATTCCAACTATTTGACATTCTGGGAAAGACAAAATTATGGTTACAGTAAAATACAATCAGTGATTTCCAGGTGTTGGAAGGAAGGAGCGATGAAAGGTGGAACACAGATGATTTTTAAGGTAGTGAAATTATTCTGTATTATATTAATACTATAATGGTGGATATATGTTATACATTTGCCAAATCCATAGAATGTACAATACTAATACAATATCAACTCTAGTGTAAGGTATGGATTTTACATGATTATGATATGTCAATTAAAACAAATGTATACTTGGTGTAGATTTTTGCAATGGAGTGGTTATGCACTGTAGGGACAGGAAGCTTATAGGAAATCTCTTTAACTTCCTCTTCATTTTTGCTCTAAAAAAATGAAGTGATTGCTTTTAGTGATTGCTTGATATAAGCCAGATCATCTCAAAATATTTTTATTCAAAGAATAGATCATAGAGGTAAATCTAGTGTGTATGTATATACATATTTAATACATATAGTATATATATATATTCTATGATATTTGCCTATAGCATCCTCTATCACCAATATTTCTTCATGCTTTTCTTTCTAGTAGTAAAGATAGTCCTTCAGGGAAAAGTGTTTTATTGTGCTGTGATGTGTTCATTTTGGGGAATGTTTTCCACCCATAAATATTAGCTTCACAGATTTCAAGTAAGAATATCTTGTGTATTTGAGTAGTTGATGACATTTTTAAGGAGCCATTAAGTGTTTTGGATAAGATGGGCTCATTTTATTTAATCAAAATGGGGAAATATATTCAGGGAATCATCTTTTATAACATTAACTAGATTTCTGCTATGTTTACTTCAACTTTCCATTAAGGAATAAACTAACTGGTATTATAACTACCCAATTAGCTAGCAATGTGTATGTTGAAGTATGATTAAGAATCTTTGGTCTCCTACACACTGAAAAATGTTGATTGGATATGTATGAAAATCTGAGTTTGTACATCTGAACTAAAGAATTACTAAAGCCACTGCAAATGTACCATTTAGAAATTAATTTTAATAAATCCATGTTTCTGTAGATCTTGACATTCTCAGAAGGATTAAAGGGCAGATAAGCAAAAAAGGAACTGCCACAATTATAATAATTTTAGTTAAAGTAAATACATATTTTAATCAATTCATAATTATTAGGTAGTTTATTTCTATAGTTGTACCTTTACAATGAATTAAATGCATTTATGATGCTAAATGTACATAAATATACATCTTCCAAAATGTTTTTTTCTTTATATTAGGCCAAAATATGTAGAGTATTTGGCTTCTAGTCCCAAATTTGGCTTTAGTGGATAAAATGATGAAAACAAGTTCCTGCTTATATTTTGTTTTAGCATTTAGTGTCATCAGGCCACTAGGTTGTAAAACATAAAAACTGTTATCTAATGAGTTATTATCTATGAACAAAATTCTATGAGGATGAACACATTAACTGCATGCTTTTTGTAGCGAGATGTATCTTTAGACATCTTTTTTAAAAATTTAAGATAAAAATTAAATGACAAAAATTAGAGAGGAATTAATACTACCTTAGTATTTAATGTTGTTTGGGAATATATGGAATTTTGGCTTATTAATTAAGGTCACAATCATGAAATATTTATATATTATACATAACTATAATAAAATTATATGAAATAACAAGTATGTTATTTACTTTTAAGGAAACAGTACTGCTATATAATGATGAAAACAAGTGGAATTGAGGAAAGTAATCTTTCACTCAATGACTATGTTCATAATCCAAGCAAAAATTGAATATTAAGCAAGTGAATGCAATCAAACCCTGGAGTATTTATTCCAATTTCTGAAATCTTATTGAAATTAAATTTTATTTATTTATTTATTTGTGAATGAATGAATAAATGAGACTTATTCCCAGATTGGTCTCAAACTCCTGGGCTCATGCTATCCTCCTGCCTCAGACTTAGTGAACTCAAGTTTGTAGAAAAAATAAAATTTCATTGGTTAAAAACTACATGAACTTTTCATTAAATTCCCTACTATTAAAATTATTTATTGTTAATGAATTAATAAAATATTTTAGCATAATCAATAAAATGTTAAGGAAATACAGAGGGTAGCATTTATTTAGGGGAAAACTTTATTAACAAAAAGGTGAAGTACAAAGACAATGAAAGTTATGATATTTATAAAATTGGGGGTAGAGATTGGAGCAGATTGTTTCTGAGAAGAAATACTTTCTTATATAGGTCATATAAGCTTATAATTTGTCTTGCTATTATCCTAAAATTTCCATTCTTAGCCTTGATGATTGGTTTGATATCTTGCCTTTTCAATACCTGACATCTTATCTTCAATTATCTTTTCCTCCACTCCACTATGGCCACACACTTCCAATGTCACTTTCTAGAACCTTTCGTCGTCTCAAATTGTTTGAATCTTAAATCAGGCCAGACTCTCTTATTAATAGTTTTGCTGGTTCTTGCTCAACTTTGACCTATACAGTTGTCTTCTTTGGGTAATGGTGTCCCTTGCTCTGAGCTCTGCTTTCCTATATTTATTCTATACTGCCTGTTTCTATCTCATCTAATCAAATATCAATTCCTATCAATTGCTCATCAAGGTGCTTTTTCTCCTCTGGAATATTCCAGTACCCTCCTAACTAGTTTCCATGTACTCACTGTTGGTGAATATTGTTCACAATGCTGCCTACTATGGTCTCAATTTTATATCCTTCAAAGTTTATTGTTAAACCTAATCTATAATGTCATGGCATTAAGAGGGTAAGGCCTTTGGGAAGTGATTGGGTCATGAGGCCTCCACCATCATGAATGGGAATAGTGCCCTTATAATAGATGTCTGAGGGAACTTGTTCACCCCTTCTCTCATGTGAAAGAACATAAAAATCACCATCTATGAGGAACAGGCCCTTACAAGATAATGAACCTGCTAATGTCTTGATCTTGGACTTTCCAGCCTCCAGGACTGTGAGCAATAAATTTCTGTTGTTTATAAAGTAACCAACCTAAGGTATTTTGTCATAGTGGCTCAAATGGACTAAGATAATGCTAAATGATGCTTTAAAAAATATGAATGTTTTAATACCAGTCTCCTAATTAAAATTCTTCCATTCATTCTTATGATTTTTAAGATTATGTTTTAATTCCTGATAAATCCAAAAGCATTTCACCACTTTCTATTACTCCAGCTTTGGTCAAGTATTCAAACTTCATCTTCTGGGGATTTATTTAGTCCTACAAGTATTATTTTATCATATTTATGTACAAATATTTCCATGAATTTCACTTACATGCATTATGAAATTATTTAGTGAATTATATTCTGTCTCTCCATTTACAATACACCATATTTATATATTTACTATTTTAATTAAAATAATTTAAATAGATAATACGTGAAACAGTACCATGGTGAGACTTGAAGTTTAAAACAGCCATTTGTTTTCTTTTTCACTTATCAAGGAAATAACATTATCTTATTTCTTAATAACAAGATAGATCTGGTCCTCCTTTCTAGCTATCAGAAAGTACTAGGTGTTGCAACACCACTTAGACACTTACTGCAAAGTGATATTTCACCATCATTTAGATCAATATGTCTGTGCCTTCATCCCATGAGGCCAGGAGAGCAGGAAATTGCTAATTAGTGATAGAGTTTAGAAGACCAAGTGAAGTTCAACAGCCCTATATTATATAAAAAAAAGAGTATAATGCTTTCAGTTTGATTTTTTTGGTTGTGCTAATATTTTTGTCCTTAAGCTACTCCTCTTGTTTTTTTCTTCATCTGAAAAGGAAGTGAAATCATGTTATGGAATATTACTGTTTTATTTATCTTAAATCTGCTTATTCCATTATAGGAGTTCTCAAATTCTGCTTTTGACAAAGTAGGCAAACTAGGCTATTATGATATGAATCAGAAATGTATTAAAATACAATAATATGGTAGTCTTGATTTATAATAATGCCTTCTATTTTTAAAATGAACCCATCTTAGCATGATCTTTATAAAATTAAAACTACATTTCAGTCAAACGTTAGTAGTGATTGGAAAATCACAGTTCCAAAATTTAAACTAATCAACATAATCTTTATCATTCATTTATACAAATGAAATGTAGAGTCTTATATTGTACCAAATCCTGTTCTTTATAAAATTAATTTAACATATTTGATTTTTTCCCATGTCAAAAAGTTTACTGGGCATGTCTTATTATCCATTCCTATTTTCTCTAATTTATTATCCAGTCTTACATTGGGAGAGAGTTGAAGATGACAACCATGATGAGACCAATTGCACTTTCAAAGGCGAGATATAAAGTACTTTCTGAAAGATAAAGATGAATAAGTATGTGTTTTCCTACATAGCAAATAATGAAAATAAGTTTAAAGAATCACTGTACTTCTCTTAAAAATATATTAATATTTTATACAGTAATAATACCATCAACCCATAGTTATTTAGAGCTATGCATGTATATTAATTTATATATGTCTTTCTAACCTAACCCCTACTCTTGGTGCCTACTTTTCTTAACAACATTCTAATATAGAACTGCTAGAGCAATTAAGAATTCATTGTGGGTTCTTAAAATATTGAAAAGATTTCTAGTCTTAATTTGGTGTCCCCATCCAGCAAGGAGCATTATAAGGTATCAATTATAAAACCTATTAAATGATAAAACTTTTAAATTATATTCATAATATTATTTGCAAAAGCATTTTTTTAAAAGTCCATATCCTACCTCATATTTTCGAAGAACTTCATAATTAAAAGTAGAGAAAACTCTGTAACCTTAACTGTAGCTGGTTCTTATTTGATTCTGAATTAACTAAATAGCTTTCTCCCCCAGACCAAAAAAAAAAGTAGAAAAACTATAGAGAGAAAAAAAAATACCTGAGGAAAAAAAATTGGGGAAAACCTTGATTGTGACAGTGTTTTTTCACTGGTAAATAAGTGCTTGTAGGGAATATCTTTGTCCTGAGGTTTGGTGCAACCAGACTCAGCTCTTTGGAGATAAAATAGAAAACAAACTGTTGGAATACTGATTTCATCTTCTCTATTCCACTACTTTGGAACAAATGGTAGAAGCCTGTGCTTTGGAGAAACTGAGATAGTAGATAATTGGGGAATAATTTCTAGTAGGATTTTCCTTACCCAACCTGCTCCAAACCTCAAGAGTATGGGATTTTTGAATCTTAGAAGGGTTTCCTTCTAATGTTTCTTCCCCCAGAGGATAAGAAGTGAGGCTTTGACTTGAGCTATTCTGTTGAGTGAGATATTATTACCTATGGGCCTCACATGCATAAGACTCTTCAGCCTAGTGCTCATCCATAACTGTTTAGTGGTCACCCTGCAGAAATAGGAGGACCACCACTCAAAAGTTAGTTTGGGTGACAAGATTGATGATCCACACAGCAATTTGGTGACACATACCAAAATTATATGAACAGGCTTATTACTTACATAAAGAGGATTTCTTGGAGAGCAAGGCAGGTATCCCACTGTGGTCCAAAATGGCTGACAAAAATCAAAGGTAAAAAGATTAATTTGGATTTTTTATTGTGATATGGGGTTGTGGTCACGGTGAGGGTTTACAAATGCAGGTAGGGTCTTATTTTGTTTGAATCTCCTGCCAGCACCAGAGAAGGAAGCATCAGGCTCTCTTAATACCTTGCAAAGACATGGAGCTTAAAAGCTCTACATATTCAGACTCTTAATTACAACCTACCCCCTAAATACATTGGTCTTGCCAAGGACTAAGCATACATATACTTTTTAAGGTCTTCATATAGATGGACACAAGACTAAATAAAAAGGAAAGTAAGGAAAGACAAGCATGGGAATGGAAAGATTCTTAGATTGCCTCAGATTATAAAACAGAGGGATAACATTGAAGAGAAACCTTCTGGCTTGTTGTAAATTTTGTTTTCAGTGATAGATTTGTGGTGTAATATTCATTATTAAAAATCACTACATAACTAAATATAAAACAAGCTATGTATAAACAAATGACCAGAATATATAATGCATGATCTCTTACTTCTCAAAGGATTTGTTCATCTGTTTTCTACTTTATTTATTTTTGTCTGACTTGGCTAATTCAAAAGATTTGACTTCAAAATCTGAGATTCTTTCTTCTTCTTGGCCAAGTCTATTATTTTTTTTTAAATTCCAAAATATTAAGGGGGCCCACATGTTTGTGATACATGACTCGAGTTGTGGCTATAAATGTGCCCATCACCCAAATAGTGTTCATTTACCCATTAAGTGGGTTTTTGCCACTCCACTCATCCCTCCTACTCTCCTGCTTGATGTCCAATGACATTTACTTCTCTCTGTGCACCTGCTTGCCAATAGGTTATTTCCAACTTATTAGAGAGAGTCCATGTGGTGTTTGTTTTTTCCATTTTTGAGATACTTCACTTAGGATAATGGTCTCCAGCTCCTTATTTACATATGTTGAACCATTCTTGCATCCCTGGGATAAAGCACATTTGGCCATGATGAATTATTATTTTTGCATGTGTGTTGATGAATTTGTTTTGCTAGTATTTTATGGAGAAATTTTACATCTATGTTCATCAGGGATATTGGCCTATAGATTCCTTTTTTGTTGTTGTGTCCTTACCTTACTTTAGTATTAAGGTGATACTGGGTTCATAGAATGAGTTGGGGAGGATTCCTTCCTTCTCAATGTTATGGAATAATTCCTGCGATATGTGTAACAGTTCATCTTTGTAGATCTGGTAGAATTCGAGAATTTGGCTGTGAATCCATCTGGTCCAGGACTTTTTTGTTGTTGTTGGAAGACCTTTTATTACTGTTCAATCTCACTGCTCATTATTGGTCTGTTCAGCGGCTCTATTTCTTTCTGATTGAGCCTTGGAAGGTTGTCTACTTCCAGGAATTTGTTCATTTACTCTACATTTTTTAGTTTATGTGTATAAAGATTTTTGTAGTGTTCATGGATTATGTTTTGTATTTTTGTGCTATCAGTTGTAATATCTCTTTTTCATTTGTGATTGAGTTTATTTGGGTCCTTTATATTATATTCCTGGTTAATCTAGCAAGAGGTCTATGAATCTTGTTTATCTTTTCAAAGAACCAACTATTTTTTTTCACTAAACTTTTATATTTTGTTGTGTTTTCTTTTCCATTTCATTTAGTTCTGCTCTGTCCTTTGTTATTTCATTTCTTCTGCTGGCTTTGTGTTTGGTTTGCTCCTCCTTTTCTAGTTCCTTGAGATGTGATATTAGGCTGTTAATTTGTGGTCTTTCTGACTTTTGGATGTTGGTATTTAAGGCTATGAATTTTCCCCTTAGGTATGCTTTTGCTGAGTCCCATACATTTTGATAGTTTGTGTCTCCTTTGTCATTTAGTTCAAGGAATCTTTTGATTTCCATCTTAATTTAATTATGAACCAATAATTGTTCAGTAGCAGTTGTTTAATTTCCATGACTTTGTGTAGAACTGAGTGTTACTCTTAGAATTGATTTCTAGATTTAATCCACTATGGTCTAAGAAGATACATGGTATGATTTCAAATTTCTAAAATTTGTTGAGACATATTTTCTGGCCTAAGTTATGATCAGTCTTGCAGAATGTCCCATGTGCCAATGAAAAGAATGTATATTAAGTAGTTGGGAGTAGACTGTTCTGTAAATATCTGTTAGGTTCATTTTTTCTATGGTCTCATTTAAGTCCAGTGTTACTTTATTTATTTTCTGCTTTGATGATCTATCCAGCTCTGATAGTAGGGTGTTGAAATCCCTGGCAATTATGATGCTATTATTTATTTCCTTGCTTAGCTCCAGTGGAATTTGTTTTATTTTTCTGGGAGTTTCTATGTTAGGTGTATATATATTTAGGATTGTTACGTCTTCTTGTTGAATTGCTCCCTTTACCATAATACAATGACCATCTTTGCTTTCTTTAACATTGTTGATGAAAAGTCAATTTTGTCTGATTTGAGAATGGTTACACCTGCTCTCTTTTGGTTTCCATTTGTATGGAATATTTGTTTTTCATCCTTTCACTTTGAGCCTGTTTGTATCCTTGTGGTTTAAGCATGTCTCCCGGAGGCAGCACATATATAGGTTGTGTTTTTTCATCCATTCATTCAGCCTATGTTTTTTGAGTGGCTCATTTAAACTGTTAACCTTAAGAGTAAGAATTGATATTTGGAGGGCTATTCTGTTTGTCATATTGGGTAGTACCTTATTGCTTTGTTTTTCTTCTTGTGCTATTGTTTTATAGGAGTTGTGAACTTTAGCTATTTTGGGTGACTTTATACTAGTGGGTATCTATTGGGCTGATTTGTGTATAATGCAGTTTTGAGTGTTTTCTGTAGAGCAGGTCTGGTCATGAAAAAATTCCCCCAGTGTTTGCTTGTCTGAAAAAGACTTAATTTTTCCATCAGTAGTAAAACTTAGTTTTGTAGGATACAAAATTCTAGGCTGGCAGTTGCTGTGTTAAAGAAGATCAAAGATGGGGCCCCACTCCCTTTTTGCTTGTAAGGTTTCCACTGAGAAGTCTGCTGTTAGCCTGATGAGTTTTCCCTTCTAGATCAGTTGTTGCTTAAGTCTAGTTGCTTATAAAATTTTCTTTTTCATTTTAACTTTGGCCAGGTTGATTACTATATGTCTTGGAGATGTCCTATTTGCTATAATATTCTCAGTGCTTGATGACCATCTTGTATCTGGATGTCTAGATCTCTGGTGATACCAGGGCTATTTTCCTCAATAAATCCCTCAAATAGATTTTCCACTCATTTAGTTCTTTCTTATTCTGCCTCAGGGATACCTATAATTCATATATTAGCTCACTTCTATAGTCCCATATCTATCTAAGTGATTGCTGTGCCTTTCTTATTCTCTTCTTTGACTCTTTAAATGAGACAAATGGGTTATCTCAAGAGCCTTGTCTTCAAGCCCTGAGATTCTTTCTTCTCCTTTGTTTAATCTGTTGCTGAATATTTCTGCTGTGTTTTGAAATTCTCTAAATGATTCTTTAATTTCTTTAAGTTGTTATATTCTTCTTTATGTTGCCTAGCTCTTTAATGACTTTTTCATTAATTTCCTGAAATATGTTCTGGCTTCTTTTTGTTGATTTTCAACTTTCCCTTCAATTCTATTCATCTTATTTGCCATCCATATTCTGAATTCCATTTCTATTATTTGAACAATTTCCTTGTAGTTGAAGTTCACTACTGTAGCTCCATTGTGATCCCTTGGGGGTGTTGATCTGTTTTGATTTTTCATGTTTTCAGTGTTCTTTTGCTGGTTTCTTCTCATCTGAAACCTCTTGTCTCAATTCAGACCTATTAAGATTTGCAGGGCACCCAATGTTTGCTGGAAACTCTCCTGGTTGATTAAAAAAAGGGGAGGTCCCCAGATGGCATTTTTTTTCCTATTCTAGAATGCTGACATGGCAGAGAAAGGGCATGTGCATTATAAGTCTGTAATATAGCTGTTCTGATTTGTTCTGTTCAACTGTGATTACTTCTGTTCAAACCTGTGCCAGATGCTGTTTGCGCTGGATGCTGGGTCATTCACCAGATAATTGTAGGATGTTTGAGTTGGGACCTGGGTGAGATGCCCTTCACTGAGGCTGATGTTATGGAGACCCCACCTGGGGTCTCCCTGCAGAGGGGACAGTAGCAGCTGGGTGGGGCTATCTAAGCAGTGATCATGGATTCCCAGGCTGTGAGCATTTGCTTGAATCAGGTTGTGGTGTACTGGTGGCTCAAGGCTTGGGGGTCCCTGGTGTGGTGATAGACTTTAGTGTAGTTCCTCCAGACCTGTGGTGGTGGTGGAGGCTCCCAGGTGGGGTCTTGGGGCCCAGGTGCAGTGCTGGAGTTTTGGGGTGGTGTCCTGGACCTGGAAGGAGTTCTTAAGGCACAGAGACAGAGGCTTGGGCTCTGGCATGAGAGCCTCAGAGCTGGGACTTGGGAGTAGCCAGAAGCAGAGCTTCTGAGCAGAGCCTCACAATGGGAAGCAGGGCTGTGAAAGTGGCAGGGCTGATCTGACCTAGAGGGCAGGGTCAAGGCCAAGCAAGCAGGAGGCAGTTGGGGCCTGAAGGGTAGAGTTGGGGCCAAGCATGAGGTGGAATGTTCCACAGACTCAGGGACCATGCAGATGCCAAGTCACATGGGCAGAAGTCAGTTCCAGTGGCCCAGAATCCATGGAATTTCCCCTACCTCCACCATAACCCACTGAAGCAGTCACCCAATGCCTCCCAGTTTGAAGCCTGCTGTGCCTGAGTCAACTCCCATAGTCAGATCCCATTGGGCTGTAGGAGAGGGGTGCTTGGCTTCCAGACACATGGTACAGCTCAGGGAAGCCTCTAGTTAGTCCACTCCCTCCCTGCCTGGTGGGGGTGATGTCAAGGCCACCGCTGCAAAGCTGAGTCCTGTGCTGACCTGGCACTGTGCTCCTGAGAGCTCAGGATGCCTCGGGATCAGCTGGCAGGTCCCCACTGTGCCTGTTGTCTTATGCAGTGACTCCACACAGACTCCAGGCAGGTCCCCAGTCTGACCAGGTGGATGTCTGTGGTGGTGGAGAGAGCCCTTTTGCAACTTGTACAGTGCGTGCAGGGTAAGAAAGCATGGTACCCCAGTACTCTATCCTACTATTCTTCCCATCATGTACTTTGATCTTGTCAAATGTATTACCACATTATCCTTTTTTGTTTTATTTTTTTCTTCCATACCGAATGTCCTACGTTGCATCTCTGTGATTTCACAATGTTTCTTCTGAGAAGAGCAATCTGTATGTAGGCAGCTGCCTGTAATTTTCACTTCTTTCTTTGAGAGTGGCATGCTGGCAGGCTGTTTCTAGTCTTCCATATTTTTCTTCCTCTGGTCAAGTCTATTCTTAAAGCTTTTGACTTTATTTGTAATTCTTTCAATGAATTTTTCATTTCTAAAAGTTCTGTTTTATTTTTTAAAATATCTATTTCTTTAGTAAATTTTTCACTCTTATCCTGAATTGTTTTTCTGATTTCTTTTCATTGGTTTTCAACTTTCTCTTGGGTTTTAGTGAGCATCTTTAAAATCAATATTTTGAATTCTTTATTTGGTATTTCAAAGACTTCATCTTGGCTAGGATCCATTGTTGGAGAGTTAATGTAATCCTTTGGGGGGTGTTGCAACACTTTTTTTTTTTTTCATACTTCCAGAATTGTTTCTCTAGTTCCTTCTTATCTGGATAAAGTATATCTTCTTTTTTTTTTAGACAGAGTCTTTCTCTGTTGCCCAGGCTAGAATTTAGTGGTGTCCTCATAGCTCACTGCAGCCTCAAACTCCTGAGCACAAGTGATCCTCCTGCCTCAGCCACCTAGAGTACTAGAAGTACAGGTGTGAGCCACTAAGCCTGGCCATCTTCTTATTACTTTTGAATTCACTTTTAATTGGATGGGTGTTTTTTTCCCTTGAGGATGTGACTATAATGTACCTTGTGTAGGGTCATTTGGCTTTGGTTCTGGGTACTTTCAGTGGCAAAGAGTCTAAATGAGTTCCTTCATTATATATAACTTCTGTGCTGGTTCTAATAGTGATGTGCTGGGCATTTGATCAGGCTCACTGACTTCTGTGGGGATGGGATGACAGAAATCTCAGAAAGTTTATCTCAGTCCTCGGCATTGTGTTCTTGTATCAGCAGATGTGTATTCAGTTGTGCAGTCTGACCTCTAGGCTCATAGGTGGTGCTTGCAGGTGAGAGCTGGCTATGGCAGTACAAGACAGGTTTATGCTTGATCTTTCTCTTTGAAACTTTAGTCAGTGGGCTGTTCTGTTGGATACACAGTGGCCTAAGCTCAGTTTTCAGCCCCAGGGGTAAGGGGGATAGTTGGATGAAGCTGTTAGGCACAAGTACCCACCTTGACAAACGTGGCTGGGCAGTGGCATGGACTCTGTATGATTTCCTTGGCTATATTAATAAATAGCCTTTGTGTGACAGCTTTCTCAAGTGCCAGGTATAGTAGTAATTTACCAGGGAGGTAAGTGGGCTCAGTGCCTCCTGAGTAGCTGGGGTATTGTGCAGGATGGTGGTAACTGAGGTCATGGAAAGCTTGTCTCTTAACCCAGCATTGTGCAATTGTGTTAGCAGATGTTGTAATGAACGGTACAGTTTGACCTCCCAGCCAGTATGTAGTGCTTGCAGGACATAGGTAGCTGTTCTGGTGGCCTTGAGGTTTATTCTTGCCCTTTTTTAACCAGGAGAAGTACTCAGATGTCCTAGGGACTGGGTGGAGCTGGGGAACTCCGAGGGGTACATGTCCCTTGTTCTGCCTCCAAGGCAGGTGAGGAAGAGCTAAGCTGCACAGGGCTAGGTTTGGCAAGCTTGTGCTCAGGCTCCCTGAGAGTGGGCAGAGACACATCCCCAACAGAGATCAGGAAGCAGTGTTCCAGGGATGAGCAGGGGTGCCTCTACTGCACTAAAGAACTCACATGGGGGAATATGGCAGCATGGACTCCACAGCCTAGCAGGCAGTAATGGGACCCACCTAGCTCCTACTGCCTTGACCCTTTGGGTCTCCTACTGGCAGCCATCCACAGGCCAAAACAGCCAGAGGAGACCCAAGCAGTTTGTGCTCATATATCAAAATTGTCCCAGGCCACAACAGTCTCTGCCTGGGATAGAAGTCAGGGATTGCAGGCAATACCCTTCCTGGTCTGGTCCCATGAAGGGTGGCATGTTCAACTCCACACAACGTGAACCCATACCACGCTTCCCTCTTAGTCTTAACAAAGGGGACTCCTCTCCTGCTTGAAATTAGATTGCAAATCTCATTCCCAGCTTCCTAGATGGCTTACTAGTGTCCTGGGGCGATGGAACGAAGCTTGTGGACTTGTCCTTAGGCCCCCTGAGTTCAGGTGCTGGCCCTGAGTTCAGGTGCTGGCTGTGACAAGGAGGGACAGTCTGGTCCCCAAGCTGCTGGCAGAATACTAAGATGGGGGCATCAGGGTTATTCTGCAGGTTTGCCACTAGGAAGGGCTCAAGCAGCTAAACAAGCAGCCACTGGGGAGACAGGCAGGTGTGGGCACTGGTTTGCTCGCACCCCATCTTGACACGGCACAATACAGTGGTGGCAATATTTGTCCTTAGGGCACATGAAAACATCCAGCCTGCCCTCTCCTTCCCTGGTCTCGCAGCTGGTGGTAGAAGTGGCAGCCCCAGGGCAGGACACAGAGCTTTGGGGACCAGGCTCTCAAAATGGCACTGCACTTTAGTTGTTCAGGGCTGGAAAGTCTGTGGAACTTCACGTGAGTTCGAGCAATGCTTTTGTGCAGTCTCCAGGCAGCTAGCTCCCTATGCCAGCATGGAGGTCTGCAAGGATTAAGTAGCACTTCTGTAGCTAGGATTATAAAATTCTGTTGTAGGAATGTGGAACCCTGGGAGTTTTTCACTTACTCCTTCCCTAGGTCTGGGAGCTGCTCCCAGCTCTTGGTGATCCCAGTCAAGCAGGCAGACCCGCTTTCTTCTTTTTTTTGCTTCTTTTTGTTTTTTGCTTGTTTCATTGTTTCTCTGTTGAATTCCAGTGTCTTCTCTTACATGATCTATTTGAAGTGTGACTATCTACTTGATGTGTTGGTTCTTCTTAAAGGAAAAGCTGTGTATTAGCTGTATCTAGTCAGCCATCTTAAACTCTCTTCAACACCCAAGTTTAAATTAAATTTTTACATTTTTTTGCTATAGACCTTAGGCCCATTTTTTTTAAAAAAAATCTTGTCAAGGTAGATTTCTCAACCATGATACTAGGATAAAAATAATAATTATTATTACTACTATTAGCTCTTTAGCTTGGAGAAAGTAATATAGAAAAATTAAAAATCTTTTACTATCTCATCCTCTCATTTCCCTAGTGAAAGTCTTTTATGTATTTTTTTTCATTTATTTTATTTTATTTTATCTTATTTTATTTTTTTCAGCATATTATGGTCGTACAACTGTGGGCATCTACCCAAAAGAACAAAAGTCACTCTATGAAAAAGACGCCTGCACTCAAATGAATATAGCAGCACAATTCACAATTGCAAAGATGTGGAAACAATCCAAGTGCCCATCAATACATGAGTGGATTAATAAAATGTGGTGTATATATACTATGGAGTACTATTCAGCTATAAGAAACAACAGTGATATAGCACCTCTTATATTTTCATGGATAGAGCTGGAATGCATTCTACTAAGTGACGTATACCAAGAATGGAAAAATAAACACCACATGTACTCACCAGCAAATTGGTATTAACCGATCAACACCTAAGTGAACATATAGGAATAACATTTATCGGGTGTTGGGCAGGTGGGGGGAAGGGATGGGTATAGACATACATGTGATGTGCACCAACTGGGGGATGGACATGCTTGAAGCTCTTTTATGTTTTTATAACTTCAAATAGTTTCTGATATATTTGTGAGTTGGTATAGCATTTGCAGTATTCTATCCTTTTTATTAGACTGTAAGGTTTGCTTCTTTTCAATCTATGTGCAGTTCATAGATAATGAAGCTGATATAGAGTGGGTACTGTTATTACCCTAAAGGAAGTAAAAAGTTAAGACAAATTTGTGGAAACACTAGAAATAAAACCCATGACTGAGGATTAAAACATCCTTTAGTTTTGTTAAGATGTGACCACAAAGAGACCTTACTAGCTGTTCTCAGTCTCTGTCACAGGAGGCAAGCATGTTAGACAAACTAAGGCAAGATGATTTACTTCTGTTAGGAGAGAAACTGAAGAAGACAATTTCAGTCACTTATCTCAGTTAGAAAAGAGAGTTATATATCCTTCTTTTGTGATCACTGTCACTAGCAATTTTGCCTCTGCCTTTGAAAATTTCAGTACATAATTCACCCAGTATAGATGAGTTTTGATGGTCCTTTGATCTCTTTCATCACTAGGGACCCAAGTGCAAGATCTTGAGAACTCACAGGAAACATTCTCCTCAGGCTTGAAAATTCATTGCTCAATTGTACATTCCTCTTCTTGTTAAGAATAAACTTTTTTATTGCTAGGAATAGAAGAATATGTCCTATTTCTTTGATCAATATTCCTTTATTTCTTTGATCAATATTCCTTTAATGAAGATTCTTTAAGGTTTGGGGAGTGCTTTTCCTTCTGCTCAAGATTGAGTTATAGGGACCAGATTTTCCCTCTTGTCTTAACCAACTAGAAAATTGAAAGAAAATAACAATGATTTCCATACACTGGGAAGAAGGTAGAGGAGGGGAAATAGATAAGGTGAGGACTACAAGTGCCTCCACTCACTGCCTAGCATTTCTAGGACATGGCACAGGAGGGGAACCTCACAAGAGCCTGACAGTCTTACTGTCAGGAGAGACCTAAGCTCGCAGAAGCCAGCATGGCTAGAATTTGTGGACCAAAATACCAGAGAAGAGGGAGATATACAGTGAGAAAGAACTCTGCAGAGGGAGATCCCACAAGCATTTGGCTCAGTACTGATTACAAATACATGAGAGGAAACTATCAAAAGTATGAGTGTGGGTCACTGTAAAGTAATAGAATAATTCTCACAGTAATAGGAATAGTTCCTATTCCCACCAGCTAAAGTAGAAACTTTGTAATACATGGGTTTCTAGGTTAATAGATAGAATTATCAGAAGGGTATTATTGTAGCAGTTTAACCCTAGAGAAAAACTATTTTGTAGTGGCCTTAATGAAACTTAAGTACAAACCTTGAAAGCATCCATTTGATTACAAGTAACTTAATTGAGTGCCAGAACAAAGGGCAACATATTTTAAAAGACCATAAAAATCCAGCATTGAACAATGTCCAGCACCCAATCATAAATACACAGGTAACCAAAGAAACAGAAAAATGTTACCCAGGTTGGAGAGAAAGATAGGTAGATATGTAAGTATAGATAGATAGATAGATAGATAGATAATAGATAGATAAAAACAGATTCAGAACTGAAGAAAAGATGCCAAAACAGTGATTATAAGTTTTCTCTATAAGTTTAATACAGTAGAGGAAAACATGCTCATGAGCAGGAGGGAAATGGAAGGTATATATTTTTTAAAGGGAGATGAGAAGGATTTTATTAAGCTTATAAATTTGAAAATTGAAAAACTGAAAACTGAAATTCAGAGGAATGCATGGGTAAAATTCTGCATATACCTTACAAGGTTTATTAGAATATATGCTCATTCACTTTTTGCTCTCCATCAGGGAGCACTATACTTGGTATATAGTTAAGTATTCAACGTTTTCTGAAGAAATGCTGGGAACACAAAACTGGTCTTGAGTTATTTCTAGCTATAATAAAGTATGGTGTGAACTTTGTTTTAAAATGATATTTTCTTAATTTTAATAAATTGTAGAAAACATTAAATTCAGAATTTGAGATTATATTTCTACCCTTGAAATTTAACATTCATTTTTGTAATGTATTTTCAGGTTTCCCATCTTGTCATTAAAGGATTTAGCATTGATACTAAATAGGCTTATAATAGTCTTTCTATAAGTTCAATGCCTCCCTTTGTTTTTTCCCAATGAACTCTATAAGAATAAGGCATAAGCAATTGGTACTTTGCAAGTTTCATAATATTTTTGTACACAGAGATTTCCTTAAATATATTCCCTTGTCATAGAGAGTGTATCCCAGGATGAATAATGATATAAACTAAAGTATGTTATATAACTAAAATATATAAATATAGTTATGCATCATTTAATGATGGGGGTACATTCCAAGAAATGCATCACTAGGCAATATCATCATTATGGGAACATCAGAGTGTACTTACACAAACTTAAATGGTATAGTCTATTACACACCTAGGCTATATGGTATAGCCTATTGCTTCTAGGCTACAAGCCTGTTTAGCATGTTACTGCACTAAATACTGTAGGCAATTGTAATGTAATACAATGATAAATATGTATCTAAACATAGAAAAGGTACAGTAAAAATACAGTATAAAAAGTAGTGCACTTTTATATATAGGGCATTTACAATGAATGAAGCTTGTGTGACTGGAAGTTGCTCTAGGTAAATCAGTGAGTGAATGGTGAGTGAATGTGAAGGCCTAGGATATTACTGTACAGGTAGGTATTATAAACACTATACACTTAGGCTAGACTAAACTTATAAAACAATATTTTTCTTTCATCAATAAAAATTGAATCTTAGCTTACTGTAATATTTTTACTTTATAAACTTAAATTCTTTGAAACTTTTGGCTCTTTTGTAATAGCACTTAACTTAAAACACAAAAACATTATAAAGCTGTACAAAAATATTTTCTTTACAGCTTTATTCCATAGGCATTTTTCTATCTATATATTTATATTTTTCTTTTTATTTGTTTTTATTTAAAAATATTTTTGTTATATGCTTACATTGTAGAATGCTGAAGTCAGGGTTTTTAGTGTGTTTGTCACCAGAATAGTGTTCATTGTACCCAAAAGGTACATTTTTATCCCTCACTCCCCCCACTATCCCTCCTTGGTTTCCAATATCCTTTACATATTTTTGTGCCTGTGTGTGCCCATCATTTAGGTTATTATTGAGAACATGTACAGTAATATTTACTTTCCTATTCCTGAGCTACTTCACTTAGGATGATGGTCTCTAGTTCTATCCAAGTTGCTGCAAAAACATTATTTCATTCATTTTTATGGCTAAGTAGTACTCAATAGTATGTATATACTACATTTTCTTTACTAATGAATTCATGGGTACTTAGGTTGATTTCACATCTTTGCTATTGTGAATTGTGCTGCAATGAATATTTAAGTGCAGGTGTCTTTTTGATAAAATGTCTTCTTTTCCTCTAGGTAGATACCCAGCAGCAGAATTGCAGGATCAACTTTTAAGGGTCTACTTTTAGTAATCTCCATACTGTTTTCCATAGAGGTTGTGCTGTAGTCCCATCAATAGTGTATAAGTGTTCCTTTTATTCTGCATACATGCCAGGATCTTTTGTTTTTTGACTTTATAATGATGACTATTGTGATAGGGGTAACATGCTATCTCATTGAGGTTTTAATTTGCATGTCCCTGATGATTGGTGCTCTTAAACATTTTTTCATATGTTTATTGGCCATTTGTCTATCTTCTTTTGAAAAGATTCTGTTCATGGCTTTCGCTCACTTTTTGAGGGATTGTTTGTTTTTTTCTTGCTGATTTATTTGAGTCCTTTGTAGATTCTGGATATCAGTTCATGGTACTGGTATAAAAGTAGAAACATAGACCAATGGAACAGAATAGAGAACTCAGAAATAAAACCATAGAGCCATGCCCAACTGATATTTGACAAAGCAGACAACATACACTGAGGAAAGGATGCCTAATTCAATAAATGGTGCTGGGAAAATTAGATAGCCACATGCAGAAGAATGAAGCAAGACTCCTATCTCTTGCCATATACAAAAATTAGTTCAAGGTAGATTAAAGACTTAAATATAAGTCATGAAACCATAAAAATTCTAGAAGAAAATGTAGAAAAAACTCTCTTAGACATAAGATTAGACAAAGAAGTTATGACTAAGACCCCAAAGACAAATACAGCAGAAACAAAAATAAATAAATGGTATTTAATTAAATTAAAAAGCTGCACAGCAAAGAAAATAACCAACAGAATAAATAGATAACCTACAGAATGGGAAAAAATATTTTTTTCTTTTTAAACTTTTTATGAAAAATCTAAGACACAAATATACACATTAGTCTAGGCCTACACAGGGTCAGAATCATCAATATCAATTTCTCCCTCCATATCCTGTCCCACTGAAAGGTCTTCGGGATAATAACACACTGTCATTGCCAATGATAACAATGTCTTCTTCTGGGATACCTCCTGAAGGACCTGCCTGAGGCTATTTTATGGTTAACTTTTAAAAAAAAATAAGTAGATGAAATATACTTTAAATTCATGATAAAAATATAGTAAATATATAAACCAGTAACATAGTCATTTATTATCATTATCAAGTATTATACACTGTATATAACTGTATGTGCTATACATTTTTATGACTAGCAGCGCAGTAGATTTGTTTATGCCAACATCACCACACACATGTAATGTGTTGTGCTATGACATCATGATGGCTATGACTTCACTAGGCGACAGGAGTTTTCCGGCTCCGTTGTAATCTTAGGGCACCACTGTCATATATGTGGTCTGTCATTGACCAAAAAATCGTATGTGTCGCATGATTGTATGTGTTAGACAATTCATAATCTTTAAAATAATTTATTCTTTATTCTTTAAAAATATTATATGTATCAACCCCACTATGATCTGAGAAATGCTCCAATTTAAAATTTTTTCCGAATTTTTTTTCCCATTTGCTTTGTGACTCAGTACCTTGAAGGAATGGAAGCCTCATGCATAACTCTTATTGACAGAGGCAAACATTAACTAATGGCAAGCTATAATAAAGTTTGCATTATTGCATCATTAAGAGTTTTTTCCTGAAATATTTCATGTCTAGAGTGCACTTGATAGATGTTAAAACATTTTTTATAAGGGTAACTCTGATTTCAGTTGTTTATTATTTTTTTTAATGTAGTGTCTGAATAGATATACTCAGATTTGAGAGTTTTATCTGACATTTCAATTCAAAGTTAAGGCCACCAGCATTTACAGCAACTGCTGTTCCATTAAATATTTGTCAGAGAGAAAGACAGAGGATTACTTTCTTTCATATGCTTGGTACATTCAGCACTACACTTAAGAAAAAAATGTCACTTAGGCATCAACACAAATTTCATTTTTTGATTGAAACTCTGATAGCATTATTATTCAGGCATTGGCCTTAGCACTTCAAGACTAGTGCACATATCATAGATATGAATACTTTTTTATTGTTTGAAAAGTAAGAGAGAGGACTGACATATTGCAAAAATATTTAATTTACAGTTTACTTGGTGTACTTTCAGCATTATTGTTGCCTAGATTTATTTCACTTCAAAGCATAGTATGAACTTCTCTGTATTGAGTTATCATTTTACACCCATTTCAGACAGGACAGTTAGATTAATAATCTATTCGATTTGTTGCTATATGTCAAGGTCTGTACCAGTAAGGCACACAAAGAAACAACCAAATGCAAAATGGAAAAAAGCAAAGCCATATTAATCAAAAAAATCCTTAAGCAGAGAGTTGGTGATATTAGACTACTAGCTGCTATAATAAAACAATGGGGATTGGCATTTTCATAGTCATGAGACTTCATCTATCTTATATTCCATATTATTTTGTGAATAATCTTTTTAATATTACATACAAACCATATAAAATTTTAATCAGCCTGATGCTTTCATTAAGAGTGATGTTCTAGAAGGTCATTAGATCATTTGTGTAGGCTTGTTGCCATAAAACTCCTCTATGAAGAATTTTCATTGTAATGGATATGCTTATCAGTATCTTCAACAGCTAAAGCATTTTGTTGTTTTAACTTTTGTATGTCCAAACTCTTTTCACTTTTTACCTTTTACATACTATCAGTGATATAAGCGTGAGGTTGGTAAGAAACATTTTGTACTCAATATATAACAAAATTAGTGATAATGAACCTTTTTTTGTTTTGAAAACTATTTTGCCATTTTTTTTACTTCATCCTCAAATATCTCCAAACACTAGATTTATATCTTAATCTGATTGGGTAAACACAATGGTTTGACATGAAGAAGTGAAAGATTTAAAAACATGTTTTCCCATTTCCTCCCTATCTTGTAAGGCAATTTTATGAAAAACACCATTTCTCTAGGGTCTTAGAGGTCTGGAATGGAATATGACAAGTAGCCAAATGCTAAGTTTTCCTCAGTATTGGAACTGAGAGCAGTGCATTTGAATGGAGTTCCAAGATCTTTCTTCTTTAGGAGTTAAGAAATCAGTTAACACTTGTGGAAATGGTCAATAGGAAAGCATTCAAACTACAAAAATATAGACCTTTTATTATCAACAATAAACTGAAATCTATACTCTTAGTCTCAGAAACGCAATGCTAAAGATCAAATAGAATCCTGAAAGTTAAAATATGGAAGTTCCATTTGAAATTTTTGATCTGAAATTATGAACATGTGATACTAATTGAATAATGTGTGAATTACAATCCAAATTACTGTTAATATAAAAGATAGTATTAATTTTATGTTCTTTTGAAAGGTTGGAATATGACTAATTAAGTTAACTAAAGCCAAGAACATGCATTTTTGAAGTCAGAACTCCCTTTGGTTTTCTAAGGAAAAGTGTAATTGTGGCTTTCTGTTATCATTTTCAAAGTATGAAGAGAAAAACTGTCTTTTTTAAAGTGTAGCAGTCAAGCATGAACCTACTGCATTGTCTTCTCTATACTTGTACACTGTCTTGTGTATTTGTCAAGGTAAAGGTTAGATTTATTCATTCACAAAACAAATTCATTGAGATAATATTTGCTAAACATTTATTATTTGCAAGGTACTAGGCTAGGACTAGGGTGACATAATTAACAAACAAGATATAATCTCTACTATCACTAAGATTGTAATTAGTAAAAAAAAAAAAGATAAGGCTTTTAAACATTAGATGTGAATATGATAACAGTCATCACTGCATTTTAGAGCTGTTTTTAATGCTTTGTTGCTGTTTTTCCTATTACCCAACATAGTACACTGAACAGAATGTGCACTCCATAAGCAAAGCTGGAATGAATGAAACTGGGGAGATGAGTACTACCAACTATTCCAGGAAAACTACTTAATAAGTCTTGAACTATTTGCTCAATGAACCACAATAAAAATGAATTAGCTAGTGATAACACCATATCTCAGACCTACTCATCATAAAAATCCTTGCAGATTAATGAATAATCACCATTAACATTTCATTTTTAATATATTTTTTGCCTGTGTTGTATTATATATAGTAAATAGAATTGATTTTTATAGTATAATTTCAAAAGATACCAAAATAAGTACTAAAGGCCAAAAGAGATTTATTGTATACTTTCAAATGTTAACTCTATAATTCTGTTAAAGAAAATCCACAAATATTTAGTAAACTCAGGCAGTATGGTGCTCATATATGCATTATCTTATCAATGTTTATAAGCAGGTTCTTTTTAAAGACCACTTTAGTAAATACTCTCATCAGATGAGTCCTTCTCTACTATTCCAGAATCACTGAAAAAGTATTTTAAATTTAGGGGTGATAATTTTCTGAGAATTTTTACAATCATTTAATGCTGTTTAAATGTTGAATATATTTATATAATTATAAACATCAGTTCAAACATGGAGCATGTAGCTGAACACTAGAAAATTAATTTGGTTAAAACAAACTTAAAAATTCATATAAAAGGTGAATATGAAATAACTTAATGAAATATATAGGAATAGCTATAAGGCCAATGTTTCATGTTCACAGACATTCATTTAGGAGAGATCATTAAAACTGTATTTCCTTCTAGTCCATTATGACAGTATCTGGTTCTTAGGTGCATGAATTTTAGCAAGAGGATTACATTGTTCACTTTCTGAGCTTTGACAGAAACTGCTTAACTTATTTTCCATAACATGGTCAATAGATTTGTAGTTTCTGAACTGTAAAATGCACAGGGAATTATTACCATGGAGTTATTGCCAGATGGGATAAGCAAGTCTATTATGTCAGAAAAATTGATGATTCCTTAATATGGGCTGGAACTTCCACCTACTTAATTTTTTCTAAAACCAAGACATTAGTGCATTGCTTTAAAAATGTGAAGATGCAAAGAAACAGAAAAAACTGGATGTCAATCATCTACCTAACATTCTGTTAAATGTAAAGTAAATGATAGAGAATTAACTCAGAGTCACTTCCAAATATGGTTGAAAAAATTGTGAATTTTCTATTTGTTCCTGAAATGTTTAGAAGACGTGTTTTACTCTTGTAGAAGGCAACTACTGTACATGGTACTTAGGGTATATCATCAGTATTTCCCCCCAAAAGAGTTTAATTTTTCATAAGATGTACTTTATATGATCAGTTTATAATATTTTATTGGGAAATTCATATCGTTTTCTTAAACACCAAAACTTACATTTCAGAACTTATTTTTTGTAATGACTTTCTTCTTTTTTTCATCACCAAAAATTATTTTGTATTTTATTTCCTTGCCTTTTGTTTTATGCTTCAAATTGTGAACTGTGAATGTGGTAGGCAGGATTTTGGCTCCCACATTCTTCGTCGCCTGGTGTTATTTCTATGTATGCTATATTACAAGGCGAAGAAGTTTTGCAGATGTAATTAAGGTGTTATCTTAACATGATTATTCTGGATTATCTGGTGGTCCCAGTGTAGTAATATGAGTTTATAAAATTGGAAGAAGAAAGCAGCAGTGTGCTTTCAGAGTACCAAAAATATGAGTATCAGAAGTATGCAATGGAAGAAGAGGTAGGAGAGTCTCAAAGCATAACAGGGTTTCAAACTGCCATTTACTGGCTTAGACAATGGATAAAGGACTATAGCACAAGGAATGTGGGTAACCTCTAGAAATGGAGAATGGCCCACAGGTGACAACCAGCAAGGAAATGGTTACTTCAGTCCTTCAACTGGAAGGAGCTTAATTCTGCCAACGGTCTGAATGAGCAAGAAGATTCTCCTCTAGAGCCTTTGAATTCAGTCTTCTCTAAGCTGAGCATCTAGCTAAGCCCTCTTGTACTTCTTTCTCACTGAATCTATGAGGTGATTGATAAATGAGGTTTAAAGATGCTAAATTTGTGGTAATTTGTTACAGCAGCAATAGAATACTAATACAGTGACCTTCAATTTTTTGAGATACTATATTACAAACTTCTAGCTAAAAGTTTACCTTGTGTGAAATAGAATATTCTATTATTTTCAAAATGGGAAAACTTGAAAGGTTATTTTGAGATTTTAGAGAAAAATAATGAAAACAATCTTCATCTTCCAAAAAAATACCAATTCTAACCAAGCTTTTTCACTTTCTTTCTATGATATCTGTGACCCCCCCCAATTAAATATAATGATTTCAAGTGAAACTGCTATTAATTGTAACATTTTCAAAGTATAATATAAATAATAAAACTATTTTTTTATTTGTTGGATTTCACTGCCCCTTCCTGAAAGTATTTGATGTGAGAATAAATCCACTAAATGTCATGTGCTAATTACATAACAATGTCCTTGACTTTGTTATTTTTCTGTGTTAATAATAGGTGATTTTTTTGTTGTGGAAATTGTATTGAGAGACAGAAAACTTAAAAAGAAGAAATATTACTTGAGTATGGTAGTCTCAAGGAATCATTTTGTCACTATTAAGTTTCAGGTTTAAGGATCCCTTCAATTATTTTTAAGAAAAGCTATCTGAATTAGGTGAATTTAATGAACATTTTCAGTAACTATTTTTAAGTCTACATGATGTTATAGAACAGGGAAATAACTCCATCATTACAACACATTATCTGCTTCTTGTTACAAAGTTTGTAGATTAGCAAATTCTGATAGCAATTCTAACTCTTTGGAATAATTTGAAAGCAGAATATTTGCACTATTTATTGTACAATGTAAATGGCAAAGAAACATTACTTTAAATCCAGAGAAGCTGTTCAAGTATATGTATTCTTTTGTTACCATTTGCAAAGCCAATAGATTTGGGGAGTAATCCCTTAATATAACTTTCTTCATGCTTCACAAAGAATAGATGGTAATGAAATTGGGCTAGGTCAACACATGAATACCTGGAAGACATTCTAGCTTTATTACGTTAAAGTAAAGCACATATGTAATTAGTGTGAAAAACAATGTATTAAAATATTTTAAGTAAAAATAGAAAA
Organism: Cheirogaleus medius; assembly: GCA_008086735.1. NCBI lineage: Eukaryota > Metazoa > Chordata > Mammalia > Primates > Cheirogaleidae > Cheirogaleus > Cheirogaleus medius. Next base: position 19,748,969 of record VBSM01000605.1, on the reverse strand, counting down.
ATGTATTGTATACTTATTATACTGATGTGCACTGCTTTCAATATTCTGTCACAGATTTCCATGTGATTGATATCAACGTTTCTCCATAAACTATATAGAATAGTCTCTCTGTAGAATGGAATGGTAGCCATTGACCGGTGAACCACTGATGCCAGTAAATCCTGCCAACAGCTACTGACTTTCTCTATCTTTACCATCCTACAATGATTCTAAGTTCTCGCATAGGAAGCCTGCTGCAAACTCTTAGGTCTTTGAGTCCAAACTTCTTAGGAATCTTGATCTGTGCATTCTATTTTCCGGTATATACTTTATTCACATTCTGTGATTATAAATCTTTCTGTCTACCTCACAGGCATTCATATCCCTGCTAGTGTTCTGTTGGTGAACATATCTCATGAAAAAGATTCTTTTAAAGCACAGCATGAAGGTTATAGAGGTGAAATTCCATATATCACAATGTCCATTTTAATGAAAATTTCAATATAGATAAAGAGTAATCAGCTCCAGTAAGTTTCATTGTATTCTTTCTTAAAAGGACAAATCCCACAACTAACCAAGGTCATAATAATGTCCCTTCATCCGATTAACAGTTAAGGAAGGAAAATGGTTAGTATCATAGAAGTTATAAATAATTCATAATAATATGATTGGTATAAAGTTGCTGGATGTAGTTACTAAAATGCCATTCACATATTCTTGGAATTATTCAATAATTCTATTAATACTATAGCATACTGCTTTGACCTTGAGTTGTGTTTTTCCTACAAACAAATCAAAACCCTGAGCTTTGATGTGAATTTTAGTTATTTCATTAACCCTCTCCATAACTATAGAATCAAACTTAGTAAATTCTTCCTTTAACAAAAAGAAACCATGGTATAGATTCAAACTTTAATAAAAATATCACTGCTATAAGCAAGTGAAAAGTGTCAGAAATACTATAACATTTTTCTTTTTGAGTTCAGATTCCTTATTGACTGAAAATATTACACATTAAATTGAGTGAAATTTAATGAAATAAACTCCCTTACCCTTGGTATGCTTATAACATAGCTGGGAGCAGGAATGGGAGGCTCTGGTTTATAATATCTACTGATTTCTGTGGTTTAAATACTTCCATAATGACCGATTTCAAGCTATCAATGTTATATCACTGAGCTCTTAGTTAATAAAATATATGTACAATCGGCTTTTACAGGCTTATACTCTCACTAGCCAGTAAGAGTATCCTCCTGGATTAAAAATAAAATGAAATGAATTTTTGACTGTCAAGCAATAACAAGAATCTGTTTAGGATGATGCTGTGGGAAGGCAACCTTACACAGTTGGTGATAGACCTGGGTATAGTATATGAGTTCTTTGCAGTATTTTTCCATGTATCCCTCTAGCAGAGCAAAGTCTAGTATCAGAGGTGAAATTCCATACCATGGGTCTTTTACGTATCAGCTCATAGGTGGATAATCGATGCCTTTTTAAGGAGGAAGATCATATGGTCATAAAGGCTGGTGAGAGTATCTTTGACTAAGAGAGAACAAAATATTTTTTTAAGTTTTGCTAATTTTAAGTTAAAGATGTTTTATTTTCAAAATTTCCAGAAGATTATGGATGATAATGGAATGCAGGTTTGAGTAAGAGGTAATCCAGAGTTTTTACAAAAACATTCCCATAAAATATATGCCTTGGTCACTTAATACAAAAGTTGGAATGCCCTAGTTTGGAAACAAAATTAAGCAGCTTTTTAGCCACTTTAAAGGCTGTAGCTTTTCAGTAAAGGAATACTTCAACACATTCTGAAAATAGACATACAATAACTAAAACATATTCAAATCTCATGGAGAATAGAAGTTGAATAAAATTCATCTGAAAGTGTTCAAAGTGCCCTTCAGGTTTTGATTTCTGGCTGTGTGAGTCACAGTTCTACTAAAGAAATAGAATTGTATGAGATATATATTAAGACATTTACTGAAAGGAATTGGCTTAAACCAATTGAGGGTGCTAGCTAGGCAATTAGAAATCTGTAGGGCCGGCTGTCAGAAAGGGGAGGCAGGAACTCTCAAGTATAGGCTGAAGCTGCTGTCCAGAGCCAGAATTTCATCTCCTTAAGGAATCCTGGACTCTGGTATTAAGACTGTTCAACTGATTGAAACAAACACACCCTGATTATGTAGTATAGTCAACTGATTATGGTGTTTAATCACATCTTATTATTGGTCTGTTCAGGATTCCTATTTTCTCGTGATTCAAACTTGAAGGTTGTATGTTTCCAAAGATTTATTGATTTCATAGAGATTTTGTAATATGTGTGCATAGGGGTTTTCATGGGAATCATGGATGAAATTTTGAGGCCTACTCTGGAAGATTGATCAGGCATTGTGAGCCTGTAACAGTGTTGCTCTCCTGCGTCTCCTCTTTCCCCTGTGGTTTTCACCGGTAGTCAGAAGTCCACCTGCATGCCTGAGCACTCACCCCTAGGTTCGTCGGTAGTGGCAGGGGGTCAGTTGTGGTAGAGGGTGTTTGCCCTGCCCAGGTCCATCAGTGGCAGCTTTACCCAGAGGACAGCAGTGGCTGCTGTGCCACGAGATGGCAGTGGTGGGCTCCTGGGGCCACAGGCGCTTGCTCTGGGTCCTGAGGCAGCTGTGGCTGAGCGGGGCTGCCCAAGAGGCAACAGGAGGCTCCAGATTCTTGGGCACCTGCTCTGCCCTGGTCTCCAGGCAGCAGTGGGGGGTGCACACCACCTGCTCATGAAGCTCACAAGAGCACCCAGCCTCCTTGCCTCCTCCCAGGCATCGCAGGGGCAATGGGGAGGCAGCAGCAATGGATCTGACCCCCAGGTAGGCACAGCTCTTGGGGGCTGGGACCTCAAAATGGCTCCATTCATACTGCCCAGGATTTGTAAGCCTGCGGGACTTTCTGGGGCAGTGCTGTTTCACACTCTCCAGTCAGCTTCCTGTGACAGTCCAGTGGCCTGTTCTGTTGGAGGAGCCCACCCATAGCCCTGATTGTAGTGCCCATGGGGCAAGTGTGGAGCACTGTGGTGCTCTCCTCTGTCCCTTCTCCACGTGTGGGCACCTTCCTTGTGTACCTCCTGTCCTACTGAGCTGGTCGCCCTACTTCCCTCTCCTTCAGGTTGGGAGCCTCTCTTCTGCTGATTCCTAGTGCTCTCTCTTGGATGATCCATCCTGAGGTGAATATATCTACTCACCACTCTCCATCCTCTCCGTGAGATTAGCGTGTGCAGGATACTTCCCGTCGGCCATGTTGATCCTCCTCCTCATATGTCATTTTAAAGTTTCTCCAACAATGTGGATTTAAGATAGTAATCAATTGTGTGTACTATGATGAGTAGTTTCATTGAGAAATTTAGATAATGACCATTTGAAATCATCTGATGCAAAGAAATTTCTATTGAGTATCAGAGTTTATCTGAGTGAAGGATATAGCCATGTTTTCTCCATCCTTCCTTCTTAGAATTGGGGGCTACGCTTAGATATTTTATAATTATCCGTTTGATTCCTTTAGAGATTTATTCTTTGAGGTTTTAGTTGGGGTTATAATGTTGACTAAAGTGTTTGTTTACATAATGATCTGATAGAGCATATTCTTTAGCTTTCATATTGTCACTTTTTGCACAAGCCTCTCACCTCACTAGGAGGCAGGAGTAGATCTAAAAGTTCTTTAACTTGCCCCTTTTGGATGGAGATTCTAGCACAGATGAAGAAATCACTTTGTTTCCAAAGCACACCAAATACATGTGCTACTCTAAAAGCACACCTGTTATCTATATGTAGGCTCATTTTCTGGTCTTTGGCTGATTAGCAAGCTCCGTTAAATGCAATAAATTATTCCATCTAGGCAAATTTTACCCCAAGTAGAGGACTGTATTTTAAAGATTAACTTAAATTAGTAATAGTATATTCTGCTCTGTAAGTTTTAGTTTTGAGGTATTATCGATTAATAAAATTGGAGTTCTCAACAGGATCTCGCTAATAAATCTGATCAAGGTACAGAAACTTCTCTGACAAAGATAAGAAAAAATGAAGTGAATTTCTCTTTATCTTTCAAACTTTAGTTTCTGAGTCAACTCCACCCTGAAGACTTTCCAAATACCTCCAAATAAAATGAATCGCTCTTTAATACTGCCATCATACTTTACATATGCTTGCAGTGCTATAGTTTTCACTATGAAGTTGCATGTCTGTGTTCCCTACTATATTGTGAGCCCCTTGAGGACAGGGACAAGACTAGTACATTATTCAATGAGTATTTATTGAATTACAATTGAATTAGGATAGTATTCTAAAGGTTGTTGTCTAGTTTTAGTAGGCCTAGATTCTTTCTCTATGTATGAGGCAAAACAGTTCAAATAAAAAATGATATGGAAGCAAATAGATAAATTGTCTCTGTAATATTACATAGAAATTGTAACTAGGAAAGCTATTAATAATTTCTTTATTAATTATTCTTCTTTTCTAGGTTTAGAATTCATCAAACAAGGATTTATAAATACCTACTGTGTGTAAGGCCACACAAAGTGCTAAAATGTGCTAGCCTAAGAAAAAATAAAATCATTTATGAAAAATTTTTATGTCCTTATCTATATTTCCCACAATCATATACCACATACTATTGTTTTATTCAAACTTAATGGTAAAGACTAATTCCTTAGAGTAAATGATTCTTGATGCTCAAAGAAAACATTTACTAAATGGCTGATTGAGGTTTTGAAAAGTCTACTGCTTTTTTTCCATGAATCATGCATTTTAAAATATTTTGACAAAATTTTAAAATCTTGACTACTATTCAAAGGTAATTTTATTAGGACTTTTCTTTTTCTAAATTCATTCTAATGTTTGCAATCATGTATAGTTGTGTGTGTATATATACACATGCATTCATATGCATATGTATGAATATAAAATGTATCTGTGAAATGAGGTATACAATAATTTATTGTTCTATATTTTGAAAGTGAATTTTAAGTTTTATTTCTAATGATTTAGAGGTTCAATCTCTACCCTATAGACTTTGATTTTCCTACACAGTCTCATTCATTCTCTCTCTTGTTCCCTCTCATACATACACACCCCACCCATTATCTTCTTTTCTCTCTTAATGCCTTTATTCTCAGATATATTTCCTTAACATAGAAAAATGTGGCCAACAGATGGCCACTGAAACTCTGGCCTTAAATCATCCTCATATGTAGAGATCCAGTCAAAAGAAAATGCCACTTTCCTGCTAGTCTCTCAAGGAAATTTTGTATTGGCCTGCTCTAGAGCAAATGACCAGACTATTCTTGCTAATATATGTGGAACTAAGGGGTGGGGCTTAAGACTCAACTATTAATATACATAATATATTATGAGTGGTGGTAGGACAAGTATACAAAGGAGATTCTAGACAGCCAAATAAAGAAAAGAAAAATGTCTACTACGAAAACCATGGCTGTTCATCATTTCATCATGAAAAGAAGGTTGGAATTACTCTTCAGATATTCTTAACTTCCTATGATAACTCATTATTTAAACAAACAAATATTTTTAATAAGTTATTTCCAGGCTCTAACTGAACTTGAGGGTAAAAATTAGATCTGTGACACACTGTTTTGTCTTGAAATTATGATGAATGATGTAATCCAAATAGCATGGACTTAGGAGCCAAAAAGGCTTTTATTCAAAACCATGATATAACTTTTTTTGGTACCCTGACCTAATTTTATCATCTATAAAACTGAGTTTAATGAGGCCTCTTTTATTACAGAGTTTTTGTGACATATGAAATGGAAACTATGACTCCATCATTGCATTCATTATGATTAAAACATAATTATTTAATATCTGTGTATGTTTTTACTTCTAGATTGTAAGCACCTTGAGCACTAGGATATTTTTTTCCAAGTGTATAATATAGTTTTTGGCATGTAGTGCATGAGAAAAAGACGATGGTTATTCCTTACCTTGCTTTGACTTCTTAAAGGTTTTTACTTGATTAAGGACTCTAACTTTCTGTAGTGCCTTGTAATACATAGAACTACCAGTCTCTGATCTCATATATGAGCCTTCTGCTTAAACAACAATTTTAGCCATATGATATGCAATTAGTATATGTTTATGGAATAAATGTATAAAGATAGCACTAGCATCTCAATTTTAAAAATAAAGTAGCTGAAGCCCTGTGATACTAAGTAACTGGTTAAAGATTTCTTATGAAACCAGTTTATTAATTTGGTGGGGTTCAGATATAATTCATTAATTTCTGCAGTCACTAACTTCCAACACATTCTACTGAAATTTCCTCACCCATACATTGATATTATGTGAGGCAGATATGATGATTTTTCATTTGGGTCAAGTTAATCAATGTTCCTTCTAAATCAGTTGGTTCATGTTCGCCTTCTCTCGAATGCTAGCCAGGTCCGAGCCTGAGAGACCTGAAATTGTAGAGGAATCATGCTATTTTCTTTTTTTCCTCTTACTCCTCTCTTCTGGTCCTGGCTTCTCCATTGTTGGGGCAAGAAGGAGAGATTAGAGAAAAGAGGCAAACGCATGATTAACACAAGTTCCTATCTGTGCCCTCTGCATATTGTCACTATTAGTTTCTCTCTCCTGCCTCTCTCATGGCTTACACGTGGCTCACAGAAAAAAATGTTCTTGTTTTGCTGCTGCTTGTCATTCAGCTAGAGGCTACCTGTTTTGGCAGGCTCTCACTAGATTAGTAGAGGTGCCATTAGTTTGGGTGCCAGAAAGTTGACTCAGTCTTGGTTATTGTCAACGGTGTTTACTTTACCCATGGAAAGGTCACTCACCCTTCCCATGCCAAACTGTTATGCAGGCTGCTTTGCTGCTAAGCTACCCTTCAGCCTGCCATTTCAGTCTAACTTATTTCCTCTTCTCAGCTTGGCAGAAGGAGAAGATCAGCAAGCCCGCTGCATAAGCAGACTTCCAAATTGGTATCCCTTTCTTCAGCAGCCCCCTTCACTAGACGCGATTCTTTTTGGTATGCCTTCTTAACTTAGCTTGGCTTCTGGGAGAGAGGCAACCCTCCTCATTTCCAAATAATCTCTCAGCAAGAACATTACACTCCAGAGAACTCCTCCAATTTCCCTTTTCCTCATAGCTCTGCTCATAGACTGGAGGAGTACTGTCTGCTGATGGTAGCAGGGCTCGCTCTGCCAACTTAGCAGGTTTTGGGGAGATGGATCTGAAAGCTCCTTAAGGCACTTTAGAATGTGAGCACACCAAAGAATTTCACCTTCAAATCTTTATCCCCTTTACAAGACCACACCAAAATTTCCTTTTGACATTCTATTAGAGAATATGGCACCTAAATAGTAATATATATAAATCCATTCTTCTGAAATAATTGACTATTTTAACATCAACATAGTATGCCCAGAGTAAATCAATGTAGGGCTAGTAAGGAAACATTCAAAATATCAGTTTCTTCCTGATATGAGTGTTGTACCTTAAGCCTTGTAAGTCTTTTCCTACTTATTATAACAAAGTTTCACAGAATACTGCATGAGATTTGGGCTCTGTAAAACACTATCTGCTGCTAGTTTTGCAAACTAAATTGTTTTCTTTGGTCCTTGGATTCCTGCACTGATGTTGATTGTGTCTGTCCTACCTCACAATGATGTTGAATAAATCAATGAACACTAGGAAGGCCTGGATTAACATCTGTTCTATAATATGAGTGGGGATATAGGTTATCCCACTAATCTGGGAAATGGTCACAAGGATTTTTGCATTTTATACTTTAATTACAATGCTATTGATCACAATGAGAAGGGCATATTCTTGAATACATTGAAATAAATTTATTTCTCAAATTTCTTTGGTTGAGCTCATGCACACTCGGTTCCATTGTATGCACAACAGTTAAAGTTTAACTTAAAGCAAAATTGTTGGCAAAATGCTTATGCAACAAAGCTATGCCCATGGTTAGCTCATATCAGTTAATGGAACATGTACATTATAATGCACATTTTAAGAAATCTCATTTTGTAGAGAATACTTTCATAATTGCAAGATAGTAGTCAAAAGTATTCAGTTCATTGGCTATAAAATGGACAATCTCATCTTAATATGTATGATACTCATTGTTCTCACATCCTCTTGATCTGCCATTTCATTTCCCAAAGGAAACATTCAAGTGGTAGGTTTATTATTTTTCTTAAATGTAGAGGACATTTAAGCTAATATCTTATGGAGACATTACCATGGTATAGTGGAAAACTGAAATTCACTTGATAAAACAGAAGTATTCAAGAACATTCTCATAAAATGACTACAGTGCTTGTTTTTAAACTAAATGAGAGATCATTTGAATAATGTCTAATAGTCTTTCAAAATCAACAGGAAAGAGGGTCTCCAATACTTTTGTCTTGCCTATAGTGCTGATGGTCACATAACTATATAGCATTATAAGTGAAGGAAATACAGTGATGTGATTTAATTATGCATGCCTATAGGAGTAAAGGATAGATGGCTATGAGCAGTTACACCATGCTAATTTTGGTTCATTGCAAAGGTGTATTGACTCTTCTTGCATTCTTTGAAAATGTGATAAGTCTTACAAAGGAAAAGGAACACCAATGGAGGAAATACTGAGGCTAATCATTGCGAGTTTTTTAATCGACAAACTATTTCAGTGATATTCTACTAGCCATCATGAATTCCTCTTAATGTAATCCTTTCAGTAAAGCCTGTCCTTTAAGCACATTACGACGATATGTCAATTAACCACTCAAGATCTAACTATAAATAGTAAATTATATTTTAACTTCAAATACTTTTTCAGTTTAAAAGTTGTTGATGAAACGAATTTGAAATTATGAGGCATAATTCTGCAAAAACACCAAATACAACTCTCAGAATGCAACTATCAGGATGTAAACACTGCTCCTCAGAGAACAAAATTAGATACTTAGAGAGCATTTGAAATTTAAAAGTGCTACCTATTCATCAGCTCCACTACAGTACAATTTAGTCAGTTAAGGCCATTTGTTCAGCAGTTTCTCCAGTTTGGAAGTTAAAAAATAAAATATTTTGTACAATGAAGAGAAAAATATTTTTAGTCAAATATATACAAAGATTGGCATATTACGATAGGTATACATACTGTTTTTAGAGTTTGTGTTTTCTTCACTTCAGGTTCTTTCAGTTGATATCTGATTGGTAAGTACCTAGAACTAATTGATAGGTTAGGCAAATCTCACAGGAAATGGGACAGTGATTTGTATCAGGAATGGATGATTATGCAAATATGGCATTTGTGCCCAGTTTTTAATCAATCCCATCTTCCTGCTGAAAGACTCTGAAATTCACTTGGAGACCCAGGATGAGATATCACAACCACAAAACTCATTTGTTCTTATAATTTTTTTGTTTTGTTTTTTCTTGCTCTGTTGGACAAAAACTTGCTTTTAAAAAATCAAATTATTTTAGTCAGTTCTATTAAGACACAACATGACTTAAAGGAAATCTAATTACAATTCCATCATTTATGTAATCAACTTATAGTTTTATCAAATAATATTTTTCTGAAACATAAATAGCTCAGCAGTACAAAGGCAATATATGTTATTTCTCTCTCTTAAAAAAAATCCCACAGAGTGATCTTCAAAGCAGACAATTCCAGCATGTGAACTTTGAGGTTGGAGGGCAGTAAAATATCCTCACAAATATCATTGTCTTCATCCGGGCAAAGAGAACCAGGGCAGAAATGATGCTAGATGAATAGGAACACTGTAATCATGAGAAATTTGGAGAGGGAGCAATATCTTTATCCCAAATGATCGTTATCCTGGTTTACCTATGAGCAATTGACTATGATCAGAGACATAGGTAGAATCATTATGGATGGTGTTCATAAAACATGTCCAAAAACGTGCTTGATATACAAGGGCTGCCCAGAGAGTACCAAGCCATTGTTAATATAACCAGATTGGTTACATGGCTGGATACTTTGCAGACAGCCCTTCTATGTTCAGTGATGCCAGAATTCCCTTACCTGTCACCTCCTTTGACTTTGAAAGTACACCCAAAGCAAATTTCACATGAGCTGAGCTCTGATTTACCCTAACTTGCAATGCGAAGATGTAAGTAATGACTGATGATTCAAGTTTGCTGCACTTACCTGTGTTACAGGATGACTGCAACAAAAATAGTTGATCTGTAGAAGGGATATGAAAACTCTCCCCGGATATGGCCTTTCTTTTTCTAGTTGTCATTGTGGGAGCAAAGCATCTGTATTTCATTTCAGAGTACTGAATTATCCTGAGGGCAGCCTCCTCCTGGCCAGTTAGTTCTGAATAAAAATTCTATGTAAGTACATTTCATTATATTTCAACTATTATGGCAACAGTAGTAAGTTTAGAATTTGACTTTCATGTATCCAGTGGACTGTTTACTTTATGTAGTATAATGCTATTTGTAGATACATTGTCTATGTGCATGTGTATGTGTGTGTGTGTATATATTTATATATGTATATATATTTCAGATGAAAAGAAATAAAACATAAACTACTTCATTTAGGGACCTATAAAATCATACCCAAGTAATTCACTTATGCTTTAGCAGGTAGAGCAGTCTATGGCTTTACAATGAAGAGGCTATACCCCATAAAACAATCCTATTTCTAGTGAGGGTAATGTAATGAACCATAGAATATCTATTGATGTAACTACTTTTGCCTACTTCATCAAATTAAACTGAGCCTATTTAAAGCTTTGCAAACCTAGTAAGACATAGTTTCTTTTAAATTCTTAGTTCAACATATGAGAAAAGTCATGGTCCGTGAAAAATCTCGGAAAGCTGTAAAAAGGTGTACATTCCTAAAAACATTTTTAAACTCATGATGAAGAATTTTCTAATGTGAGCTTCAGGAAATTTGCTGTTCTTAAGTATAGTATTAGCTTCTGCCATTTGGGCTGAAACCTTTCTCAAAACAATTTAGCTATCCATAGAGAACCAAAGGGATCCTAATATCTCTTTTACTGGTCTCATAAGGTCAGAGATAATAATACATGGACATGATCAATGTGCTTTGAATGACACTTGGATGTGATCAAACCATGGAGTATATAACTATGTGGTAAGAAAGGTAGATTCTGGAAGTCCTGCATAATCTCCATCTCAGTCTCTGTGAACCTTCACTCATGGATAGTGAACTATTTTCCAGCTGAATTGTTTTAATATACCAATTGCATCTAGCATAGCGCTCATCTCTTATAAAACCTTTAACAAATGTGTTTTAATCACTAAACGGGGAAGTAAATCTCCCTCTGCTTATGCAGGGTACACTTGTGATGTTATACCTGCTCCATATTGTGGTAACAAGTAATCATTCCCAAATATGAACATGGCCATCCCCTGTTTCGTCACAGGACACTAATTCCATGTGTTTGAAATAAGTATTTATTTATTATCACCAAATATCTCTTCAGTTAGTTTCCTTTTTTACTTCTATTGCTAATTTGTTATGCTGGCCCAAAACTTACTATGTTATTAAAAAAAAACAACTCTCTCCTATAGCAACATAATTATTGATAATAGAGCCACAGAGTATTTGGCAGTGCATTGATTCATAGGTTCAGATTTGAATTTAAACCTTTTGCTAAGTCTTTTGGAATGCAACTTTCAATTTGTTCACCTCTGAAGAAGTGTAGACTGCTTGTTCACTGAGTTTAATAGCGTCAGAACTAGAATTCATGTGTCCTCATGTTGCATTGTGAATAGCATGCGCTGTATGGCCTATACAGATGGCCCTCAATTTAAGATGGTTCAAGTTATTTTTTGACTTTACTATGGTGTGAAAATGATAGGCATTCAGTAGAATCCATAATTCAAGTACCTATGCAACCATTCTGTTTTTCACTTTTAGTGTGGTATTCAATATATCACATGGGGTATTCAACACCTTATTATAAAATAGGCTTTGTGTTAGATGATTTTGCCTAAAAATATGCTAAGGTTTACATAATATTAGCTGAGCATGTTTAATGTAGGCTATGATAAGCTATGATGTTGGGTAGGTTTGACTTATGACATTTTCAATTTATGATGGGTTTATCAGGATGTAACCCTATTATAAGTTGAAGAGTACCTGTAATTACCCTGACTGCATATGTCTTTAATAAGGTTGTAGTCAATGAGGCAGAAATGTACACACTAGCCTGCAAGTCATCCAACCTCACAGAGCAGTCACTTTCTTATTTCTGGAGAGATTTTAGTGTTGCTTCAATATAGATGTTTCTCTAAAGTTTTTAAATCCCTGTTATTATATACAAAGTTCCCTGTGTATGGAAATGTGTGATGTTCCTAGAATCAATCAGAATCTTTAGGAAGTTCAAAAACAATTCTTAATTAAGCATGTGGCTTTGGAATCAGATTTTATGAGTTTGAATTCTAGCTCTATCATCAAACTATGCACAAGCTCAAACAAGTTTCTTAACATCTTTAAGCCTCAGTTTCCTTACCAGTAATGTGGAGAGAATTGTAGCTTCTAAATCAAAAGGGTTCTTTTGAAGATTAATTCAGATATTCCATGTTAGGCATGTAAAATAGAGCTTAACAGATAATTAGTACACAGTTGATGTGAAGCATTATTGCTAGTTCACTGATTAAAGTGTTGTTCCAATGCAGCCTATGTTTTATAATTTATGTGGTGCTACTCTAGATTTTTCATATTTATTGATAATTGTGGTATATCAAATTATCACTAAAATTAAAATTAACCTTATATATACTTTTCCTCTTAAAGTATATTTACTTCTTAAGTTAGACTTTAAAACATAGCTTTAGTATGGTTGTAAAACTCCTCTGAACTTTATTTTTTATAGTAAAATTCCCATTTTAAAAGTTTAAAGTAATTGATTTTTCCATTTTATTAATGCATTGTTTGAGTTAGTAACAAATAAAAAAGGAAACTCAATTATTTTGATCTTTAATTCATATATATATGTATAAGGGAATGAAAATGGATTTCTACTTCTAATAATTTTGCCTAGGAAAAATGGGAAGCTTGCTATTCTTGGAAGATATACCATCTTTAATGAATTGATTTTGGCCCATATGGTGGCTAGGATGACATGACTATTAATGTCATCTCTGATAAATTGGCTGCCCCATTTCAGAACTTTCTATGGTATTTGCTCCAGCCAAAGACTTCTAGGAATAGGAGGGCTGTACAGAAAGGATTGAGCCATTGTAAATATAACGAGAATGGTCTATATTTATATATACCTGCAATTGAACAAGTTGGCTGTATTGTTCATTGCAGCGAGGAACCATGGAGCAGCTCCATAGGAAGGTGTTAGGAAGACTTACATGATCTATGCTCATCTTGGGTTACTTGAGGGAGTGTTTGAGGCAGCACATCTTTGCTCTGGATTGGATATTATCAGGAAGCAAAAGTAATGCTATGACCAGGTATTTTAATAAGCCTTATCAAGAAGGGGAGAAACTAGATTGAAACTAAAGTGTAATTGGTACAGAAATGCAATCCTTCATATTGGCTAGGATAGGCAGATGTTGGTCAATTATTTGATTTGGAAAAAGATTCTGTTTTTGTCCATGTTCAAAAGTGGTTATGGAGTAGTGCTGTTTTTGTCATGCTCCATCATGGTCACAGAGTGACCTTGTCTGATGTTGATGTTCTGTGAAGTTGTTTATTTCAACAGGAAAACACCACAGTCTGGCTGTGAGGGACAGAAAGCAGTCAGGCACTGCTTTTCTCTTTCTCAGTGTGTTCATAACATACATAGTCAGTAAATAATGGCAAATAAAACCAATATCGATTTAATGGTGGCTAAGAGACAGAACTACACTGGGAGCTTCAAATATATGACCACATTATACTTCCCTGGAGTCTTAGTTTTATAAGGCAAGAATGTTATCCTTATTTGTTGCTGAGGGACCAGGACTTGGAGAGATGAAGTGACTTACCTAAAGTCACACACTTTGGAAGGATGAGATCTCAAAACATTCTTTCTCCAAAAGTCATTGTTTCCCCTCGGACATACTTCCTTCATGTGTTTCAGTTAGCAAGCTGCAGAGAGAGGGTGGGCACACACCTTTCACACAAAACAACTTGGACGATTCTCTTCAAAACTGTACTGTATCTATTGTGGAAATAAGGGCTCCTATTTAAAACCATTCTAGCTCTCTTTTAGAATCTACTTGCTCTGCTTTAGGTGTTGTTATAATAAACTTACTACCTCTAGTCCCAACTCATAGAAAATAGATACTGAAAACCAAAATGAGAGCTTGAGGAGGGAATGTTTCTGCCTATCAACCACACTGCAAGTAGAGAGAGTATAGAACAAAAAGGCCTATTTAACTGACATGTAAAATCAAAGACCAAATCAGTTTGGAATCACTGAATATAAAAACAGTCTAATCAATCTCTGAGGCCGTTAATGTATGAATACAATAAAACTCTTATTATAGTCATCATGGTAATCCTAAATTTTTAGAAAAATGTAAAATAATATTCATCTTATTCAGTTTATGGAGACATTACGCTTAATACAGTATATTTTAAAAGTATGAACTACAACAAATTGGTTGCTAAATAGGTAAAATTCTATAATTTAGAGAATTTCTACTTGTAACTTCTCTCACTTTGCCAGGTAAAACTGGCATTATGTTAATATTATTAATGTTACTAAAACTGGGAACCAAGTAACCTTATCACTATTTTACAACTCGATTAGAATTTTGTCTTCATTCAGGAGATGTGTTTAAATGACATAGGTGGTCAGTAAAGAGAGTTTAAAAATAATAACATAATGCAAACAAAAGTGAAAAAATGGCTAATATAATAGTTTCCTTAAGGCAAGATGAAATTGGTATAAACTGAAGAAAGATTATATTAGACCTTAAAATATCACATGAAGATAATGCTACTCATAATAGTCCCAGAAGATTTATATTAGGAAAGTGAGTTATATGAGCCAGTGAATGGTTTGGACTAGAGGTGGTAAATTGTCAGCCTATAAAAAAATACAGCTTGTGGGCCCATTTTGTTTAGTCTGCAGGGTATTTGATCCACTCAGGGATTTTTGGAAAAACATAATCTGATTTCTGCAAAGATAAACAAAGAGCCAGCATGAAGGTGATAGAGACATCTGTGTGTTCCACCTTTCTGTATGACATAATCAGCTGGAGCTAAGAAGCAGCTGCCTTTTATGGGGTTGTGGTCAAGCAAGTTCAAACACCTGGTACTTTGTAGCCCTTTGCACCAAGTCCCTGCAGACATTTGGGTGTGTTTATGGTCCTAGTAAGGATGTTTACTTGGATTTTCTTATTTCTGTGATTCTTTGTGTTCATCAGTATGTTTCTCTTATCCTCACTGACTTTTTATGCATGACTTGATCTTATCTGTGTGTGTGGGTATATGTGGCCAAAAAGATTTTCAGAACCTGAGTATGTGTTTTATCAAATATATATATTTTTAACAAGGAAGCTTTCATTTTATAATTAGTATGTCAGTGATATCTATTTTTTGCAAAAGCCTGGCAAATGCATCGGACTTTGGTTCAACTATTCGCATTATCAATGTATAGATTAGTTTTATTTTTAAATCTGAAAGTTAAAATTGGATTTAAATTATTATAGTTTCACTTCAAAACATAGGGACAAAATTATGCAATCATACAAAAAATTAATGTTCATTTATCTTCCTCAGTATACTTTTCTGGCTTTTTTATTTACTCTATGTAAGAGAGATTACTGGCCTCATAGTGCTTGAGAAGCATCACAAATCATATTTAGACAGATCTCCTCATTAGTAGAGTTCTTGATGTATTTATTAAACAGAGAATATAAATTACATTTTATATGAATGTCATTAAGTCTCCAATCCATATTTTAGTTGCTACTTTTGTAACTGTAAATACTAATTTTGCAGATACAAAGGCTACATCACAATTCTATTAGTTGTGAAATTTTACTGGTAATGAGATATGATTATCCATTACGATACAGTCCACCTGTGAACACAAATTACACTATTGTGAGTAATAGCCTACAATAATAAGTTTCTCATAGTCATTTGCTTAAAATATGAGATGATTTAAAAGTTTTCATTTGACTGTGTCCCAACTTTGCATATTTCATTTTGCTTGGGACCTTAGATACTGAATGCCTTAATTCTTTGTATATATTATTATGGTCCTCCTCAAGTAAAATGGAATATTCCAAAGGCTCTATTTTGTAGTTTAAATGTTAAACTATAGATCCATTTATTTGCTACTAAAATTATGATATCCATCTTCTAGATTACTACTCTTTATATGAATAATATATATTCTAATTTTTACTTTAATATCTGATACTGCATTTATTCATGATCTTCTATAAAGACTTTCTCTACTAAAATTGACCAACTTCCTTCCAGCTTCCTTTTCTAAGAGGCCACCACTAAGTCCTTTAGGCGCACGCATAGAATCCAAGGCATATCGATTATCCCTTTCTAGAAAGTCACATCTAATAAGATGTAGAACAGATTAGATTTCGCACAGCCTAGCTCCGTGACAATGGCAGGAAAGGATGGATTTTGGAGGTAAGGAGGCTGTAAATGATCTTATTCTACCTGGCCTAATGACTTCGTACAAGGAAAAAGTTATATAATTTAAATACAAAACAAATATATTTATACATGTGAATGTTTTTTCTGGGAGAGAGGAGATATGTGGCCAGTCCTATTTCAGATGATGGAACTAAGCCCCAAAATTGGAAAGAAATAAAAGAAAGCCAGGCATGTTATAATATAGCAGTTGTTACACTTTCAAAAATCTGATTCCTAAATAGAGGATTATATTTTTAAAAGAGAATAGCTTTTAACTACTCTTAAAATTCTAATCTTAATTAGTATTCATGTGTCATAGCCCATTGGAGACTTCTGGGAGGATCTACATTTTGATGATGTAAAGTTGTTTAATCCTAATTCTAATGTGAAATTGATTTCCTTACTCATTTTTCTGGAGATTATCTTTTTCATTTTGTTATTATCTTTCATTCAGAATGACTTTGTTGGTATTCAAAGGAATGTATACAGCACAGGCTTTCTGCCTTCCCTGCTGTCTGTTCAGATATCTTTCAAGAATAATTTTATAGTCCTTAGTTTCCAAACATCATAGGGTTACTTCATGGAGTGAGTTTCCCATCCCTGGAAGTATTCAAGCACAGGTTGAATGACAAGGGGATGAAGGCTTCTACATCAAGTACAGTGTGAGATTTAGGACCTCAAAGATTCAAATCATCCAAGTATATATAAAATATCATTATACTTATCTACAGAGGCAAATGAAAGCCTATTGTAAGTGTTCAACCATTTGTTTTTATATCTCTAATTTGTATATATGTGTACATATTCTTATGGACTGAATGTTTGTGTCATCTCAAAATACATGTCTTAAATAATCCCCAATATGATAGCATCAGGAAATGGAGCCTTTGGGAGACAATTAGGTCATAAGGCTAGAGTCCTCATGAATGGGATTAATGCCCTTATTTAAAAGATCCTAGAGAGCTCTCTAGCTTTCTTTTGACCATGTAAAGATAGAATGAGAATTTGGCAATCTGCAATTCAAAAGGGAGCCCTTCCTAGAACCCAACCATGCTGGCACCCTGATCTCAGACTTCCAGTCTCCAGAATTGTGAAAAAGAAATGTCTTTTTTTCTTAAGCCACTCAGACTATGGTACTTTGTTATAGCAGCCCAAACTGACTAAGACATACAATATACATATCATATATATACATCTTCCTCAACATATTTTATGTCATGAAAGTTACTATTTTCTATGTTTTAAACAGATTAATTACAAAAGAAAAATATTATATATTAATATTTTATCATCATATATATAATTCTTTAAGAGAGCAATTTTACCTTCTTTATCTAAATATTTCTATAATAAAATTCATTTTATAAATTTTAATAACTTTTAAATAGTATAGGTTTAGGAATTTTAACTTTTTTTGGGGGGGACAGAGTTTCACTCTGTCACCCTATGCCCTGGGTAGAGTGCAGTGGTGTCATTGTAGCTTACTACAACCTCAAACTTCTGAGCTCAATTGATCTTCCTGCCTCAGCCTCATGGAGTGCTAGGACCACAGGCATGAGACATCGTGCCCAGTTGAGGAATTTTAACTATTTAATCCAAAATTTTTCTTAACTTAAAAAAAAAGACAATTAGCCTATGGTAATAGGAGACTGAATAGTGCTTATGTTTGATGGGTGGTAGATAATGACTGAGAGAGGGCACAAGTAAGACTTCTGGTGTGCTGAAATTTGGTATGTTTTATTCTTGTTCTTGGTGGAGATTAGAGAATTGTGTTCATTTTATATAAATTCTATAAATTTATATTATGATTTTTTCAGTTGGTGTGCATACAATATACTTACATAAAAAGCAACTAAAAGGTAGACAAATGTCATTTTTTTAGGAATTATTTTATAACAACTATGTCATTCATTGCAACCATGTAATTTATTGGGTTAAAATTTTAATCTCTTTACTTTTAACCATCCAATCCTATATATTCAAAGATAATTTATTGTAGAAAAGATATGATTGTGTCTTTTAAAAATTCACTTGATAATTTTCTTTAATTGGTGTCTTAAGCCATTAACATTTAAAGGAATTATTGATATAGTTCATTTAATATCTAACATGTTCAAAACTATTCTATTATATATTTGTTACCTTCTTCCCTCCTTTTATGCCTTCTCTGATTTTAACATAGCATTTTATTTATTTATTTATTTTTTTGTGGTTTAATGGATGCTTCTTTTTTTTTTAATTCTTTTTTTTTAATTTTTTTTATTTCAGCATATTATGGGGGTACAAATATTACGGTTATGTATATTGCCCACGCCCCCCTCCCCCCTCGAGGCAGAGCCTCAAGCATGACCATACCCCATACGTTGCACATCTTACTCATTATAACATAGCATTTTATATGATCTCATTTTATCTTCTTTTTTAGCATATCAATTATAATTTTTTTTAATTATTTTTGTTGTCTTAGATTTTCTAATATAAATTTTCAACTAATATAATTCCACCTTCAAATCACACTATAATACTTCACACACAGTGTAGGTATCTTATAACAGACTATTCCCAATTCCTCTCCTTTGTTCCTATGGCACTATTGTCATTTATTATTTTAATCCATATGTATAATTACACAATACATTCTCTTCCTTATTATTTTAAGCAGTTATCTTCTAGATCAATTTTAAAAAGAAATATGAAACTTTTTATTTAACCTTTATTCATGCTTCAACACTCTTCACCTATTTATTTTTTTCTCTAAATAACTTATTTTGACATTTTGTTTTTGTCTTAGAAAGCCTTTATTTTGCCTTTAGTTTTGAAGAAAATTTTCACTAGATATAGAAATCTAGGTTTTTTTTTTTCCTTTCAAGAATTTACATATTTTACTATACTCTGTTCTTGCTTGCATAGTTTTTAATGGGAGATTCATTGTAATTCTTAATCCTGTTACTCTATAGGTAAAGTGTTCCCTCCTGCACCAGCTTCTTTCCAGATATTCTGTTTGTTTTTGGTTTGCTGTAGTTTGAGTATAATATGTCTAGGTGTTATGGGGCTTTTGTAATTTTTTTTTTGTTTATTTAGTTTATCATTTGTTTGTTTTTGCTGTTTATCCTCTTTGATGTTCACTGTGCTTTCTATGTCTGTGGTTTGGTTTCTGGTATTTGGGAAAATTCTAAGCCATTCTTACTGCAGAAAGTTATTTTGTTCTGTTCTTTCTATCTTCTTCCTCTTATATTTAAATTATGCATGTTATACTAGTTGAAATTGTCCTGCCATTCTTGGATGTTCTGTTCTGTTTTTGTTTTATTAATTTATTTTTCATTCATTTCTATTTGCATTTTATTATAATTTGGGCAGTATAATAACACAATAATACTTTGAATAATTATTCACTACTTTACTCAAAAACATCCCTACAGATAATATTCTGTCAATTCACATTAAATATGCTCCATGATTTGGTTCCACATTTTTATTTATTTATTCCACAAACTTTTATTGGTTGTACACTAGATATATATGTGACAAGTAAACTGGAGGCTGAGGTTACAAAGATGAATAAATTAGAGTATATATTCTAAAAAGCACATAATTTTGTGAGATAAAATATAGAGCTTTAAAATAATTAAAACATAAACTATAATGAGCATAATAGTAGAAGCCTTTATCAAGTGCCATTGGAGAGCAATCTATGAAAGAACTATCTGACCTCATGTAGATTGTCCTTTGTTAAGCCTTTCATAGAAATGAAATCTAGAAGGGACTCTGAACATTATTTTGGCCAGGAGACTCATTCCAGTCCATTCTTCAAGTTAAATCTCAATTGCTTCTTCCTCTTTTATACCTAAGCACCCCCAGCCACCCTACTCTCCAACACACACATACACGCACAGACAAATTTCAACCCTTCAGCAGAGGCCTGTTCCCCTAATGATAAAATGTTGCCATATTCAATTCATATGATTCCAAGAAAAAAGAAAGAAACATGTGCATTTCCCATTTCCCATTAGGCATTTTGTAATACTGAGCATATTTTGATCAGAAGCAAGTTACAATCCACAGAGACCCATGGCATGTTAGAGACCCAGTTTAAAAACTGCTCCTTCAGACATATTCATACTATCATATATTTATCTAAGTATGTCTTCTCTTTCCTTGGTATTTAACTTTGTTGGCCTGTGTCTCATCTCTTCAACTAGAAAACTAAGTTATTTCAGTGCAATAATCACATTGCATGCTAATTTGTTTTCCCAGGGGCATCTAACATAGCAGCTTATGTCTAGTAGGCAGTGGAAAATTATTTGTGGTTGACTGACAATAGGATTCCATAATTCAGTTTGTGGTCAGGTATTGGTTGAACTTAGGAAAAAAATCATTTAAATTCGCAGGCATCCCTGGCCTGTGGGATATGTCAGGGCTTACCATTTTTCTTCATGAATTTCCTTCTGCTACAGAGCTCATTTTTAAAAAGGAATGGAGTGGGGGAATTGGTGGTGAAGTCATCTTCTCAGCATTATCAATGGGATTCTGAACACTAAATGAGATAAAGCCTAAAGCAGCATTAACGTCACTTAACGTTATATAGCCAAGTTGTATTTGGTAAAATTCAAAGAAAGATGTGCTCCAAAGTGTCTCGAGACATCCATAGTCTAAAAACAATCCCCTCCTATTAGGAGAACTTAACAATACCAACAATAATAGAAAGCATAATCTCTTCCATGTTTATAGCACTTAATGATTTATCTCTAACCCAATATTTTATCCCATTCTTTGTATTAATACTTATTCATGCCATCTAACACTAATCATAGCTTACTATGCAAATCTATTTGCTTTTCCAAACTCTGCTCATGCTATTTCACACTCCCCAAATTTTCTCCTACTTTTTTCATATTCTCAAATTCTAATGTTTTTAAAGATCTAACTTAAATGCCATGACAGTCGTGAAACTCCCTTTTCTTCTGCAATGGGAAGTTATGTCTCTCGCCTCTTGAATTCCACAAGGCACTCAAATATCTATTTCTGTTCCCAGAATGGAGCTTCCAGTGACAGACCTGCACAGTAGACTCTTGTACTGGCCAATAATTTACACACTTTCTACTATTTTTGTTTTCTAACTCTTCTTTGTCTAGCCTTCTAAATATTATTCTTTTGAAGAAATTGAAGGAAAAAGAAGTAACATAACTTTGTCTTCTCTGTGAGCTTTTTTTTGAGACAGAGTCTCACTCTGTTGCCCGGGCTAGAGTGCCATGGCATCAGCCTAGCTCACAGCAACCTCAAACTCCTGGGCTCAAGCAATCCTTCTGTCTCAGCCTCCCGAGTAGCTGGCCACCATCCCCAGCTAATTTTTTCTATTTTAGTAGAGACAGGGTTTCGCTCTTGCTCAGGCTGGTTTCGAACTCCTGACCTTGAGCTATCCTCCCGCCTCGGCTTCCCAGAGTGCTAGGATCTGTGAGCTTTTTAAGGAAATGACGGGAGTCTTTATATCTTCTAGGTACACAGTAATGTGACCTTTCCTATGTAGATGTATATTAAATGAATGATGAAAAGTTAATAAAAATGACTGCATGTTATTTTTTATATTAGAAATCACATATTGTGCTTATAATTCCTTTCATTAATTTATTTACTTCAATTCAATGTAATCACCATGGAATATTATCCTGAAATATGAAAATTTACATGAAATTTCAATTCTTTTATTATTTCATCGATGCCATAAATTTATATGAACTTCATAAAAATAGAAAAGGTTGAAGCTATATATTTATTTCACAGAAGTTATTTTGGTGTCTTACAAAAATTGTATTTAACTTATGAACAGTAAAATTAAAATTCAAAAGAGAAATTCTACAAGCTAAAATACATAAGGAAAAATTTCATATATTAAATTTGCAAGCTTTATGGAAGTTATTTCATTATAAAATTCTTATTGGAATTTAAAAGAATTGAAAGTTAAAGTCGCTGTGGTGAATTTTACTGGAGATCAACATTTTGCCTTTAGTTATCTGGACATAAATTGAGAAAGAGAGCATATGCATTAAGAAGACATTACATTGTTATGTATAAAAGAGCACAGGGTCTTTGCTCCAATGCTTTGATTGCATTTTCTCCTCCTCTTTGTAAATGGCTTAAAATAACATCTTTCTACGTTTTTCTACAGTAGTAGGCTTCTTAGGTTGGTAGGAAAAATAGTCTGAAAGTTCCCTGTTTTCTAAAAGAAAAAGAGTTCTTAACCATATTTAATTGTTTTTACTAAGCCATCAGAAGACCTCTTATTAAAAATTGTTGAACTAGTTGATTTCTTTTTCTCAGGAAGTCCATATTCCCCTTGTAATTTGTGAAGTGGTTGTGAAGTTGGTGAGCATAATTGTTCAACTAGACAGGACTCTAATCAGAATTTAAACTAACCAGGATTAGATAATATTATTTCCTTTTGTATTCTACCTCCTTAATATTGAGATCAACCATCCCTTTATTAACAGTAGAAAATTTGGCAAATAAAATCACTAACTAGCATGTATGCATTTGAGTTTGATTGTTTTCTAACAATAACAGACCTATAAAAAGGCAGGAACATACAATGTTTTGGTTTTTTTTTTTTCCAGCAAAGCAATCAACATTTGAGTGTAAGCATTCTTCTCATTCACATTCTACAGGTTTATGAGATATTTTTGAGCCATGTTAGTTTTTTGCAACATGTAATACATGTTTTTGTTTTCCATTTTCATTATGAACTTGACCCCTTTTGCACCTTGGGATTGACAGTATAATTTCCAAGAACACTGAAGCAAAATGTTTCTGTGTGTGCTTGTTGTTTTTGTATTTTCTATTTGGTTAAGCTTGTGGCTTCTTTGTTTGTGGTTGTTGAATCAAAGTGGAAGCCAAAAAGCTTTTCCTGAAAGTCAGTTGGAAGCTGTTGACAAATCTGTAAGAATTTCAAAGTCAATTAAAAGCTACCCTTGAGTTAACTGTGCTCATTTAGAATATCTTATTTGTGTCATAGACAATTCATAGGGTGAGCAGAAGCTCTCTTCATGCTTCTCTTGCACTCATCTTCAAACTCAATTTTGAGATTTATTTCTCAGTGCAGCAGCATAGCTCTGCTTGCTCTTCTCTAGAGAAATTTAGTCATGACTTCCTCTCAAATCTTCCTAATGATTACCTGAGAATGTTCCTTATGTCAATTTTTAATTCATTATTTTCAAATCAATAGACAACTATAGCTACAATACAAATTCCCTACTTCCATGTAGAACTACTGCACTATGTTCTCATATTCAGTTTTGCTTAACACATTTCTGTGCTATTAGGTTTGCCAAGTTTAAGGCAAGATGCCTAAAAAATTGTATTGAACAGTGGAAACGTTAGTGGTTGATGTTTAAGGATTTAATGGCTGAATAAACTAGCTTATAGCAATTTAAAAATACGTAGTTTTCCTAACTCTGCATTAAGTACTATAAGAGCAACTTGAAGCCTACTGGCATGTTAAAGCATTCTAGGGGCATTGTTGTATGATTATACAATATTCATGTGTTCTTCTTAAATGAATGAGTGGAAAAAGAAGATATAGATTCCTGTCAATATACCACAAAGGCATAATAAAAATGCTAATAGAGATAGTGCAAGCTTTCTCATTATTGCTGATTTTACATTATTTTGCTAAATGAAAAAGAGACCATTCATAGAGCTAATAATTTCTTTGAAAGAAACAACTAACACAAATAAGTATATGAGCAAATTTCTCCATTGAAAAAATCTTCCATTTTCTTTAAGAAAGGGTATTTGAAATTATATTTTCCAAAAACAAATTAGTTAGCAGCATTGTATTACATATGATTTTTCCAAATAGACTTTTATTCATTTAACCATGTTATTAAATTGTCCAATATTCATAATGTTCCACAAATTGCTTTATATTTGAAATGTGATTTTAATTATGTGAAATTACTAAAAAGGGAGTTGAATAGAAAATGTTTTCAGAATAGCTAACTCTTTCTCTTTTATCCTCCTATTTTAATTATTATTTTTTGCCTTCTCATTCATACTGTTTTCCAACTGTTTTAGTGTTACTTTTAAACAGCTGAAGGTGAATGGATTCCCAAAAGCATGGGCATTGTTAGTCCTATTCACCTCTGTGTCACCATAAACTAGAAACAGTGTCAAGCACATAGGAGGTGCTTAATACTAATAAAAAATTGTTGAACAAATGACTGAAGGAAGAAAATCTTAAGACCATCTGCCCAATGATATAAACCTCATTTTCATAAATAAAATTAAACACGAGTAAAAAAATTGAGTTCTTTGTCCTTTGCATGCAGCATAACATTTTGCACAAAGCAGGTACTTAATATTCCATTTATTTGGCCAGCAAAACTGTATTATTTTTATAATTCCAATAAAGATTAAGGCCTGAGTAAATATTGGTGAATGAATAAATAAATAAACATTCAAAGCACCTAGGAAACAGATCATGTTCGTATATTCCTAACTTACCGAAAGAAACTGAGGACTAAACTTAATGTCTTTGCTAGTGTCTCACCATAGTGGAACTGGGAATTGAACCCAATATTTTAACAGAGAGTCCAGTGTTTTTCCCTCTAAGGCAACATTTCCCCAAGATAGTTCAACAGAAGGTGTTTTATGGGAATAAATGTATTACCCCTAAGTATGATAATCTTAAATTCCCTCTTCAGGTGGTACTTTAAAAGTACATAAAATATAATGTACTTTAAGTATACAGTAAGTCCTTGCTTAAGGCTGTCAATGGGTTCTTGGAAACTGTGACTTTTAGTGAAACAATGTATAACAAAACCAATTTTTCCATAGACTAATTGATATAAACAGAAATTAAGTTCCAATGGCATATTTCTGGTTACAGAAATATCACCAAAATTCTAAATATAGACCAAAACACATCTAATATTCAACATTGAAATAAATGGGAGCTATATATTCATTTAAGAAAGATTAATAAAAACAAGTAACATTTACCTGCTTATTCCAGTTCAGGGTCTCAGCTGGCCAGATCCTATCCTGGTAGCTCAGAGTGCAAGGTGAGCACCAGCCCTGTACAGGGTGACACTTCATTGCAGGGTGTACTCACACACCCACACTCACTCACACTGGGACAACGTGTGGACAGGCCAATTAACCTAAGGCATACATCTTTGGGGTGTGGGACAAAACCAGAGTAGAAAACTCAGTCTGACACAGAGAGAATGTGCACAATCACAAAGGCAGCGGCTCTGGCCAGAACTGATATTATTTTCTTATCAATTTTGTAACGAAACAATCTTGAGCAAAACATTATTTGAGGGCTTGTTGTACATTTAAGGATAAGGATAAAATCCACTTTTAAGATTCAAAATATCAAAATTCTTATATTCAAAATTTACAAAATTCTTCTCCAACATGAACACTGTGTCTGCAAAGTCAGATGAGTGAAATTTAAATAAAAAAGTGAATTATTTTCAATTCAATTATTTTGTCCTTGTGCAACCATTTGAAGCTTGTAATAGTCACAGTATATCTTATTTATCATAACTGATTAGAAATATGGAAATTAGTAATATGAAACTAGTAGTTTAAAATCTCTAGACTCTCACTTCTCTTTCACATGTTTATCCAGTCTACTCAGCCTTTGAAAAAAATGTATATATTTACATGTCCTCTGTCATCTCACATTTAGTGGAAAGTTTGGCAAAAATGGTTGAAAAGAAGATATATCATTGATTTTCTCTGATGTTTTAGAGTTGACCTACCTTTTCTGCTCCTCCTACAATATCCTTTCAAGTGTGGACTGAAGTGGATACACACACAATAGATAAATGGATGATAGACAGATTTATATTGACGATGACTAAATTTTACACCAGGTCTCTTTACCTAGGAAATTGTTGAGTACCCAAGTTTGTTACATCTATTATATTTAACCTATGCTGTGTTCACAACTAATACTGTGCAAATCCACCTTATATTTCCCAAATGGGAAGGAACTAACTCGACCATGAATTATTCTACCATGAATTAAATTTTATTTCACATGAATGGGTCTTTTCTCGTTGTATATAATTAAGATGAGGAAAGTTATAATCAAAACAACCAAGAGAACTGCACATGTAGTTAAACTTTGTATTCATTGCTATTCTTCGTGAAACCCCAATTTAGGATCCCATTACCTTATCTGTTTCAAAACATTGTCTTGCTAACCCATTAATTCCTCCTGAATTCATTATTTTCATACTTTTGGTATTTATTAAAACAATGAGACATTTTCTTCCACTACTGTAATAGATTTGGAACTAGAGGAATTTGAAGGTCATTTTACAATGGAGAAAACTAAGACACAGAGTCTCATAGTTCATGAATATTTCTTGTGTATCTACCATGAGGCAGGTACTCTGCTCCACTATGTGCTTGTTCATAGGTCATTCAGATAAGAAAGCCAACACTCCATGACACCCTCACAACATAAATGTGTATTAGTTAACCTAGATCATATGTTTACTCAAAAGCATATGAGCAAACTGTCATGATTTTCCCAATCAAGTGTTTGTTTTCTTATCTTATATACCTAGAGACAAATATCTCAATAATTCTCACTAAATGAAGCCATACAAATTTCAAAGTCCTCAAAATGATAAGTAGTTAGGTGAATCTGAAATTCAACACACATTGGAGAGAGTTTGCCCTCCTGTCTTCTAATAAGTATTCGTGAAGAAGAACATTATAATATAAACAATTACTGGACACTGAGAGCCATTTACTGGCTATTATAACATTCATCTTGTTGCAAAGTATTTTTTATCTGATTAGTATTAACTTCCACTACTCACCTTCTAGTCAAAGTTTGAGTAATGAATGTGGAGCTCAAAATTATGCTCTCAAAATTCTTCATAAGATAAAATTTTAGTTTATGGGTAAATATCCAATGGTTGTTGAATTAAAGTATTTTCCATGAGTGTAATGCTAAGAAATCAGCTCTTTATTGTTTAACTTTAAAACAGGAGGACATAAAATTAAATTTATCAACATTTATTTTGTTTGTTTCTAGGCTGATATGCAAGAATTAAAATTTATTTCCAAGGATACACATTTCGATTTCTGTGTGAAAGAGGAATATCTGTTACAAAACTACTTTTAATGTCTTAATTCTTTAAATGGCTTAATTCTTTTCCTTAAAGGAAATCAAACAAAATTGTTTTTAACCACTAATTGATAAAATGGCCCATTGGTAGCCTTGACAAGATAATCTCTTATGTTTTTTAACAGGATTTTGTGTTTGAGATATTAATCCAACTACTCTTTTATTAAATTAAAGAGGCTATTATGCCAAATATAGTCATTATTTATTTCCTATTTTAGTACTAAGTTTGGGTTTGTAATAGGAATTACTGAATTTATTCCCTTGATACAACCTTTTGGTACTACTTCTCAAGACATGCTTCACAATAACTCTTTTCCTTCAATTACTGCTCAACAAAATTAAATAAATAATGTCTTATTTTTCTAATATGTAGCTACAAAAATTGGTGCATAGCATTGCTTTGCATTAGCAAAATGTAGATTTTCACAAACAACATACTTTTGAAGACTTAAGGAGACATAGAGGGAAATCTGATAAAAAGTATTAATACATTTAAAAAAATCCAGGTAATATTGTTTGATTATTCTGATTTAATTATAAAAGAAAATTAAAGAAAAATTCATGAATGAACAAGATAAAGACAATAAATATTGAAAAAAAATTACCATCAATCAATCAATTTTATGAAAGCAAAAGACTGGTCTATAAAGAGAAGGCACAAATGTAATATGTATTGATCTTAGCAAAGCACTTGATTATGCTCATAATTAATTGAATTGAATTATTTTCTTGAATACCAAAACTATTGCCTATATTGAAAACCAGATGAAGGATTAAATAACATCACATCAAGTTGAAGAATATGGTCCGAGTTGTGTTATTATAAATGCCTTTATTTAAATTTCCCTCAGAATTCTGACACAGAGAGTAAATTATGAATATGCTTACTTTATGGACACTCTGAAATATGAAATTATTTCTTTATATCTTGAACTCTCCTATCCTATTTAGAAAATGCACAGATACTTTTCTACTGTGCAATGCACTGTAGAGTTGCAAGATTGATTTCATTCTACAAGCCTCCATTTTCTGTTATGTGAAATCAAACAAATTTGGGTGGATAAACTAGAAGGTCTCTCAGTCTTTGAATCTGGTCTGCATATGACTTCTCAGATAAACATATTAAAACTTTACTTAATGATTTAAATTACTAAAAAAATATAATTTTAAAACTATATATCAAGATTTTGTTACTAAACCACATGACCAACTCTAAAAGGAAACATCACTATTTAGTGGAGAAATTTTAATCATTTTTAGAAAAATAAAATTATAGCCTATCTACATGTCTGAGTAAATTTTGAGAGAATATTATTTCCTTGTATGTAAAGACCATAGATATTGGCAATTAATAAGCTAATTCAAATATTTAGTAACTGTTATACCAAATACCAGTAAAACATAAACATATGAACTAAGAACTGACAACAAATAAAATTCCAACAATACTTAAATTTTTGTGATGAGAAAACCCACAAAAAATCATTGTCTAAGTCATCAAAATATCCATATAACGAATATGGAATTTATTCTCCTAATTTTATAAAATAATTCACAGTGTAAAAATATCCCCAAAGTATTGAAAAATCTAAAATACTTGGACAGTATAAAACTAAAATGTATATTTATATACTTTAAAACCCCTACAGCTAGATGACTTATAAAGTAACTTTTATAAAATAGTCACTACTTCTTTAATTTTTCATAGTTCTTTATTTCAACAGTACTACATTGTTTTAAACATATATTTGCTGATTCATAAATTTATTCATCAAATATTTATTGAGCTTATTCTCTTAGTACTTTGTACTAGGTACTGTGTTAAATATGGCACACAGAACAAATATAAACCCTACTTTCCAAGTGTATACTTTCATAGAGACACAGATTGTACATATTGTGCATACCAATAATTATGCTACCTAGTGGTCATTTCTATAGTGGATGTCTTCAGGATTTGGGAGCTATGGTAGATTGAGTAACGGCCTCTAAATATGTCCATATCCTAATTCCTGGAATCTGTAAATATTTCACTTATACAGGAGATTTGCAGATGTGATTAAATTAAGGATGTTGAGATGGGGAGATTATCCTGGATTAGAAGGATGTCTCCAATCTAATCACGTTATTCTTAAAAGTGGAGAACCTTTTTAGGCTATGATTGGAGAAAGATAGGTTTTGTTACAGCAGCAATAGAATACTAATTCAGTAACATAGAAGAAGGAAGACTTAAATATGCTTGAGTCAGGTAAAGCTTCACAGAGAAGGACCCTGTCTGAAATTTACAGATGATTAGAAATTTACTAGGCAGACAAGTTGGAAGAGCTATCCAGATGGAGGAAACAGCATTTACAAAGGCACAGAGGAGTTAAATTATGTGTTACGATAACTCCCAATCGTTCAGAATTGTTAAATAATAAAATGTGAGATGGAATGAAAGGAGAAATAATTTATGTTTGGAGATTCAGCTGATACTCTGAGATTCCAAATGTAAATCTTGGAAAAGTTAATCTACATGTATTACTTTAATCTGTTGCCTACCCTAAAGCTACTATTTACTATGTATTCCTGGTATGACTCAAGTATTCTTATCTCATTCACTCATTGGCATTACTACTATTAATAGAAAGGTAACTAAATGTTACATTTAAATATATTCAAAGCATTGCACAAATTGGCCTTTTTAAATTTAACCCATTCATCTTAATGCCTTTTTATAGTTCAAAGGAGAAACAAGTACAGAAATTTCTGAGCTTTCTGGCTGTTATAACAGGAATACAAAGAGACTGATTGACAGCTGTTGTGATGTGAAAGGAGTGCCAAATGTTAATAAGACTTTTGTTGCGAATAATATAAAAACTATTTTAATTAACTTGAGTTAAAAAGTGGATTAAATTGTTCTCCTCAAGCATTCAACTATAACAATAAACTTGCAGCTTCTGAATTATGATTTTTGCTAATACCATTTAAATAAATCTTATAGCAGTAATTCCACTGTGTAATAATTTTAAGAGCTACTTATTTTTTGCTAGTATTCAGTTTATTAAAGATGTGCTACAATTCTGAAACTGGAATATATTCCATCTTTGCTTATCAAAAGATTATTTGAGATAGGGAAATTATGCTAAATGTTCTATAAAATTATACAAGACCAATTTATCTATAATATAAAATATCCATTCCAAAAAGTTTGCAGATAATCCTACACATAAAAGTTTAGAGGTTAGCTACACAAATTTATTTTAGTATTTTTTCTGAGAAATGATTATATGTAAATGTTAATGTGAAGAAATATTCTAGAAACATTCTTCTTTTCCCTTCTATTACCATTGGGAATTATGATTTATGGTAAATGGTTTGGACCTTATGTTTATTGAGTACAAATATAGATTCAACAGGACACTAGACATTGCCCTAAGATAATTATGTTGTGATTTTTTTAAAAAAATAAACCCAATTAATCTCAGAGATTTTAATAGTGTTGGTTTTTCTAAGGTGAATATGTTTTCATTTTGTGATTAATTAGTGTCATTATAACTTAGCTGCCCTGATTAAACATCTGTTTAAATACCATACTGAAATAATTAATTTATATGTGTATAATAATTTATATAAATCCATATATAAATTATCTATATAAAATATAGGTTTCAAAATAGAGCTTGTAAATATATTTAGAAAATAGTTATGAATATTTCATCTGTATAATAGCTATAAAAATGATAAAAAATAGTTATGGATATATATATCTATATATTGTCTATCTCTCTATGTATATCTAGCTATCTATGATTACACACTGTCTACCCCCTGACACAAATAGGTTATTAACATTTGACATATAGTTCTCTTCACACTATGATTTGATTTATTATATTACTTTGGAGCAATAATCATTAAGTTAAAATTCACCTTTTGAAATCTTTAATCTTCTGTGTCTGTGGGGCCATGTGAAAAACACTTTAAAATGCTTGTAGTGCTAGAAATCCCTATCTTAAACAGTTTCAGAAGCAAAAGAACATTTTATTCTTTCATCTAACAAATATTTATTGTCTATCTTATGCTAGACATTGTTCAAGGCATTTGAAATACATCAGTGAATAAAACATTCAATGAACCCTGTGCTTATAGATCCTTATGTTTTATGAAGGATCAAAGGTCAATAAAATACAAACATAAAATTCATTAAATGATATAGTGTGTACAGTGAGAAACTACTACCTATGGACCAAAGCAGTCCTGCCACCTGTTTTTGTGTGGCCTATGAGCTAAGATTTTTAAAAAACATTTTTAAATAGTTGAAAAAGTCACAAGATCTTGTGATGTGAAAGTTATATGAAATTAAAATTCCTGTATTCATAAATAAAGTTTTATTCACACATAGCCATGGCCATTGGCTTGAGCATTGTTTATAGCTACTTTTGCACTACAACAGGAAAATTAAGTAGTTGAGACAGACACAGAACATACGGTTCCCACAGCTTGAATTTTTTGCTATCTAGTCCTTTATGGAAAGTTTGTCAACCCCTACATTAAATAACTTAGTAATACTTTACCTCTCTACCATAATATTAATAGTACTTATAGATAGATGCATTGATATCCAGATCTCAGTTCATTAATACATTATTTCACTAAAAGCTTTTCCAAATTAAAATTTAAACATGGGGCATTTGCTAATAAGCAATATAAAGAGGGCCTGTTAGGTCTCCTAAGTGTCTTCATTAATAGATATTATACATTACTGGCATGTAAATGCAGAATTCAAAATATTATTTGCATTAAACTAACAATAATAGAGTACCCATGTACCAGATGTTTTAGCTACATTATCAAATCAAGTTCTCAAAGCAACCCACTGAAATAAGGTATTTCTATTCCCATTTTATAGACAAAGACAACTGAGATGCAGGAAATTTGAGTGACTTCTCTAAGATCAGATCAGACCTGTTTAGTGTTTGAGCCTTAATTAAACCCCCATCTCTTGACTCTAAATCCAGTGTTATTCCTTCTGTCCTAGAGTTACCTCTAAGTCATGCATTATATGGAGTACTGGTTTTACAGCTCCATACCATAGCTTAGCAATCAAGCAACACTGCAATTTAAGTGTTATCCGCAATTTGGGTTGAAACAGTGTGGATTACCATCTAAAGCCAGAAAATGAAGTGAATAAATCAAGATTAATTTATTGTCCAGACAGTGTAAATAGGAATGTTTCCCACTTAGTGATTTAGACTGCTTTTTTCATAATAACAATGTATAAACTTGATAAGACTCAAACCTAATCATAGATTTTTTATGTTTACTTGCTCGGAGACATCAGTTACTT
This sequence comes from Cheirogaleus medius, assembly GCA_008086735.1. Taxonomy (NCBI): domain Eukaryota; kingdom Metazoa; phylum Chordata; class Mammalia; order Primates; family Cheirogaleidae; genus Cheirogaleus; species Cheirogaleus medius. Next base: position 19,715,913 of record VBSM01000605.1, on the reverse strand, counting down.
AGTATTCAATTTTGTATACCAAATTTTAAAATGGATTGGGGAATGGGTGAGGCAATAATGGAACAGGTAAGAGATTGTAAGGTTAACTAAGAGGAAAGATCAAAGGTAGGGAGAACAGAACTGATTTTATCAAGGACAAGAGCTTTGATAACTTCAGATGAAAATGAGTGGTGGGCTGAGGTAAAAATAGGAAACTCAGATAAACAGGCTTTGTTATAAAGGAAACCTACCAAAGACCATTTTTACTCTTGAAAGAACAGGCTGAGAAGGAAGGCTGAGATTAGGTTTATTTGAGAGTTTAAATAGTAGGACGAGGGTTTAGTGACTCTTCATTTTTAGGAAACTTTAAATATATTTCTTATTATGTATGTATCTCATCTAAGGATGAGATAATAATCCACAAAAAAAATTTCTGTTTTGAATTTTTCTTGGTCCTATTTTTCTAACTCTGTTTCTATTTTGTTCCTATTTTATTCTATAAATAGGACTTAGAAGCCAAATCAAATTATTAATGAAATGAATTGGAGGGTCAGTCACTCATTAATTCAAAAATATTTCTTGAGTTCCTTTTATTGGGTCAGATACTATGTTAATTTGAGAATGTAGTAATACAAGCCACCATAGTTTCTTTCCTTTTTCAGCTCATGTTTGATTGTGGAGACAGATAGTAAACTACTTGTTACATAATTGATTATATAGTTAAGATTATTAAAAATTTTATGAAGGGGAAGTATAGGGTACATTGAAAGCATAAGAGGGAATTGATCTAGTCAGGGCTAGATTTTTTAGGACGTAATTTTTAGGCTAAGAAATTAAAGATGAGTAGGGGTGTCTTAGTCTCTTTGGATTGCTATAACAAACTACCTTAGACTGAATAACTTAGAAACAATGAAAATTTATTTCTCACCATTTTGGAGACTAGGAAGTCCAAGATCAAGGCATCAGTTTCTGGTGAGGGCCCACTTTCTGATTCGTAGATGGTGCCCTCGAGTTGCATCCTCACAGGGCAGATGGAGCAGAAATCTCTCAGAGGCCTTTTTTATAAGGGCATAAATCCCATTCATAAGTGCTTTGCCCTCATGACCTTATCATATCCCAAAGGCCCCACCTAATCCCCTTCACATTAGGGATTAGGTTTCAACATATGATTTTGGGCGGACACAAACATTCAGACCATAGCAAGGGGTTTCTCTCTAAATGGAACTGGAATATGTGGCAGGGGAAGTAATATTCAAATAAGCCCTAAAGCTGGAAGGGGAGGAATGCACCTGTTCAAAGAAATGAAGGAAAATGAGTTATGGATGGTGGAGAATGAGGGGTAGAGAAGAAAAACATGAAGCTGAGGAGCTAGGGCTGAGACCATATATGCCCTTTGACAACATGTTCATGATTTAAAATGTTTTCTCCTTCCAACAATTTGAATTAATTAAGAAATTTTAAACAAAAGCATGATTTTTAAAAGATTTCAAATGGAATACTCCAGAGAGTGGAGTGATTGGACGAAGCCCAGTATGGATGTGAAAGACTGGTTAGAAAATAATTAATGTGGTACAAGTGGAGATAAAATAAAGAAGCTGGTGGTAGAGCCAGGAAAAGAAGATAGATGTGAGACATATTTAGAAAATAGAATTGCGTGTATCTATTCATTAACTGGATATAGGAAGTGAAGAAGTTTAAGAATGATTGTAGCTTCCATGACTAGATGAATGAATTCACTATGACTGAGACAGGACACTGGCTGAGGACAAGGATTTTGTACGTAATATTATATTATGAGTAGGGCTTTGCAATATTGAGCTTGAAGTGTCTATGAGATATTTAGGTCAAGATGTTGAGTCTTCAATGGTATATTAGTCTGATGCTCAGAGGAAGGTCTGAGCTGGAAGTAAAATCTGAGAAGCAGCAAAAGAGAGCTGGTAATTTGAGCCATTGTAGTGGGCTGTGCAGAAGGGATTGGACGCTGAGAACATATCTATTATTATGTTCTGAGGGGATCTGTCATATCAAGATGAGCCAATTCTGAGTGTTGATGAGAACTGAAGTAAGACAGTGAGAAATGCCTCTTCGTTTTTGTAACATGGAGGTTATTGCTGAATTTGCAAGACACATTTCTGTGGAAGGATGCAGACTGAAGATATATTTAAGCATAAATTATAGGTGAAAATATGGAAAAAACAAATATAGATAGCTTTATTGAAAAATGTGGTTTTATGAGGAAAAGGAGCTTTGGTAGTGGTAACACTGAAGGAGGTATTAATAATATTAGGAGTAGAACGTCTTAGGATAGAAGATACTGGAAGAAGCATTTCTGAATACTGCTAAGAGGAATTCTGTAAAGAGGAAGTGGTTGGAGCTTCAGTACAATGGCATTATGTCTTAGTTTGCCCTAAAAATTTAGCTTGACATCTGTTGTTATTGCAAAGCTAGTGATAATGACTCTTTTCAATTACAAAGCGTATGGGTTTAGATGTTAAATTACATGGTCATGCCATATATACAGAAGAAAGAAGGAACAATTTAAGGTATAAAAAGCATCTGGAATATAGATTAGAGGACAATATTTATTTATAGCATGTTGGAATGAGGTCAGAACAAGATAGGTAGAGGCCACTGTGGAGACTTGATGGTGAGAATGAATGCTTCACTTTTCTGTATGAAATAGAATCAACAAGAGTGCCAAGACAAAAAAATGGGTATAGAATAGTCTTTTCAATAAATGGTGCTAGGACAGCTGAATATCCACATACAAAAGAATTAAGTTGAACCTCTACATTATGCCATACACAAAAAATTAATTCAGAATGTGCCACAGACATAAATGTAGTATCTAAAACTATTAAACTCTTAGAAGAAAATATAGGAGTAAATCTTCATAACTTTGAATTAGGCATAGCCTTATTATATATAACATGAAAAGTACAAGTCACAAAATAAAAAAAATAGACTTCGTAAAAATTCAAAAAGTTTGTGCTTCAAAGGATACTATCAAAAAAGTGAAAAGACAACGTAAAACATGAGAAAATATTTTCAAAACGTGTATCTGATAAGAGACTTGTATCTAGAACATGTAAAGAATTTTTAAACTCAATAATAAAAAGGCAACCCAAATTTAAACAGATGTATTTAAATACAGATTTAAATTTGTGGCATCGTAAGTTGAAAATGTGTTTCTGACTTATGATATTTAAAGCTTCCATTGGGATTTATAGCCCCGTTGTAGGTCAACGGGTGTACGGAGTGCATGTCTCTTTTGCACCACGGTAAAGTAAAAAAAAAAAAAAAAAAAATCTTAAGTTGAAGCATCATGAGTCAGGGACCTTCTGTATAGGCAAAAGATCTGAATAGACATTTTCCAAAAATAGTACTCAAATGATCAATAAATACATGAAAAGATGTTTAGCATCATTAGCTGTCAGTAAAATGCAAATGAACACCACAATGGGATGCCACTTCACTGCACTGGGGTGGCTATCATCAAAAAGATAGATAATAACAAGCCTGTGAGAGGATGTGAAAAAATTGGAACCCCACACAGCTTGGGGGAGGAATGTAAAATGGTGAAACTTCTTTGCAAAACAGTCTGGCAGCTCCTCTAGAGGTTAAACATAGAGTTATCTTATCACTGAGTAATTCTACTCCTTGGTATACACCTTCCCCAAATGAAAGATTATGTTCATACAAAAACTTGTGCACAAATGTTCATAGCAATATTACTCCTAATAGCTAAAAATTAGAAACAACCCAAATGTCTATCAGCTGATGAAAGAATAAGCAAAATGTAATATAATCATACAATGGAATGTTATTCTACCTTAAAAATCTATAAAGTACTGATATGTGCTAAACATGGATAAAACTTGAAAACATTATGCTAAGTTAAAAAAAGAAAAAACAGATACAACAGACCAAATATTGCATGATTCCATTTATATAAATTTCCAGAATAAGCAGATTTATAGAGACAGAAAATAGATTAGTAATTTCTAAAAGCCAGGGGTGGATGGCAGGGATTAGGGGTGGGGTAGGAAAATGGCAAATGACTGCTGATGGGCATGAGATTTCTTTTTGCAGTGACAAAAGTGTTCTAAAATTGATAGTGGTGATGGTTGCAAAACTTTGTGAGTCCACTAGAAACTATTGAATTGGAAACTTTAATTAAGTGAATTATATGGTATGTGAGTTACATTTCGACAAAGCTGATATATTAAAAAATTAAGAAACCATATTATTTGCTAATAGTGAGAACACAGGGATGAGATATCAGGTTATTGATGTTTGGGGAGAAGATTTGGAAGAGGTAGTTTAGGACAAAAGAAAGTAAGTTGATTTTAGAGAATCTACATGTGTAGGGAGGGAAGTAATATCAATAGAGACCTTCAGTATAGTGAAAGGACAAAGACTAGAGGTTCTGAGATCATTAACATGATCAAATTACTAATTGTATAAAATATATATTATGTAAGGCCTGCCTTATCATATGTAATCATCAATTTAGGTTTTAAAGTATTACATTTAGTCTGCTGGCATAATGTTAGAATTCAGGTTAGAACAGCCAATTGTACTTTAATCTGAGTCTCTCAGCAGTTATTTTGTGTCCAAAGAAATTGGTCAGATCAGGCTTAAGCTTTCACTCATTTTGCTTCCACACTTAGCTTTTGTGTGGTGAACCGGAGGAAAAAGGAGTTACTAGAAATATTTAGAGAAGTAGTTAGAAAAATAGGTGTGGGAAAGCACTTTAGCCACAAGACTCTTGCCTGAAGAAAGTGTTAGATTATTACTAGGAAAATATCAACCCACCTACCCACCTCTTCAAGGGAGCCCATTTGCAGCCCTGAAGAGTGAACATTGCTTGTCTAATATAAATAGTAATCAACTTCTTCTCAGTTGCTTTTAAGACGTGTAAAGCAAAGGACAAGAAGACTGTGCAAATCAAATAAAAGGAACTGTCAATTTCACTCAGGGAAGCACTTAAGACTAGTTATGCATATAAGCTGCAGCAACTCATTTACTCATAAAAATCAGTAAGACTGCCACCTGGGTCATCAAAGGAACCAAACATCACCACTGCAGGAAAACAAATCTCAGCTTTCATAACAGTAAGACAGAAGACGCATCCTTCTTTAGACCACAGCTAAGACCAAACTGTTTTGGTTTTTTTGTTGTTGTTGTTTTTTTCCAGCAGAGAAGCTGTTAAGGATTGTTATTGCTTATTCTGGCCATACTAAATGATTTTTTTTCCCTTTTTGTCATAACACATCACTCTCTCTTAAATGGTTCTTCCTTGCTGGAATACTTTGTACAGTAGAAAGAAGTAAATCACCAGAATAAGAATTTCAGATTAATCCTGATTCTGTGGTCACTGTCTGGCAGAAATGGCCAATATTAGTTGTCATCTCTGAGCTTCAGTTTCCTCAATGAAGAGTGAATTGAATACTGTCACACTCACACGTCTGTATTGAAGTTTCACATTATGTACATAAACTATTTGACCTATACTCAGAAAGATAGTCATTTGATTTTGATAATATTTGACAATTATTGGACATGGTTTCTAGACTAGCATACTGAAATTTCTCCCTAGCCTACCAGCATGGCTGAACATTTATAAACATTCTTTGCACCAAGAACTTGAAGTAAAAGACGAATTTATTGAGTTTATCTAATAAAAACTAAGGGATCTCACTCATTTTTCTTTCCTTCCATCTCTTATAGTTTTATCTTTGGTAAGATATTCTTTCCTTCTGGAAGGGCATGGCTCCTTTTAAAGAATTTTGGGCCTTTTGTCATTGTCTTCATAGAATGGATGAATAGCCTGACCCTATCTTTGACCTGCCACCAAAGCTCAAGCTTTTTTATAATTCTTCTTACTCCACCCTAGTTCTTTTCTACTAGCGCAAGACCTATTTCCAACTTGTCTCTAGTCCTCAAAGAATTTATTGAGATATTTCCTCCAATTCAGTCAGAGGCTTAGGGGTCAAATTTCCAGTGACTGAAATCTTTTACCTTTTTCTTAGAGATATACCATATAAGTAACACTTTACAAATCAAAATATTGTTTTCTGGTAAAAACTTTATTGTCTAGCACAAAATTATTTTTGATTGATTCATTTAAAGCAAAAATATACTCAATAACCAAACTAAACATAGGTAGTATTATTTTAATTATTTTCCCAAGGGAAAGTCTTATGGCAATATGCTGTTGGAAATTTTCTATTCATGAATTAACACAAGTGTATATATCCTCATTGCTAAAGGATGATGACTTTCCACAAATAAAATGGAACCAGTTTAGTGAGAAGTCCTAAAACATTGGGGTATTAACATGAAATGGCTTGATAGTTACCACCAATCATTCCTTTCATCTGTGTACTGTTAAATTGCTTCTTCACTCTGTGTTGTAGGTGTTTTAATGACATCTCTGTCAAGATCCATACCTTGCCTCTTTCTTTTGGTTCAGAGCACAATTTCTTTTCTAAATGTAAGACAGTCTTGTTGATTTTAAAGACTTCAGAGCAAAAATTCAAAATAAACCTATTGCTCTTGATTTATGGTGCAGGAAAGGGAAAGTGGACTTCTAGAGGAAACTAACTTCTTAGAGGAAAGGGAATGTGGACTGTACCCCTGTATTATGGATCACACAGTAGGAAGAGGGACAACAGGTTCTTTTATGTTAACGGCGGGGAACTATTTCTTCTCACATTGAGGTCCTGATTCTGCTAATGCTGAGGTGGTGGGTGGTCTCTCCAATGGTGATGTGAATACCACCTACACCCCAAGTACAACATTGCTGAATAGACCCCTTCTAATAGAGGGAGCTCTGTCTCTACTTGGTCCAGCCTGGAATACACAGCTCAGCCCCATCTCAGTGTTTGATATTCTAGAAGTTATATAGCTCCTGGCACTCTCCTAACCCAGTCCCCCTCAGGTATCATCACTGGAACCATGAAACTAAGTGAGGAGGTGCTTTTATTTGCCTCTTCAAGACTGTGGAGAACCTGGAACACAGACTGGAGGTTGCTTCTTATTCTTCCCAAGCAAACCTTACTGCCATTTTTTTCAAGTCCTGCTTCCACACACCACTCCCAAAATTCCTGCTTTCAAAAATCTCTAGAACTGAAGAGAACTCTAGTTTCTGTTTTAAAGATCCCCCTAAATTTCAGGGGATACATGCAAAGTGTTTCTTTCTTTCCTCCTTAATGGCAGATGAGGTTTAAACAAGAATAATATACTATAGAGAGCAGTTTCCAGAATGTTCTTCAAATACCTCTCTGCATGGGGTGAATCCGTGGGTTCTGTGGCTTAGCATCCTTTCAGCCCAAGAAGCCAATTTCCCAATTTCCTACAGGGACCTGCACTCTCAAAGTTTGTAAGGCATTCATTTAAGCACCCTGCATCTACACCACACACACACGCGCGCACATACACACACACACACAAACACGCATGCCTGACTTCTTGGAAAGGAAAGCATTTCTGTCTTAATTTCCTCCCAGGGAGAGGAGTGAGGCTAGTTTCTCACTTTGTATTTGTTCTTCCACTACTCACTTCTCTTATTCCTGTATTAGGAAAGGATGGATTGTACATAATGCTGGTTGTCAGCAATGATCTCTCAGTGAACCCTGCAGAAAGTTGACAGCCCCAGTGACTGGAGGCACTAATTCTAAAAGATGTGGTCATTTTTTCATAATTCCAAGACCAAAGAATATATCCTCTAAGCCATTTGATTACTTTTTAAAAAAATTTTCCACATAGCAACAATATAATAATAACATCCACAAAATCTATTTAGCCTGTCAAGGTCACTTGTATTTTGAGAATTCTGTGTTTTGTATTGACACTTATTTTTGTTCCTTCAGGCTGTTATAACAAAACACCATAGACTAGGTGGATTATAAACAACAGAAAGTTATTTCTCACAGTTCTGGAGGTTGAGAAGTCGAAGATCAAGGTGCCAGCAGATTGGGCGCCTGATGAGGGCTTGCTTCCTGGTTCATAGACATCTGTCTTCTCACTGTGTCCTCTCCTGGCAGAAAGAGGGCAGAAGAGCTCTTTAGAGTCTCTTTTACAAGGACATTAACCTATTCCTGAGGGCTCCACCTTCATGACCTAATCACCTCTCAAAGGCCCTAACTCCTAATGCTATCACATTTGGGGGTAAGTTTCAACATATGAATTTGTCAGGGACATAAAAATTCAATCTATTGCAACACCGATGGAAACACATAATCCAGGATAATAAGAAAATATTTTTAAAGCGATACAAGTGGATCTACCATTTGATCCAGCAATCTCATTACTGGG
>VBSM01000605.1:19681421-19699717 GCA_008086735.1 Cheirogaleus medius | reverse complement strand
CTTTTCCCCATTGTATATTTTTGTCTGCTTTATCAAAGATTAGGTTACTGTATGATGATGGTTTCATCTCTGGAATCTCAGTTCTATTCCAGATATAGATGCTTCTGTTCTTGTGCCATTTCCGTGCTGATTTAACTATTATTGCTTTACAGTACAGCTTGAAGTCAAGAAAACTGATGCCTCCCAGTTTGTTCTTTTTACTTAAGATTGCTTTGGCTATACAAGGTTTTCTCTGGTTCCATACAAAGTGAAGAATTATTTTTTCTACGTCGGTAAAGAAGGATGATGGTACTTTGATGGGGATTGCATTAATTCTGTAGATCACTTTAGGTAATATTGACATTTTAATGATATTGATTCTACCAATCCATGAACAAGGTAGATTTTTCCATCTGTTTACATCATCTGCAATTTCTTTTTTTAGTGTTTTATAGTTCTCCTTGTATAAATCTTTTGTATCTTTCATTAAATATACTCCTAGATATTTAATTTTCTTTGGGGCTATAGTAAAGGTTATTGCATTTTTGATTTGAGTTTCTGCTTTATAGTTCTTGGCATATATGAATGCTTCTGATTTGTGTATATTGATTTTGTAACCTAAAACTTTACCAAATTCATTTATCAAATCTAGGAGTCTCTTGGATGAATCCATGGGGTTTTCTAGGTATAATATCACATCATCGGTGAAGAGCGAGAGTTTGATCTCATCTTCCCCCACTTGGATACCCTTAATACCTCTCTCTTTCCTGATTGCTATAGCTAGGACTTCGAGCACTACGTTAAATAGAAGAGGAGATAGTGGGCATCCTTGTCTAGTTCCGGTTCGAAGAGGGAATGGTTTCAATTTTTCCCCATTCAGAACGATATTAGCAATGGGTTTGTCATAAATGGATTTGATAAATTTAAGGTATGAGGCATCTATGCCTATTTTGTTAAGAGTTTTTATCATAAAGGTGTGTTGGACTTTGTTAAATCCTTTTTTTGTTTTATGTGTTCTTAACACAAGAAATGATACATATGTGAGGTAATGCAGATGTTATTTAGCTTTGTTTAGTCATTCCACACTGCATACATATTTCAAAACATATTATACTTGATAAATAGATACATGTCTTTGTCAATTAAAAGTAATTTTTAAAAGAAACAATTTAAAGAATAAAAAGTGCTTATATAGCTCCATGAGAATAGGGACATTTTCTATCAGCTCACATATATATCCTCTGTAGAATGCCTAGCATATAGTATGTGCTTAGAAAAGAAAAAAATAAGAAACGTGTATGTGCTTAGCTTAATAGTAGTTACCTATGACCATTTGGTGATATTTATCACCTAATTAGTTATTTGATATTTCCCCAAATTTCTGAAATAAAATGTATTTCTCAATTATCGGTGGAAAGGTTATTTTTAAACATGCTAGCTACCAACAAATTGTTGTTGCGCTGCCATCCACTAAGAAAGTAAACTGTTCAAAGAGTCAATCTCAATGAATTTATTTGAGAATTAAATGCAGCTTCACCTACATCTGAATCACCTAGTGTATTTACTTAAAATAAAAGATTTCCAAGCCAGATTGGGAGTGGGGCAGAATCTACATTTTTATCACATTTTTGTGCCTCTTCTCTTGACTGCCCAGATGATTCTCACCCACATTAAAGCTAGAGAATCACTGAATTAGGAAGATAATCAAAATTCATAAAAATCCCCAAAGCAGAAATAGTGGCTTTTTAGAGGAGTCATTTAAAGCCTGATAAAAAATGGCTGGTAAATAAGAGAAACAGACTTTATGAGAGAGTCTCTGACTGTATGAGGGATAATGGAACCCTAAATAATAAGAGTAAAGGAATCATCAGTAATAAACAGCATTAAACTTATAAAGAAAAAATAATTTTAGATGAAGTATATGGCTTAAAATTTGTTTTTTCAAACATATGAATGCAAAAATTAGTTCTACTAGTAAATAGTTACTTTTTATAACATGGGGAACAAAGTATTGAAGATACTCTACAAAATATTTCAAAATTAGTAGTCTTTGATGCTGACTAGCACTATGCAATAGGTATCTGGTAAATGCAGAATTTAGATATCTTTTTATTTTCTTTCCCAAACCTATTATAATCTACTGATATTTAGAGCCCCTGCATTTTAAATGATCCTAATATATGTAAACCAAAAAGCGTCAATCATTCAGCAAATATTTATTAACTACTTCCTTTGTGCAGTCACATTTCTAGGTGTTATGAAATGATGAGCAAGGCAACATTCCTCCTCTCAAGAAAGTTCCTTCCTAATACTTGAACACAAACAGAAAAGAGATAAACATATATAAAAAGATAATTTGAGGTAATGATTACTATAATGAAGAAAATAACACAGGATCACGTAATTAAATATGGGACATTAAAGATGTAGCTTCTTTAGCTAAAGTGGTAATCAGAGAATTGATATGGTCAAGATTTAGAAGCAAGGCCAGTGTGGAGAAGATGGATGTGAAATGAAATCGATTGTCTGAGTAAAGACAAACCGTGGTAAAGAGAGTTGTGAGGAAGCCTTTGGTAGGTTTTAAGCAGAGAAATAACTTGATAGGATTTAAACAGATCACTCTGACCTTTGAGTTGATATTGGACTGTCACCCAACTAGAAAACAGAAGGAAAACTTTTTAGAAGACTGTTTTTGTATCCTAGACAAAAAAATCATGTGACTTGAAATGATAGTGAGGTGACAGATGGTGAAAAGTAAATTCGTAAGTAGAATAATTGGTCGAATTTGCAAATAGTGCTTGCAGATTGACTGTAGGAAGTCGTCAGAAAGGGAGGCATCAAGTATATATAGAAGGTGCAATGGATGGTATTGTGTCCTTTTCCCAAATTTATATGTTGAAGCCCCAATGTGATGATATTTGGAGATGGGGCCTTTGGGAAGTAATTTGGTTTAAAGGAGGTCAGGAAGATGAGGACTTCATGAGATTAGTGCCTTAGCTGAAGAGAAGCCAGAGACCTTGCACACACTTGTGCATGCTTGCTCTCTCTCCCTCTCTCTCTCCCTCCTGCTCTCCCTCTCTCTCTCTCTCTGTCATGTGAGACACAGCAAGAAGGTGGCTATCTGAAAGGCAGAAGAGAGAATCACTGGAACCCAATTATTCTGGCACCCTGATGTTGGACTTTAGCTTTCAGAACTGTGAGAAAATAAATTTATGTTGTTGAAGTCACCCAGTCTGTGAGATATTTTGTTATGGCAGGCCAAGCTGACTAACATCCTAGATTTTTAGCCTGAACAACATAATGTTACCTTTTTCAAAGTTATAAAAGACTTGGAAAACAGTAGATTTCATGTGAGGGAAAATCAAGAGTTTGGTTAAGTATAAGATTCCAATTAACCTCCAAGTGGAGTAGTTAAAAAGACAATTGTATTTCTCTTCTCTTCTCTTCTCTTCTCTTCTCTTCTCTTCTCTTCTCTTCTCTTCTCTTCTCTTCTCTTCTCTTCTCTTCTCCTCCTATCTCCTTTCCTTTCCTTTTCTTTCTTTTCTTTTTTCTTTTTTTCCTAGGGTGTAGGAGGATGCTCTAGATTAAGGTAAATATTTGGCAGTTACCAGTATAAAGATGATGTTAATATTTAAAACTTGCAACTAGGTGAGATCCTTAGAGAAAGTATAGAATCAAGAAGAATGCCAAGGACTGTTATTTTGAGAGATTTACTGGTGAAGAAAGAGAAATTGAGTGGTTGCTGGAGGAGAATGAGAAGACAAAGGATAGTGTTTTAAGATGTATAATACTAAGAATGTTTCTGCTGATGGTAATAAATCACAGAATGGGAGGAATGTATGAAACAGGAGGAAAAAAATTAGAAAAAATATGACTCTCTTTTCTTGACAGGTAGAGCAGCAGTAGTAATAATCAACTAATTTTCTAAGCCTTTTGCAATGGAAATTTTCTTTATTATATATAAATACTTGTGCTGATAGAAAATCAATCAGTACACATTGACCCCAATAAATACATGTCAGACAAACAAGACAACCTGTTTAAAGGTGATGGGTGCAAACAGACATTTGTTTCTATGTTGTAAATGACAGCATGAGGAAGGCATTGGAGTTCTCTCTGGCATGATGTGCTCTCCAGGACTGGTTGGCTCCAGAGCCATGGCATGACATGGGAAAGGTCAGGGCTGTGGGCTCCACCCCTGCCTGTCCTGTTAGCTCTGCTCTGTCCCACATGCACGTCAAGCTACATCAAGAACCAGCGTGCAGAGTGTGGATACACTGGCCCCCGGCTGCCTCCTCGCCAGGGAAACTATGCTACCCTTTTGCTGTAATGAGGGTGGGTGAATAACATGACCATAGGAAAAAGATTTTATCAATCAGTTATGGTCCTACACACTGAAAGAGAAAAAATCTAGCTACCTCGGCTAAGAGAAAAATATATCCACATTGGAAAAATATTAGGAAAAGGGTCTATAGTCAATATAACATTTTCTTTCAAGTTCCTATAAATTTATTGCATCTGGTGGTATCAGGAGGGAATAGTACTTTAAATAATCTCATTATAGCTGAAAATTTGCTACTATATAGGTTGAAGAACACACAAAGTTAATACCTTAAAGATAATATGCCTTTATATTGCAATAGAAATTTAAAGTTAAGAGAAATCTCTAAGATTATTGACCCCTTATTCAGAAATGATAAAACTATAGCCCAGAGATATTAAATACCTTGCTCAAGGTCACACTTGGTTAATCCAAGTCAGGACCAGACCTGGGTCTCTATAGTGGGACCTAGTGCATTGTCCTTCAAGTAGATCATATTCAATATGTACAAACAGATACAATATGTTTGGCTATCGACCTAACAAATTTAATTTGACCAAATAAAATTAGGAGAAAAGCAAATGATACCTACTAAAGTCTCCCAGTATTTTTATTGTGATTTATTATGATTGTGGATATAGGCAATAAAGAAATACCAAAAAAAGTATTAAATATAAGAATAAATATATTTTGACAAACTGAGAGAAGAGAGATTTAAAAGATATAACTTCTATGGGATGTTTCTCAAGGGCATAAAAAGTATTAAAGAATTTGAATATATCAGAAAGAAATTTTTGTCAAAGATAAAAGATGATTCTGTTTTGGGCAAGAAGGACAAAATATATTCACTGGAGAATTTTGAAAGGTACTGACACCCTGTGGGAAATATGATGTGAAGAAAGGCTTTTACAAAGACAAAGTTTCAAAGGTCTGAAAAGAGAACTGAGTCATGGGCAAACTATGGGGAAGGATATATATATATATATATATGAGTGTATAAAAAAAGATTAACACTGGGCATTGATTATGAAGGAATGAAAAAGAACAAAGACTGAAATATCATTATTTTTGTGAACCAACCATATTTATGACTCTATGTATTAATGTCTGTGCTCGTGGACACAGATGATTCAGAGAAGATCATACGTGTTTGATTTAAAATAAGAAATGAACATGATATTTTAAAACAACTTGAATTTGATAGAATACGTTCAGGGCATTTAAGACATTTAATTCAACAAGCAATAACTTGGCATTCACATATGATATCTCTAAAATATAGCACTTCATTTGCTAAAAGTATATGTAGGAACCATTAATGACTCTGTATTTAAAAGATTAATTTAACTAAATATTTATCCTATTGATTAAATTGATTTTAATGAATATTTAGTTATTATTTTGATATTAAAATGATTCAGGCCATGAGGTTTCATATAGTCAAATAAGATTCTAATCACTATATTATCTATTAATGTTAATGGGAAAATGTCCCATCTTTCAGTTTTGTGTAAGGACTTATTTTGTTTGGTACCAATTGATATATTTCTTCCCTGTGTGGCTAAAACTCCTGGGTCTATTTGAAAATATCTATCTTCAATTTTACACATTCCAGTATATGAGTATATATTTTATGCATGTAAATAAATATGTGAACCTTTGCAGCTCTAACAGGATTTCTGGGAAGAAAAATGTCCTTCATTCATTATATCTGACTCAGCAGCAATCTTGTGTCTTTTACCAGCAGCTATGAAACTCTGGTAAGCCAACCAGTTTGCTTGCAACAGGCAAAGTCTCAGGCTCTTCCCAGTTCTTGGCACTATCTTTCCAATTTCATCTCTTGCTGCTCCCTGTTTCCCAGTCTACGTGACACTTACATTATATCACTTACCCTTCTCAAATATAACTTGTAATTCCATGCCTTCATTTCTAGATTAGTTTTCTATAAGCCTCCAATCAGGAAAATTCTATTTATATTCTTTATAAAATACTATTCTGTTCAAGCCCTCATCAGACAAAATTTTTGATCTTTTAGTATTTAATCTATATTCTTATGTTAATTCAATGTCTGCTGCTTTATTTTAAAATAAAACTAGTCATGTATGGGACTAGTCAATAGATGATGTCCATTGTGACCATTTATCCTTTTATTCCTAGTGCTCAGGACTGTGCCTGACAAATTTACATTTTTAAATAAAAATTTAAATATATCAACACAATAATATTTCCAGGGTTTATGTAGGTTTTCTTTTAAAATATCTTCTAAAGAACTTTAATTATTAAAAAGAAAATATGACCAAAACCAGGGTAGGGCTATAGCTTTCATTATCTTCTTATCATATGAAATGTTTTATAAATAGATTGAGATTAAAAGAGAAATAAATGCCAGCAATCAAACCACAATCCCAGAACAGCAGGTGGTTTGAATACTTGGTTTGAATAAGCAGACATTCTACATTACTCTGACACAGATTTAAGAGTTGCCTCTGGGAAAAATGGCAAGTCATAACCAGAAAACTATTCTTGGGAGACAAATACATCAATAGAATCAACTCTTTTCAAACCAATGACAAGCATAGAGAGCTGGATCTTTCATTGAATTACTAATAATACTGCTGATATTGGAGTCTTTATTTAGTTCTTTGATTGATGCATTATATATTCTCTTATAATAGACTCGTTAAATGTAGTTTAACATTGAATATCTCTTGGCCTAGAGATACTGATTCAATTACTCAAGCAATATCAAATGACTTAACTTAAAAAATGAATCCATTATTAACTTAAAAATAATATATGTATTAAATCTTAAAAATAAAACAAATATATACTAATAGTTAAATATAAAAAGCCAAAAGGGTTTAGAGTTATTTTTTATAAAGTTGCATTAAATTCAATCAGTCCATATAATTGAGCTCCAACTATATTTCAGGAAGTGTGCTGTATTATTTTTCTATTGTTTCTGCAACAATTACCACAAACAGTGGCATTAAACAACTCCCATTTATCTCATAGTACTTTAGGTTGAATATTCAAGTGGACTCAACTGGGTTCTCTGTGTGGGATCTCACAAGGCTGAACTCAAGGTATCTGCCGGCTGAACTGTGGTCTGTTGTTTATAAAGAAGAATCCACTTCCAAGATCCTTCATGTTGTTGGCAAAATTGGGATGAATCCTTATGCTTTGAATCTCTCTGACTCCCTCTTCTACTAAAAGCCAGAGAAAACTCTGTCTTTAAAGGGCTCATGTGATTACAATAGGCCCACATGGATAATTTCCCTTTTGACTACTCTGAAGTCAATTAGTGATCCTAATTACATATATACACTATATATTGTAACAAAATCACAGGAATGATATTGCAACATATTCATATGTTCCACCCACCTCAAGGGTTGGAGATTATATGAGGTTGAGCTTGGGTCATTGTGGTCATTCTTAGAATTCTGCCTGCCTCATGTGTTAAGTTCTGAGAACAAAATTATGAGCAAAGTAGACTCGGTCCCCAGTCTTATAAATCTTAAACTTTAATGAAGGCAACATGCAATAAAATATGAGTTATATAAAGAAACATCATGTACATATGAGCATGTAAATGGAACACCCAATCCAATCTACAAAGTTGGATAAGTATTCCCAAAGAAAATCTAATGTGAACAATGTCCTGGAGGAAATATTAGGATTTATTCAGTAAATAAAGACTACCGTAAGGTGAAAGAATAGAAGAATGTTCAAAGCAAAAGGAAAAATATAACAAGACATGCCTTGAAAGAAGCTTAGCTTAAACATAAGTGACACAGTTTTCAAAGTTTGCAGTGGGGATGGTGGTCAAGGATTGACTAGCACTGAGGTAGAAGAGAGCACTGGGAAACTACTAAAAGCTTTGGATCAAGAGTTCTACTTGATTAAATGTGCAATTTTAAAAAGTCATCCTGCCTCTAGCATCCAAAACAGCTGTGATAGGTATAGCACTTGAGGGAGTGGGACCATTTGCAAGGCCATTAGACATAATATGAGTGAGTGATAATGAGTACTGGGACAATGGTAGTGGCATAAAGGATGTCTGTGAGTTAACATAGTAAGAGAATTTGGGAGACAGATCCTAAAAGAGTTGGTAGTTAAATAGATATAGGTGTGAAGGAGAAAAAACAGTCAACAATGAGGCTCAGATTTTCTAGCTTGAGCCACTGGAAGGATGATGAGCCATTTTCTGAAATAAGAAACTTAGGGGGAAAATCACATATGGGGAAAAGATGAGAGGCTCAATCTCAAACATGAAAAATATGAGGTTCCTATAAGATAGCCAAGTGTCGATATTTATTACACAGTTGGATATACTGGTCTGGAGCTCAGATGAAATATCAGGGCTGGAAACATACAATTAACAATCCTCAGTACATAATGTTAATTGGAGTCACAAGTGTGGAACCTGTCCCTTAGGGAGGACATGAGGCCTAAGAAGACAAGAGGATCAAAGACATAATCCCCAAGCCCACTAACACTTAGGGAATGGCTCAAGGAAGAGAAGTGAGTGCAGGACACTAAGAAGAAATAACCTTCGTATCTAGATAAAGAATGAGGACAATTGCTGTTATGCAAAATAGGAAATGAGAATTTAAAAATGGATAGGTAATGATTTCCATAATAATGAATAGAATTTATTGTTAAATAACAGCTAACAAATTGTAAGACTTTCAGAGCAATATTTTTCTAAGCAAACAAATGTTTGTATATGAGTCCATATATATTTGATCTCTCACCTTATCATAAGAAAATATAAACAACATATGTCAGTATCAATATTTATTAAAAATATAGTTCTGTTTTAACTCATACCTCATTCTTCCTTTCTGTTTTGAAACAGTAACCACTATCTCAAATGACAAAATGAATGTGTAAAGCCTTTGTATTATAAAGTGGTTTATTATTTGTTATTATTAGTCTTTGTTAAGCCTATTAAAGTCATGGCACCAGAAAGAAAAAAAAAATGGATAGGGTATTCAACATTTTCAAATGCTATAGAGAAGTCATGTAAAAGAGGATTAATAAGTGGACCGGATTTAGTAACAAGGGACTCATTGGTGATTTTGGCATAGCATGCTTCAATGGTGCAGTGTGAGTACAATTTAAACTAAAGTGGGTTTAAGAATAAATACCTGAAGAATTTCTTTTTCAATAATATATCTTTCATAATTAATATTCTCTGGGAGAGCCAATTTCAAGATATGGTCAGAAGAAAATTAATTAAGAAAGGATACTGAACAAATAACTCGTTGTGATAGTCCACTAGAAAGAAGATCATGAGGCCCCTCAGGATTCAGTTATGAACTGGAGGGAGTTCATGTTACTGGTGGAAGGAGAAGTGATTATCCCTCTAGAAGGAAAAGGAGCTGGTTGGAGTCTAACTTAAATGAGATGACTCTAAAAGGAGGTTTAATTCCTAAAGGTGCTAGCACAAGGCCTCCAGGAATTGATCGCTTAGGAAACCCTACACAGTAAAGAACTGTTGTTAATACACGTGGAACCAGAGGTGAAGAGAAAGAGGAATAATTGGGGACAAATAAATGTTAAAGCAAGTGGCCTAGAGACAGGATCACACACTTGGCTCTATGTAAGGTACTTGAATTTAATATGCATTATTTAAGAGGCAGACAAACCAATAGTCATTGACTGACAAAGTAAACATAACATTTGGTTGGTAGGAGTGTATAGAATGAAATGAAATCTCAAGACAAATAAAGAAAATTTAAAATACCAGTCTGAAATAATTGCTAAAGGCTATGATGGAATCAAAATGAATATATTTGTGTAAGCTAGTTATATGCAAAACACTAGCTGTCTACTGAAAAATCAGAGATGACCCTTCTCAATACCTGAATTTTATAAGAAAATATCTAACTCTCCTCATTAGGTTATCTCACTTTTTCTTGCCACTTAATATATTCAGATAGATATCCTGGATTATGAAATGGCAAACTTGAGTAGGTATAAAAATATAATGTAAACTCTCTACATAAGACATTTTAAGAAAGACTTTGCAATAAATTTTACCACAGATGACTATATCTTATAACCAAGTATGCACCCATCCCAAGATCCATAATGTTCAGAAAATCACTGGGATGTAAAAGAAAATACAAGTCTATTATTTTTAGACATCATTTTTATGCAAATGTCAAAAGTGTTTTTAGTCAGCAATAACACTAGGATATACAATTCTTCAAAAATAGTAGATAAGAATGGTACTAAGAAAAAAAGTGATATGAAAATCTTTCAGAAGTCTTTTAAGGTGAATATTGGCTCCTTGTTCAATGTTGGTGGTCTCAGGAAGCTTCTTACAACCTACAAAGACTCTTCTGAGTTAGTCTAAGAAAATCCAAAACCCCGAGTGCACAGGGGCTCCTTCAGGACTGTGTCAGGTCTGCATGATCCTGAGAATTTCTGTCGTCCAAAGGGGAAGGGAGTCTGACCACATCAAAATGAAATTTATTCTCACATTCCTTCCAGATAGCTCTATACCCAATAGTCACTAAATCAATGATAGATGTCCTGATCTGTGTTAGAAATAAAGTAAGAAATAGATACCCAAATGAGAGCTTTTATTAGAACATTGGATAATTGGTGGTTTACAATAAAATGGAGAGAGAAAAAATTAGAGGTTGTGAAGTCAGCAATAACTATGTACCCGTAAATATTTATCGGCTTTATTGTTGAAAATTTTTCATAGAAAAAGTTGCAAATACATTTATTGATGTTATGAAAAACAATTACTGAGCTCCTAGCAATATATGAAACACCTTAAAGATTTGGAATAAAAACAAAAATAAGTCTATGGTTGCAAATAGTTCAAGGTATAATGAGAGTGACAAATCTGCAAGGTAATGATCGTAATGTATTATTCCTGAGCAGTGGTACATAGACCATGTTACATAAAGATGTGTAGAGATGGAGGTAGGGCTCCAAGGAATTATTTTAAAAATGTGATCTAAACTTACCCTCGAATGAATAGGGGTGAGAAAAGTGCAAATGGCACTTGAGGGTTGCTGGAGGTAGTGAGGTGGGGCTGCATAAGCAGAGACATTACGATCAGAAATATCTTTTGTTTGGAGAAAAAACACAGATGGCAGGGAGGAAAGATAGGAAGCTCTGGCAAGGGCATAGGAAAGAAATAATGAAGGCATAAACTAAGATTATGCAGTAGAATAAAATGGGAGAGGATGAACTTGAGAAAGGCTTAAGAAGTTAACTGTGCAGAATTTAGGGTTTGGCAGGATGCTGAGGTTGAGAGAATGATAACAGTCAATCCTGGCCCCCTAATCTCTGGCTTCAGGCATTGGCTGGAGAGTAGAGATGATCTCTGAGAGAAGAAGCAAACAGAAGGAGCATGTTTTTGGTGGTGTGAAAAAACAATGGGAATAATTTTAATTATAAGTGTTAATTTTTCACACTTCAAGTGACTTTACCCAGCAGACGGTTGAATATATGCACCTGGGATTCGTGGGTATTGTGTGGGTATTGTCAGACCTGGAGATGGAGATTTGAAAGTTTTTAGTTTATAGACAAGCAATGAGATCACCTATTGAAAGCATGAGAAGAGGTTAGAAAAGAATGGAAATCTAGTAACACCTAGTGTTTAAAGGCCAAGCACAGTAGAGGATTTAGTAAAGAGGCAGAGACAGAGGTTGTGGAGTATGATTTGATATGATCGAAGGGGAAAGCATCTTTAGAAAGAAAGGCATTAAAGACTCAGAAGAGATAAATAACTGGTAAAGCAAAGTGCAGGAGGATTTAGGAGTGGGCATAATTAAAAATATCACAGATAGGTTGGCATTAAACAGAGCTTGCCTTCTGAAACTGAAGGAAAAGCAGCACTAAAATATGCACAATTAGCAATTTGTGGATGATGGAGTTTAGAGGAGTTGACGGCTTTCATGTCCAGTGGCCTCAAATTTCTAAAAGAATTAGTACAGGTTGTCATCTGTTGAATAAGAAAGATAGGGCAGAATATGTGGAGAAAGGTAGCAGCATATTTGAACAGTCTTTGAAGAAAATGGGAAGCTGACCAATTGCAAGTAAAAATACTGCTGCTCATTGTTGAGGGCTTGATTGAGAGTAGAAATCATATATTTAGGATTCATATTATTTCCAGTCATGCTTAGCTACTATCTGTAGCAGCAAATATGTGGAATGTAGGATTGGCTATTTTACTGGGTGAGACTGAAAAAGTAGAGAAGGCTCGAAAGTAATAATGGAGTTTGGTTGACCTACCATGTGGTTCAGACTCTGTAGGAAAGGAAATGAGGTGCAAAGATCTGATAAGCTAGGGAATCCTGAGATTGAAATTATGCATTTGTAATCCATACACAGGTACAGAAATAATGAATACATAACAGGTATTGTCTGGAAGAGAGATATTAGGCATTCAATAGATGTATAGATTTTTTAAGATGACACAGTTTATAAATTCAAGAATAAGTTGCAGAAACTGGATGTGACAAGCAAGGAAAAATGGAAAAGTTATTTGTTTAACAAATATTTATTGACCAACCTCTATGTGTCAGACATTATACAACCTGCTGGAGATACAGCAATGCATTCATGCTCTCGGATCTGTCTACTGCAATAATTGATGTTTCCAGCTTTGAAAACACGGTGCCTGAGAGGGCGGAGTTTTGAAAGACAGTATGAAAAATTATAATTAGTACTCATTTAATTTGAGTAGATGATGTAACAACCAAGTGGCAAAATAAATCAGACAAATCAGGGAGAAGAGCCTTTAATTGTGAAAAGAACTTAGTATTGCATAAGGAAGCCCTAGGGGAGTATATGGGATGGTCCTCTAGAGAGCACATAGAGGAAGAAGAGAGGAGAGGAGAAGAGAGGTAAGGAGAGGAGACGAGAGGGGATACCTGAATTCTAAGAAACAACAAGATTGAAGAGCACAGAAATAAAGGAGCCATTGAAAGAGAGTAGTGATGAGACAAAGTGATTTGCTTCTGAGATAAATGAAGAAGAGCGTTCCAGAAGAAAAAAAAATGGTCAGTATAGACCAGAGATTTGGAGATCTAGCTGAGAAAGACAGAATTGCTTCAGTAGATCCCACAATTAGATGAACATTGCAGGTACTATTTCAGGTAGTTGAGGTGGCATACATAGTGCTTTGGATGCAGGAATACATATTATCAATAGATGACTGGTAGCTCTTGGGCTGTCTAATGACTTCAAACCATAAGCTTTATTGTTAGGTCTTATAGATGAGAAGGAAGGTATGTGCATTTACTAGAGAAAATTATAATTATGAAGTTTGAGATATATAGGATATATAAAAATGAATCTATAGATAAAATGAGAAGAAAGTATAACGCAATACGAATAGAGGATTTTTCTATGGTAGGGATATGTTATTTCTGGAAATAAGAATGGCTAAAAAAAATTAGTTTCATCATCAGGAAATGAAAAAAAAAACTCATACTTGACAAACCTCAAATAATCTCATTGATTTATAATGTAATTGTCCTGCAAAGAATGAAATCATATGCTTTTTAAAGTAAAGTAATAGATTATTCTAACATGGACAAGTAATTCTACATATTATTACCTTCACATTTTAAAGATGACATGAAATGTAAAGATCATTTAAATTTAACAAATGACCAATTATTTCCTGAAAAAAAGGCCACCTTTCAGGACTTGCATAAGTGAACATATGTTTAAGAGTGCTATTGCATTTTCAACATAATTAACCATCTAACCATGTATCTAAATGAAGCTAATGGATTTCCATGTACAATTAACTATAATTTATCTAAGAGCATTGTGGTTTGAATTCTTTTCTGTCAATTTGTTCACAATTATTCTTTTCTATAAATTTGCTAATTATTTATGGACAAATTTTATTTTGAGCAAATTCAAATTTATTTCCATGAGGCAGTGTATATCAACTAGCAATTAAAAAAGAATGATTGCAGAAAATACTGCTTTACTTATTGTTTTATGAAGGGAAAACTTTTTTTGAGAAGTTGGGTAAATAACTTCTTTCAGTTCTATTTTAAAGGAATTAAAGATGAATGAAAACTTTAAAGATATTTTAAGTTTTAAAAAATTGAATATCTAGTTATTCAGTAACAGCATTACTTTATCTTGGTTTTGTTTAGTTTACTATTAATTAATTTATTTATTTACTTGAGATGAGATCTAGCTATTGTCCAGGCTGGAATCCCGTGGCGTTATCATAGCTCACTGCAGCCTTGAACTCCTGGGCTCTAGGAATCCTCCTGCCTCAGCCTCCCAAAGTGCTGGGATTATGGGCATGAACCACCATGCCCAGCCTATTTTACTATTTAAAGACAAGAAAATACTGTAGATCCATGTGTGTGTGTGTGTGTGTGTTTAGTTTTTGTTGAAGGTTACAAGGAGGTTAGAGTATAGCAAATAAATGACTCACTTTAGATTTATTCACCAAATACAGTGTGCTTATAAAGTATACATCAATAAATTCAACTTGGTTTAAAAATTAGCCAGCTATATGTGATTTTTAAAATTGCTTAAGTATCAGTGACATGGAATACTAAGCAAAAGCCATCTAAAGTAACATAATGAGGTAACTAAATTCAAATTCTTAAAATGTTTTAGAAATTCTTAGTAAATATTATAGTGACATATGCTGAAATTATCTATTATTTAAAACTTAGTAGATGTTTTTTGAGCAAAAAACACTAATGTGGTCTTGGTGAGCATAGAGTTGAATTCAGCATAATTGGTAAAATGAGCCTAAGGAAAATTATTATATCATTATTTTGTGTTGATTTTATTATTTTACTTTGGTATAAGAATTGCTCATTTAAAATGCATTCAGAAATTCTTTTTGAAATTGATAATTCAGCACATTGAATTAATCCACATTAAAACTCCATTAATCCTGATTATGAAACTTTGGTTGATTGCTACTTAATGGTATGAAATAGAGCCATTCTTCAGTGATGAAGTCAATACAATTATACCCCACAAAAAGCTAAAGAAAAAGTGCCTACTGTGATGTCTATAACCTGGAACAATCAAGACTTGCAGTCATATGATGTGTTATGTAACTTACTTCATCCATGTATTCTAACTCTCAGGTAAAGTGCAGGCTCCAGACTCTCTTTTCAATCATTTTTCTGAATCTCAGTTTTGCTACTAAGAAATCTTCCCAAGGCTATGACTCCAAAGATCTTCCAAAAATGTGATATTCAGAGCTTCTTATTTAAAGTGAAAAGGCCAGGATGGGGGGCCAAGATGGTGGACTAGAAACAGCCTGCTTGGAGACCCTGCA
This sequence comes from Cheirogaleus medius, assembly GCA_008086735.1. NCBI lineage: Eukaryota > Metazoa > Chordata > Mammalia > Primates > Cheirogaleidae > Cheirogaleus > Cheirogaleus medius. The sequence continues at coordinate 19,684,106 of VBSM01000605.1, read as the reverse complement.
GCATCATTGCACTGGAGAGTGGATACAGTGGGGTTCTGCCAACTTCTTGTCCCAAGTCACTACAACAAATGTCATTCTGCTCTCTCCGCCCAGAGCACCCAGTCTGCAGAGCAGTCAGCTCCACTGCAGTTGCCTCTCCATTATCACTACCACACCAGTGAGATTGAAGCAGTAATAAAAAATCTCCCAACAGAAAAAGCCCTGGATCAGATGGATTCACAGCCAAATTCTACCAGACCTATAAAGAAGAATGATTACATATCCTACAGAAATTATTCCATAACATTGAGAAGGAAGGAATCCTCTCTAACTCATTCTATGAAGCCAGTATCACCTTAATACCAAAGCCAGGAAAGGACACTACAACAACAAAACAAAACTACAGACCAATATCCCTTATGAACATAGATGTAAAAATTCTCAACAGAATACTGGGATATCAAATTCAATAGCACATCAAAAAGATAATTCATCATGATCAAGTGGGTTTCATTCCAGGGATGCAAGGCTGGTTGAACATATACAAATCAATAAATGTGATTCACCATATAAACAGAAGCAAAAAGAAAGACCATATGATCATCTCAATAGATGAAGAAAAAATTTTCAATAAAATCCAGCACCCATTTATGATTTAAAAACCCTCAACAAACTAGGCATAGAAGGAACATACCTCAAAATTATAAAAGCCATATATGACAAACACACAGCCAACATAGTACTGAATGGGGAAAAGTTGAAATCATTCCCCCTAAGAACTGGACTAAGACAAGAGTGCCCACTGTCACCACTTCTATACAACATAGTACTAGAAGTCCTAGACAGAGCAATCAGGCAAGATAGAGAAATAAAGGGCATCTAAGTTGGGAAAGAGGCAGTCAAGCTATCCCTATTTGCTGATGATATGATCTTGTCCCCAGAAAACCCTAAAGACTCTGCCAAAAGACTCCTAGAATTGATAGATAACTTCAGCAAAGTCTCATGTGACAAAATAAATGTACACAAATCAGTAGCATTGCTATATACTAATAACAGTTAAGCTCAGAGTCAGATAAAGGAATCAATACTATTCACAACAGCTACAAAGAAAATAAAGTACTGACTAATATACTTAACCAAGGAGGTGAAAGATCTCTACAAGGGGAATTGCAAAACACTGATGAAAGAATTTCAGATGACACAAATGGAAAAACATCCCTTGCTCATGGACTGGTGGAATCAGTATCATTAAAATGTAGACACTGCCCAGAGTAATTTACAGATTCAATGCAATTCCCATCAAAATACCAGTGTCATATTCTACAGATCTAGAAAAAATAATGCTAAACTCCATTTGGAAACAAAAAGGACCCCAAATAGCCAAAGCAATCCTAAGCAAAAAGAACAAATCTGGAGGCATCACATCACCGACTTCATATTAGGCTATAGTAAGCAAAACAGCATGGAACTAGTATAGAAGAAGACACATAGATCAATGAAACAGAATAGAGGACCAAGAAATAAAACAATGTAGCTACAACCAACTGATTTTTGACAAAGCAGACAATAGCATATACTGAGGAAAGGAAACTCTATTCAATAATTGGTGGTGGGAAAATTGGATAGCCACATGCAGAAGAATGAAACGGGACTCTTATCTTTTGCTATATACAAAAACTAATTAAAGATGGACAAAAGACTTAAATGTAAGGCAAGAAACCATAAAAATTCAGGAAGAAAATGTAGGAAAAACTCTTCTAGACATGAGCCTAGTCAAAAAAACTATGACTAAGACCCCAAAGACAAATACAACAATAACCAAAATAAATAAATGGGACTTAATTAAATTGAAAAGCTTCTGCACAGCAAAGGAAATAATCAACAGAGTGAATAGACAACCTACAGAATGGGAACAATTTTCACAAACTGCATACCTGACAAAAGGCTCATATCCATAATCTACAAAGAAATCAAACATATCAAGAAAAACACAAATAACCTCATCTAAAGATGGGGAAAAGACATGAACAGAAGTTTTTTAAAAGAAGATAGAGAAATGGCCTATAAACATATGAAAGAATGCTGAATATCACTAATCATCAGAGAAATGCAAATTAAAACTACAATAAGATACCACCTTACCCTGATCAGAATGGCCATTATTAAAAAGTCAAAAAACAATAGTTGCTAGCACGGATGCAGAGAGAAAGAAATGCTTATACACAGTTGGTGGGACTGTAAATTAGTACAACCTCTATGGAAAACAGTATGGAGATTTCTCAAAGAAATAAATGTGGATGTAGCATTCGATTTAGCAATCCCACTGCTGGGTATCCACCCAAAGGAAAAGAAGTTATTTTATCAAAAAGACACTGACATTTGAATATTTATTAAAGCACAATTCATAATTGCAAAGATATGGAACCAACCTAAGTGCCCATCAGTTCATCAATGGATAAACAAAATGTGGGACACACACACACACGCGCGCACACACACACACCATGGAGTACTACTCAGCCATAAAAATGAATGAAATAATGTATTATGCAGCAACTTGGATGGAACTGGAGACCATTATTCTATCAGGCATCCTCAAACTACGGCCCGCAGGCCACATGCCACCCGCCTAGGACATTTATCTGGCCCGCTAGGTGTTTTTGCCGCCACTGCCTGTCCTGCTTAGCAGCCGACTCGTCCCAGGCC
>VBSM01000605.1:19663222-19681321 GCA_008086735.1 Cheirogaleus medius | reverse complement strand
CGAGTAGATGTGGAGCCCATTTTCCGTATCTTGTGTCGCCTCACTTTGGATAACCAGCTTAAGCTAAATCCAGGATAGCATAAACGATGTTAGCTCACTGTCGTTTCTTAGAATTGAGTAATATTCCATTGTGAGCATATACCACATTTTAGTTATCCACCCATGAATTGACGGGCACTTGGGTTGTTTCCATGACCGTGCAATAGTGAATTGTGCTGCCATAAACATACGGGTGCAAATGTCTTTATAATAGAATGACTTATGCTCTTTTGGGTAGATGCCCAACAATGGTATTGCTGGGTCGAATTTGATAGGGTTGATTTTTTCTTGCTGATTTTTGTGAGTTCTAAGTAGATTCTAGTTATCAGCCCCTTATCAGATGTGTAGGATGCAAAAATTTTCTCCCATTCTGTAGGTTGTCTGTTTGCTCTCATGGCTGTTTCTTTGTGCAGAAGCTTTTTAGTTTGATCAGGTCTAATTTATTTATTTTTGTTGCTGCTGTGATTGCCTTTGGGGTCGTCTTCATAAATTCTTTGCCTAAGCCAATGTCTAGGAGAGTGTTTCCAACGTTTTCCTCTAGAATTCTAATAATTTCCTACCTTAGGTTTAAGTCTGTTACCCAGCGTGAGTTGATTTTTGTGAGAGGTGAAAGGTGTGGATCCTGCTTCAGCCTTCTACATGTGGGTATCCAATTTTACCAGCACCATTTATTGAAGAAAGATTCTTTTCCCTAGTGAATGTTTTTGTCTGCTTTGTCGAAGATTAGATGGCTCTATGAGGATGGTTTTATATCAGCATTCTCAGTTCTGTTCCAAAATTTGAAATCTACAGTTTTAGTTTTTCTGCTTAGACAATAAGCATTCTGTAATGCAGTAAACAAATTAAAGAAAGCAATGAAGTGGAATAATTTTATAAGAGTTCTAAAAGAACAGTTGAATAGGGCAAAATGACATCAGTTTATAGTATTTCATGAATACTGAAAATCAAGAATTATCTAACTGATGGAATTCTGATTAGAGTATTATCCTTTTTAGATAACATATACAGGTCCATTGAATGAAACAAAAGCAATTATTTTGCATGTGTTTTTATGTCCATACTGTTACCAGAATACTACAAAATTGTATGTATATTTCAGTGTTTTTATACATTAATCATAGTCTAATAAATTAAAAAGTAATCCCCCAATGACCTCTATTTCAACCCTTTAACAAAAGAAAATCTTAAGTATATTATTGTTATTATACATTAATCATTGTCTGGTATATTAAAATCAAGAGCAGAAAGACCTGTATGTCAAATCTCAAACAAAAGGAAAGTAAAACTAAACAGGATTTATGAATTATTCAGAGAGTTTCAGAAGGAAAACATTTTTTCCCTACTCTACATTTACAATGAACCTTGAAAGAGTAGGAACTTTGAACAAGAGAAATTGGTAGGGGGTGTGTATATTCACTGGATTCCTATCTTTCCAGCAATACCTGCAGAGCTGAAGTACAGGCTAAGTATCCCATATCCAAAATGTTTGGGACCAGAAGTGTTTTGGACTTCAGATGTTTTCAGAGTTTGGAATATTTCATATATATAATCAGAAATATGGGGATGGGACCCAAGTCTAAACACAAAATTCATTTGTCTTATAAACACCCATACACATAACCCCAATGTAATTTTATACAGTATATTTTAATACTGTTGTGAATTTATCACATGAGGTAAGATGTAGAATTTTCTAATTGTAGCATCTTGTTGGTGCTAAAAAAGTTTTGAATCTTCAACATTTTGGACTTCAAATTTTTGGATTAGGGATGATCAACCTGTATTTCAGTTTAAAGTTTCATTCAAGCACTCATGAAGTAGAGAAAGACTTCTACTTGAAAGCTGCAGGCTAGTTGTTGTTATAATTCATTAGGTGATGGAGAGAAGAATATGTAACACTGAACACCTGAGGACCAGTGCAATGCCACCATGCTAATCATACAATGTATCACAGTTGTGTGATGTCATCAAGCCTTGTGTTGAAGAGATTAATCCCTAGGCTGAGATTCCAGAAGGCTCTGTATGTTCAGGACCTCTCTGTAGCTGTCAGCAGACTTCTCCACTTCTCTAAGTGTTAGTTTTTTGTTGTTGTTCTTTTTATTGTTGTCACCCTTAAGATGTAATAATAATGAGTTATTGAGGGAAAATAAAATGAGATAAGAAAGGTAAAACGTTTAGCCAGTTCCTGGCACAGAAGTCTTCTGTAAAAATTATCTATGATCTTTATTTTAAAAAATACTGACTCTTGGGCATCTATGCTTTTTACTTCAGGTTTACAAACCACAGCAATAATTAATGAATTGCGATTTTTAATGGAAATGCGTATATGTGTTAATATACCCCTTGTTAATATTCATCTCACTGACCTGAGTAGGTATCCTTTGTTTCCAAGGTCAAGTGTTGCTTCTGTGGCAAGCAGAATTCAAAAATCACTTTCTGCCACTCTACTTTTGAGCAGAAGCCTGCATTACAAATTTAGCAGTGCATTACAAATCAGTTAACTGACTTGTTCCCTTGGTGAAATGAGATGAACAATCTGGTCTAGGTCTACCTAGGACATCTGTGTAGATTTCTAGCTCTTTGTAGAGACTTGGTCAATCTCCTCCATGTTATCTACCGGTAAAATATACATTAAGATAATACATGTAAAAAGTAGTACATTAACTCAACACTTCAACAGAGAAATAGCCACCAAAATAATTTTAGTGTCATGCAGGAAAGGAATCAAATGGATTAGTATTATGTATATAGCAGTCAAGATTTCTATCATAATAAGGAGTATATAGCCTAAATAATGGCATGTTTTGCATTTTCCACAATCAACACTAGATGTTAGAAAATGTATAATTATAGTCAATAATAAAGGCTGCTAAGCCAATCTTGTTTTTAGAGTAGTTAATGAATGTCAGTAGAGACTGACTTGAGTTTTCAGCTGCTTTATATTCACCATGTAATTAACAACACTTTGGAATTGCTGCAAAATTGGCAAAAGGTTAGGTGAGAGGAAAGGAAGAATATATATACATATATGAGCCTCAAATATAATCAACTTCTGGAAGTTCGAGAGTAATCTAAGTATCATAAATCATATATTTAGTACAAGTATTTCTGCTCGTTGCGATAAATGTTTCAAAAACAAACAAAAATACCTCCTCCTGTTAATAGCATACACTTAAAAGAATAGGACTACTGGAAAAAATAGGATTGGGTCAACCCAGAAAAACTGATGCAACTTCGTAACAGAGATAATCAAATATGATACAATCCTAATAAAAATAATAATACAGTTAAAATAGTAAATCCTAATTGAAAGATAAATTCTACAGTTACTATTGGAATTTATCTTTTAAAAAATTGTGCCGAAACTAACTTGAAGGATGGAGGTTGAAACCACTGGATTACAGAAACATGGGAAAAATATGTATATAAAAGAGATGGTGAAGTTTCGCCTATAAGTATAAATATAGAAATAACTATGGTTATAATAAGCCCTAGTTATCAAAGAAAACTTGTTGATAAAGTCACTTTTTCACAGAAACCCAAACAGAAAACTATGCATTAAATCAACAAACTCAAGTTCTTAGAAGGAGTAGTCCAAAATATATTAATAAGTAAGACTTACTAGAAATATATTTTAAATTTGAAGAATAACTTAAATAATAGCTACCTTTTGAGATCACAATATGTGCCCAGCTTTGTTCTTTGTATTAACTCACATTTAATACATAAGGTGGAATGCTATGAGGAAGACACAATTATTAGTCCCATTTTTATAGGTAAAAGAAAAAAAAAACTGTGGCACAGAAATTTGAATACCAGCTACCCCAATTACTTGCTAAAAGACTCAAGGGAAGCCCTAGGGTTGGATTTCAAACTAAGAACTAGCTCAAGAGCCTACTTCCTTCTTTCTTTCCTTTTAAACCCTATGCCATACTGCTATGCAATATCTCAGCTAGCCAAACTGTGATTGCAATACCAACATAATCCTGTAATTGCATTCCATCCTGAATTCATATGAATATGATTATTTTTATCATTCATCCCTTGCATTCTAGAATAATATCTGAAGGAAAGCACTCCTAAAATATAAAATGTCCTGCAAATACAACTATTTCTCATAATTTTACAGTTTAAATTGCATGTAGCATTAAATGCAAGTTCTAATTAATTGGGTGCCTAAATATATCCCTTCTAATAGAAATTCATTCAAAAATATTTTCCTTACTAACACAATCTTAATATTTATTGATTTTTTTGATCTAAATCCACATGTAGGATACTTCTAGGTTAGGATGTGAGCATAAACATGGAAAATAGGTCAAAATATTATAAAAGCAGGCAATGGAAAAGCTGGGTTAACCACATGGCTCTAGTACTCAAAACAACAGGAGCCCTACACTGACTAGCAGATTAGCCAATAAATTTAATAGAGAGAAAGTGAAATCATACAAACTAGTTCAAATTTTTTATAATTCTTTTGAAAACATAAATTCCTAACTAAAGGCATTACAGTGTTTTTACATTCCTAAAATATTTGGACAGAAATTGCAAGATGCAGTGCTAATGAAATCCAACTGTCTTTTCTCCTTAATCACTCTTAAAAAATAATTCGGGCCTATCTTTTAGGGAAATGGAAACATGGCATTGTAAAGGATGGCAAGATGGAATTGTAACACCACATTTCTTCTTTGTTAGTCCAGGCTATTTGTCATTTTTTATATAAATTTTGGAAAAATGTGATACATTTATTTCATTTAAAATTACCTATTGCTTACTCCAGCAAGGGCAGGGCATATCATTATTTAGGCTACATAGTCCTTGTTAATGATAGAAATCTCCATTGTCATATAAATAGCATGCAATCTGTCTGATTTTATCCATCTGGCTCCACAGTATTTCATAGCATTATTTTTCAGGGTCAGGGTCAGAAAGTAATCCTCTAACTATCTCCCATGATACCCAGCTCAAACTTAGGCTAAATATACTGCCACTGTTAAATATTTCTATACTTAGTTTGAACCATCTTCATCAGCCATAGAACAAAACAGGACAAAATAACCAAAAATAATTTTAGCAATTTTATCTCCATGTCTGTAATGAGCTTTGTAATCCTTGAGGACATTTTCTTTCCTTTTCCAAAGTTTAAGCATTCTGTATCCTAAGTTTGATTTGTATATTGCATTATCCAAAGTCGATTTACTTTCCTGGTTTTATTTTGGGTTCTTACTTCTTTGTTTGTTTGTTTATTTGTTTTAATCAGAAGCAGCATGCCTTGACTATTTTCGTTCTTGCTTCACTGCAATATTTTCTGGAAAGCCTTGACTTTGAGGACCCCCATCCAATGTGAATTCTTGAATATAATCTGACATTCAAGAACTAGAATAGTCTTTTGTATTTCTACAGCAAAACATCCTAGCAGATTCCATGACAGGCACCACAACCTAATGTTAATTCTCATAATAAATACTTAGAAAGTGTCCGGATGGGGTGTATCCATGATGTACCAGGAACTAGACTAATGGTAAAATGATGGGCAAGGACAACATTATCACTGCCCTCGGGGGGCCTTCACTCTAGTGAGATCTACCTTGACATGGTAAACATTTGCCCATACTTGATGTCTAGTTATGGAGCCAAAGATGGAGCCTTCATTTTAGCCAGTGATGAAGACTTGGGAGCTCTGGTAAAAATCAGAGGCTTTTGGTGTTCATCATTTTTCTACAACTCACATTTTTAGTGATTTTTTAAAAGCTTAGTGTATTTATATGTAAAACAGAAGAAATATTCCATTCTACTTAAAAAGACATTATAAGAAATAGTTGGACCAATGAGCTTAATTTTGTTATTCTGTAGCAAGAACATAGGCTCTTATAATGATAGCTCCACTAAATACTAATATCCTTAGAGAGATGAGCTGTATCTTTATCTTCTCAGTTTCACCCACTTAATTTGCACGTAGTATATATTAAATATATGTTGAGAAAGAAGTATGAACTCAGAATAAGGAATGGAAGAATAGTCATCTTCCCCACACAGAAACAGGCTGAAATGTGAATACCAGAGCTCCACATTCACACAGGAAATGTTCCCTTGCTAATAGTGGATACTGAATACTGAAGGAACTTGGCGACTTCATTAGTTTCACTGAAGGAAGCCATTATGAACAGCATACGCTATGACCATTCATAAATATAATTACAATATGTCACCTTATCTCAGTATTCTGCTTGAGGGAACAGAATAGAAATATTCAAAGGTAAAAAAAAAATGAATTTGCCCTAAAGTAATGCACTGTAAAGTATTTCACATATGATTTCTGGAAAATTCAAGATTTATTTAAAAAATTAATACCAGCAAAATAGATAATCCTATAGTATAATCAGTTTATAATGTCTCTAGAAACATGTTTTGCAAAACAACTCTGGTGTGAGCAATATCCATGGAACATAAAAGTGTACTGATTTTATAATAAATATTATGCACTATCAATGGATTTTGATGGAGCAAGACATAGAAAAGATAACACATGACTAATCACAGGTATGAAAAAACAGTTACATTAAGACTATTATTACTGCCCCAATTCTGAGTTATGAAAAAAGTATTTAAATTTTAAAACACTTTTACCTCTGAAATTGTAAATGTTTTAAATTTACAAATTATGTTTTAAAGTCCATTTTGGGACTAGGAGCTATTAAAATCTAAGCTAAAATTTTAGTGTCTGTCATTGCAAAGTCTATCAGGGAAAAAAATGAACATAATATCCTATTTCAGCTCAATGCTCAAACTCACTGCTTATGATAGGTTATCAAAAAATACGTCTGTTTTAGGAGGAAGAGTAAATTTCTTTAGAGTCCTTTTATTAAAACACAGATTTTCAACTGCCTAAAATACTTTCAAATAAAAATCTTTCTAAAAGAGAGAAAACACGGGTATTCAAATGCTAATACAATTTTATTTTAAAAAATAGCTTCATCCTATTTTAATCTCTTTAAAGAGGATTAGATAATCATTGTGCATTTTTCACTATGCATGTAACTATTAACTATATATCATGGCATTAAAATGTTGATATTAGCCAAAAGTTGATTTTTTTCTAGATATTGACCACAGCATTAACCATAGGTCATTTCTTCTGCTGTACAACTAAGATTCTGAACACTAATGAATGAATGTTGCCTAGAGGAGCAGCACTTGCTCCTAAAAGTCTCTGTGTCTTCAGAATGCTGTTTACTGTATAATTTTAATAGAATATAAAACAGGTGGTTCTAAATCTAAATATAATTATGATATGTCACCTTATCTCAGTATTCTGCTTGAGGGAACAAAATAGAAATATTCAAAGGTAAAAAAATGAATTTGCCCTAAAGAAATGCACTGTAGTATTTCACATAGGATTTCTGGAAAATTCAAGATGTATTTGAAAAATTAATACCAGCAAAATAGATAATATATATGAAAATATACTCATTATCTTTTTCCCAAAACTTGGTCTTGCCTTTCTCAAGTACTACTGACTGACTTGGCATTAACTAAGTTTCCTTCCTTTTCTTTAGAACTCATACATCCATCATTTATCCTTCATAACTTCTCTAAAATCCAACACCTTGGACTGACTACATAATTTATATGAGGCCAGTGCAAAATGAAAATGTGGAGCTCCTTGTTCTAAAATGCTAAGAATTTCTAGACTGTGACAAGCAGAACATTAAACCAAATGTAGTCCCGTCTGAGTGTGGGTCCCCGTGCAGCTGCCCAGATTGCACGCCCATGAAGCCAGCACTTCCATCACTTCTCATTTAAATTCTCTGATACCTCAAGAATATTGTCCTACACGCTTGAGAATGCTCTTTTCTGTAATTATTTTTTGTATTCCTGCCCGACACCCACAGTCTATCTCCTGCACCAGGGTTTTTCAACCTCAGCACTATTGACATATTAGACTGGATAAGTCTTTGTTGTGAGGGACTATCCTGTGCATTTAAAAAATTTTTAGCAGTATCCATGCTCTCTACTCATTAGAGGCACCCTTCCCTACCCCTAGTTGTGACAATCAGAAATGTCCCTAAACATTCCCATATGTCCACTGAAAGGCAAATGGTCCCCTGTTGAAAACCATTCCTCCACATTATCAGAATGCTCTTTACAAAGTATAGAGATGGTCGTGCTACTCCTCTACTTATTGTGTATCTCACCAACGCTAACTCAAACCAACGCTAGCCCATTTATTTCCCTTGGGCTTTATATTCCATGCTTGCCGATGGCTTAGAGTTTTGTTCACATGCTTATTAATATCTTTGTAATGTGCTTCCTCTAATATCTCCAATTACATGCTCTTGCCATTTATCTCTCCTCTCATCCCCAAACTCCTGATTTATTGTTGATTTTTTTTTTTTTTTTTTTTTTTTTTTTTTGAGACAGGGTCTCGCTCTTGGTCAGGCTGGTTACGAACCCCAAACTCCTGATTTATTAGCTCTTAAGGTTAATCTAGAATGGCAGCTTCTTCTGATGAAGTGTTGCCTATCCTTACTCCATCCCACACAGAACTGACTGTTGTTTCCTTTCTGCCCCACATTGTACCTAAGAGCATGTTATACCAATGTGCTGTTTCTAAATCTAAGTGATTAAGAGAGGATTACATTTTCAGTCCTTCAAGGCATTTCCACAAATTAAACAAATGAGTCCATCTTTAGTAACATTATATTGAGGAAATCCAATTTCCTTTGGACCTTATGTTCATATATGGAAAGTTTCAAATAGAAAAACTCCTGTTACATCTGCCGTGTCAGTCATAAATCCTTATGCTTGATTTTCTGCGTGCCTGATACAATATCCTATTCTATATATTCTTAAAGGCCATGGAATAATCACTGTACTTATTTATTTCTCTGACATACAGCATACTACTTAACACATACTAGGCATTTATTTATTATTTGTTAAAAGAAAGAAAGGAAGAGAGAAAGAGAGGGGCAAGTAAGAAGAAAAAGAATATGGAGGGAGAAAGAAGTTCTGTTTTGAGTAAGAGCTCTGAGTTTCTCAATATATGGGCTACGGATTTTAATATTTAGACAATCTGTCCTTACCTGTCAAGATGTTCATATCCAGCTTCTTTGTCTCCTTATTAGGATTATTTACCATCACATTAATAATCACAATGATAAGACTATCTACCAGGCACTTTCTAAGCACTGTATATGCAATGCCTTTGATGGGCCCGCATAGTTAGTGGTGTGGGCGCCTACTTCCAGAGTGTTGAAAAATGATGTTTTTATTAATACATTCACCCTAACATTATCATTTAAAGACTTGTAGTTTGGAATGTTCAGATATATGCATATTTACTAGGTATACTATAAACTTTGTCTTAAAAAAAGATACTGGATTTTACTAAAGAAAAAAAGGAACAGCTTTGATTTTTAAAGTCTCTACGTTTTATTGGAAATACATATTCCAGTTTATATGGCAAAAATATCACAAAATAAATCAAATACCTGACACACTTGCATAACTGCCCACATAATTTTGATAGTGCATAGATTCACTTCATATATTGGTGGACAAGCTCTTAGCTGGGGGACAAGACAGGATTCTGTGACCAGTGCTCAGGAGATGTCCTTCACTGATGGGCTGACAGAAGATTCCAAATCACTGTTCCTCATGGTTACACTTTGATTATGAATTTAAATCTCTCGAAGTCCATCTGTTCATCAAAGAGTAATTTGCTGTCAAATCTAATAAGAGACAGGGTATTCCTTTCCTTTACTTCTGACCTTGTTCTTGGCACAGAGAAAGTTGGTTCAAATATGACAAATTTTCCCCTGACAGCTGGACGATTGTTCACTGTGGCCAAAAGAGAAATCTGTTGCAGGGAATAGACAGGCTGGATGCACCAAATATTTTACCATTCTACAATGTTTTACGAACACATATATTATTTCTCAGATTTTCCTTTGCTTTATTTAATAATTTTCTACTTTTATGCTTTGTTAGTCATATAAAATGTATACGTCTTATTTCATTACTTTTGATTTATAATCTGTGTCACAAACTTGTTTTATTATATTTTAAAAACTGAAAATTCCACTCTTTTTCTTACGTCTCTTTAGTTTAAAACATCTAATAAGCTCTAACTTTAGCTTTTTTTAAAAAAAAGACAAGACACAATTTAGAAATAGGAAGAAAACGTATTCATTCCACTAGATTGTGGTTTCCTTGAGGATGAAGGCCACGTTTTAAATTTATTTTCACATCTTCACCACTTAGCAAAATAACTGGTAGGATTTCATTTAGAAAAATTCCCAGAAAATTATTTGAAGTACTTTTAAAGTATTATTATATAATTATTCATTATGAACAAGCCATTTGAGTATAAGCAAGCTTAATTTGTTTTTTCACATAATCTCCATCTGAACACGTCATGATAATACAATTGCACAATAAAATTTTTACTTTTTAATTACACGTATACAATACCAATTATAGTACTTTGGACATTAAAAGGGTATACTTTGCATCCTATTTTTAATTGCAAGGTCTATAAAAGTTAATGTGCATTTGTTAATTTTATGCATCTTTACTAAAGTCAAGGCATTTTGAAAAACAAAAAGGTATGGCATGTACAAGGCACATATTTACTGCCTAACCAAACAAAATACATAGAACTTACAAAGTGAGGTTGCTCCTAGCTTGTTCCTTCCTTTCTTCTTTCCTTCCTTCCTTCCTTCCTTCCTTCCTTCCTTCCTTCCTTCCTTCCCTCCTTCCTTTTTTCTTCTTTATGCAAGGAAAAGTGTCCAATACAAGCCAAGCATTTTGCCATCTGTCAAATGAAGAAACAATCACTATGTTTTATGATTATATGACCTAGTGGATATTGAGGAAATCTGAACCCTTATATCACATTCAAGGAGCTTATACAGTAGTCCTAGAGAAAAACAAAATGCTCAATTACGAGGCTCACACTAAATATATAGAAGTTATTCCCATAAGGAAAACTGGAATGTGCTGTAAGGGGGAGGTCAAGTTGAATCAGGTGTTGAAGCCTGGCTAATACTCTAGGACAGGCGTCCTCAAACTACGGCCCACGGGCCACATGCGGCCCGCCCAGGACATATATCCGGCCTGCCGGGTGTTTTTGCTGCCTCTGTCTGTCTTGCTTAGCAGCCGACTCGTCCCTGGCCCACAGTGCACACTCTCCAATGGTCTGAGGGACAGTGAACTGGCCCCCTGTTTAAAAAGTTTGAGGACCCCCGCTCTAGGAAATCGAGAGGGCCAGAAGAAAAGTTTTAATTGAAGTAGAAGAAAAATACTAGAGTATATGTGAAAGTAACATAAAAGATGTGTTAGAACTACGAAATTAATCCTCTGATTATGGATTTTAGGTAGATGCATCTAAAAATGCAATAGGCAACTCTAGATCCTAGGGTGACAGAATATATGTTGTGTTTTTCAAGTAAACACAACATTCTAATGTAAACATTCCATTTGATGAAACTAAGTAAAAAGTATTCTCTGTAATTCAAACATATAGGTAAGATACTAAGGCAAAGGTATGGAAAAGAAAATTGGACAATGAGAGGACTTTCTGAGAGGAGAAAAATGTATTAACTGATTCAACAAATATGCATTGAGGTTCTCCTATGAGTCAGGCCCTGATTTAGGCATGAGAATACAGAACTAATGAAATGGATAGAAGTTCCTGCCCTCATAGAGTTTTTGTATAGTTGAGAAAGACAATAAACAAAATACTTAAAGTATGTAGTGTGATGAAGCGTGATAAGTGCTAAGAAGAGAAATAATGCGGGAAAAGGGAATACAGAGTGTGGGAAAAGGGCAAATTTCATTGTAAATAGACTAGTCAGGGGAGGTGCTATGGATTGAATATTTGTGTCCTGCTCCTCTCCAACCCCTGGTCAAATTCATATATTGAATCACTAACCCCTAATGTGATGGTATTTGGAGATGGTGCCTATGGGAGGCAATTAGGTCATGAGAGCCCTCATTACCTATATATAAGAAGAGACACTAGAGAGCTCATCTCCTCTCTGTGCTCTTCACTTTATGAGTGTACAACAGGAAGATGGCAGTGCCAAACTAGGAAGAGAGCCCTCACAGACACCAGATCTGCTGACAACTTGATCTTGGGCTTCTCAGCCTCCAGAACTGTGAGAAAGAAATGTTTGTTAAGTCACTCAGTCTGTGGTGATATCTTATAGCAGCCTCAGCTGACTAAGGCAGATGCCTTTCTGAGAAGGTGACATTTGGGCAAAGACCTGAGAGAAATGAGAGAGGTACAAGGAGCATCACGTGGAAAAGCCTGAAGGGCCAGGATGTCTGAGGGGCAGCTGGGATGTCAGTGAGGCTGAACCTGAAAGAAGAACCAGGTAGTGATCAGGAAACACAGCCAGAGAGGTACCAGTATGCCTGATTGTGTGGAGCCTTGCAAATGATAATGAAAATTGGACATTTAATCAGAGCAAAAAGACTGATTCAATATGATTTAAATTTTCATAGGATCACTTTCTTTGGCTGGCTCAGTGACAATAGAGCACAGAGTTTGAGATGGAAGCAAAGGCACCAGTTAGGAGGATTTGTAGCATCCCAGGTGAGAGATGATGGTGATGTGGGCCAGGGGGATCCCAGTAGAAGTAGCAAAAGGTGGTTGGAATCCAGATCCATGCTGAACGTAGAAGATTTGGTGATGGAGGAGATGTGGTTATGAAAAAAGAGTCGTCCAGGGTAGTTCCAGGTCTTTGGCCCCAGTGACTGGTAGGATGGAGTTGAGGTTAATTCAGATGGGGCAGACTGCAGAAGCAGGATTTTGGGGGGGTGTAGGGGGAAATGAGCAATGATTTGGTTTTAGAAATGTTAAAATTGAGATGCATACTGAACATCCAAATAGAGATGTATTACTAGATAATTCAATTCAAATTCAATTAGACAATTGAATCTGAGTCTGGAGTTCAGGTGAGAGTTCTGGGCTGGAGAAATAAATCTGACAATTGCCCTAATGGAGATGATATTTAAAGCCACAGGCCTGGGTGTGATCTCCAAAGGAATTTTTGTTAGTTTTTTAATAAACAAGAAGTACAAGGCGTCTCTCAGAAAACCTGGTGAAGATGAAGTGCATACTCCAAGGAGGACATCTAGTTTTCTTATTTGCTGGACCAGAGTGAGGAGGACCTGTGTCAGGGCCACCCAGGACCTGTTTTCATTTAAAGAATAGAGGGGCAGGGGTACAGCAATGCCAGGAATCTCCCAGATGAGTCATGTTTGCAGGAGGAAAATATCAAGATTATCCCAGGATTTGGACCATTCATTAAAGTCTAGAAGACAAATATGGTATAAACAACACAATGGTTTTTCAATAGAAGATATTAAATTTTTTTATAACTGGTTCTGATGTAGTTTTTGCAGCACAGGGGATGACAACCAGCTGTTGTGGCTGCTCTTTACAAACAGCCAGTAGTTAAGCAGCCTGATCTGTCAGTGTTTAACTCTGTTCTTGGGTGAGGCACTTAACCTTTTTCAGTCTCATTTTCCTCACAGCAAAGGGTAGGGTTTGCCAGACTGTTTATCAGATCTCTCCTATCTCTGAAATTCCATTAATCCTAACCCTGATCACTCATTAGCATCTGCTGTGATGGCAGATTGAGTGGAATTTTATTGCTTTAGGATAAAGCTACTGTTATCTTTAAACTATTTTTATATGTTAAATGATCTCAATTTGAAGGAAGATTTAAAAAAAATTTTTAAAGAGCTTCTCAGTTACACAATACAGTGCAATTTTTCCTTATAGGATAGGTACCCAAAATAATATTTAGTAACTTCCTTTCCATTTGCTTTAGTTTATATTTAGTAGCCTTCCAGATAAGGCTCCACAAATATTTATTAATTATAAAACACAAAGCGTTTTTACCTATGAAATGTCACATTTTTATTCCAAAGTTTCAACTACTTTAAAATATAGTTTTAAAGTAAAATTTTGAATTATTTTGCAATTCAATTCACTGAATTTATGGTTTTCTCAGGAAAAAGAATGTCTTTGCACACTCAGTTGTCATTTTGTTTCTTGTGTATTATTTTTGTCACATGTCAAATTCAGGGGAAGAGTGACAATTGCCAGTATATACTAGGTAGTGCTAGGTTCTGTGCACATATCATTTCAGTTAACAATTGCTGTATAAGGCAAGTACTGATGTCATTAGTTTCTTTCTAAGGAAGAAAATGAGACTCAGAAAGGTTGAATAACTCAATCAAAGTTAAACAATTTATCACTCAGATCTGACTGGAGAGACCAGGACATTTCCATTACCCCTCATTCTTTAGTGCAATCACCATAACTTCAAATCCAAAGGTTTATCCCTGGTTTAAGATCCACTCTGCTATATGATATGATGTGAACCAATTATATTAAATGATCCCAGCTTAAAAATTTATTAATGAGCCCATCTTTTATGTCTGTCATGAAACTTTGCATATTTTTACACAAAACTATTATCAAAAGATTATAGAAGCACTTTTATAGTCAGGAATAAATTTATGGATAATTAAATTTAAAAATCTATAAATTTTTAATAATAGTCTGTCTTCTTTGATGCTGCTTTATCTTTATCCTTCAGTCCTAAAGAAAGAGAAGTTTCAATGAATAGAAATTAACTGTATTTATTTCCCATCAATTTCACCATGAGTAACATAGCTTAGTGATGTATTCAGAGTCACCTTAAAATATTACAACTTCATTGAGTTTATTTGGAGGACTTTGTGCTTATAGATAATAGGGCCAATATTCAGCCACATTGCTTATGTGTGGAACGACCCCAACTTAGTCTATTTACTTAGCCATGAAGTGAGTGGCACCTCTGGAGTGGTGTATACACAACCTATACAACTCTGTGTTGTGACCTGCATGGTATAAAATTTATTCCATTTAGAACCGTGGGAGAAATTTTAAAGTTACATATTGTATATTATATTGAACATATTGCCATTAATAATAGGAAATAGAAACTCTTTCAAAATTCATATTAAGACATATAATTATATAGTATATCATGACACCCAATACATATTTGTTTGTTGGTTCCCAATTTCTTTCTCAACATTACTTGATAAAAGTTATAATTATGTGCATATCTATTGTTCTATATATAGAAAGAGACAGATTTACATATATATGTCAACAACATATTTAAACATAATATACATTTAAATATCTAATATATACATATTAAAAGTAAATATAATGAAAGAAGAAGCAAATATGTTAATACCAATGACTAGTAAAGTGATTGTGACAGATGGCATATTCATTCCTGTGTTTTCCCACAACCAATGTAAGGAGGGAAGCAAGAAATTGCAAAATTGGTTTTCTCCAAAAGTGGAAAAACTATCAGATTTTCAAAGGGAGGACACAATTTACTAAGCAATCAATTCTAAAACAGATTTCTTATGTGAGCCTTTATTTGAAGTATTAGAATACACATTGTATAAATGTGTATTTTATTGAATGATTACAATTTTTATAACAAATATGAAAGTATTTTTATGCAACTATTTATTCTAACATTTAAGAAATTCTACTGGAATATTTCTTACTGATGAGATAATCTTACACATGGATAAAGTATAGACTATTTAGAAAAAGAGAACAAGAGTATATTTTTAAAACTATTTAAAACATGAGTTCTTTGAAATGAATATTAGATGATTTGATGATATGCTTTGACTTGACCTTGAGTGTTTATAGTCTATCATACTTAAGGAGAGATATCCTATGAACTTTAAAAAATTAGATAAGATCATAGTAGAATCAATACTTGAAGCTTGAAAACCCAACCATGTATTTTTCTTTTCCCTGAGATATATGGCTGCATCATTTTCACATGGATTGAATCATCAAGGTTCCTTCAGGCAAAACCATACCTTGTCTTGTTTTTTTTCTGAAAAAGTCATTTTGATTTTATTTCAGCATTTAAACAAGAGATGAATAAAATAACAGAGTTCCATACCTATAGGAGAAGGGATTTTTATTTTGAAACTTTAGCCCAATGATGTTCCAGTGATGTTTTTATTTTAAAACTTTAGCCCAATAAAAAAAATTCATGATCTAGAGGATGTTATGCTAAGCCAAAAGAACCAAGCATAGAAAGACAAGTACTACGTGATCTCACTTATATGTGGAATCTAAAAGTCAAACTCACAGAAGTACCCACTAGAATGGTGGTTCCCAGAGCATGGAGGGAGAAGTGAACAAGGAAAGGGGAACGGCTAGTCAATGGGTACAAAGTTTCAGTTAGACAGAGGAAGAAGTTATAGTGGTCTGCCACACAGCATAGTGACTATAGCTAATTAATAATGTATTGTATTTTCAAAGTTGCTAAAAGAAGAGATATTAAATGTTCTCACCACAAAAAAATGATATAAATGTGATGTGATAGATATGTTAATTAGCCTGATTGAATCATTCCATAATATATAGAGATAACATAACACATTATATTCCATAAATTTATACAATTATTATTTGTCAATTAAAAATTAAAAAACATAATTCTAAATAATGTAATAATATTAATAGTATGTGTGGCCATTAGGATAATTTCAGTGGTGAATGAGCCTTGCATATCTGGACAAACTGACTTAGAGAGTATGCTTTGGAAAACAGTGGTTTTAATAATGAAAATAAACAGAAAATTGACAATAAAACTATGAGTCTCCCCTAGTTTGGGTATATAAAATCACACCATCAAGTCATAAGGACTCTTCTTGCCCTGTTTACTCTTAGAGAAAATTATGCATTAATTTCATTTCATCTCTACATAGTCTCAGACCATAATGGTGTAAATTAAAGAAAATGGGGTTAAAAGACTGGTTTACAATATATCACTTGAGATTTTGATTTTATCTTTCAGTACATTGTTCATGGTAAAGCTAATTATTCTGTAAAATGCACTAAAACGTGCATTTTCCAAAAGCAGTGATATCCAGGGCTTTTAACCATAGTGGATTTCTCTTCTAATCAATGGTCAATGATAGAGTAATTAAAAATGATAAAATTTTTTGTTGTTCTTGGTCAATCTATTCATGAACATTTAAACAGGTGTAAATAGTAGAACCGTGGTACCTGAAAATTCTGTGGTTCTTGGTGTAAGATTGTTAAAGTGGTAAAAAATAAAGCTATCATAAACTTCATTGAGGGACTATCAAACAACTCCATAATATTCAGTGAGTAGTATATTTCTTCTGAAAATGAGACAGATTACACTTTGATTCAATGGAGACAAGAGAGTACTGAATATGAGGTGTTAATTAAAGGTTTGGGGCCCACCATGCTAAACAGGCTTCAAACTGTTCTGGCTGTCCTTTCTAATAAAAGCTGGAGAAAAGAGGCCTCCATTTCCCAAAGGTAAGACAGCACTTGTAGTTTCCATCTGTCAATACTGCTTTGTGATCTGATATGTGAGCAAGCCTTTCTCAAATGGCTTTTGAAGAAACTCTTAGAAGTTGTTTGAACATCATAAGACTGCTTAGAGAGCCAATAAAGACCTGGAACCATTTCACCTTGATGATATGAGCTTTTCTGATAAGTATTGTTGTTTGAAGACAATTAAAGAGAGGGAAAGGACAATGGGCAGAAATCCATGCCCATTTTAATAAAGTAAGCCAGCACACAATGACTAATTAATATTCAAATTGGAAATCTAAGTAAAATGGTATTCATCAGTATAAATTTATGCTTATAGATGAGTCTGGATGGATGGTTCCTTTCTACTTGCATATGCTTATTCCTAAGCACAAGATTGCAGAGAAAATGATGTCCCAATTGATGATTTATTGAGCATTTATGATGTATTAGTCACTGTTCTACACACCCTTTTTGCATTTTTTATTTAGCTATCACACACACACAAAAATATATGATATAGGCACTATTATTCTTCATTTTATAGGTAAAGAAACTGAGTCACAGAGAGGTAAAATTACTTGCTTTATACCTACCTATAACTACCGTGTTTCCCTGGAAATAAGACCTACCCATAAAATAAGCCCTAGCAGGAT
>VBSM01000605.1:19637117-19663122 GCA_008086735.1 Cheirogaleus medius | reverse complement strand
ATCCCCTGAAAATAAGCCCTAGGGTGCCTTCTTGAGGAAAAATTAATATAAGACCCTGTCTTATTTTCTTGGAAACACGGTAGTATGTAAAAGAGGCAGTACGCTGACACCCGGGTCATATTTTTAACTGCTGGGCTACACTGCTTCTCAGTATTGCTTAGATGTAGATTTAGATTTGATAATGCAAGGGAAATTCTGAACATTAAAGTCCCTCTCAAAAACAATGTTATTTACTCAATGAAGAAGGTATATGCAGTTTGAATGGCTCTCTAATGTCGGTAAGAGCTTTTAACGGCCTTGATGTACCTTGGCGAGAGGTACACACAAACTAGAATTTGAGGTTTCCAGTGCAAAGTAGAGTTCAATAAAGAGAAAAAATAAGGTCCTGGGCCAGAGAGCTCAGAGTGTACTCCTCTGTTAGAAATTAAAATTAATGTTTCTAGCTTAACTCTTTCACTTATTTTTCTGAATATATCCATAAGATAAAACTGGTCTAAGTGTTTCTGAGATAATATTAATAGTATGCAATCCAACTCTTTATAGGCAAAAATAGTACAATACCTGGGGGAGGGGCAGCTAATAAATTGGTTGATTCAATTATGGATTCATCAAATGAGGCTCCGGTGCCGCCAACTAGAGAATACAAAGATATTGCTTCCATGCAAGGGAAAACAGCCATACAAACAGCATATTACATCCTCACTGGAGAAATGCTTACATAAAGTAATACAGGAAGTGAAGTGGAAATATAGAAAAGGTCTGTCTCACTCCGGAAAAGCATTCTTGGTTGTTTGGAATGCAGGTCTAGAGAGCTCGTTAGTCTGGGGAGAAGCAGTCACTTGCCTTTTTCAGTTTTTGCTCTTCTCTATTGGGTAAGCAAAATGTCTGATCTGAAAGAAGGCAAATAGATATGAGCTGGGGATTTCTCACATTCTGGGAAGAGACAGGAATGCAAATAAATTGGAACTTGCCGCACATGATTATTGGGAAAGTATGTGTATTTACATAAGCTAGATAGCCCATACTTTTACAAGAAGAGTGCTTAGCTGTATTTCTTACATCATATTTTTGCACATGTAGGACTAATGAAACTACACACTCTCTTTCACACACGTGCATATACTCACCCTCATACACACTCACTCACATATCTTGCCCATTTGTTATTGGATGGCAATTGAGAGAAGAACACGCCAGAACTGTATTTACTTTTTTGTATCCTTGCAGTCGCGCTCCAGCTATTCAGAATTCCTCAGGGTTCCTCGCAAAACACCAAGTGTCATCCTGTACCCACACTCTCTCCACCTGGAAAACTACCTTCAGCCTTTGCCTTGCTGTTCCCTGGGTACTCGCTCCAGGTGTCACTTCCTCTAGAGAAACTCCTTCCCTGCCTCCGCTGTCTTTTTAAGGATGTGCTCATAGAATCCTGTTTCTATTTCACAAATTATCCCTCTGTCTATGAAATTAATCTATTTAACTGTTTTTTGAAGTCTTACTCATTTTTTGGCTTTCTGGTGCTAGATACAGGGTGGGGTGGATAGGTTATGGCAACATGTATTTATAGACTAAATGAATAAGCCACTGTTACCAATTCTGTAAAATGGATTCTTACATTATTTAAAACATCCAAGTAGGTTATCCTAAGGTCTCCTTCTTCTCTAAATTTCTATGCCATAGTTTTTTATTTCAGAATATTCCAGAGGTACAAATATTTTGGGTATATATATATATATATATATTGCTTTTTTACAGTTTGAGTCAATGCCCATCACCAAGATAGCATGCATTAAACCCGTTAGGGTTTAACTAAACCCTCCTCCCCGCCTCCCACCTGCTTGATTTCCATTGAGTTTTATTTCCATGGGTGCATATAAGTGTTGATCAATTAATTCCAGTTTAATAGTTAGTACACGTGTTGTTTGTTTTTCCATTCTTGATATTTCACTTAGAAGAATGGTCTCCAGTTCCATGATCAAATTAAAAAGCTTCTGCACAGCCAAAGAAACAATCAATAGAGCAAACAGACAACCTACAGAATGGGAGAAAATATTTGCATGTTATACATCAGATAAAGGGATAATAACCAGAATCTATAACGAATTCAACTAAAACAGCAAGAAAAAATCAACTCCATTAAAAAGTGGGCAAAAGACATGAACAAAAGCTTTTCAAAAGAAGCCTATAAACATATGAAAAAATGCTCAATGTCTCTAATCATCAGGGAAATGCAAATCAAAACCAGAACGAGATATCACCTAACATCAGTGAGAATGGCTTTTATCACAAAGTCCCAAAACAACAGATACTGGCATGGATGTGGAGAAAAAGGAACACTTATACACTGTGGAACTTCAAACTAGTATGATCTCTATGGAAAGCAGTATGGAGATAACCTCAAAGAACTAAAAGTAGACACCTACCGTACCAAGGAGTACTACTCAGCCATAAAAAAAATGGTGAACTAATATCTTCAATGCCATTTTTAATACCATTATTAGAGTCTTTCCTAATAAGGTATGAGAAGTGAAAGGGAATTTGGATATTAACTAATTCAAACACTTACTTCAACAATGAAAAAATAGCAGAAAATTAAATCATTAATCCAAGGCCTCTCAGATGGTTAACATTATGACTAAAACTAGATGCCTTATCTACTAATTTCCTTTATTGGTCTCTACTTGTTTTACAATTATGTAACTGCTGATTTGCAGTATAGAATTTTAAACCATTTTAAGGCTTTAAATCATGTCTGTCTATTATTCTTTTTGCACAGTGTATAGTAAACACTAAGTGA
Organism: Cheirogaleus medius; assembly: GCA_008086735.1. Taxonomy (NCBI): domain Eukaryota; kingdom Metazoa; phylum Chordata; class Mammalia; order Primates; family Cheirogaleidae; genus Cheirogaleus; species Cheirogaleus medius. The sequence goes on along the minus strand of VBSM01000605.1, from coordinate 19,660,328 downwards.
ATTTTTGTTTAATTAAATTGCTGATAATTTCCATGTTTGAGGCTGTATTTCTTGCATCTCTTGGAAAAACATTAATTATGGTAAACAGCAAAGGGGAAATTTATGTAGGGGTTAGGAGTGTAATAATAAACATATTGGTTCTCAAATCCAATATGATATCACTATCATTTAATAATTTATGTCATACAGGAATAATGCAGTACATACTTCAACTCACAACCCATACCAAATACTGAAATAAATATTGAAATTGTTTTTTCTTTATCATAACAATGTGTCTTAAGGATATCAAAATTGAATTTGTAGTCATTGTCCAGTGAATATTTTATAACTATTAGAAATGAGTTGAGGTGCTAAATAAAACAAAGGCTGATGTTATAGAGCTGGAACAGCTTTTGTGCTCATCATAGTTTTTAAAAGGTCACTTTCCCTGAGCTTGAGTGAAATCATTCAACTTATTTTTCACTCAACCATAGGGCATGTTTAAGGATTACTTTCAATTATAAGGAATAGAGATGAATACATACGTATATAGTCCTATAAAAATAAGTCTATTGTACAGCAGTTAAAATGTTAATATGTATGCTTATTTTTCCTGCTACAGTCAATCAATTTGTAATTCACAGCAGATTGTATGAAATTCAAATGTGGATTTTATACCATAGCCGAACATGACATTCAACTATATTTTCTATCCATTTCCTATTATCTGAGCATGATTGGATATAGCCCTAAAACATCTAGGAAGAGAAGAGAGAAAACTGTAAGAAAAAGAAAGGCGAACAACAGTAAGAAAGCATGATGTGGGAGCACCAGTGCTTGGCTTCTCACTGATCTCTCTTTTCAGCATCCTTCTCCCTGGGCCACTGCTGAGCAGGAGCTTCCCCATTCCAATCATTCCTACACCTACACCGCATTAAAAAAATGAAAGTCATTTTGTTTACTATAGGTCTGAAAGGCAATCTGATTATGTAACTTTAACATGCACAATGATATCAGGACATCCTATTAATGTGGGTATAAGTATCAAGGTTCCTTTGAATTGAAAGGGCTTTAGGGGACTTAGTTTGGCCCTCTAGGTCTTATAGATTTAAAAGAGAACATCTATTTTTATCAACTATTGTAGGCCTACTAATCATGTAAGAGGAGAGTCAAGTTTCTTTGATGAGCGATTAAAATGGAGGGAGACAGGTTTCTTTCCCAGGAAAGAAACTGGGAAGCACAGTGATTCCCTCTTTCTGCAGCTGGGCTGGGCAAGTCCTCTTGGGGCTAAAAAATGGATATTGTTCTCAGCCAGAATATGGAAAGGGATATGGAAATTAAATCTTAATGTAGGTTCTAATGGGAGGATCAGAAACATGTACTTTGTAAACAGAACTCATTCGTTAGTTTGTATTTCTTTATTTATTTTTATTTTATATTTGTCAATAGTATTTTTAACATATTTTTAATTATAACTGACTCTCTGAGATCTACTGAAGAGAACCAGTGAAGGAGTTTTTGCTCCAACCTGGAGATGAAATTTAAGATGGAACATGCACCTGTGAGGAACATGCAAGTGGATGTGGTCATCATGTTCCAGCACCAGGAAAGAAAGAAAGGGAAGCTCCAGAGGAACATATTAAGGTCATTCTATTACTCATCTCTTCCTATATATAGATAAGCCATCCAGGGCTGGAACCTTGGAGTCCTTTGCATTTGTAGTAAGGGAAGTTAACTCTATCAGAGTCAGAGCAAGAAAACCTAGTTAATTGACTGGAGAGTTTACGGAGAGAGAGAGAGAAAGAGAGAGAGAGATAGATAGATTACTCAGTATATATATATATATATATTATATACACACACACTAAGTGAAGAAATTTCAAGGAGTTACAGGAGCTAATGAATTATTTTGCAGAGATGTTAAAAAAATTTTATGAGATTTTGATTATCAAAAAAATAAATTACTTTTGCGAATATTTCTGTGAATATCTATGTGTTAGACTACAGTGAAGAAGCTCAGGCATTTATATGCTTGATTCACATTAAGACCCCAAACGTGAAGCTGGAGGGTGAAATAAGTGGTCACCTGTTTCAACCTCACCACAATAGGTGATTCTGTGTCTAGAGAAAGTGAACAATGCAGAAACATTTTGGCAGCACATCTGTTTAATCATTTCTTTCTTCTAACTGAGATTCCAGGGAATTGCAACCTTCTTAGCTGGTGCCTAGTGTGAATGAAGTCGTAGGTATTGTTTTGAAAATTCAAAGGTGTATACACACACATATATAAAACACACACATACACACACACATACTTTGTAGAGAAAGCATGGGTTTGGGCTTTTGAAAGATCAGGCCTTAAATTCTAGGCCCATAACTTCCTCACTGTGTGATCTTAATAATTTCAAGAATATTTATTCTCCATTTATTTCAGCTGTTTCATCCTTAACACGAGTATGATGATATCATCTCCATCTTTTCACTTCCATCCTCTTTTCTTTCCAGGAATATTTATTGAAAGTTTGTTCTTAAAGATATATTGTTAAGCAAAACCAATGTTGTCCCTGGTCTGCTGGAGATTTCAGGTTGTGAAGATTAAATAAAATAACATATGTAAGTTAGCTCATGTATAGTTTCTCAGTAAGTATTGAGATTGTTCCTTCTTATGAAAGGCCCTGTGAATCTCTTAGGACATCCTATACAGAAGGTCCAAATACCTCTTTCCCATTGCCCAAATGGTTCAACTTGTTCAGAGACTAGATGTGTGTGGTCAATGGATTAATACTTCTCAACTTATAAAGAAGTTTAACACAGATTTAGTTCTTTAGTGTTTAAATGCCTTGACTCTGTTGCTATTTTGTAGATGAATATAAAGGGTAATTTAAAAAGTAGAATCTACTACTTGAGCTATAACAAGATGAATCTTGTGAGTGGAAGCATTTCAGACATTATTAAGTCAGTATTAATTGTGACTTGTATGGCAATGCTATGTCTGAGAATTCTCCAATTTTGTTAATGACATAATTGACAATATAATCATGACTCTGAAGGGTGTGGAATTAAAATCTTAAAAAGCATGTAAAATAATAGGATCATTCTGAAGCTTTATGTCAACAAAGCCATTTAATTGGATAGCACCTTATTTATGAGCATCTTTTCATACCTAGATAATTTTTCTTGGTCTCAAGTGAAAAAATGGATCTAACACATAAATGGTGATTTGCCTATTTAATAAAAACTATCACACTGTGATGTTTCTAAAAATTATTAAGTGGAATACAGCAACATTTCACATCTATATTCCAAGGATTGTGGTCTGGAAAACACATACCACATGTTTTCTTCCATTGTCTAGATCATTATTATGTCCAAAGCTTTTATAATATTTTTATAAGTTCATGTTTTCAATTATTGCTGGTGTCTCAATACCTTTTAAATGCAGGGATGATACTACTGACCAATGACTGTAAGTGAGATATGGTCATTAAGTTTTGTGTTTCAGGATCGATGGGTTGCAATGTTTTATTTACATTCTATTATGCTGTTTCTCCCCAGCTTCAACATTGTGATTTAAGTCTTATATTTGGCAAAGGACTGGGTGGCAAAGTACATTAAAATGGCTTTTAAATTAATAGCCATTGGTGGCAAAGTACATAGGCCGCAGAATAGACTAGAATCAAACCTGAGTCTTTGGACTAATGGTCTACTATGCTGGCTAAATGATCTTTTCAAAACAAATGGTTCTCATCAGTATTATTACATATTATCTTAACAGATTAGAGAATTTTTTTCAAATAGGAAATTGCTAATTTATTTCAAACTATGTATAATACTTTATTATTATTTTAAATTTCAAGCATGATAGTAAATAAAAGGGTGTGAATGTTTAAGTTTTACATTTTAGCCCAAAAATGTTATGTAAATTGTAAACAGATACTGATGGGATATTAATCTACATATTGGAATTTCTAATTCCCTTCTATTTTTTTATAGTATCATCATAAAACTGGGTCCTTCCTGGTGGTCTAATGGTTAGGATTCAGCACTGTCATCCATAATACAATAAAATTACTGCTGTATTGCATTAAAATATATGCTTATTAATGAAATAGCCAGAAAAAAAATATTCATGTAGTCAGGCAAGTATTAACATGAGATATTTTGCCTAAGTGTGTATATATCACGTGAACTTCCTTTGAACTCTGTGCACTACCTGCTATTTATGACAAACAAAGCCATTGCTCACTCAGTATTGGGTTTGCCTTTGAAGCACTATCAGGAGATCATTGAAAAAAGTCAGAGCTGAGATTAGATGCTGAGGGTTATTGTTTTGCTATGTGTAGTCCCAAAGCTATGTGAAATGTGAGCTAATTGAAAATGGTAATTATCCTACATAACAACATAAACTGTTCCATTCTAAGATATGTGTTGCTTTTAAATTAATAGCCATTGATCTTCTGGTTTTTCAAAATTCTTCTCTGTCCTTTCGTCAAATTATCCAGCCATCAGTCCTTGGGACAAAACCCATTTCACCACTTATATTGACCATGGTTTAATGAGTGACCTGGTCTTCCTGCTCGGATAGATTGTAATAGGTCCATCCATCTGAGGGTCTGTCAGCCAGACTGAGCTGTGTAACCTTTACTGTATATTTAGTTTCTAAGTGGAAAGGTTTTAAAATGAAAACTTCAAATAGTTGTATTACTGTAGCTATTTGCATTTATTTCAGATACTGGTTGGGAGGAGTCATATTAATCACAGTAATAATAGATCTTAAAATTATGATCTACTGAGAAAGGCCATCCCATGTGAGATGAATTAATATGTATTCAAAATGCTTGGCTTGCTTCTAATGGGCAGTACTTCATACCAAATAGCTTTGAGGGAAATATGTATAGCATAATTTTTCAGACAAAGAATTAAAATTCTCAGTTGTGATGGTAAAAAAAAAAAAACCTGTCAAGTAGAAATTAGAAATACATATTCTCCATAGCTATAAAATGAACTACAAGTGCACTTTGATCCTGTAAAATTGAGTTGCTTCAAAAATATTTCAGAGTAACCTAATCCCAAGTCAAGATTTTCTATTGTAATGGGTAGACAACCCAAAGACACTTGGGCTTGATCTGTTTTAACAAAGTGAAGAAGACGGGAAGAGTATGAGAAATTATTCAAATATATTCAGGAAAAAATCTGCTGAGGTTAGAAGACTAATGCACAGTGATTATTGGAAAGTTATAGTCTGTCCTTAGATCAAGCTTTGCCACAAAATCATAAAACCAATTTTCTTCTTGAGTGGAAAAAAACCAGTACAATGTCTTTCTAATTGCACAGTGATTCCTGCAACTTTGTTTTTAACTAGTATATTGTAACCATGAAGATACTCACAAACTATGAAGGCTAAGGACACGAGAATAAATTTAGTGTTGAAAATAAACAGTTGAAGGTTAAGCTAATCTGACACATTGAATAATGAACAAACTGCTTTTGTGCTTCACAATATTTAGGCACAAATGTGAAAATATTCAATCATGTCAGGAAACCATGGTTTTATATCTTAGGAAGAGAAAGTAGAGGGAAAGGGTTTTGGGGTGAGGAGCAACTTGATTATCTCCCTTTTTAGACACAGCAATTCCACACACCGTTATTCCATTTCAAGCCAAGATTGTTTAGAATCACATGTCTTACCTAAGCTTAATGCAGAGAGTAAGTGAAAGTATTTACCAGAAGAATTTAGCTCAACACTTGCAGGCGTCCTCAAACTAAGGCCCATGGGCCACATGCGGCCCACCCAGGACATTTATCCAGCCTGCCGGGTGTTTTTGCCACTGCTGCCTGTCCTGCTTAGCAGCCGACTGGTCCTGGGCCCACAGTGCGCACTCTCCAACGGTCTGAGGGACAGTGAACTGGCTCCCTGTTTAAAAAGTTTGAGGACCCCTGCTTTAGAGTCCTAACCTGAGAGTGAGTGAAGGTTTTTTTGTTGTTGTTTTTTAAGAACCCAAGCATGTATCTGTGGGACCTTCATACACTTCCTGTCTTGCACACTTCTCTCCTCCCTCCCCCATCTGCCTGAGAGTTATGCCTTCTTCTTCTCCCAGCCCCTACCTTGTGAAGGGAATTGACTGGTGCTTAATTGCCACTTCTCCTAAAATTGAAGACATAAAATGAGGACATTAGTTTTTTTCCTTGAAAATTCTGCCTTTTTATAATAAAGGTAACTCAGCAGCCAAACCCTGTCCCATATAAAAGAACATTTAACAAGCAATTACAAAAATAGTCATACATCTGTTTTGTAAACTTAATTAATTCCCAGAAATCTGTCCTTTCAGTGCTCTGACACCTTGTAATACAGGATCTGTAGAGGTTATTGGAACAAAAGACCATGCAGAGTTAGTGTAGCTATGTGTTGTTATAGGGAAAATAAAACCAGCAGTTGTTCACTATACAGTCTATACTGGTGCAACTGGTGTTCCCTGGTAAACTATCTGGCATACAAAGTATTAAGTATTCAAAGTACCTAGCATTTGTGATCATTGTAATAGTAAAATGTTGGCATTTCGTGTATTTTCTTCAGCCAGACCATTTTGTATTACCCTTAAATATTTTGGTTTTAAAACTTTGTTGTGGATACAGATAATTTTTCTTGTTATTTCCCTGCTTCCTTTTTTGCTGCCCTGCATTTATCTGCAATTTGCTTTAATTGAATCATCCCCATGATCATGGAGAATTTGTTTAGCATTTCAATTTTTAGTTGTAATATCATTTTGAATGGTTTATCTCGATGATTAAAATTATTGCATGAAGACCCAATAGAGAAAAAATATTAAGTGGGAAATTCATTCTTTAATGTAATCGTTAATATAAGCCTTCAAAAACACGGACTGTCAAAGCCTGCAGTGTCTCTTGATCCTTAAAAGGCTTGTACATGAAGACAGTTCAGTTGGAGAAACTATACTGTTAAAGGCAAAGATTTCTGGAAATCAGCTTTTAGTCATAAGGATTTAGAAATTTGCATAAATGATCTGAATCTCAGCAAGCTCTAAATAAACAGCAACTATATGATGGGGCTATTTAAAGAAAGCCTGGCATCAGAGTGATGGTTATCTACAAAAGTGATAATTCACTAAGAAATTATGCCTAACTTTTGTAATAACTTCATCATAGTGGTAATATTAAATCAATGAACTGAAATATAATCAGATTGGGGAATAGGTAAACCTGCATTGGTCCAGTGAAACCTGTCCGCAGGGAGAGAAAAAAAATGTAAAAATCAGATTGAATTCTTTGGGGAAGCTTAAGAAAAATGCAGTTGTGCCTCTGCTGTAACACTCAGCATGGGGCAGCAAGAGCCCCAACACAGGGCTTGAATTTACAGGAGTTCATCCAGGGGGCCTTTGTCCAGCATTGGACCTTCCCAACAAACTAAAAGGAATCTTATACTCATGCTTCTTAGCATCCAATATATGGGTCATGTGCTTTTGTTTTGTTTTGTTTTGTTTTGTTTTGTTTTTTGTCCTTCTAATGAGTAGCTGATAGTGCTCGATTGGAGGCATTCGTACTCTGCCTCTACCTAGCAATGTGAATTTGGGTAAGTTATTCAACCTCTCTACATTTTAGCTTTACCATTTAGAAAATGAATTGGACTGAGATCATCATTAAGCTATTTGCACCTCTAAAATTCTATATTATATGGAAATGTCATGTCTGTAGTTGATTTCAAAAGTCATGATTCCAAAGAGAGTTCAGAATGAGAGAGATAAACTTGAACGTCCTATTCATACAGATACTGGTTAAAGCACAGGGATTAGAGAGGGGTTAAGAGGGAATGTTTTACATAGAAAAAAAGTATAGGAATCAGAAAAGGGTTCAAGGTCATGTCATGATTGGGAAAAGGAGTCAGCGAACCAGATTAATAAGAGAGTTTCAGTGACCAGGAGAGAAACAAGGAGAGGATGGGATTTCTGAAGCAACGTGGAAGCAAGTGACAAACTGTGCTGAACACTTCTAAAACACTGTGGACGAGAACAGAATAGTTACCTTTGGATTTCACTGCACATAGCTTAACGAAAGTTAGCTCATGAAAGCATCGAAAATGAAAGCTCACTTAGAGTGGTTTGAGGAGATGATGGAGGTGATTAAGTGTTGAATGTGGTTATAGATAACTCTTTCTAGAAGATTTACTCTTAAGGGTAGCAGAGAATGGGAGGAGAACTGTAGAGGTAGTTTCTCCTCCTCCTCAGAGTTCTTCTTTCCATAAGTATAATATTAATAGAATGAATTTTAGGACATAATCCATTAGAAAGGAAGAATTTAACAATGCAGGAAAGAGATTGGATAATTGTTCAAGATAAATTATAAATCTTAAGAAGATGCAAAACAATGAATGGGCTCTAACACAAGAAGGGGTTGGCATCTGATAGAAATTGAGTGGTTTCATTCACATTGAAAGAGCTTAGGAAATTTTACCCCAAAGTATGACTCATTGGTATAAAGAGCATTTTGAATGGCAGGCCCTTAGAGATCAACAAAGAACTGGAGAGGGCTCTCCCTCTACCTTCATAAACCAGACTAACCTACTCACCAATCAAAAGATCAAAGGGGCAAGTGACTTCCTTTCCTCTCCCTATTATCTCAATATATTACAGAATGCAAGGAGACCTGGCCCAAATCCTTTAAAACCTAATACCTGTCTCTCAGGGTAATTTACAAGTCAATGTTTCCCCCATTTATTCATCCTCCCTAACCACCATTTATCACCCCTAAACAGAATTACCTATACTCCTCATTTTCTTCCCATTCTTTTTAGGGGTGATAAATGGTGGTTAGGGAGGATGAATAAATGGGGGAAACATTGACTTGTAAATTAACCTGAGAGACAGATATTAGGTTTTAAAGGATTTGGGCCAGGTCTGGTTGCATGTATCAAGAGAATGGAAAACAAGCACCACATGTACTCATCAAGGTGATATTAACTGATAAACACTTATGTGCACATATAGTAGTAACATTCATCCACTCACTGGGTGTCAAGTAGATGGGAGGAGGGAGGAGAGGATGGGTATATTCACACCTATTGGGTGCGGTGTGCACAGTCTGGGGAATGAACACACTTGAAGTTCTGACTCAGATAGGGCAAAGGCAACATATGTAACCTAAACATTTGTACCCCCATAATATGCTGAAATAAAATAAAATAAAATAAATGTCATTTTTAAAGGGGAAAAAAGAATAAAATCAAGAAATCATCCTTCTTATCTTTGTTAAAAAATAAAATAAACTTTATTGTTATATTGGGTAATCACTCTGTGATTCTCCCCATTCACATGGTTAATAAGCCTTTCTCTTTATTAATCAGCCTTAATGTGAGTTGATCTTTCAGTGAACTTTCAGGGAAAAGGACAAGATTCCCCTCACCCCTACAGCATAACGATTATTTTTCTAAGAAAATTTAATTGAGAAAATATAGTTGAAAACCAAAGACTAGTTTGTGTGTGTGTGTGTGTGTGTGTGTGTTTATAGTAGGTTGTGAAGTAATATGCATTTCTTATCATATAGGTCCTGGTCAAAACATTTAAAAGTAAAATGCCTTGAGGGAACTACAGTGAGATAACAGCAAGATGAAGGACAATATAATAAGAAATAACACAAAGTAGAAAAGGTACATTAGAAGATTAATTTCAATGCAAACCATGGGAGAATTTTAGCAAGTAGCAGCTGATTGACATTAGCAGATGCCCCTAAGTTTTATGCAGTGTAGTGCTGAGAGAAGGCCTCTTTAACAAGTTGTTTACATAGTTCAAAAAAAATAAGGTATAATGTGGAGGAAATAAAAACATAGAATTACAAAGTTAAAAATAACCTTTATTTCTAGGGCAGTGTTTTTCAAAATAAGGATCATGGTTCATTACTGGGTCATAACATAAAATATATTTCTTTCTGTGGACCAATTCTACAAAAGGAAACTCAAATAAGGCTTAAACAATCGAAAGTTTTCCTGTGTCACATAAGAAGTCTTTAGTTATACATCTACTAGTAACAGTTCAGTGGCCAAGTAAGTGTTAGAACTTGCATTTTGGAATGGTCTCTTATGGTTGTTGTCCATGGCCACAAAATGACAAAATGTTTCAGGCATCATGTTTATATTTGAAGAATGGAAAAGCACTATGGTAGGCAGAAAAATGTCCCTCCCCAGAGATGGCCAGGTCCTAATCCCCAGAACCTGTGAATATGTTGCATTGCATAGCAAACAGGACTTAGCATATGTGGTTAAATTAAGGATCTTGAGATGAGAAGATAATCCTGGATTATCCAGGTGGGTTCAATGGGATCATAAGGGTCTTTATAAGAAAAGAGGGAGTCAGGAGGTTCAGAGAGAGACGTGATAGTGAAAGCGAAGTGACACAGAATGAGAAAGACTCAAATGGCAATTGCTGATTTTAAAGATGGAAGTGCGTCCCGAGCCAAGGGATGTGGGTGGCCTCTGGAAGCTAGAAAAAATAAAGAAACAGATTTCCCCCCAGGTCATCCAGATGATTTCATTCAGTGAGTCCTAGTTCAGACTTCTGACCTCCAGAACTGTGAGATAATTAATTTGTGTGTTTTTAGCCACGAAGGTTGGGGTATTTTGTTACAGCAGCCATGGTGAACTATTATAAATATGAATGGGTAAAAAAAAGAAAAGAGACTTGCCAACTGAGTTTGACACTTTGTATCAGGAAAGAAAAAGCCTTCCCAGGAACTCTACTGAGCTGGCATTTGCTTACATATCCTTATCCAGAATTAGGCCACATGACCACTCTAGATCTATCATCGGCCAAAACAAATTCAATTTTCAGGGCAGTGTTAAATTAAACAATCACAGTCTACCCCCGGAGCTGAGACAACAATCTTTTCCTTTTTAAGAACTACCAGAACAGGGAATGGCCTGGAAAGGAAAAAAAAAAAAAAAGCAGCAAGAATATTTTTTGTCTTTTTGAAGCTTCCTCCACTCTTTTTGAGAACTGAAACCTGTATCCCTGCCTCTGGCCAGTGGTTAGGAGGAGCAGGAGAGGGCCTTTTATTTTTATTCCAGGTGGCTGGCTGAGTTCACAGGCTTTGTCTTTGGCAGAGATGTGAGATTAGAATAGTTAACCACAGTAATTGCCTGAAGCTGAAACCCATCCTTTAAAAACTCTGTATTTCTGCTTATGTTCAGCAAATTTGTATTTTGAGATGAGAAGGTCTACCATTTTTCCTCCTGTTCTGGAAAAGTAAAATCTCTTTCCTCATCCCCCAAACTTTTGTCCCCATTCTTCAGATTCAGCCTTGTGGATGAGTCCCAAGTTTTAGGTAACACCACTGATCTTTGTCATTAGCAGGAAAAAACAAATTCTGTTGGGTAAAAAAAGAAGTGGGCTAAAGAGGAATGGATTTTGAATACTTAGCAGATGTTGGGATGCTGGGTATAAAAAGATACTGTGATGTTGGGTATGAAGCAGGTTGTGTCTGCCACAGTGTCCCCATATCCTGTCCACCAATATGTCTCATTTTTTTCTTTCAAAACTATATTTCAAATCTGTCTTACCCTCATGCCCACGGACACCATTCTGTTTCAATCTAACATCATCTCTCTTTTGAACTATTTTTGTTGACCCAAGTGAATGACTAAGGCAAAATCTCAACTGATGGAGGTTTATTAAGCCAGATTTTGAGGATAAGTGGGGAAAAACATGAACCTCAGATAAGTTGTGGTTGTTTTTCTAAAGGGGAAGTTGAAACCTTTAGTATTTAAAGTCATACAGAGAAAAGGAAAAAGGCAAAGGCCAGGAGTACTGATGAGACAAAATGGTTACAATCCTGTGAGACCCAGAAAAATCTACATTTTACATAAAAAGGGGCAAAGTTAGAAGGGAAAAATGGAGTCAAGGAAGCATCAATTGTGTAGATGTCCCTGGGTAGATAAAAGAATGTTTGATTCTGTCTTGTCAGTTCTCTTTTTTTATTTGTTTGTTTGTTTTTTGAGACAGAGTCTCACTCTGTTGCTGGGCTAGAGTGCTGTGGCATCAGCCTAGCTCACAGCAACCTCAAACTCCTGGGCTCAAGCAATCCTCCTGCCTCAGCCTCCCAAGTAGCTGGGACTACAGGCATGCACCATCATGCCCGGTTAATTTTTTATACATAGATTTTTAGCTGTCCAGCTAATTTCTTTCTATTTTTTTAGTAGAGATGGGGGTCTCACTCTTGCTCAGGCTGGTCTAGAACTCCTGAGCTCAAATAATCCACCTGACTCAGCCTCCCAGAGTGCTAGGATTACATGTATGAGCCACCGCACCTGGCCAGTCTCGTCAGTTCTGTTACCTCTAAGATAAACTTGCAATTCATTATTAAAATGGAATTGGATAAGTTTTAAGTTTTAGGCAATAGACATAGGTACAACTTGCATGTTTATGGGAGGTTAGCAGGGAATTTCCTTAATGAATGATTGGTGGGAAGAGTTTTTCACAGGTGCCTGAGGTTTTACCTTTTCTTTTACATGAGGAGTTGGGAGGGGATGGCCCTGAGACTTTGGTTTTCTGTTTACATTCCCACCCACTTCTTCAAAATCTTTTTGAGAAAGCGTTTGAGAAGACATGAGTTCATGGTTATATGTGTATGTGTATCTATCTATCTATCTATCTATCTATACTTTAATCTATTCCCACATAAATAGGAGTTTCAATTTTTAGGAGATCATGTACCTCAGAGGAAAAAAAATTAACTCAAGAAGGACCAATGTTAAAAAACTTGTAGGTAAATAATAATTCAAAAATGATGGACAATGCCAGACTCTAATAATGAGTTCACTATATTTTTTTTCTGAAACATGATTTTTCTCTCATTTCTCATTTTTATTAAAGACAAATCATAGTATGACCAATTTATATGAAAATAAATTTTAGCCTCATTATGTTTGGCCTGATTATTTGCATAAAGTACAACAAGAATAGATATTAGCCATATAGGCTTTTTAAACAAAAACTGGCTTTGCTGGAACTTTTTTTCCATGAGGAATTTCAGATTACTTAAAAGTCTCTTGAGCCTGCCAAGGATTTAACTGCCTGCAGAGAACTGTATGAATTGGATAAATTCTTCTTTTTTGAGGTCTCAAAGTAAGTAGAGGTTCTTGGATCTGTCAGAAATTGACATGCTTTAATTACCACAGATCATGAAATGTTATAGATGAGGTATCAGTTCAGTATTTTTTTTTCCAGAGGGCCTTTATTTGCCTTATAAAATCAACCTAATTCCTCAAAGCAGTCCAGGTATATCTGAAAATATGCCATTTTAGTCAAAGCCTTGGTAAAATAACCAGCATCTCTAATTCTGTTGAAACCACCCTTTATAAAATTAATAATGGGCCACAAGATGGGAACTGGGGTAGTGAAAAAAGTATATATAACCAGCCATTGTTTCCTAGCTTGCTTTCCTATAATTGCTTACTACTCAGGAGTCATACAGCTAATGGTCATAAAGATTCTTGGCTTTCTTCATTGCTCACATGGATAATATCACCCTTGTGAAACCTAAGGCTAGGTTTTGAGATATCTCCCAGGCCCTGCATTCCGGTGGAATGGCTGACTCACCCAGACCAGCAGCCCATATCAACTAACTGACTACACTGTATTGTGATCCCCGCCCAAAAATTGACTCAGCAGAGAAGACACCCCTATTGTTCTGACCCAAACCCAGCCAATGAGCAGACCCAATTGCCTAGCCTTTTGCCCACCAAACTATCTTTAAAATACCTTTCTTCCAAATTTTGGGGGATATTGATTTGAGAAATTACTTTCATCTCCTCACCTGGTGCCTTGTGAAATAAAGCTCTTTCTCTGCTGTAACCCCTGCTGTCTCAGTGTACTGGCTTCCTCTTGAGCAGGGGACAATGAACCTGCTTGGGCTGTAATGCTGTCCTGTTATAAAAGAAAAACAGATTCTTATTAAATTTATACAAATAACTATATTCCCATACAATAAGAATACTTATGAATAGGTTCAAATTCTGGAGAAATCAAGTAGAGAGAAAAACAAATATTTCAAATGGTTCACAAAATATACTTTACCAATTTGTTGTAAGCTATAAAATAGCTCAAAAGAAGGAAAAAAGTTTTGTTGCCTCCTGGAAAACAAAACATAAAAAGAATTAGCTGTGTTTTAAACAAACAGTCAAAAATTAGTTCAGTCCTATATAATTAGTTCTTGTTCTGCTTGAGGATGGGTTAGCAATCCTTATGAATGCATCACTTTTTTATTAAAGTAAGCCAGTTTCTTTCTTTAGAATCTAGAGGGCATCTAGCTGAAGGGTCCCAGGCATCCTCAAACTCTGGCCCGCGGGCCACATGCGGCCCACAGAGGACATTTATCCAGCCCGCTGGGTGTTTTAGCCCGTTTTGTTTTTTTACTTCAAAATAAGATATGTGCAGTGTGCATAAGAATTTGTTCATAGTTTTTTTTTTAAAACTATAGTCTGGCCCTCCAACGGTCTGAGGGACAGTGAACTGGCCCCCTGTTTAAAAAGTTTGAGGACCCCTGGGACTCTAGACATTAAACTCAAAGCATCTTTGGTTAAAGTGGAAGTAACTTTTAAACAGAAAAACATGTTAATATTCAAAACAGTTTATCCTGGAGCTTATACATCACCAGGTGTGCTTATAGAGCCTCAGGAAAAAGGTGGTGACAATTTCATTGAGTCCAAGTCAGAAAATGAAGAAGAGTTTGTAAACATTATTTGGAGACTTATAGCTGGAAGAGAATTCAGGATTCAGTGCAAATTGTGTTATCTCTAAAGTTAGTAGAAACCTGTATTTAAGAGTACTTGCCAGAGTCCTTAGAAATTTTCTTGAAGAAGAAAATTTTGGACCATAATCAGTTAGAATCTGCATTTTGAGAAGAAATAAAATAAAATAATAATTGTGGATGACAAAAAAATCTTAGAATAGGCATGGTTAAAGAGACAATTGACAAAGAAATCTGGTTATTTTTGTGGCATATGACAATTTAACATAATAACTATAATCATTATTGATAACATATCAAAGCATATCAGAATTTTAGAAATCTCACACAATTTTGAAAACCTATAATAACATGTTTATAAATATATAACCCAAAGAAAGTTAAACACCATTTTATATTTGACAATGCTTCCTCTATGGTTTTAACATACTAAATAAGCCTAATATGTCTCTCTTAGACTTTCAGTGACCCTAATATTTAAAAAGCCAGCTTGAGGTCCAAAAGACTGAATTTAGAATTTTGATTTTGGAAATTTTGTCAAATATCAAAGGTTTAAAATATTTGTTGTCATAAAACACTTATCACAAAACAAGATCACAGGTCACTATAAAATAGTCATTTATTTAGCTATAATGATAATTCAAGGATTTTAAAAAGTGAAAAATTGTACCCTGTGATAGACAGGAGATTCAGTTTTTTAAACAATAAGACCTAATAAAGGACAATCTGAAAAATAGAGGCAAAAGTGAATCTGTATCTTATTCTCTCTCCTTTCATTTTTTTTTGCAGTTGATTTAAAATGTGAATGAAAATCTTTTATTATATTAATATTGCATGAAAATCTTGTTTAGAAGAGAAAATCATTTTTTTATCTTTGTATTGGTATATTAAATGTTAAGGCAAATTTTAATAAAACTTTATAAACAGACTATTCTTAATTGATTAGAGCATAAGGAAAGATTTCTATAAAACTTTTTCAAGTTTTATTATTTTTTAACTTTCATATTCATTTAGTTTTATTTATTTACTTTAAAACTCTTTTTAAAACTTTGAATTAGGCAAAATTATTTCTCCAAAAACCACATTTCTATGTCCTCTTATAAGCTTTTATTGCAAAAAAACCTAATTTTTTTCTTCATATTTTGTATATAGAATTGTTTCTCTTATATCTGGCAGTTTAATTACATATATTAATTACAATGTTAACCTTCAGTAACCCTTATTTTTAATAAAACCCTAGGAAGTTAAAGTTACTTTGAACTGTTATCAGTCCCCAAATTTTATTAGTACATATAAATATATTTAGCTTTTTATATTGTATAAAAGTATTAAATAAGATGTCAAAGTATATAAACTTAAACTTATGTTTAATCATCAATGTTTTAGTATTTTAACTTACTTATAACTTATTTTATGATTATCCTTTTTAATTTAACAAACATGACTTTAAGATTTTAAATTACTGAAAAGAATTTTGAAACTACACAGGTACCATCCGTAAGCTCACAGTCAAATCTACCAAATATTAAAAATATTACAGAACAAGAAATTTTATGACTTTAAAACATCTAGCAGAGATAGACAGGTTTTACCCCAACAGCTTCAGGTGAAAATGTCTACATTACATTTTGAGGATATCTTTATTTTTATTTTACCAATAATTTTTAAAACTCTCTATATCCTTTAAAGATTATTAAAGTCACGTGAACTTCAAAAGCATTTGGGCTTATTTACTTAATTTATGACACATACACATGTATACAAGGATCCTACAGCCTTTATTTTAAAATTCTAGTTGTGAGATTGGCAAAACTCGTCATTTTAAAAGGACAGTTGGCTTTAAACTATGTTATTACGAATGGAACAAGTTAAATTTCTCTTGTCTTACATACGGCCTAAACCCTCATTGAGTCTCAGAGGAAATATGGCATTAATTAACATCTTCAAGTACAGAGAGAAAATTTAAGCCCCTTTAAGAAGGAATTTAGTTGTGCTAGAGAACACAAAAATGGATGACAAGACAACATAAAATCACAGGAATTCACTATAGGACCTTTATAAGGAGACCAACTTCATTTAGATAGCTAGTATGGAAACTTGGGCCCCCCCAAAAGAGAGAGAAGCACCATGAGACTGAGCCATATAATATTTTTGTAATATGCTTCTTATAAAGATATATATGTGTGTGTATATATATATTAGGTGTTTAACCACACCCTTTTTTATCTAAGCCCCAAGAAAAGGAGAAGCTTCTTGTGGTGTACTTAGCTGCCTTCAACGTGGTCATTTTTGTCCAGGCATGACATACACTAAGGCCAACAATTTTTCATAACACAAAGTAATTTCTGGTATCCTGGAAAGCCAAAAAGGTAAAATGATATAAAAGAGAACAGTATCTGAGAGGAATCTATTTGGAACCTTTCAGATTTCGTAAGGAAAATGGAAGACTCTTAAAAGAAGGGTGAGTGGTGCTTTATTTTTTTTTCTGAGTTTTTTAAGTTGTGTGAGCCATCAGAAGCAGCAGATTTTAGCTGGGACAAACAATTGACATTTTTGCTTTTGAAATTTTTTAACTAAAGATACTCTTTTAAGTGAAACCAATAAGCCTTAATTAAGGTTATAAGTTAATCAAGGAAGCAAGAAGTGTCTCTAAAGAGGTGAAAAAATAGGTTTTATGAGATATAGAATAGCCACAAAAATAAATAGCTCAAAGAAAGGAAAGTCTCACTAGCTATAAACCAGGTGTAACCCACATTTCTGTCTGGCCATATTTCTTAGAATCTCAGTTTTTTAGCTGACCATTTATATACGAAAGTACAGAAGCCTCATGTGCCTCTCACTGGTGGGAGAAAACAGGAAATTAAAGGTTGTCCATGGAATAAATGGCAAAAGTTATATAAAATCAAACTGTTGGGTAGACAGGGACTCTGGCCCTCCTGGGGACAAAGGTGGGCACCCTGAGCAATTGCCACATCTGGGGGAGGAGGTAACGCCCTACCTATCTACCAATCAGAACTGATTGTGCCAGATGCAAAAGAATGCAGAGGATTCTCTAGCCCTGGGCCAAGCAGCACAGGTACAATAGGGTCTGGAAGGTGACCTAGAACATCTGAAGGCTAATTATCATGTCATTAGCTTAAATCTACATTGTGGTTCACTCACCCCCTCCAATTGACTTTCAGAGAGGTTCATGGGAGATCCACATGTGTAGCAAGATTCAAATCATTTAACTCCCAATTGTCTGTCAAAGTGGTTTGATGGTGACATCTGAACCACAAAGAGGGTCCAATCCAGGCAATATAAAACAGGATCTCAGTCCATAATCAGGGCTCTTTTCTTATGACAGGGGGTCAGTTCGTCACCTCCAGTGAATGTATCTTGCTCCTCCTCTGTAAACCTATCTTGTTCTTCCTCAGTAAATTTCATTTCACTCTTTCCTTGCTTTTGGTGTGTCTGGTCATTCTTCAGTCAAGAGCACACCAAGAACCTAGAACAAGACAGCCAACCCAACAAAACCACACTTCTTTCCTGATGGGAAACTGAATCCAGGCTGTTAGGGAGAGAGAACAGAATTTCAACCATTAGGCTACAAGGTAAATTGACCTCTGTTGTCATTCCCACAGGGCAGTATATGAGGGGCTTTTGTCTTTTAGACCAGATTTTGCTCTTTAATTTTACCAAGAGAATTTTTAAGGCTAGCCACAACAGAGTTATGTGTCCTTCTTTTAATCTATTTCCTCTACTAATATAAAAAAGCAAATGTTTAGAATGAGAGATCTCTAAAATCCATCTTTTAATTTAAAGGATCCATCTTTTGGGCATTGATTTTTAATAATACGTTTATTCTAAAGCAACTTAAATTCCAAAGATCTCCTTATTCTCCTAGAAATAAGCTAAAATAGAAATGACAAAAGCCCCTTGTGAATGGGACTTTTTATGACAAACAACACAAAAAGAGTAACAAGGAAAACCCCTATTTCTGGAAGGAAAAAAGATAAAAAATACAAATTTATGTTACAAAGTACCAAAAGTCGCTGCATTAAGACTAGTCAGATAAATTCTTTTTCTCCCATCAATCAAAACAGACAGTGATTTTTATCCTCTGCTCAACCTGATTGTATATATAGACCAGGATCCCTGGTTGGTAAGAAAAAAATAATTTTGCTTTTTTTTTTCCCTCTTTTTATGCCAACTGATTAGGTTCTTGGCTTTTTTCTCTACTGTAGATTTTTAGAAAAACAACATGGCTTTAAACTATAGGTAACAAAGCCCTTTTCCCCATTGAGATCCATTGGAAAAAAAAAATCACTGGCAAGAGGCAGAATGATTAATTGGAGAAAAAGACATTTAAATCAATTTTTAACATGTATATAAGGGAGCCTTTAGAATAAAAACCTAGCAAAACAGGTTTGAGATGGAGAAGAGAAAGAGGCTAGCAAAAGGAGTTTTGTTATATAGATAAAGTCTTACAGTTAATAGTCTTCAGGGAGAGTAAATATTTCCTTTTAAAACTTTAAAGGTATGGGACCCTTAGTTAATCTTTTTTCTGCTTTGAGTAAAAGAATGTCTTGGCTGTATTAATGGAGAATCTCTACAGGTATAAAATGACACCTACAGAGATGTTTACAAAGACAGCTTATAGTAGCCATCTCAAAATATGTAAAAGAAATATATTTGGGGGTAAGTTATTTTGATTTTTTTTGACCAGCTGGTGTCTTGCAGCTGTGGGGATTTCAGTCAATTTTAAAGACATCACTTTTTATAATTTAGTTGATCAAATCTAATGTAAGATAAGTTTAAAACAAAAAATAGAAAAAATGAGCGATCGCACAATTACTATATTGTTGAGATCTCTAAGGAGCAGTTATATCCAACTGACAATAAACCTTAACCCTCAGCTTCCAAATTCTAAAACGAAACCCCAAACTGTCTCCTTACCTGCAGATAGGACCCAAGCTGAGCCTGCTCTCCATCGTCATGGAAGCAGGAAACCTGCCTTCTTTGAGCAAAACTCCCCTAAAGGAGTTCTATGGCAGAACAAACTTCAGATCTCAACTGAAAAGTTGGGAAATTGGTAATCTGTGCAGAGAGTAACCTGAACTTCAGTGAATTGCCCAATAGGTCAGAGTAGTAAAGAACTCTACATGGCATCAAAAGCACCAATTGGAAAGTCGCTGTAAGTTAAGAAGTCCAAACTCTTGTCAAAGATCCCTCTTTTTGGTCACCATTTGTCAACCCAAGTAAATGAGGCAAAAATCTCAACCAATGGAGGTTTATTAAGTCAAGATTTTTAGAATGTGCCTGGTAAAAACAGGAACCTCAGACAAGCTGTGGCTGTTTTTCTGGAAGCTTCAGCATTTAAAGGCATACAGAGAAAAGGAAAAGGCAGGGGTTGGGGGGCTGATGAAGTGAAGTTGTTACATTCTATGAGGCCTAGGAAATCTACATTTTATACAAAATAAGAGAAATGTTAGAAGGGGAAAAGGGAGTGAAGGAAGCATCAATTAATTATGTAGATAGCCCTGGGCAGGTAGAAGAATGTCTGATCCTGTCTTGTCAGTTCTGTTACCTCTAAGATAAACTTGTATTCATCATTCGTGTGGAATCAGGGTTTAGTTCTAGGTGCTAGACATAGTTACAACCTGCATGTCCTTGCTTATGGGAGGTTAGCCAGGAATTTCCTTAATGAATGATCTGCAAGGCCAGTTTTTCATAGGTGCATAGGGCCTTTACCCTCTCCTTTACATAAGGAGTTAAGGCAGTGGCCCTGAGACTTTGATTTTCTTTTTACACTTAAATAATCAGCTAATTCTCCTCCTAGAATCTATTTTGTTTTCCACTCACCCTTATCATATTTTTTTCATCATTATGTTGCAGCCCAACCAGGTTCATTTGCCTGCTGCCCAAGAGGAAGCCAATATGCTGAGACAGCAGGATTTGCAACAGAGAAAGTTTGTTTCACATAGCGCTAAGCGGGAAGATGGGAGAAATTTCTCAAACCTGCTTCTCCAAGAATTTGGGAGACAGGGTTTTTAAAGACAGTTTGGCATAGGCTATTGAGTCTGCTGCTTGGCTGGGTGCGGGGCAGAACCATAGGGTTGTAGAAATTGTCTTCTTTGCTGACTTGGGTGAGGGTCACAAGACCAGTTGAGTCAGTTCCTCAGTATGGGCCACTGGTCTGGGTGGGTCAGCCGTTCCACTAGAATGCAGGACCTGGAAGATATCTCAGAAACTACCCCTAGTTTCAGAAAAGTGATATTATCTATGGAGAAAGCTTAGAATCTTTATGATCACCAGCTGTATGGCTCCAGAGTGGCAATTATAGAGAAGCAAACAGAGGGACAGTGGATAATTATTATCATTATTTTTAGCTAGGTCTGTGCCTTATTTTTAGATAGTCCCTTACCACAGTTCTAGCCTTGCACCTGTTATTGATTTGTGTAAAGGGCAGTTTCAATTAGGCAGCCAGGATAATCTTCTCAAAAAAATAAATATGTCAACCCTCTTTTTATTATCTAAAACTTCTTACTGAAGTTCGGAATAAGATCAAAATCCTTAACTGGTTTGTTTTTTTCCCAACATTTCTTATAGAGAAAAAGATCTTTAACAACATCACCTTTTCCAGTTTTGGCCAGGTTTTCTTTTTCCTTTTAATTAATTTTTTATTCCTTTAGTTTAATTTTAGTTTGCAATTCTACACAGATTTGTGTGATTATTTGATTAATGTCTCTATTACTAAGTCATAAGCCCCACTATAGTAGAAATCAGGTCCATTTTAGTCACTGTTGTATTGTGCTTAAACTATAACTTCTGAGTGAATGAACAATGAATCAATAAAACAATAAGAAATAATGATTCTCATCCTCAAGAACTTTTTATTAATAATCTAGTGGGAAAGAGAGAATTAATGACTATAGTCATACCTTAATTAACAATGGGGATATGTTCTGAGAAATGAGTCCTTATGTGATTTCATCATTGTATCAACATCATGGAGTGAATTTACGCAATCATAGATGGTACAGCCTACTACACACCTAGGCTACATAGGAGAGCCTACTGCTCCTAGGTTATAAACCTGTGCAGCATGTTACTGTACTGAATATGGTAGATAATTATAATACAATGGTATTTGTATACCTAAACATAAAGAAAGTATAGTAAAAATATGGTATAAAAGATATAAAATGGTACCCATACATAGGACATTTACCCTGAAAGAGAACTTGCAGGACTGAAAGTTGCTCTGAGTAAGTGAGTGAGTAAGTGATGAATGGATGTGAAAGCTTAGGACATTTCTGTACAGTACTGTAGGCTTTATAAATACTGTACACCTAGGCTACACTAAACTTATTAAAAATTTCTTTCAGCCAGGCGCGGTGGCTCACGCCTGTAATTCTAGCACTCGGACAGGCTGAGGCAGGTGGATCGCTCAAGGTCAGGAGTTCGAGACCAGCCTGAGCAAGAGCGAGACTCCCGTCTCTACTAAAAATAGAAAGAAATTAGCTGGAAAACTAAAAATATATAGAAAAAATTAGCCGAGCATGGTGGCGCATGCCTGTAGTCCCAGCTACTCGGGAGGCTGAGGCAGTAGGATTGCTTGAGCCCAAGAGTTTGAGGTTGCTGTGAGCTAGGCTGATGCCATGGCACTCTAGCCCAGACAACAGAGTGAGACTCATGTCTAAAAAATAAATAAATAAATAAAAATTTCTTTCTTTCTTTAATAATAAATTAACCTTAGCTTACTATAACTTTTTTACTTTGTAAACTTTTTAATTTTCTTAACTTTTTGACTCTTTTGTAATAATATTTAGCTTAAAATATAAACATATTGTACTTGATGTAAAAAAATGTTTTCTTTCTTTATATCCTTATTCTATGGCTTTTTTCTACATTTAATTTTTTAGGTTTTTTTTTTTTTTACTTTTAAACTTTTTTGTTAAAAACTAAGATAGAAATGCACACACTATCCTAGGCCTACAGAGGGTCAGGGTCATCAATATCACTGTCTTCCACCTCCACATCTTGTTCCATTGGAAAGTCTTCAGGGACAGTGACGTGCATGGAGCTGCATCTCTATGATAGCAATGCCTTCTGGAATACCTCATGAAGCACCTGCCTGAGGCTGTTTTACATTTAACTTTTGTTTTTTCTAATAAGTAGAATGATAATATTATCTAAAATAATGATAAAATATAGTATAGTAAATACATAAGCCAGTATCATTCTTATTTATTATCCATTAACAAGTTGATGTTTATACATAGTTGTGTGTGCTATACTATTATGACTACCAGTACTTTAGGTCTGTCTACACCAGCATCATCACAAACACATGAAGACTATGATGTCACTAGATAATAGGAATTTTTCAGCTCAGTCATTGACTGAACCATCACCATGCAGTACATTACTATAATAAAAATGATAACTAGAATCTATTTAGAACTCAGGAAAATCAGCAAGGAAAAATCAAAC
>VBSM01000605.1:19607828-19637017 GCA_008086735.1 Cheirogaleus medius | reverse complement strand
GGGCATGGGCAATATACGTAATCGTAATATTTGTACCCCCATAATATGCTGAAAGAAAAAAAAAGAAAAAAAAATCTAGTCTGCTTAGTAGAAGAGCTTCGGGCATATGAGTTTCGACCATTATCGGTCAGATGTGCCTTGAATATGGATCTGAAAGAAAGATGAAGCTAAGGGGATGCTGGCTCATGTAACATCCCCCATTTAGAGGTTAGAATGATGAAATGGGAAATGAGTTCTGTCAGTTGAATGGAGGCAAGTCTATGGAAAGTTTCAAATGCTGTAAATGTGTGCAAATAACTTCTATTCAATTTTTGTTTGTTTGATTTTTTAGCAATGAGGAAATTGAAATTTTCCTAAATATATGAGTGACATAACCTTAACAGTATTATTGGAAGTTAAAATTTCAGGCAATCATACCAATTAAATGCTATTCATTCAATATCTGTTGAACAAATATTTTTGAGTGCTGATTTCCAGAGAACAAAATAAATACCAGAGACGTGAGAGGAAAATAAAGGCAAGGTCTTTGCTCTCAAAGAAATGTTATTTTTCTCTAATCTTTAAAGGTGTTTATTATGTCTTCGAGATAATATCACAAGTTCATTGACAGCAGAAAAACATCACTTCTTAATTCTCCTTTTTCAATCATGATACATACAGCAGAATTAGGCAAACAGTAATTGAGAAATAAACCCCAAGTAGATTTGTTAATGGAATAATTAAGAAATTTCTAGATGATAAAATTTGATGAAATACCATGATTCCACCTTGAATTATTATAGAATTACCTGAATCAGGTGGGTAAAGTGAAAAGAGACATTTAAAAATTAAGTAGTTAGATTGACTAATGCAAGCAGCTATGGATCATGCAGGCTGAAAAATCTACTTGGAGGTCTTAATGATCCAGATTTTCTTATTAAATAAATGCAACTGCCAAATGCTCCATCACATTTTGTATTGTCTCTCTACAGCTTGAATGTCTTTTTTACATTAGAATTTATCAGTATAATCAAAACATTTAATGCTGGTTGAAATGATAGTCCCCTGACTTAATTATATGGGCTGTCAGGCAAAATTGACAGATCTCAGTGAGAACAAAGCTTGTTCTCTAGTCTGCCTCCCACCAGAGAACATACTGAGGAATGATATCTCTATCCTACTATTCTCAGATAAAGCTTTTGCCAGGGATATCACTGTAAATATAATTATATATGTTATAATAAGTTACAATTTAAATTTTATAAAGTATAAACTCCACAGAACTTGCTTTAAAAAGCATGATGTAATTTTTAAATAAAGACAAAAAAAAATCCATAAATTTTCAACTCTCTAAAAAGTACTGTAGTTGCTTTGTTGACACAAAAAACTGGCAAGTGGGAGTCAGATTGAAAATGAATAGTTTTAGCTCCCAACATCCAAAAACCCACGTTAACTTTAAATTTGTCTTTTGCACAATTTAGAAGTGTTTGTACTTCTATGGAAGGAAATCATAAGAATGGGAAAGTAAGGATCACTGTTTAATTCCTAATATACTTAGTGTGGTGCTGTTCAAAATGATAGGCGCCAGTTACATGTGGCTTTTTACATTTAAAGCTAATTAAAATTAAATGAAATTAAAAATTCAGTTTCTCAACCACATTTCATGTGCTCGATAGTCACAAGTGGCTAGTGGCTAATACATTAGGCAGCACAGGTGTAGGACGTTTTATTACCTTAGGAAGTTCCTTGGACAGTGCTGCTTTGGTATATTTGCATTTTATAATAATTTATTATCTCTGGGCAGTTAATAGAATGCTTTGAGGAGTGAGAGAAATTTCCTAAGGTGAGAAACTGGTTTTCTCAGGAGACTGTTGGTACAAACGACAATCAAGTGAGAGAGTGAACGCAAATGAGACCTAGGTAACCCTGATTGGCTCAGCCTGAAGGGAATTTGCAATCAGGAGACTATTTATATACTTAGTTGTTTCTAAAATTGCATTGTTATGATTCACCAAGGCATGTCATGATGTACCAAGTTCATCTTGAGATGGAATAATACTTATTTTTAAGATGGTATAATTATAGGATTGGCTACTTCTCCTAAAAATGAACCTCAATATATTTCAAGGAATGGAAAACTTTCTGCATTTCAGAGAGCAATGATATTTATTATCCAATGGCTTGAAAGTGTTTATATCGAAACTATTTTTTAAGTGCTACATATGTACCCAAGTTTATCCTGATAGTAGTCACAACACTGTGACAGAGTTCATATTAATTCTGTTTTATTATTAGTGAAATCTCTGTGAGAAGTAGAAAAAAATAAAATTTAATTGACTCAATAATACATGTAATTATTAAACGGATGTATAAATAATGTTAATTGGCATTGTACATAATGATGTTCATTTTAAGGTGGAGCCTAAAATCCAAAGTCCTGGCCATGAAACCAGGGTCTATGAAATTATCTAAGTCCTGCATGAGGAATTGCAGATAACTTATGTTTAGAGGTTTTCTTTGTCCTATTTTAATTGCCTAGTCTTTATTGTTAATTTGAAATGTTTTTTACATTTGTGATTGTTTTCTAATACCGTTTAATGCCCTTAAGACAGCATCATTTCTACTGTCTTAGTTTAGGCCACTGTAACAAAATCCCATAGACTGGATGGCTTAAATAACAAAAATTTATTTCTTGCAGTTTTGGAGACCTATACTCAGAGATCAGGATGCCCACATAGTTGGGTTCTGGTGAGGGCTTTCTTCCTGACTTGTAGGTGGTCGCCTTCTCCCTGTGTCCCCACATGTCCCATATCTTTCCCTTCTCCTTCGTATAAAGCCACTAATCTCATCATAAAGGCCCGACCCTCATGACTTCATATAACCCTAATTACTTCCCAAAGGCCATCTCTAATTACTATTGCCAATTACCATCTCCAATTGCCATCATATTGGGGGTTAGAGCTTCAACATATGAGTTTTATGGAGACATAAATCATTCCATAGCACCTAACTGACATATAATATAGTTCAGAGAAAAAATTAATTAAATCTATATGAATGTGGCCTAAAGAGTAAATTTTACTATAAAATTCTAATATGATATCTTATTATTTACCCATGTGAACATTATCAATCTTATTCTCCTCTTTTTCAAGTGTATTAAATATGCCCATGTTTGTGAAGAGTAGTGGTTATGAGTTCAGGCTTGGAGGACAGGCTATCGAATTTGAATTATGGATCCACTACTAACTAGCTGTGTGCTTTTTGTAACTCTGTGATACCATGTACACATCTATACAGTGGGGATAATAATAAAAATATTGGCCAATTAATGCATTTATTAAGATGATTAAATCCATTATTAATACATTGTTCAGAATAAGGTCTGGGTCAGTGTAAGAGTTCATTGAATGTAAAAGGATAATCCATGATGTGGTACAATTGACAGTATCTCATCAGTGTTGATGTAGCACTACTCACTTATTCATTTAGTTTTTGTCAAAATTTGTTTTGATTACAGTGCCTTAGATTTTATTAAACGCTTACCTCTGAAAAATACAAAGTTGCCTAAGACATAGTCTTTCATGTCTGAGAATATTCTTGCATGTATGTTATCTTTTATTGCATATTTTATTAGCTGTAACCAAAATTGTAGAGAAAATAGATGCAGTAGTAATTTAGCATGACTGGAGAGATCTCTAAAGGAAAAATGAATCACAAGAATGCCTTACATCTAATTGTTTTCACAGTTTTGTGTTTTGACATAAGTTATCCAAATTAATTTTTATAATAATCTCGCTTAATTATTATGACAGTATCTCAGGCCAAGTAGCTTGCTGAGAGTTGTGAAACAACTTTGTCTATACTGTGCTGTTTTTCTGTGAGGAAAATCATGATTCCAAATAGGGACTTTATACAAAAACAGTAAAAAACTAATGAGTGCTGTCAGAGGTCAGGATAGCAGATACCTTTGATGAGGAGGGGTAAGGATTAATGACTTGACAGGAATATAAAGGACTTTTGAGGATGGATAAACTTCTTTATGTGGGTGATGGTATGTAATTTTTGAAAATTCCATCAAACTGTATAGTTATGATATTTGTACATTTATGTGTATTATATGTCAATAAAATTTTAAACCTACACATACATATACCCAAATATGTGTGTGTACACTAATAAATATATATATTTAGGCATATATGTTTATAAGTTTAATCCAGTATCAGAACTCACATGCAAACTCATTTTTTCCCAGTATATTTATAACTAAGTTGTTTAAAGATAGCAAGCTTTTTAAACAATCCAAAATTTTTCAAACCAATTTATATCAAAGCATAATTTTATTGAAAGACTTAAATATATGCATCACTCTTCCGTGATGGAATGCTAAGTAGATCCTATTCTGTGCTTACTTCAGAACCACTTCATTTCCAAAATGCCACTGAAGCATAAGTTAATTAAATTACATAAATTCCAGGCAGTGATGGGAAAAGTAATATTTGATATAAGTGCATATTCCTGCAAAAATCCCTCCATTGCAATGTGTGCTGATACATCAGTTGCTTAACTGCTGGCATTTTTAATCTGTCCAAAAAGAAGACATATTTAAGTAGGTTAGTTATCCCTTGGCTTGTGAAGTGCTATCATTTTTGTTGTTTGCTAATAGTCCTGCAGGGCAGAACTCATTCAAAGCCAGACAAGAAATGTAATGATATAAAACCTGGTGTTTACAGTGCATATGCTTAGAATTCGCAGGAATACTGTGTCATAGGTGGTGGATTCCTGCGGGCATTGCATTTCCCTTGATTCATGATAATGGTTGGGGCTTTGAAAGTGAAATCAACTCAAATTAATTCTACCTGTGAAACTGCCCTCTGGAAAACTGTCCGTGCCTATGTGTATAAATACACTAATGTAGCAATAGCATTTAAAAGCTTGACCAAAATGCAGCTATTAACAAATGAAACACTAGAAATGGCTTTTTTAGCAAGTACATTTCAAGGGAATGGTTTCAAGTTTAGACAGAATTATTATGTACAACTTCCCACACGTTCATATAAATATTAATATATCAGTTATTTTCTATCCAACTCAATTATTTATACACAAATGAGCACATTTGTAATTTCATCAAACTCTTGATCTCCTTCTATTTGACAATTTATCAAGTCATGAGTAGAGAAAGAATGTGAGATTTAAGGTGACTAGTCTACTACTGACCTTTGATGAAATGACAGAAGATAATGATTCAATCGCCAAATTAAAAAAAAAGAAAACCTTAACTTTCATGCACATTTTATTTACGTATGTCCATTCTCTTATATAATGATCTCACAAATATTTATCCAGTATTAGTATGTATTAGGCAATGTCCTTGTTGCTACAGATACATGTTATGACTGACATTCTCTGCCCTTGTGGACCTTCTATTCTAGTGGAGGGAGAGTAGAAATCAAACTGGTAAATATATCATGTGTCATGTATTGGAGACACAGCATGGAGAAGAACTTGGCAAAGTAATATGGATAGGAAGTGTGGGATGAGATGGGCTGTTGGTGTGGCTATTTTGTCGGAGGGATGGGGACAGGTTTACTGGGAAGGTGACATTGGAGTGATTCCTGAAGGAAGTGAGTGCTATCCACGTGGATACTTGAAGGAGAGCTGCTCTCAAAAAAATCACCCAGAGCTTACAATAACTACTTTCAGAAGAACTAAGAATATTAATTTACTTTCTCCACATCCCCTACAGCATGAATGAATAAATGTCACCATGTTCTTTTGTCTGTCTAGAAACACAAAATATCGACAGAACCTGGAGGTACAGACAGAGCCGAGACTAAAGCCTGATTCATTCATTCACAAGCCAGGAACTCTCAGCTGAACATGAACACCAGAAAGTATGATCATATTTCAAACTCAGGAAAAACAAAAAATATCAGCTCCTACAAGGGGAAAATGTAGGGCAAGATTCTTGGCAGGATTTTAAATGACTTTGTGGAAATTCGTTATGATGTATTTGCCCCTAAATATTACAAGTAAGTGTTTATTTTTAACATGCTGATCCTTCTTCATAGAATGCTTTTTTACATGCTCTTCTGGTGCGTTTTTATTTATCACTAAAGTGCAGTTAAGCTTTTTAGTGCATGCTTTCCTGAAAACTCCAAGCTGAATTTTTCATGATTCTTTCTGAATTCTTACAGCAATCTTCACATAATCTCTAGACTCTGACAGTTTCCATTGTATTTGTATATATGTATATATTATATTTCAATAAGAGAAATTATTTTTTAGCTTCACCAATGTTTAGTTCAGTGCCTTATGTATTTTAAGATCTTAATAAATGTTTTTCAAATAAATAAATGATTAACTTAGGGGTAGAAAACTATATAGGACCTCACAAAACTGATTTTTCTCTAATCAATATCCCTGCTATACATGATAGAGGAACATAAAGTATCCCCACAGGGTTTAGAGATAGAAGACTGGTTTTGCCAATTACTGGTTATGTAATTTTACACATTTTGGTAAGCCTCAGTTTCCTTAGCTGTAAAATAAACATATGAACAGTGTCTTTCACAGCAGTCACTTTAGGGTCAAGGGGTTAACACTTGAAAGTGCTTTGTAAATTGTAAAGCATTCTTCACCTGTTCATCTCTATGACTAATTATAAAATTATCTAGATTTTGTCAAAATAGGGCAATAGGAAAGAATTAGTCATATTATAGATAAGGAACCAAAAATGCATTGAAAATAATTGACCAAAAAGATAGATTGGATTGAATTCAAACTAGTACAAAATTAGTCCAATAAATCCTATCAAATTATTGGGTGAAAAAAATTCTGTGGAATTCTTTGCACTTATTATCATGAAAGGAGCACTACAAAACTTATACATGAATAATTATGCAACTCCATCACACAAAAAGGGTGTAGAATGAGGGAGAATAAGCACAGATGCCTAGGAAAACTGGAAAGGACTCTGCTTCGATGGTCTCCTTGGTGCATGGAATTAAGTTTCTGCTTAGTGACAAATCAGAAACTGTCATTATGTTTTCATGTCAGGAGATGTCTACCAAACTACTGATTATTTCAGGATTAAAATGCTAATAGTTTACTATCAGATCCATGTTAATTAAAAATGTAAACTTGGAAATGATTCGAAGATATCCTTGATATGTGAAGTGCTATTCTAATTTGTTTTGAAATTTTCTACATAATCAAAAGCTATACGGAAAAAGGATGTGAATTTTAGTCTTCAAGTCCACCAAAATATAGCCTAATGAAGAAAAGGGAGAACTAGAATTATTTTATATAATTAAAAGCCAACTATGGAACACATTTGTAAAACTAATATATTTTAGAAACATAATATACATGTTAATGTTTTATACACATTAAGATCAATGATTTCCTTTTTATTCTGTAGAAATATATTTTCTCATGTGAAAATGAAGATTTATTTAACATTCATGGACAGGATATTACTCACAATCATTTGATCAGAATGTTTCGTGAATAAATAGCATTCCATGATACCAGGAGAATGGAAAATAAGGATTATTTAACTTGGCCAACTGTATTGGTTATCCATGTCAGCATTTTGCCACTAACAGGCATCAAGAAATAAATTATATAATGTTCTGTTGTTTATTTGAATATTACTCTAAAATTAAGCAATATATGTCAAAACCATCGGTTTTTTTTTGGACTACTCCAAATTCAGACTATGTCAATGCTGACTAGAAAACTAAACCTCATAAAATTATTATACTATGTCAAGTAATATTTCTTTTTATTTGCCCTCAATTTTCTTCTCTCTTGGTTCAAAGGAGGTTCTTTTTAACCGAATTCAGTTGAAATATATCCTTAGTCTTCATAATTACAGAATCAGTCCTTCTTCAACTTCACAGTTTTTTATCTTTTCAGTCTACGGTCTACATCATTTAAGTCTGTCCTCAAAAGGCAGACTTCTGTCCCTTTGATGTTTTCTGCATGCTGTGATCTGGACCCCAAAGCCTTTCATTTTATCTTTCTTGAGGTGCAATAATATCATATATATAAGAAAAAGGTATAAACTCAATATTTTGCACAAGTTTTGTGTGTCTGTTTTTTTTAAAAAAAATCCTATAGCTTTCCAATGATGTCAATGTTGTGTGTGTATGATTACAAAAAATTAAAAAAATTTTTGAATAGAGTAGCACATTAATTTCCTTAAAAAAGTAATTCACTAAACATGAAAGTATCTGGCTAAATATTGAATCAAAAGAATAGTATTGCAGGTGATTAAAAAGCAAAACTAAAACAAACAGTCAAATAAACACAAAGCTAGGGTAATATTCTTCTTTATTAGGAAAGCCAGGTGAATAAAAATAAATATTCATGAATTGGTTGAATCTTGAAACACAATTTTTAATGTCTCAGAAATAAAAGAAACTTTCCTCTTTTTAACCATGCCTCGTAATCCCCACACTGTTGTCCAGTCTATTGTTTGTATCCACAAGTGGCTATCTCAAAGTTCTTGTTGACTTCCTATCGGGAGGATGGGGAATCATTTTTCCTGTCTGATAGTTGCTGAACAAAGCCGCCTCATCCCGAGGCTGACTTCAGTATGTCAAACAAATGACTGTTCTCCCACAAATAAATGACAATAAGCCTGTTGGTTGCCTTCTGAATTCACACTGAATGGGCTCCCTTCCAGGGCCCCAAGTGTGCAGCTGTTCTTTCTTATTGCAGACTCGACAGGTTCAGAGCATTATGTTTTAGCAGAGTTTCTGCAGAAGTTACGTTTTTAAACTTCTCATCCACATGTTTGAAACTCATATATTAAAATGTACACATTAATTTAAAATTAGAATTCTCTTCAGCAATAAAGACTGACAGACATTAAATTTTGTACTTTAATTTCTGTATCTTGATAGGAAAAATCACACTTGGAGAAATTAAAGAATATAGTATCATTTGTATGCATATAATTTAAGAGATAAGGGGGAGTGAACACTTTCTTCTTCCTTAAAAATACTATGAAATTATCAGCATTAATAGGATTTAGTAAAATAGGAGAATGTGTTACTCCCTATCTACTTTAGTATTGACTATTTTTGCATATTCAACTGCTCTCGTTGAGGTAGTGAGTTGGGTGGTTCATTGGGGCAAAGGCTTTGGATTCAGAGAGATCTAGTTCATAATTTTGGCTCTATCAATTTTACAAGTTACGTATAAATCTGGAATTTTGGTATCCTCACATGCAAAGTGGGAATAATAATTCAGACTGCTGCTTCAAAGACTAATATGACAAATATCTCTAGGACACTGGTATATACTATGAACTCAATAAATGTTCATATAAATGTGTTTTTTTTTCACTTGTAGCTGCTACATAATACACAATTCAGGTATAAAAATTTAATAATGCAGAATATGAATTTGCAGAATACTGGACTTTAATCCTAATAAGAATTAATTTCAACTGTACCACTTTCTACTTTTTGAGTTCTTCAAGTACATTTTTCTCAGTCTTAAAAGAAAATGATAAAACATGCCTTTTTATGACTCCCAGGACTATTATACAAATTGTATTTATTAACTTATTTGAAAACTTTTCTTTTAGGATTCTAATTTTTTATTTTCAAAAACATATATAGACCATACATGTGAAATAATTACACATCTATTAAGATTATTTTCTATGAAATTATAGTTATCTTACCCTCTAAGGAATATATATTATATTAGTTTATTTTCAATTATTTGCAATATTTTGACTTGATAGGGAATGTCTCTCTGCCTCTAGTGTCTCATGGAAAAAAACATAAAAGAGCTTTGGTTACATTAGGAACAACTAAATTCTGAACCAATAAAAAGTCTTAAAGGTAGACACTTAGATTCAGGATTCAATCTCCCTTTTTCTCTATGTTTTTTTTTCTTTCTTCCCATCAACCACAAATGGAATATTATTACTCTTGAATTATACAGTTGATGGGTTTTTTTTAAAAAAAATTAGTTAAATACTTAAAATTTCTGCTTTCACTATTCCTTCTTACATATCAGATGCTCCATTTGAGATATTTACCTTCCTTCAAATTTCCCTTTCTTCTTGGTTTTTGGCAGTAAAGTCTCTTGGTTATTGTGTGAAGATGTCTTTTACTCAAACTTATTCTGAGTTTATAAGATTTGAAAAATAGTTTTTCTCAGCATATTGAAAATAACACTGCACTGTCTAGATCATAATGGACACGAGAAAACTTGCTGTCTTTTTAATTGATACTACCTTGTAATCGCCCTTTTATCTCTGGCTTCTTTTAGATGTTCTCTTTGTCTTTGATATTCTGAAGTTTCACCAAAATGAATTAGTTTTGGGGTGGTGGTGAGAGGTATAAATCTCTTAGTGTTGCTTTCTGCTAGTACTTTCAATTGTAATAGAGTTTTTCCTCTTATATTGGACAACTTTAAATTGTGAATTCAAATTTAACAGAATATCATCTGGGAATCCTGAATGACTTAGATTGAGTATATTTTTATCAGAAGAAAATATGAATTTGGTTCTGACTGGTATCAGGATATGCTACCAGTCCGGAACCACTTTAATTTGCTTTCTCAGAGTCAGACTAGGGAGTCAAGATGTAGGAGTGATGGAAATTCATAACCTAGGAAAATGAAAATAAGCCTATAGTTACAGATTTTTTTTAATTTCAGAATATTATGAGGATACAAATATATTTTTTTACATGGATTGCTTTTGTGCTGCTTGAGTCGAAGCTATAAGTATGCTCATCATCCAGATAGTGATCACTGTACCTGTTAGGTATGATTTCATCCATCCCTTCTCTGCCTTCCCCACTGCTTGATTTCCATTGACTTTTACTAGCATCTGTGGACATGAGTGCTGATCAGTTGGTTCCAATTTAATAGTGAGTACATGTGGTATTTATTTTTCCATTCTTTAGATAGTTCACTTAGTATAATGGTCTCCAGCTCCAGCCAAATTATCGCAAAAAGGATTAATTAATTTCTTCATGGCTGAGTAGTATTCCACGGTGTGTGTGTGTGTGTGTGTGTATATATATATATATACACTACATTTTGTTAATTTACTCGTGAATTGATGGACACTGGGTTGATTCCACATCCTTGCAGTTGTATATTGTGCTGCTATAAACATTGAGTGCAAGTGTCTTTTCAATAAAATGATTTCTTTTTCTTTGGGTAAATACTCAGTAGTCAAATTGCTGGATGAAATTGTAGGTCTATTTTAGTTCTTTGAGGAATTGCCATACTATTTTCCATGGAAGGTGTACTAGTTTGCAGTCTGACCAACAGTGTGTAGGTGTTCCTTTTTCTCTATATCCATGCCAGCATGCATTGTTTTGGGACTTTTTCATAAAGTCCATTCTCACAGGGGTTAGGTGATATCTCATTCTGGCTTTGATCTGCATATTTCCCTGATGATCGGACATATTGAACATTTATTGATATGTTTATTGGCCATTAGTCTATCTTCTTTTGAAAAGCTTCTGTTCATGTTTTTTGCCCACTTCTTAATGGTGGTGTTTGATTTTCTTCTTGCTGATTTGCTTGAGTTATTTGTAGATTTTGGTTGTTATCCTTTTATCAAATGTATAGAATGCAAATATTGTCTCCCATTCTGTAGGTGGTTTATTTGCTCTGTTGATTGTTTCTTTGGCTGTGCAGAAGCTTTTTAATTTAAGCAAGTCCCATTTACTTATTTTTGTTGTTGTGATAGTCATAGGGGTGTTCTTTATAAATTGTTCACCTACGCCAATATCTAGAAGAGATTTTTTATTAGCATTTTCTTCTAGAATTCTTATGGCTTCATGCCTTAGATTTAAGACTGTTATCCAACTTGAATTAATTTTTCTGAATGGAGAGAGATATGTTTCAATCTTCTACATGTGGCTATACAATTTTCCCAGTACCATTTATTGAATAGAGATTATTTTCCCCAGTGCATATTGTTGTCTGCTTTGTCAAAGATAAGATGGCAATATGTGAATGGTTTTAAATCTGGGTTCTCTGTTCTGTTTTGTTGGTCTATGAATCTATCTTTGTGCCTGTGTTATGCTGTTTTGGTTACTATAGCCTTGTAATGTAGCTTAAAGTCTGGTTACATAATGCCTCAAAATTTGTTCCTTTTGCTTAAGGTTGCTTTGACTATTGAGGCTCTTGTCTGGTTCCAAACGAAGTGTAGAATTACTTTTCTAGGACTGCCAAAAATGATGTTTATATTTTAATGGGGATTGCATTGAATCTGTAAATCACTTTGGATACTATGTATATTTTAACAATGTTGATTCTGCCAATCCATCAGCATAAAATGTTTTTCCAATTGTTTACATCACCTTCAATTTCCTTTCTCAGTAATTCATAATTTTCTTTGTAGAGATCTTTCACCTCCTTGGTTAAATATATTCCTGGGTATTTTATTTTATTTGTAGCTATTGTAAAAGTTATTGAGTCTTTGATTTGATTCTCAGCATGAGTGTTGTTGGTGTTTGGGAATACTACTGACTTGTGTACACTGATTTTGTAGCCTGAGACTTTGCTGAATTTATTTATTAATTCTAGGAGTCTCATGATGGAAGCTTTGAGGTTTTCTATATATGAGATCATATAATCAGCAAACAATGATAGTATGACCTCCTCTTTCCCAATTTGGATATCCTTAATTTCCTTCTCTTGCCTGATTGCTCTGGCTAGGGCTTCCAGCACTATGTTGAATAGAAGTCGTGATAGTGGGTATCCTTGTCTTGTTCCAGTTTTAAGTGGGAATGCTTTCAACTTTTCCCCATTCAGTATGATTTTGGCTGTGGTATTGGCATAAATGGCTTTTATAATTTTGAGATATGTCCCCTCTATGCTGATATTGTTAAGAGTTTTTATCATAAAAGGGTGTTAAATTTTCTTGAATGCTTTTTCTGTATCTATTGAGATGATCATATGATCTTTGTTTTTTCTACTGTTTATGTGGTGAACCACATTTATCAATTTATATGTGTTGAACCATCCTTATATCCCTGGGATGAAGCCCACTTGGTCTTGGTGAATTTTTTTTTTGATGTGCTGCTAAATTTTGGTTGCTAGGATTTTATTGAGAATTTTTACATTTATATTCATGAGGGATATTGGTTGTTAGTTTTCTTTTTTTGTTGCGTCCTTGCTTGGCTTTGGTATCAAGGTTATACTGGCTTTGTAGAACAAAATGGGGAGGATTCCTTCTTTCTCAATGTTATAAAATAATTTCTACAGTATAGGTAGCAATTCTTCTTTGTAGGTCAGATAAAATTTGGCTGTGAAACTGTCTGGTCTGGGACTTTTTTTCTTGGAAGATTTTTGATTGCTGCTTGAATTTCTTTGCTTGGAATTGGTCTGTTCAGGAGTTCTATTTCTTTCTCTTTGAGCCTTGGGAGGTTGTGTGTATCCAGGAATTTTTCCATTTCCTCAACATTTTCAAGTTTATGTTTGTAGATATTTTTATAGTATTCACAGATGATATTTTGGATTTCTGTGGTATGAGTTGTACTATTTCTTTTTGTATTTCTGTTTGAGCTTATTTTGGGTCTTTCTTTTCTATTTCTAGTTAATCTAGTGAGAGGTCCATCAATTTTGTTTATCTTTTCAAAGAACAAATTTTTATTTTATTAATCTTCTCTATTATTTTCTTATTTTTTATTTCATTTAGATCTGCTCTGACCTTAATTATTTCTTTTCTTCTGCTGGGTTTGGGGTTGTTTTGCTCTTCCTTTTCTAGTTCCTTGAGACAGCTCATTAGATTGTTGATTTGTGATCTATC
This sequence comes from Cheirogaleus medius, assembly GCA_008086735.1. Taxonomy (NCBI): domain Eukaryota; kingdom Metazoa; phylum Chordata; class Mammalia; order Primates; family Cheirogaleidae; genus Cheirogaleus; species Cheirogaleus medius. The sequence goes on along the minus strand of VBSM01000605.1, from coordinate 19,623,228 downwards.
TGTCTTTTAGATGTAGGCATTTAAGGCTATGAATTTTCTCCTTAGGAATGCTTTTGCTGGATCCCATAGATTTTGATAGCTTGTGTCCCCTTTGTCATTTAGTTCAAGGAATCTTTTGATTCCAATCTTAATTTTCTCCTTGACCCAATAATCATTCAGCCATAGGATAATTTTTATGATTTTGTGTAGAATTGAGTGTTTTTGTTGGTGTTGATTTATAATTTGATTCCACTGTGATCTGAGAAGATATGTGGCATAATTTCTATTTTTTTTAATTTGTTGAGACATATTTTATGGCCTAAAATGTAATCAATCTTAAAGAATATTCCATGTGCTGATGAGAAAAATGCATATTCAGTGGTTTTGGAATAGAATGTTCTGAAATGTCTGTTAGGCCCATTTGCTCTAGAGTCCTATTTAAGTCCACTGCTTATTTATTTTCTGTTTGGAGGATCTATCCAATTCTGTCAGTGGAGTGTTGAAATCCTTAGCAATTACCATGCTGCTGTTTATCACTTTGCTTAGATCTAGTAGGTTTTGCTTTATGAATTGGGCTGCGCCTGTTTTTGTGCATAAATATTTAGGATTCTTATGTCTTCTTATTGAATTGTCCCTTTACTATTATTGATTTGAACTCTATTTTATCTGATATGAGAATGCTTTCTTTTGATTTCCTTTTGCATGGGATATTTTTTTTACATCCCTTCACCTTGAGTCTGAATGAGTCCTAGTGGGTTAGATGTATTTCCTGGAGACAGCAGATACTTGGCTCATATACTTTTATACATTCAGCCAGACTATATCTCTTAAGTGGAGGATTCAAGCCATTCACATTTATTGAAAAAACTGGTAAGTGGGATGCAGTTCTGTCCATCCTTTTGAGTAGAAACTTATTGCTTTGTTTTATCTCTTAAGCCATTATTTTATACGGGCTCTGAGATTTAACTTTTTGGTGATTTTACACTGGTAGGTGTCCTGTTGTGCTGATTTATGCTGATAATGCAGTTCTGAGTAATTCCTGCAGAGCAGATCTGGTCATGACAAATTCCCTCAATGTTTTCTTGTCTGGAAAAGACTTAATTTCTCCTGCAAAAACTTAGTATTTTTTAGAATACAAAATTTTGGGCTGGCAGTTGTTTTGTTTAAAATGGTTGAAGATGGGAACCCACTCACTTCTGGCTTATAAGGCTTATGCTGAGAAGTCTGCTGTTATCCTGATGAGTTTTTCCTTGTAGGTCAGTTATTGCTTGCATCTATCTGCTTATAAAATTTTCTCTTTCATTTGGACTTTGGTCAGGTTTATTATTGTGTGTCTTGGAGACTTTCTATTTGGTATGAATCTTCTCAGTGTTTGGTTACCATCTTGTATCTTGATGTCTGGGATCCCTGGCAATAGTAAGAAAGTTTTCCTCAATAATTCCCTCAAATAACTTTTCCACACTTTTAGTGCTTTTTTATTCTCCCTCAGGGATACCTATAATTAATATGTTTGTTTGCTTCACATAGTCCCATATCTCTCTAAGTGATTGCTCTGCCTTTGTTCTCTTCTCTGCCTCTTTAAATGATTGGGTTAGCTCAAAACCCTTGTCTTCAAGCTTGGACATTCTTTTTTCTCCTTGATTTAATCTGTGGCTGAACTTTCTGTTGTGTTTTGAAAATCCCTAAATGACTCTTTCATTCTTTGAGTTCTATTATATCCTTCCTAATTTTGTCTAGTTCTATAGTGACTTTTTCATTAATTTACTGAAATATTTTTATGGCTTCTTTTTGTTGGTTTTCAACTGTCTTTTCAATTCCACTCATCTTATTTGTGATCCATATTCTGAATTCCATTTCTGTCATTTTGACAATTTCCTTGTAGTAGGAGTTCACTGATGTAGCTTCATTGTGATCCCATGGGAGTGTCAATCTGTTTGATTTTTCATGTTGCCAGGGTTCTTTTCCTGGTTTCTTCTCATTTGAAACTTCTTTTCTTGAGTCATGGCTAATAGGTTTGCAGAGCACTTGATCTTTTTGGGAATTTTTCTGCTTGATTAGAGTAAGGGGAGGTCCCTAGATGGTGCTTTTTTAATCCCCTTACTCTGGAATGTTGACACAGCATAGGAGGAGCATGTGTACTAGAAGCCTGCAATGCAGCTGTTCTGATTTGTTCTGTTTATCTGTGACTGCCTCTGCTCAAGCCTGTGCTGAATGCTATTTGTGATAGGTGTTGGGTTATTTAGCAGTTAGTTGTAGGGTGTTCGAGTTGGGAGCTGGGCATGACTCTCTTCATTGAATCTGGTATTGTGAGGATTGCTCTACCCAGGGACTCCCCACAGAGGTAACAGCAGCAGCTGGGTGAGATTGTGGGTTCCCAGTCTGTGGGTGATTGCTTAAGCCAGGTCACAGTATACGGCCAGCTCAAGACTGGGAGAGTCCATGCTGGAACATTGGACTTTGGAGCAGTTCCTCTAGCTCTGCAGTGGTGGTAGATGCTCTAGATTGGGATCTGGGAGTCCAGGTACAGTGCTGGAGTGTTGGGGATGGAGCCTTGGGCCTGGCAGGAGTTCTAAAGGCACAGAACAGGGACTGGGGAGGAGTCAGAAGAAGCAGAGCTTCTGAGCAGAGCCTCTGAGCCAGAAGCAGGGCCATGCAGATAATGGGGCTGATCTGACCTGGAGGGCAGGGTCAGGACTGAGCAGGTAGGAGGCAGTTGGGGTCTGGAGGGTGGAGTCAGCGTGGAGCAAGTGGCAGGCTGTTACACAGGCTCAGGGACCCCCACGGATTCCAAGTAAGTTGAGCAGAGGTTGGTTCTAACAGCCCACAGATCATGGCATTCTTGCCACTCCACCCAGGATCTGCCGAAGTTGTGCCAAAGCCTCTAAGGTCAGAGTCTGCTGCACCTGAGTCACTTCCCATGCTCAGATCCCATTGCACTCTAGGGGAGAAGTGGTTGGCTTCAAGTCACAGGGTACATTTTAGGGAAGCTGTGAGTCCATTCCCAACCCAGCCCAGTGTGGTCCTGGCACCATATACCCAAGAGCTGAGGATGGTTGTAGCTGCTCCCGGATCCCCATCTCACCTGTAGTCTGGTGCAATGGCTCTGCACGGATCCAGGCAGATCCCCCATCTCACCAGGTAGAGGTCTGTGGAGGTGGAGTGGGCCATCTCATAATTCGCATTGCACTGGCAGAGTGAGCGTAGCATGCCCCAGCACTCTATCCTCCTATTCTTCCCCACTCATTCTCTGATCTTGTTATATATATCACCCCAACACATTTTCTTTTCCATACTGAGTATCCTGCATTGCTTCTCTGTGATTTCACCATGTTGTTTCAGAGAAGAGCAATCCATATGTAGGCAGCTGCCAACACTTTTCACTTTCTTTGGGAGTGGTGTGCTGGCAGGCTGCTTCTAGTCTGCCATTTTTCCCCCCTCTATGGTTATAGATTTTTAAGGAAATTATTTTATGCCACAGACAGAAGGAACAGAATCTAAGAGGTATCTTCACTGGTTCGATTTGCAGACAGGCAGGTTTTTTTACCCCTATTTATACCTTCACTAAAATTATATAATAACATTTAAAAGTGTCTTGACCTTATTCTTGAATCTATACTTCAGTCTAATTTTTGTACCAGTGTAAACCCTAGTCTCTCATTTCCCTTGGAGTCTAATCACCACAAATATTCTGGATCCCTTGTACTAGCTTGACTTTTAGAGTTATACTAGCTCCAAAGCTTCCTTTTTAATATTTTTAAGGTTTTATCTTTATTTTAATTTTCTTTAGTTGTTGAAACTTCTTATTTTTTTGTTGAATTCTACAATGAATTACTATATATTTTGTTGTGGTTTTCACCACACTTGAGTGTTTCCTATCAATTGGAGGCATATCACAATTCCTAATCCTCCACATTGCAGGTGGTAGCACTGCAACTTCTTTCTAAAATTGTACAGATATTTTATATTTCAAAAATAATTATTAATAATCACATTTGAAACCTTAAAATTTATTATGAATTATCATATCAATATCATGGACTATCATGGAATCAACTATTTATCATGACAATGAATCATAGGAAAACAGGTTCAAAGATTAGAAATGTAAAATGGATTTTTTTGTGGTATTTAGATTCCATAGCTAGAATTTTTTTTTCTTTTAGAAAAAAGGGTCTTGTTCTGTTACCCAGGCTGGATTGCAGTGGAGCAATCATAGCTCACTGTAACCTCAAATTCCTGGGCTCAAGCCATCCTCTTGCCTCAGCCTCCTGAATAGTTGGGACTATAGGCACGTGACACCACACTTGGATAATTTTAAAAATTTTTTGTAGAGATGGGATTTTGCTCTGTTGCCCAGGCTGGTCTCAAACTCCTGGCCTCAAACAATCCTACCTCCTCAGCCTCCCAAAGGGCTGGGATTACAGGCATGAAACACTGCTCCTGGCCCTCTATACTAGAATTTGAAGTATTACTAGAAAACATTACTCAGATACCAAAACATTGACAAGATAATTTTAAAACCAGACACACAAAACATATAAATTTTCAAGTCTACAAACTTTCAGGCATAGTTATTTTGATAACAATTTACTCAATTTTTCCAGTTTGAAAAGGAAAAACAAGGAAGTATTGACAAATATACAATGTGTGTTACTGCAGATTTTTCTCAAAATGAAACAATTGCAAGCTAAATCAGGACCTGAAGAATAAATATGTCATACATTTGTCCTGGATACTTCTCTGAAAATGAAAACAAATACATGCAAAATGAGAAGAGACTTAGCCATGGAAACAAAAGGGAACTGGTATACTTTGATAGCAACTTTGTGTTACTAGCAGCAATAATAGTCTTGGATTTTGATTGACAACCAAACTGACAGAATTCAATAGGCTTCAGCCAACACCAAGTTTACTAAGTTTTAACAAAAACCTGCAGGACAGAAAATATGTAGCATGCATACCAACAAAGAAGTGTCATGAGTTCCTCTGGCCAGTCATTCTGAACGCAGGACATGCATTCAAGAGAAGAGGCTGAGTGAGGGTGGCCATCCTGATGTCCCTTCATCTTTTATATCTAGCTAGTCAGGCTCATTATATGTGCTCTTTCATCCATATTAGTTACTCATTACTCCATAAACAATTTTAACAATGAATTGAGGGAGTTTGGCCTGCTATGTCATCCTTGGACAAATTCTCTCTTCTCTCTTTTTTCTCATCTAGCATAGATAAATTCCTAACAATTCCTTGAGTTAACGTTGCAAGAGGGGAAAAAGCAAATGGTAAATTATCATATTTTCCTGAGTCTAGATGTTTCTTCCATACACTTATGGTAATAAAACATTGCCTGCTAGATAGAAATGCTAAAAGATACTAGAAACCTCTTCTTCCCTCTTCATCCTAAATAATGCAGCATAATCTGTGGGATCAGGGGGATAAATAGAGAGGATTCTGGAATGTCCTTAACATAGAAAAAAAGTTTAGATGTGAGGATAGGACTCATGCAGATGAGACGCATACCAACAGACATCCCTTTCATAAGTGAAGAATGAATGTTCAAATGACAGTATTCAAAAATAATGTGAGGTGGCTCCATGGTTCAAACAAGGAGGAAACCCAATTCATACAGGGCAACTGAGCAGGAATCTTCCTGACATGATAGAATTTCTCCCACATGTTACTGGCAACAGAACATATTTTTTGAGCAAAACAGTTTGTACTGATGAATGAGCTCAGAAAAGAGAAACGTGAAAATTACCGTGAAAAATCAATTTGTTTTTCTTTTTTTTTTCCTGTTCAATAAGCAAATAATGTTTCTAGGGTTGGATAAATAGAATCAGTTGACAAGAGAGTATTGGAAATATTTTCATAAATGATATTGATAACTCTCAGAATATCTATTCAGGATTATAGCATGTGAAGAGATTGAGAGACAGGAATAGGTGTGTGTACTTTTTTAAATAAATTTGTCTGAAAATTGTATTAATTTATTTTATATCTACTGGTGATAGGAGATAGATAGTAATTGGCTACAAAAGTGTATAAAATGCCAGAATCAATAAAATAAAGAAAAAAATCATAACATTTCCATGCATCATACCATATATGTGCAGTAATACTCTAGTTAGCTCACTCACCAGGGAAATATTCTGGTTTAATTAAGTGAATATTCTTGTTACATAATAATTCAGCAAAATTCCCAGACCAAGCTATTTCTTCATTGAAACTAGGACCCCAGCTTTGACTCTACTTTTACTTATATGCAACTATGAATCAAAATTAATTAATCTAGGATTTCCAGTTTGGGGTAAAATGAAATAAGCTGTAAAACCTGGACAAAATTGAACATCTTTTTGAGGACTCTAAAATATAAACAGTGGTAGATAGACTGATGGAGAAGACCAGAATTCAAAGTACTACTAAAATGGTGGTGAGTTACTTCTTTTCCTCCAGCCTGGACTCAAGGCAGTCTGAAACATGGATGTCTGCATCAGCATGGACATAGGCAATACCAGGAGGAGCCCTCTAGTTTAGACTTGAAGAGTAAGAAAATGGTTTGTTGGTAGCAATAGCAGCAGCAGCAAGGACTTGTATCTAACAAAAACTCTGATGGAGAGGCACCTTCCTCTTAGATTGAAGGAGCTATGGCCTCAAGAATGTGGAGCAAACTGACATTGCTTTTATTTTCTCTTTGACCTCTCATCACTTGCCTTAGATACAGAAAGAGAACAGCAGAGTGAGATAAATAAATCCCCAGCTTTCTGGTTAGAGGACCGAAAGAGGTTCCACCTGGGAATTGGAAAGTACTGGGGAGATCACAGAGAGGGTGGGCTCAGGAAAACTAGTCAAATATCGTGGCCTGACCCCTACTTAGACGACCACCTACCAAAACAAAAATTAAGTCATTTTTCATAAGATGGTAATAAGACCAAGATTATCAAACACAATATTTAAAATGTCTAGGATAAAATGGAAAATTACCTAGCATATAGATTACAAGGAAAGTATCAACCCATATATGAAAATACTGTCAAAAATGCCAATATTGAGGTGACATAGTAATTAGAAGTATTAGATAAAAAGTTTAAAAAGCTATTATAAATTATTCCAAAAACTAAAGGTGAAAATTCATGAAAGAAATGGAAAGATAAAACCATCAGCAAATAAGTAGAAGATATAAAGAAGAAACAAATGGAAAATTTAGCACTGAAAAGAATATCACTGGTTAGGCACAAAGGCAGAATGGCAATGACAGAAAAAGGTGTTAGTAAACTTGAAAATGGATCAATTAAAAAGTATGGAAGATTAATAACAGAGAATACAAAGATTGAAAAAAATGAACAGTTGCTAAGTGGCTTCTGGAATAATTCCTAAGGTTTACCATTTGTGGTATTAGTGTCCCAGGAAGAGAGACAAAAAATTGATAGCAGAAAAAATAGTTAATACAATAAGGCTGAAAATTTCCCATATTCAGTGGAAAATACAAACCTACAGATTCAAGAAGCTCATCAAACCCCAATCAAGGTAATCCCAAAGAAATACATGCCCAAACACAGCATAAACCAAGTAAAGAAACAGAAAAAAAATCTTGCTATCATCCAGAGAAAAACTGAATGTGAATTTCTCATCAGAAATCATGGAGACCAGGAAAAGAGGAAAAAATATGTTTAAGGTGCTGTAAGAACTGTCCTCCCAGAATTCTAAACCATGCAATAATGATGTCCAGGAATGAACATGAAATAACAGTATTCTCAGTTAAAGGAAAATGAATAGAATCCATTGCTGTCAGAACTGCTCTAAAAGAATTGCTAAAGGAAACTCGTCACAGAAAGGAAATGATACCAGAAAGAAACTTGCAATATCAGAAATGAAAGGAGAGCAACAGAAATGGCAAATATTGGGGTAAGTAGACTATTGTTCTCATGACTCTTTAAAATATGCTTGGAAACTGTAGAGTAATAAGATTTCCAAATTCTGTTTGAACTGCTAAAATATTAATTCTAAGTAGACTGAAAAAAGTTAAGTATATGTATAGTAATCTCTAGAGCAACCACACACAAACACACACACACACACTCACAAACTATACAATGAAATATAGTCAAAAGTGCAATAGATATATTTAAACAGAATTATTTAAATGTTCAAATAACCCAAAGAAGATAGGAAAAAAGAAACAAGGGTTGAAAAATATAGGGAACAACCAGAAAACAGATAATAAAATGGTAAATCTAAATCCAAACATATCAATAAATACACTAAGTGCAAAAGGCCTAAACATGTGAACTAAAATACAAAGATTGTGAGAATGGATAAAAAAATAAAGTGACTATATTCTGTCTACAAGAAATTCACTTCAAATACAATGATTTAGGTAGGTTAAATACAAAGGAAGGGGGAAAATGTACGCATGAATAAAAACAAAGCTGGAGTGGCTATATTAATTAGCCAATGTAGGCTTAAGATGAAGAAATGTGACTGAAGATAAAGATGGACGTTATATAAAAAGACAAAACAACCCCATTGAGTATATGCTGATCAGCAGAGCTTCAGAAAACATTATTCAAGCACTGTCAGAACTGAAAAAACAGACCAATCCCCCATTATACTTAGAGATTTCAACATTCGTTTCTCTGAAATTTATAAAACCAATAGACAGAAAATGCACAGGAATGTAGAAGAACTATGCTAGTACATCAAGCAATTGATTCTAATTAGCATTCATGGAACACTCCACCCAACAACTGCAGTACAAACATTCTTCCCATGTGCACAAGCAAAATTTATCAAGAGATCCCATGTTCTGGATCCTAAAACAAAGCTCAACAAATGTGAAAAAATTAAAATCATGGATTATGGGTTCTTCCATAATAATAGATTAAACTGGAAATCAATAACAGAAAGATAACAGGAAAATCTCTAGACATTTGGAAATTTAACTGCACACTTTTTAATAATCCATGAAAGAAACATCTCAAGGGAAATTAGAACACATACTGAACTGAAGGAAAAATGAAAATTCAGCATATCAGAATTTGTTGGATGTAACTAAAGTAGTGCTTAGAGAGATACTTATGGCATTAAATGCTTATACAAAAAAGAAGAAAAGATTGACATAAATAATCTTAGCTTAGGAGATCAAAGCCTCCAGTTAGAAAAAAGAAGAGCAAAGTCCACAGCAAGCAGAAATAAGAAAATAACAAGGTACAGAGCAGAAATATAAAAAAAAAATTAAAAACAAAAACAATTAAAAAGCTGGTTTCTTTTTAAAAAAATCAAATTGATAAACTTGTAGAAAGAGTAACAAAGATAAAAAGAGAGAAGCTCCATTCAGTATAATGTTGGCTGTGGGTTTGTCATACTGAATGGGGAAAAACTGAAAGCATTTCCACTTAGAACTAGAACAAGGCAAGGTTGCCTACTATCTCCACTTCTATTCAACATAGTACTGGAAGTATTTGCTACAGCAATCAGACAAGAGAGCGGAATTAAGGGTGTCCAAATGGGAGCAGAAGAGATCAAACTCTCACTGTTTGCTAATGATATGATATTATACTTAGAAAACCCCAAGGATTCAACCAAGAGACTCCTGGAATTGATAAATGAATTCAGTAAAGTCTCAGGATACAAAATCAATAAAAACAAATCAGAGGCATTCATATATGCCAACAAGAGTCAAAGTGAGAACCAAATTAAAGACTTCAATTCCCTAAAATAGCAACAAAGAAAATAAAATACCTAGGAATATATTTAACTAGGGAGGTAAAAGACCTCTATAGGGAGAATTATGAAACAAGGAAGAAGGAAATAGCAGAGGATGTAAACAGGTAGAAGAATGTACCATGCTCATGGGTCGGCAGAATAAACATTGTTAAAATGTTTATACTACCCAAAGTGACCTACAGAGTCAATGCAATCCCTATTAAAAAACCATCATCATTTTTCACAGACATAGAAAAAATAATTTTACACTTCGTATGGAATCAGAGAAGACCCCGTATAGCAAAATCAAAAATGGAGGCATCAATTTACCAGACATCAAACTATACTACAAACCTATAGTAATTAAAATAGCTTGGCACTGGCACAAGAACAGGGACATTGACCAGTGGAACAGAACAGAGAACCCAGATATAAAACCATCCTCATATGGCCATCTAATCTTTGACAAAGCAGACAAAAACATACACTGGGGAAAAGAATCCTTATTCAATATATGGTGCTGGGAAAACTGGATAGCCACATGTAGAAGACTGAAACAGGACCCACACCTTTCACCTCTCACAAAAATCATCTCATGCTGGGTAATAGACTTGAACCTTAAGAGTGAAACTATTAGAATTCTAGAGGAAAAAATTGGAAATACTCTTCTAGACATTGGCCTAGGCAAAGAATTTATGAAGAAGACCCCAAAGGCAATCACAGCATCAACAAAAATAAATAAATGGGACTTGATCAAATTAAAAAACTTCTGCACAGCCAAAGAAACTGTCAAGAGAGCAAAGAGACAACCCACAGAATGGGAGAAAATTTTCACAAGCTACACATCCAATAAAGGGCTGACAACTAGAATCTATTTAGAACTCAGGAAAATCATCAAGGAAAAATCAAACAACTCTATCAAAAAGTGGATGAAGGACATGAACAGAAGCTTTCCAAAAGAAGACAGAATAATGTCCAACAAACATGAAAAAATGCTCAACATCTCTAATCATCAGAGAAATGCAAATCAAACCACAACGAGATATCACTTATCTCCAGTAAGAATGGCCTTTATTAACAAGTCCCAAAACAATAAATGTTGGTGTGGATGTGGAGAGATAGGAACACTCGTACATTGCTGGTGGGACTGCAAACTAATTCAACCTCTGTGGAAAGCAATATGGAAATATCTTAAAGCAATACAAGTGGATTTATCATTTGATCCAGCAATCCCATTACTGGACATCTACCCAAAAGAACAAAAGTCACTCTATGAAAAAGACCACCTGCACTCGAATGTTTATAGCAGCACAATTCACAATTGCAAAGCTGTGGAGACAACCCAAATACCCATCAATACATTAGTGGATTAATAAAATGTGGTAATGTATACCATGGAGTACTATTCAGCTATAACAACGGTGATATAGCACCTCTTGTATTTTACTGGATAGAGCTGGAACCCATTCTATTAAGTGAAGTATCCCAAGAATGGAAAAATAAGCACCACATATACTCACCAGCAAATCGGTATTAACTGATCAACACCTAAGTGGACATATAGGAATAACATTTATCAGGTGTTGAGCAGGTGGGGGGAGGGGATGGGTATATACATACATAATGACTGTGATGCGTACCAACTATGGGATAGTCACGCTTGAAGCTCTGACTCAAGGGGGGAGGCAGGCATGGGCAATATACGTAATCTTAACATTTGTACCCCCATAATATGCTGAAAAAAATAAATAAAAAAAATAGTTGTTCTCTGAAAAAAAAAAGAGAGAAGCCCCAAGTTATCAGTATCAAAAATGAAAAACAGACTATCACTACAGACCTTGGAAACATTAAAAAGACAGTAAAATAATATCATAAAAAATTCTACATAGCAAGTTGCGGCAAATTACATAAAATGTATTAGTTCCTCAAAACCCAAAATCACCAGTACACACCCATGATAAATTAGACAACCAGTATAGTCATATAACTATTAAATTTGTAGTTAATTTTTTCCCCCAAAATGAAATCCTCCATGCTCAAATTTTTTCTGAAACATTTAAAGAAGAGCTTATTTTGTTTCTTTCTTACTTTGTTTTGTTTTTGTTTTACATTAATACACTAGAAGTGTATACCAATTGGAAACGAAGACATAAAATTTTCCTTATTCATATAAGACATATTCTCTATGGAAAACTCTTATGGAATTAAAAAAAACCTCTTTAACTAATAAGAGATCATAGCAAGGTTGTAGGACACAAATTCAACACATAAAATAAACTACATTTCTCTACCGTAGCAATGAACAGTGGGAATCAGGCAATAGCTCCAAAAAAAATAAAATATTTAGTTATAAACCTAACATAACAGGCACAGAAATGGATGCTGACAGGTACAAAACACTGGTGAAAGAAATCAAAGTAGACCTAATTAAATGAAGGGATACAACATATTCATAGACTTAGTATCAACATAGTAATGATATAAATTCAACCCAAAATGATCTACAGATTTAATGCAAATCCAAACAAATTGCTAACAAGAGTTTTTGTTGATATAGACAAGTTAATTCTAAAATGTATGTAGGAAAGCTCAAAGGTACCAAAATAAGTAAAACATTTTAAAATAAAGACAAAGTAGGAGATTTTCATTTTCTGATTTCAAAAATTGTTCAGTAATCAAACAGTATGATATTGAGAAAGGACTGGACACATGGATCAATGTTACAGAAAAGATAGTCTGGAAGTAGACACACAAATATGGCCAATTTTTTGACAAAGATGCAAAGACAATACAATGGAAAAAGGATGGGCTTTGCAACAAATGATTTTGGAACACTTAGGCATCCACATGAGAAAAAAAGGGCATTGAACTAAACTTCACACCTTATATAAAAATTAGCTCAAAAGTACTCATAGATTCTACATATAAACCACAAAACTATAACACTTTTAGAAGAAAACATAGAAGAAAATCTTCATTCCCTGAGATTAGAGTTGGTAGCTCTTATCCCTAAAGGAAGTCCATAAAAGACAAAAAGATAAAGTTACAAATCGGACCTCATCCAAATTAAAAATATTTGTTCTTTTAAAGTCACTGTTAAGAGAATAAAAAGATAGGCCATAGAGAGAGCAAAAATATTTTCAAACCACACATCTGATAAAGGATACTTAGAATATACAAAAAAATCTCAAAAGGAAACAGTGAAAATCAAATTTAAAATGAGCAGTTTCGCCATATCCCAAGGATGTGGGTCTCCCCCCACCCCAACTCCCTGGTGAGTACTACCACCATTTGAGCACCATAGTTTTAATCAGTCAGTACCAATTTGATGGTGAGTAGATGTGGAGCCCATTTTCCTGGTCTTGTGTCGCCTCACTTTGGATAACAGGCTTAAGCTTTATCCAGGATAGCATAAACAGTGCTAACTCACTGTCGTTTCTTAGAATTGAGTAATATTCCATTGTGAGCATATACCAAATTTTAATTATCCACTCCTGAATTGGGGGGTAAGGGAATACCTCTAACCCTTCTTAGGGAGAGGCAAAGAAATACAATGTAACCAAAATGTCAAAAAAAAAACTTTTATCAGGTGGTGGGCAGGTGGGGGGGAGGGGAAGAGTGTATACTTACATAATGGGTGTGACTCGCACCACCTGGGGTTTGGACACACTTGAAGCTCTGGCACAGTGTGGGGGAGGGTTGGCAGGGGCAATATATATAACCCTAACAACATATGTAGCCCCATAAAATAATGAAATAAAAGAAAAAAATAAAATAAAATGAGCAGTCTCACCAAAGAAAACACTGAAGTCAAATAAACATATGAAAAGATGTTAAAAATCAAAACTATTAGGAAAATGTAAATTAAAATCATGAGATATGGCTACACACCTATTAGAAGTACTAACATTAAAAAATACTAACGATACCAAGTGCTGACAAGGAGACAAAGCAACTGGAATTCTCATATATTGCATTTGGGGAATGAAAATGATAGTCTCCCGGGTAGATTGCTTTGTAGTTTTATTTTAAGTTTAACATTCATTTACCATATGGTCCAGCAATACCACTTCTTGGTATTTACCTCAGAAAAATAATTTCTATTCACACAAAACCTATATATATGAATGTTTATATGATAGCAGCTCTACTCATAATTGCTCCAAACTAGAAACCCAAATATCTTTCATTGGGTGAAGCAATAAGCAAACTATATGGTACATCCATACTGAAGAATACTCCTACTAATCAGCCAAAAGGTGAACAATTTTTGTTCATACAGCATCTTAGTTGGAATCTCAAAGGCCTTATTCTGAGCAAAAGAAGCCAGTATCAAAAAGTTACAAACAGCATGTTCCCATGTAAGGGTTATTCTCTAAAAAGGTAAAACTTTAGGGATAGAAAACAGGTTAGTGGTTGCTGGGGTGTAGGGATGGGAAATATTTGGACTACAAAGGGATAGAATAATAGAGATCAGGGGATGGAGATGTAACTGTTCTGCATTTTTTTTGGGGGGGTTGGAGTTTACATTAGTATATGAACAGGAGAAAATTCATAGAACTGTATTCCATAAATAAGTGTCGATTTTATTCTATGTTAATTTAAAAATAAACTTAAAAATAATTACCTACTCCACACCAAACCTTGCTTATAGTAGCAAAGCTTGGAAAAAGAGTTGCATGAAAATGCAAAGTGAAGATTGTCTTTGATAACTTTAAGAGAAGTAGAATCATTACAGGAACACACACACATTTTCAAAAAAAATTATGTAAATAAAAAAGCTTTAAGGAATATTACATTGTGTTTTTATTTCAGAAATTAAAGTTTCAAAATAAAAGTTTATTAGAAATAAGATAAACTAAGGCCAGTTTAGAAAAAAATTAACTACATAAAAATATATTTTAAAATAGTTATAGATTACAACATAATACCTAAGAAAACTCTAGGTCACTTTCAAGCAGAGTAAACCCAAAGCAAGGTATTTTTTCCTATTTAAATTCTGGAGAGTGACCAGAATATGGTTTAAACATAAATCTTAATTAATCTAACCTATAACCTGCAGCTCTCATTTTGTGGTTCTGAGGAAATTTCAGAGAGTACAATTCTAGCCTCTTTGTTTTGCTTTGGGGTTCTTCAAATATATAACATCCCTGAAGGGAACTTAGGAAACAGTTCTACTTTGTGTCAAGGCTTCCAAGTGATTTATTTGGAATTTTCTACCTTTTGATTCACACTTATATTTTTAGGTTCAGAAGAGTATGTCCAAAGAGTATATTTCCTTACTTTATTACTCTAGCCTCTTGCAGGATTGATTAAAATTCCTGGAAACAGAAAGAAAAAAAAATGTGTTATGAAAAGAATATGATTCTAAGAATCAGGAGACTCTGATTCAAGTCTTAGAATTATTCACAGAGAGATCATTTATTGCACTGAAGATGTTTTGACCTAGTCTTGGCATCTATCTGTAGCTTGATTTCTCCTACCTCCCTGGCCATCCCAAATATGCAATCCCCTAAAGCTGTGTATTTTCATGTCTTCATGCTTTACACATGTAGCTTCCTCTGTCTAGAATATTCTCTCCTCATTATTCACCCTAATAATTTCTATTTTTTCTTCTAGAGGCTATTCAGGAATTGCTTCCTTTGGCAAACCTGTCCTAATCATTGTCTACTCCTCCTACGGTACATCAGCTATCTTCTTTTTTTTTTTTTTTTTTTTTTTT
>VBSM01000605.1:19566392-19607694 GCA_008086735.1 Cheirogaleus medius | reverse complement strand
TTTCTTTCTATTTTTAGTAGAGACGGGGTCTCACTCAGGCTGGTTTCGAACTCCAGCTATCTTCTCAATAACCCCATCTATCATTTGTCTTCTCAGTGGCATTGAGTTTGCCTCTATTTTATTACTTATATGGTATTTTTTAATTGTATCTATATACAGCAGCATAAAAGGAATTTTTTCTTATCAGTTCATATATTTTTAACCTTTTTCTTTTGCCAGCAACAGCTATAGAAATTTAACAAATATTTGATGGTTAAATGTATGAATTAATGCAAGAATGAATGAATTTGGCATTTCTTGGCTTCAATCCTTTCATTATAAAACATCTATAAAAAAATTCTGTATAAAATATTTGTTCATTCTATAGCATGTGAAGTATTTGAAAATGTGTTATTTACAAAGGCTGGAAGAATAGATGAAATCCCTTCTCACATAAGAGTGTGTGGTTGTTTTCATAACCAGTTTA
The DNA here is from genome assembly GCA_008086735.1 of Cheirogaleus medius. Lineage (NCBI taxonomy): Eukaryota > Metazoa > Chordata > Mammalia > Primates > Cheirogaleidae > Cheirogaleus > Cheirogaleus medius. The sequence continues at coordinate 19,607,228 of VBSM01000605.1, read as the reverse complement.
GACAACACTGAATAAACTCACACCCACTCTACCTATAACATCTCTGCTATGATGTTGGCAGAATTTCTAAAAGCAAAGTAAAGTTATTTACAAGTTATGCCACTGAGAATTGAAAATGTTATAACTGGTACATTATTTTGAAAGAAAAAACAATACTGAGGTACCTTTATTTAGAATTAAATGGAAATAGCTTTGCTGGTTCATGGTAGTAAAATATACCACATATAAGTGAAAAACTTCAACAATCAAGGGAAATAAAACCTCATACATTTAATGGTTTACCTTATTATTTTAATTTTTATCTGAAATGGTTATGTATTTGAAATCTATGAAATCATTGTATGTATATTGAATGGACCTATTGCTCCAGAGAAAGTCCTGTTTATAAGATTCATCACAACAATGAACAATCATTTGTTAGTCACCCAGATACATTCAGAGCATCATGTTGGACAACAAGATACAAAAATTTTAAAGTCCTAATCTTTGTCCTCAGAGCGGGTACAATGACAAGGGTCCATGGACAAGGATACATATAATACAAGATCAACCAAAATGTATTATGCACCGGGTACTGTACTAAAAGTTTCACAAATTTTATATAATTCCATATTCACAATAATGGTCAAGTGGATACTATTCTTTCACATAGGAAGAAACATATATACAGAGAGGTTAAGTAACGTGCCCCAGAACACACAGTAAATACAGAAGCTACTGTTGGCAGTATGACTCTAGAGTTTAAGTTCTTAAAAACTACGCATTATAGATGATTAATTCTGTCTTAAAGTTTTATAACTTTGCAGATAATTAGCAGTTAAACTGGAGCCCCACTCAAAACACATTCTATTTAAAGGCAATAAATTATTCAATTCATAGAGATGAAAAAATTAATTTAAAAAATCGACGTGATTGGAAATGATGAAGAATTTGGTTGTACTTTAAGTGACACTAAAACTGAAAAAATAATTGAAATCAGAGTATGAAAGGTTTTGAAGGGTAAGATCTTTAGCACACATTTTATTCATTTATTTGTTTCTTTGTGAAGGGAAGATTGGGTGTCTACCATGTGCAAATCTCTGTTGCAAGTATTGAGGATAGAGTAATGAATAAGGCAGAGAAAAACTCCTGTACTAGAGACAGCATTCTAAAAAGAGTGACAAGTCATAAATAAATGTGTAACATATGCCACATAGTAACAAGCACTTTGAAGAAAAATAAAGTGAGCTAAGTAATACAACAGTTTAATATCAGAAATTCCATGGTATTAGGCTCTATCTTGATTTATTCCTGCCTCAAACACTATATTGTAGCAACACAAAAACTGCTAATCATTTCCATATATATCTCCTGCTATTTCTTAATTCCCTATTTTTTCTGTCTTCTCTAGTGGGAATTCTCTTCTCTTTATTGCTTCTAATACTCTCTGATCCTCTAAGCATTACAGAAATCTTTCCTTAGGTAAAATCTACTCCAAAAGCCTCTCTCTGGTTAATTGCCCTCTGGTGTTGTCTCATTACCTTCAGTTTATCATCACCTCTCCACACATCTCTTGCCTTTATAGCATATGTTTCTTCTTATATTTTCTTATTTTTTCATTGCTTTGTTTTTTTCAGTGGCTAGCATAGTGCCTCACATAGTGTAGATGTTCTATAAATATTTTAGGAATGAAAGAATAGATAAAGATATGATAGAAGCAACAGAGAGGAATTCTTCCTTTAGAGATCAAAGTTAACAGGATGGAGAGATGGCATACAAAGAAGTGAGAAATAAATGATTTTAAGGAAGCTAAGTATCTAAAATTTTCCAGGTACTGAATAGCAAACAAACCAACAAAGGCATCTTCATCTTCCTCTGTTAGGGAAAAATTATGTTTTCTTCATTGCTCACAGAATATGAGATGGATGAGAGGTGGGAGACACTGAGAAACGAGCTCTTGGGATGGATCCTTTCCCCCAGTCTGCTAGCAAATATAATAAATGCTTAATAGAAACAGACTCCTAAATTACTACACTTGAAATAAACAATCACATTTTACTAAGTAATGTATAACATTATGCACTATATATATATTCTAAATGTGGTAAGCTTAATATTCCAGAATATATAACTGATTTTGAGGCATGTTATTTTGCATACAAATACTATAAATAAGGATACCATCCCAATATAGGGTTACTAAGAAAATGACCAATAAAAGTTTTGAAATATAATTAACAACTTTGGTTTCTGACAACATATTTTCTCATATACACTGCCTTTGCTTTAAAAATTGTTTCTATAAGCAAAACATTTTTTTCCCTTTTCTTGTTCCCCTTAACCTTTGGCTATTTTTTATTTATTTATTCAATTTTGAAGAAGCTACATGCATGTTTATGTTTGTCCAGACACTTAGAGATAACCTCATCTGTACCCACTTACAAGTATAATTCCAATAAACTAATTTGAGAGATGTCAAAATGCTCACAAGCGCAATAGCTTCACAACCTCTGTTAAGATGCCCGTGGGTTAGAAGAAAAGGCTGATATTGAAAGGGGTGGCTGGGAGTATGGCAGAAGGGAATTTTGTTTTAATATGCTGTCTTGGGATCATCCCTTCTGTATTGTCCTGTTACTATAGTACTGAGAATTAAGTAGTCAGATCAGCTAATTTATATTAGAATTTTGAGGGGATAGTATTATTTCCAGAACTGATAAACTGGAATAGAAATAGGTAAGTTGTGTGGGCAGTAGCTTAAAGCTGAAAGAAATATAAATTCTTTTCCTATTATTAAAGAAAATCCCTCAAAGAGGACCTCGTATGAATAAAATACGGACAGGAGTGGAAACATGGGGCCACATACAAACAACTGACTTCAGAGAGCCCCGCTTATACTTTAGGAAAGTATTATTTGTTACTTGTAACATTGACTATCATATATACAGTTGACATAACGCCTCAGGATAGTCAGTCTTCTATTACTATTTATGTAATATGAGCTCCCCTGCTGGGATCAAGCCACTGTTTGCAGGAACTGGTGTTAATGAATCTGCCTCTGGGTTACTTTAAATGGAATCACATGGCTCAGGCTTTTAGCTCTCATAAGGATCAGTGGCATACACTGAATTTCCACCTATAATGGACTATGAAAATTCTTTGTCTTAACTTGGAAGCGAGATATAAGTAAGGGTACTAGGCTGGTAGCATCTCCACTGCCAGATCTACCAGCCCATGACTTCTTGGCATTCTTTCTAAGGCATCCATCCTGTCTGAGCCTCAATTCATTCCTCTATGAAATAGAATGAGGCGAGGGAAGAGAAGGTCATGCTATAATGTGTGGACCTTTCTGAATATTGAAATATATTGTTCTCACCATTGTAATTCAATTTTGTGATTTTAATTAAAACCTTCAGTAAGTTCTAGATTGATATCTTATAGAAAGGATATCACAGAGAAGGGATGAATCTCTTTCATCTAAAAGCTTAGGGTTTTGTTTGGTTTAATGTGTTTAGCTTGGCTTTGTAAATTCTTGAACAGAGACTTCATTTATATTCTTAATATAGTTTTTCTATTTTAATTTTCTGAAGTAATTCTGCCATTTTTAGAATCAGTTTCTATCCTTCATCTTTCACACCTCTGTTCCCTTTCATTTTACTCTTGGTCTTTTATGTCTGCATTCTGGAGAACATCTCAAATTTGTCCTCCACAACACTGACTGGATTTGCTGTATGTTCCATTTGCACAAATGTATATTTTAATTATGCTTTCTTTTCCACTTTTGTGTTTCTCCAAAAATATTTCTTAACAATCCCACTTTCAATTACCTTGTGTTATTTGTTTACCTGGGGTTCTTCTTTATGAATGGATTTTTGCACTTCTTTCAGAGAAACACTTTCTACCAAAAATGAAGATTTTTAAAATGGTTTCTCTGTTGTCTATGATATTATGTTGTTCAAGGGTATGTAATTTCCGTGAATATTTTAGGCAGTTGTTTTCTATTTCTTTGTTCTCACATACTTTTATCCACAAGCCCCATGTGTATATGTTTTTCCCTTCAATCCAAGAAAGGCAAATTCTCTTAAAAGTCATTTTGCTGCCAGAGTTATAATTTTCTCCTACCTCTGATACTGAGCTCTTTGACAATACCCACAAAGGAGTAAGGGAAAAATCAGAATCATGAACCTATATGACTCCCAGACCCTTCCTGCCTCTGTCATCTCATGCAGCACTTTACTGTGGTCATTTTACCTCTTGCTGGGTTACATGGTGAGAGAGAGGTGGCGTTGAGGGCTGGAGAAGCCAGCAGCAGAGAGCGAAGTACAGCATCCCTTCAGGGAAGTTTTGGGTGCCCTGACTTCTGGTTGGTTTGTACCTTGAATGTCTTGGTTAGAATCAGTCAGTGAGAAAGAAGTAAAATAGCGCTGACCTTCTTCAAGATCAGCAAGTTTGCTCTATTATCAGTAGCAGAGCATGCATCAATGAGATATTGGTAACTTTTCTCAATCCAACCCATTTACTTTATAGTTAATTGAAATCTCTCCCAGATTCCGTCCTGGCAATAACTTAACTGGTGATCCTAGTATTTCTTTGCTTTGCTTTGCTTTGCTTTTTCTGGATTGTATGTGTGTGTGATAACATATATTTTTTACCATTGCTAATTCCCCTTAAATACTTTAGTGACAAGTGGGGAGAAGCCACGGAAGGAACAGCCAGTACAAATGCATCTTAAAATGAGAACCCCGAAGCAACGAATAAGATTTTAAAGATGTTTATCTGTGAAAACTCCAATAGATAAAATATATCATATAATTAAGACAAAAATAAAAAAATTATCTCTGATAAATAACTTCAACTATAAATGCTACCGTCAAGCATATGAACACCATAGACTTTCTGAGGAAGTTATCAACATAATGATTGTCTGGATTTTAGTAATCCAAATGTTGATCAGCTACCCTCCCATGCTACTTCCTCATTTCCCCTCCACCAATATCCAGTTAACTCTTCTGTATTTTCAATAATAGCTTAGAAGAGAAAGAGAGGTTCACATTATTCCTGCTTTGGAGTTTAATGATATAGTCAATCATCTGAAATTCGCATGGAGCATCATTGCATTCACATTAATTTATGCTCAATTAACATGCTTAGAATCAGTTTTTTGTGGAGTCTAGCCAATTGGCTTTATAGCGTCTGGCTCTGCAAGGTTCATTTTGCTCTGATCCCTAGTAATATGAGGAGCTACAATCCTCATTCCTGTCATTAAAGCCTTCAGGGCTTTGGTTTTGTTCATAAATTGAACTGGGCCAGCATGGGATGGGACGGCTTTGACAGAGTTCCTGGCTAAGAGCCACGTTGCTACCTCCTGGCAACTGTCCTCCACGCAGATGTGATGCTCAGCTGAGCAGCAAGGTCACAGGTGTACCTCTGTGCTGCTGTACTGGAAGGGTTGCGGGGGTGGCGGGGGTGGGGAAGCCACATTAGACTCAGGGACAGGGAGAGACATTGTCTGCAGTTGAATCTGTGTGCTGTTCTCACATGCAGAGTGAGGGAATCAGCCGGCCTTCCTTCCCTATAGTGCAAATCGGCAGGAATATGGCTCTTTTCATAGTCAGACCTTCTAGAGCTAACTTTTTAGGAATCATTGACAGCGTGCTTAGGGCTCTATTAAGCAGAGAAGAACGTGCAATCCTTTTTCTGTCCAATGTTTAGGTGAAAAGAGAATTTATAATAATTGAAGTTGAAAGTATTTATTATGAATTAATTTACATGGACTGGTGTCATATTTGTTGAATTAAATAAATACACATCTATTCCTGTGTATTTTGCAATGCTGTAGTTAGGAACCTAAAGCATTTTTTTCTGGTTTTTAAAATGAAGATATATAAAACATTTCTTTTTATATCTTCCTTCTTTCTGGCTGTTTCAAGCTAAGAGAATTTTAGTAAATGGTTTTATAAATTAAGTATCCCTTACCTGAAATGCTTGGGACCAGAAGTGTTTCAGGCTTCGAATTTTTTTTCAGATTTGGGAATATTTGCATATGCATAATGAGATATCTTGGGGATGAGATCCAAGTCTAAACAGCACATTCATATATGTTTTATATACATCTTTTACACATAGCCTGAAGGTAATTTTATACAATATTTTTAATAATTTTGTGTAAGAAACAATGTTTAGACAGCATTTTGACTGCAACCTGTCACATAAGGTCAGGTGTAGAATTTTCTACTTGTGGCATTATGTTGTCACTCAAAACGTTTTAGATTTTGAGCATTTTGGATTTGGGATTTTCAGATTAGGGATGTTCAACCTATATTGAAAGAAATGTCCTTTGAATGTAGATTAGGTATTAATGGTAATTTACTTAGATAATCAGTAAAAAAGAAAGAAGGCTATAGGCTTCAATGAGAATCTAAACTCTTCTCATTTTTCTCCTAGGTCTCATTCATTTCTCACTTGTCAGCATCTGCTCCAATGTAAAACAGACACTATTCTAATATAGGGTTCTCTCAAATTCACTCTTACTATTACCATGTCGAGTAAAAAATTCCCAGAATAGGAAGTAAGAAATATACTATGGTGATGCCAACAGCAAAATTAGTTGGTGTGCTGTTCTAGAGAACACTGAATATCAAGAAGAGCCTGGAGACATTTAGATCAGAAGTCCTTGTCTCAGGTTCTGTGATCAAGCCCAGATAAGCAATCTCAAGAGAATTTGACAGGAAGGAAACAATAGTAAGAGCCACCACTTATTCCATGCTTACCTTGGTCCCAGGCATTGTTGTATGTGCTTTACGTCTCATCTCATCTTCAGTAAACATATGGGGTGGACACTATATTATACTCATTTCCCAGATGTGTAAGCAGAGGCACAGAAAAGCAAATAGCATGTATGGGAACACAAGGACAATAGGGATACATGCTCTCATCTGCCCCATCCAGAGCCTGCTGGTTAGCCACAGTGCCTTTAGGAGAAATGAGTCAGATGCTTTGTGAGGGGCAGAATGGCTAAACTGTGTGAACATGCCCTTCAGCTCTGGACTTATTTGAATAAGATTATGACAGAATAACCTGATGTGTCAGACCGAAGAGTTCATATGACTCATTCATCCTTCTCCAATAAATAATCCAACAGGTGTGTGATGACAAAGTGTGACTCTTCTGTGACAGCTACCTAAAAAACAAAGGGTATAGTAACCAAATATTCAAAGCACCCTCAATGACTGCCCTGCCTCCCTCACTCATCATGACTGGAAGACTCCACAGAAATAGGGTGGACAAAAGAACATTTGCTGAAAAATAAGTAAACTGCAATGATGATCAGTAAACAGCAGTCCAGAACAGAAGGGCGTGTTCACACAGCTTAGAGAGTTAGAGAAAACTGAAAATTGTAGAGAATAAGAGTACAAAATAACCTGAAAATAGTGGCCAAGGTAAAACATGAGAAGAGAATAAAGAAGAGATAATGTCTTCATAAAAACATGACAAGAATTTATTTTAATTCACTAGAATTCAAAACACATATTGAGTGTTTTCTTTGTGCCAGGCACTACTACTAGGCTTAGGACTGGCAATAACTAAATGAATATATAAACCCTCCCCTCAAAGAATTCATAACCAAACAGTTGATGCACAAAAACATAGATGAATATGCTGAAAGCAAAGCAAGTTTTTGAGAATCCAAGGAATGGAGTGAAGATTCCTGGAAGATGGAAGATGGTATAGACTTGAATGCAGTTTCTCTCATCTAGTCTAAAGATTTTTGGTTTTTGTCCAGGACAAAACATGAAGCTTGACACCAATATGACATGAAGTTACAAGCTGAATTAGATATTTGGGAAGGTAGCATTTTTGTTTGACCTATGTGCATACGACCATGAATACAATATAGAATTTTACGAGCTTATTTTTTCAAGTACTATATACTTTTCTTTTAAGTGCTCTTGTATATGAGCATAAAAATCTAAAGAATATAAAAGTACTAATTTATTAAAAATGATTTTGATAAAATTTAATCAATAATTGTATATACCATAAGCCCAACCAATAAGACATATTATAATATTTTGTTAACCATCAAAAATTGGAATCTTGGTTTATGGATATCACTTGTAGACATTAAGACAATTGTTTTGTATGTTCAATATTGAGAAAATAATGATTCACAACACTGCCTGCAAACCCAGGAGACTATAAATCAGTGGTTCTAAAAACATGAAAGTAAAGTAAGTAGAATGTTTAACTTAAAAAATTTTAACTTGAAATACTAATGATAACTAACAAATGTTCACATTTTTTTTCATGAATATAAAAATCAGGTAAGAAGCACTTATAGGCTGAAAGAAGCATTGGGCTCTTTCTAACATGATATTACTGTCAAACCATACGTAATCATGTATTTTTATATAACCATTAACTGCATGCCAAGACCTAGCTTTTAGCTTATAGATCCCTGAGAGACTTGCCTGCTATTTATTAATAATTGTGTGGATCAAACATAGGCTTCTGAAGCTCACCTACTAGTCCCATTTTGCTTATCAAGGACCAACGTATAATTAATTTTTTTCTACTTTTAAAGGTATATTAATTATAATTTAAAAAAATATGCACCAAGTATCAGGGAAAACAGACTGAGATATGCACAGGGTAATTAATCCAGATAGCACAAGTTAACATGTTAGTGATCTGGAAATTAACATTGGCATAAAATACACTTGAGTCTATATTGTTGTTTTTTATTAAACTTTTAAAAAGCATTTTATAGCTGTGAAGTCTGTTTTTTTTTTTTTTTAGAGACGGGGTCTCACTCTTGGTCAGGCTGGTTTCGAACTCCTGACCTTGAGCTATCCACCCGCCTCAGCCTCCCAGAGTGCTAGGATTACAGGCGTGAGCCACCGCGCCCGGCCTTGAAGTCTGTTTTTTTTTAAATGAAATTAAAGAAATGCAAGTTTGTAGACCTACTGAAGCACTTAATATCTTATGGAGATAAAACTTCCTGCTAAAGTAAAAACAGGTAAAATGAATACCTTTATCAGCAAATATTACTGGAAGATGAAGCTAAGTTGCTGCAAATTTGAAGAAAGAAGCATTAGGACAAGTTTATTCAGTATGCAAGCTGTTCTGTAAAGCTAGTAAAAGAACAGATGTTTCTAACACATCTCAAGATATTTGCTAAATTGTTTTTCAATATTAAAATGTATGCATAACTTTTTTTGAGCCAATAAAGGAAGCCTAACATAGAAGATATTTTTTTTTTCAAAAAATAAATGGCTTTGTTAAAAACAATGTGTTATGGGAAAACAATGCAGATGTAATCACTGATGAAAATTAGAAAGACGGTGCAAGAATGAATCTCATCTATCACATCATTCATTGGCAAATGATTGTGACAAGAAGTTGAAAATAGAAATGAAAAGTAAGGGTCATAGGATGTCATTTGATACAGCTAATTTTATTAAAATATGACTTCTTTGAAAATTGTAAAAGAAATTTAATAATAGTTTGTAATAATGCTCAGAGTTTTCATGAAAATGTTTTGTACCCAAATATTCACTAGTTGCTTTCTGGAACTCATAAGAGCTGCTAAACTTGGAAATAAGTAACACATTTTTTTTAACAACCACAACAAAAAAACAAGTGTTCCAAATTTGTTGACATTTTCTATGATGGCAATTGTCAGTGTTATGCTACTTAGCTTAATATTTTAGAATATACACACTTCATCTATCCTTTTATAGCAAAAATGCCATTTGACCAATGTTTGACAAAGATCTCCTATTTGTATGTAACTCTTGCTAAGCAAAGAGAATTTAAAAAATGAATGTTTAGGCTGGGCATGGTGGCTCATGCCTGTAATCCTAGTACTCTGGGAGGCCGAGATGGGAGGATTGCTTGAGCTCAGGAGCTCAAGACTAGCCTAAACAAGAGCAAGACCCAATCTCTACTAAAAATAGAAAAATTAGCAGGGCATCATGGCGTGCACCTGTAGTCCCAGTTACTTGGGAGACAGGAGGTTGAGGCAGGAGGATTGCTTGAGCCCAGGAGTTTGAGATTGCACTGAGCTATGATGATGCCACTGCACTTTACCTGGGGAAACAAGCAAGACTCTGGCTCAAAAAAATAAGTTTAGAAAAGTTTTCATCAGTATTTCAGTCTTTGATTTTGTAACTAAAATCAGATGTAAATTTGTTAATACAAAAAATTCTCAGATCTCCATGGTTCAATATTGTGGAAGCAAATTTTTCCAAATTATTTGGAAAGCAAAAATTTCTATGTCTTCCAAATAATAATTTCAGTGGATTTTAAATGAATTTGTTGAAAATCTCAAAATGTAAGATATTTTGATTAGTTTGTAAGGAAAACTGATTGACATCAGGGAAGACAAAAATCAACCAGCCACATGTCACCAAAAGCCTTTGCATCATGGTATCAATACTTACTCATTATAGTCTTCATACAATTTAATTATTTCTCGTGAATTAATATTTTTGCAAGGCATCTGTTTCAATAATGATGGTTATTTAAACTAATGGACTAAATAACTTAGAACCAGACTTTAAAATCACTATACTTGATTTAAAATATTAAACCAATACTTAAAAGTAATTAAGAATAATTTTCTCTCAATAAAATAAAAATGTAATGTGCCAAATAAAATATTGGGAAATTTATTTATATATTTTAGAAAATTTATTTTTAGAGTAATACATTTCACCTTTATATTAACCTTTATAATTTTCTACTTTTTTATAAGTTTTAAAAGATATATAATATATTAATATTTTAGATAATTTCTAAATTAATAAGTTCACATTTGTTGAAAGTACAGGCTTTATTTTTAACAAAATTTGGAGATTAGTGATCTAAGCAAGATGATAGAAACATACTCTTTTTGGGTTTGACTTCCACATGCCAATTGTATAACTTAACACTATGTAACTGTCACAACCTCATGAAAAATTTAACTATTAAATGACAAGATAGGCTAGCTAACAATAGCAGAACTGTCTACATAATGTTATAATTAAGATAATAAATATTAGAGTCAGTCAGATTAGATTCAAGACTAACTTGAATTTCTAAGACATACTTGAGTTCTAAGACTAATTTTCCATGCACATTTGGGCCATTTATCTCACCTCTATGAGCATTCGTTTCCACATCTACAAGATACAGATAATGTTGTCTAACTTACTGTTGTGTTGTGGGGAATTGAGTGTGATGCTCTATGTAAGTTACAATGTTTGTTTTTAATAAATAGTAGTTTTAATACATTAATCTGTTAAAAAATAATAAAAACAGTGCAATTTTTAAAGAAAAATCTACCATTAAATTATTCTGGAAACAGTTAGAATTTCACAAGGTAAAAGTGTATCCCAGTAATTTGCTTTTAACGGATATTACGATAAGACATTCTCTACTTTAGCAATGGAATTCGAGTACAGTTGCTCCTCGGCATCCATACAGGATCAGTTCCAGGACCTCCCACGAATACCAAAATCCATGGATGTTCAAGTCTCTGATATAAAATGGTGTAATTCACATATAACCTATGCACATCCTGCTCTGTAAAGGAATACTACATTTTATTGTTCTTTGCTTTATTGCACTTTGCAGACATTGCATTTTTTACCATTTGAAGGTTGTGGCAGCCCTATGTCAAGCAAGTCTATCAGTGCCATTTTCCCAACAGTGTATGCTCATGTTGTGTCTCTGTCACATTTTTTAAAATTCTTGCAATGTTTCAAACTTTTTCATTATCATTATGTTTTGGTGATCTGTTTATCAGTGGTCTTTGATGTTATTATTATAGTAGTTTGGAGGCTCCCCGAGTCATGCTTGGCAAACTTCATTGTTAAATGTTGTGTCTTCTGACTGTTCCACCAACTGGCTGTTCCCCCATCTCTCTTGGTCTCCTCGTGCCTCTCTATCCTCTGAGACACAACAACATTGAAATTAGGACATTTAATGACCTTACTTATAGTGGGCCTAAATGTTCAACTGAAAGCAAGAGTCACATGTCTGTCATGTTAAATCAAAACTAGAAATGATTAAGGTTAGTGAGGAAGGCATGTTGAAAGCTGAGACAGGCCGAAAGCCAGGCCTCTTGTGCCAGTTAACTAAGTCGTGAATGAAAAGGACGATTTCTTAAAGGAAATTAAAAATGCTACTCCAGTGAACACGTGAATGACAAGAAAGTGAAACAGGCATATTGCTGATATGGAGAAGGTTTTAGTGGTCTAGACAGAGGATCAAATAAGCCACAACATTCCCTTTAGCCAAAACCTAATCCAGAGCAAGGCCCTAACTCTCTTCAATTCTTTGAAGGCTGAGAGATGTGAGGAGGCTGCAGAAGAAAAGTTTGTAGCAGAAGTTGGTTCATGAGATTTAAGGAAAGAAGCCGTCTCCATAATATAAAAATGCAATGTGAAGCAGCAAGTGCTGATGTACAAGCTGCAGCAAGTTATCTAAAAGATCTGGCTAAGATAATTGATGAAAGCAGCTACACTAAACAACAGATTTTCAATGTAGATGAAACAGCCTTCTATTAGAAGAAGATTCCATCTAGGACTTTCACAGCTGAGGGGAGAAGTCACTGCCTTGCTTCAATGCTCCAAAAGACAGGCTGACTCTCTTGTTAGGGGCTAATGCAGCTGGTGACTTTAAATTGATGCCAATGCTCATTTACCATTCAAAAAATCCTAGGGCATTTTTTTAAGAATTATACTAAATCTACTCTGCTTGTGCTCTATAAATGAAACAACAAAGTCTAGGTGACAGTACGTATTTCTACAGCAAGGTTTACTGAATAGTTTAAGCCCACTGTTGAGATCTGCTTAAAAAAAAAAAAAAAGATTCCTTTCAAATATTCCTTCCAGGTGTTCATTGACAACATACCTGGTCACTCAAGAGCTCTGATGGAGATGTACAAGGAGATGAATTTTTTTCATATCTGCTAACACAACATCCATTCTGCAGCCCATGAATCAGGAGTAATTATGACTTTTCAAGTCTTTTTATTTAAGAAATACATTTTGTAAGGCCATAGACTCCTCTGATGAATCTAGGCAAAGTAAACTGGAAATCTTCTAGAAAGGATTCACTATTCTAGATGCCATTAAAACATTCATAATTCATGGGAGAAGGTCAAAATATCAACATTAATGGGAATTTGGAAGAAGTTAATTCAGCCCTCATGGATGACTTTGAGGGGTTCAAGACTTCAGTGGAGGAAGTAACTGCAAATGGGAGGGAAATAGCGAGAGAACTAGAATTAGAAGTCAAACCTGAAGATGTGATTGAAATATTGCAATCTCTTGCTATAACTTGGACAGATGAGCTGTTACCTTTATGGAGGAATAAAGAAAGTGGTTTCTTGAGATGGAGTCTACTTCTAGTGGAGATAATGTAAACATTGTTGAAATGACAGCAAAGGATTTGGAATATTACATAAACTTAGTTCATAAAGCAGGGCAGGATTTGAGAAGATTGACTTCAATTTTGAAAGTTCTGCTGTGGGTAATATGCTATCAAACAGCATCATCACATGCCACAGATAAATATTTCATGAAAGGAAGCATCAGTCAATGCAGTAAACTTCGTTGTTGTCTTATTTTAAGTAATGGTCACAGCCACCAAACCCTCAGGATCCACCAGCCTGAGTAGTCAGCAGCTGTCAACTTTGAGCTAGACCCTCCACCAGCAAAATGATTATATTTGCAGAAGTCTCAGATGATCATTAGCATTTTTAACAATATATTTTAGTTAAGATAAGTACATTTTTAAGACATAATGCTATTGCACACTTAATATAATACAGTATAGTGTAAACATGTGCTGGAAAACAAAAAACTTCATGTAACTTGCTTTATTATAATATTTACTCCACTGCAGTGGTCTGGAACCAAACCTGCAATATCTTTAAGATATGCCTGTATTTTAAATTATCTCTAGATTACTTATAATATGTAATGCAATGCAAATACTATGTAAATAGTTGTTATCCTATATTGCTTAGAAAATAATGACAAGAAAATGTCTATTCACATTCAGTACAGATATAATTTTTTTTAATATATTCAATCTGTGGTTAATTGAATCCATGGGCCAACTACATATTTATTTATACACTCATACTTCCACATATAATCAAAAGAATAGGACGCTTATCAGCTACTTTTTAAAGTCAGATTAATGGAAAAACAAGCATCACATGCACTCACAATCAAACTGGTATTAACTGATCAACACCTAAATGCACATGTAGTAATAACATTCATCGGTGTCAGGCAGATGGGAGCAGGGAGGAAGGATGGGTATATACACACCTAATGGGTACAGTGTGCACTGTCTGGGGGATGGACATGCTTAAAGCTCTGACTCGGGTGGGGTAAAGGCGATGTATGTAACCTAAATATTTTTACCCCCATAATATGCTGAAATAAAAAAAAATTTTTTAAGTCAGATTAAACTTTCCGTCCAGCTCCTTCCAAAGTCCTTCCATTGAAAGTATATATAAAAAAAGCAAAAAGGAAAGTGGTAGATTGATTATTTTGGTTTGATTATCCATTCATTTGAATCTAAAAGTAGTTACTGCTTATATTTGTTCTGGGCTCCTCAGCCACAGCTAAGGCAGATGTCATTGATGGTCACATATGTTATTTTTAGATAGGAAGATCTGTGAGCTCAGTACAAGTTATAAGGTCTAGAAGCAGACGTGGGGCAAGAATGATTTCAACACAAGATATAGGGGCATACAGGGATGAATAAATATTTAAAACCTTTTATGTCCCTTCTTTAATTGATGACCCAAGCTTGGGTTTCTAAGCATATTGAAAGATAAAGAAAGGTTCAGTGGGCCTTATCAACTAAGAAAAACAACTTCGTGCATTGAATTTTGTACCATCTTTAAATGCAAACGGTTGTTTGGGCAGTCATGACTGCAGGGCCATACCATTTGATGGCACATTACGGTGATTAATTCCGCACAGTCCCAGTCATCCTCCCACTGATTTTCTTCAACCATCACACAGTGGATGATTTCTGTTGAGCCTACTACTAGCTAATTATTGATGAATTTCTGCTTTTATTACTAGCATTACTTGTTCAGTGGAAACTACACAGTGGAGAGATTTTGCGCATTCTATCATAGTACTCTGAATTGTAAATGATGGATTCAGAGAAGAAAAATGAAAAAAATTTAGTGATTCAAGTGAGCATATGAATTGCCTCATTTGAAGATCTCATTTATACAGGGAAGAAACTGGAAGAAGCAAAGTGAATCAGAAGTAGATGGATTCAAATGTGTTTGTGTTTGACAAAAATAATAATGAGAATTGAAAAGAAATGCATCAGAGATACTTTGGGCAACAGTCATAAGTTTATGAAAAGAAACTGTAGCATAAATATAAGGGCAGAAATCTAAGTGTCTCTAATGTGTCTACCTGGTTGGAATCATAACAGATTCCAGCTAGCATATTTCATGACAGCACCAAAGGGACTACTCTAAAGATTAACGACAGCTTTCTGTCAAAGCAGAAAGTCCTTTGATGCCCTCTCTTCTCTTTGCTTCCTCTTTAAGGCTGGACTCTAGTTTCCAAATAATGAGCAATGAAAGAGTGGAGGGAGGTTACAGCTGGCACACGCTGATGGGGATCTTGCACCTGAGAGCCATCCTGCCAGGAATTTGCTCTGATCACAATATTGACAACATCTCTCCTGAAACTCTTCCTTATCTACCTCTTTCTCAGACACATGAAGACATGTGTATTATTCTTTCCAGTGCTAATCAATGAATGCCTCCTTACTACCTCTGTGCTCTATCAATTATCATTGTCTTGTCCAGAATCTCCAAGTTTTGGCTTTTCACTACCCCTTCATTATATAAAAATACTCAAGTATCTCCTGCCTTAAATGTTACTGTAAAAAATGTAGGGAACCTTCCTTGACTTCATGCTCCCCAGTAGGTATATAATAGTCACTCATTTATTTCTTTATTAAACAAAACTTTTTTTGTGCAAACCTATAATGGTCCAGGCAATGTCCTACAGTATGGGATTGTAGACCTCTAGAGCAATAAACATGCAAATATGCAAGAAAATACTAGGTAATTAAGAGCCATAAGGAAGAATAAAAGATATGATAAATGTTACCTGAAAGGCCGATTGGGAGGTCAGTGGAGACTGCCTTGAAAGAAATAATATTTAAACTGAGAAGTTAATGCTTAAAAAATTGTGCTAAGTCATAATCTGGGGTCACAGTGCTCCAAGCACTCAGGGGCTCTGTAATTAATGTGGCGACCCCTCCCTCTCCAAAATGAGTTTTGATATATTTGGAGAACAGAAATAAGTTCAGTGTGGGTGAAAGGTGTGTGCAAGGGGGAACATGAGAAAAGTCAGAGAGGACAGCAGGAACCAGACCACACGGAGTCTTGTAGAGTAGGACATGAATTGCTGCTTTTATTTAAAATATAAATGGGAAGACATAGGAGAGTTTTTTGTTTTTTTTCAAGAGTAACAGAAATTTTACTTGTGAAAAATTAAAAAAAACATAAAATGCATCTTTATTTCCTCATTAACAAGCCTTTTAAAGTAGTAAATAATATCAATCAAGAATGATAATTTTGCATCCTCTCAAACATTGTGAATAGTATCCAATTATAAAACATGTGCAAAGAATTACTTAAACAGAATATATTTCAAGGTATAAATTTCCTATTGAAAACAAATTTGAGATTTATTTTATGTAATTAAACTAGTTTTATTGTTTTTCTGATTAAAAATAATTTCTATCTTTCATAAAGATTCAATAATACAGAAATATATATATGGGAAAAGAAAACAATATCCATTATCTTTGTAAGTTATTAATCTGCTAATCATTCAATGAACATTTTTCTAGATACAAATCTGTAAACATCCAGGAGAGTTTTAAGAGGAAAGTCAAATGATCTAATATATCATTTTAGATTGGATTACTTTGGATGTTTTATGGAGATGGATACCAAGGAAAGTGTAGAAACAGGAAGACTAATTAGAAGGCTATAGGGGTTTTTGGAAACTAGAAACAATATTCATCTTATTAATACAGTGAATGTAGACAAACGAAAGGGTTTAGAATGTGTTTTGGATTTAGAATTAATAAGACATCTTGAAGAACTGGATATGAAATATAATGGAAATCTAGGAATTAAGTATAACTCTTAAGCTTTTCAGTTTGAATAAATAGGTACATGACTGTGCTTATGACTTACGTACAAAAATGTTACTAAGGAAAACTGTGAGGAAACAACCAAGAGATGTGTTTGGGCTTGTTAAATTTAAGGCAATTAGATACATAATTCTGGAGTCTAAGCGACAGGTCGGGGCTAGATTTATAAAATCAGAGTAAATATTTAAACATAAAAATCCCCGAAATATATGAGAGAGAATCTGTAGAAAGAAAATATCGACAGAGAAAATAAAGGGATCTCAAAGTAGAACTCAGGAATTTACCACATTTATAGTTCCAACAAAGGAGGAAAAGCAAGCAGTGTGAGAAAAATTCAGATGTGGTGTCATAGAAGAGCAGAAGATGGATAATGGAAAACGAAACTGTCAATCATATCGGATGCTGCTGAGAGAGCCAGTGTAAGGAGAGGCCATTGCATTTGGTAAAACAGAAGTTCCAAGTGAAACAGAAGAGCAAACGCATTCCAGTAGTGAATAGGAGATCCCAGGTGGTGTGGATATAAAAAAAAAAAAAAAAATGAGAAGGAGGAGGGAGATGGAGAATAGCTATTACTCACAGTTCTTTTATGAAATTTTGCTTTAAAGGAGAGAAAACAGCTCAGTTTATAAACTTGCTATCTCAATTTTATTATTTTCAATAGAATTTGTTGCAGCCATTTCTACCAGAGAACTAAAGTGTTTCCTGCTCAGATGCTTTCAAGGCCATTACTTTCATGAATTAAATACTATATTTTTCTTAAATTTGACTCATTAGGCCTACTTTAGCTGTTTTAATAAAGAGAAAATCCCTAACTTCAAGCCATAAGTAGGTAAAAGAAGACTGGTTAAAGAAAACATTTAAGTATGACTTACTTGTGATATAAAAGCTATTTTCTCCTGAATTCAATGGAAATGATTAAGCTACCATTAGGTAGTTAACTACTGCTATTTAAATGTCAATTCATTCAATGATAATTTTGAGTATAAGAATTGAATTCTTATTTATTATCACTCTAATTTGAAACCTTAGAAAAAGGATTGAGCTAATTTGAAAAGGTCCATGTCTTCCAAAAATGTTAAGCAGTAGAGAATCAAAACCTAAAACGATTTCCAATAAAGGCCAACCATATGTTCAACAATTTCAATTTTGGAGTTCTGCAAAAATGGTGAAATATTGTACATTTTAGTATGGGAATGCTGTATTAAATTCACTACCTGTTTTTATCATTTCTGATTTTTAAAATTTTGCCTGGAATTATTAACATTTGGCCACATTTTTGTAAACTGCGGAAGAGAGAATTTTGGCCATACAGTTCCTATTGACATGTCAATCATTGCCAATTAGAATAAAAGTTGGGCTCAGTGTGGTGGCTCACGCCTGTAATCCTAGCACTCTGGGAGGCCGAGGCAGGAGGATCGCTTGAGGTCAGGAGTTCCAAACCAGCCTGAGCAAGAGTGAGACCCCATCTCTACTAAAAATAGAAAGAAATTAATTGGCCAACTAAAAATACATAGAAAAAATTACCCGGGCATGTTGGCACATGCCTGTAGTTCCAGCTACTCAGGAGGCTGAGACAGAAGGATCGCTTGACCCCAGGAGTTTGAGTTTACTGTGAACTAGGCTAATGCCATGGCATTCTAGCCTGGGCAACAGAGTGAGAATCTGCCTCAAAAAACAAAACAAAACAACAACAACAACAAAAAGTTGGCTTAGTTTATGGAGTTTCTTTATGAAAGAACCCTTATAGAACTCTATGATAAGTCAATTTTTATGAAAATCATTCCAGAATTTCAACTACAGATTTTTTTTTTTGTGGGATGAAATTCATATTAGCTTCTAGTAGCCCTGTCTCTAAATGATAAGGTAAGCATTGGAATTAGATAACCATTTCAAGACCCGTCAAAATTTAAATGATTTATGTAAATATAGTTCTTAATAAAATTATATATAAGAAAGTCTTAAATTAACTCACCAGCTTCAATAAATGCTTAGTAGGTATTCCAAGGAAAGGAACATTGGGACTGTAACATGAATTTTAGATTTAACTTAATAAGGCAAATGTATGTGGCAAATGTTATTTAAGCAGAAGCAGTTTAAAAATTTAGCTCTTTTTAGTAGTGTTTCAAATATGTCATTAAAATAATTCTTTCTTAATAAGGTACTCATATTTTATAAAATTTTTACAAAATAGGGCTAGACTGTTTTCTTGAAAGAAATAGGCACTTATTAATGATCATGCAGCCTGTAACTCATGACTTTTGCATGATAAGATTGTGAAAACTTAATGAAGTGAATTTTAGTTTAAGTGGGATGTATTGAATTATTATCACTCCACTGTTAATCCTTTTTACATGGGAAAAAGAATACAAATTATTCTCTGTCAATTATACGTGCATGTTCTCTTTAAAGTAGGACATTTAAGACTAAATGATTCTTGCTTTATAGAATACTTAATACAAGAACAAGAGTTCACAATATTGGATCATTAATAGAAAGGGTATATGATGCAGATTGGGATATTTTAACAAACAGTTAAAATTTTGCCTTTGTGCCCAATAGTTTAAAATTCTCAGTGCAAAGGATCTCAAATCAATAATTTGCATGAATTCAGTATGGCAATCTGGATGAATCTTAAAGAAATTGAATCTATGAAAATAAAGCAGCCTTCATCTTAAGAAAAATTAAAGATTTTAAATTGTCCACAGCAAACAAATGAACCCAACTATCACCGTACACAAAAAAATAGTTATTATGATATATTATTTAAGGTTTTATATTAATAATAAAATATTTTTTAAATATTAGGTTTATAAATATTAATAATTGAAGAGTTAATCATCAAACCAGCAACAAATATAATGAAATAAGTTACAGAAATACATTGTAAAGAGCTGTCTCTAGGTGACTTAACATAGTACGGAAATATAACCAGCAGGCAAGTAACCTGCTGTTTAGCTGCTCTGCTCACCCAGCCTCCAGAATTATGATCACAGTTCTCAGCTGGATTCACCTAATTTAAATATGCTTCATAAATTGTATAAAAAATACTTTTAACTTAGAAGTTTACAAGGAAAACAAAAGGAAATTTAACGAATCATGGAATAAGAGCTAGTCATATTAAGCATTAAAAATATACAACATATTACAAATAATATGCAGCATTGTTCTAGAGTTCATATCCAATATCTCATTACTAGGGAAGTGATTGAATATATAGAGATTTTAGATTAGGAGGTGAACTGTAACCAAACCCAAAGTGAAATCTTTGGAGCTTCAATAAAAGAAGATACTATTTTCTTCTCTCACTTGAGTTGAATTTAGGACATGTGCATTGGGGACAGGGTGGAAGGGAGGGCTCAGCTCTCAAGGACAGTGGATAGTGTCTTCTATCCATCCACTTCTATCCATCCACTAAGGCCTCAGAAATCTCCATATTTTTTGAGTACAGCCAGTGGAATCAAGAAAAAAGGGAAAACATGAAAGATGGCAGAGGAAGGTTTTTGTTTGTTTGTTTGTTATTTCACGCCTGGAAGTAGACCTGAAAAAACATACTTCCACTCAACTTTATTAGATAGAACTCACTCCTGTGGCCTCAGGCAAGTACATGAAAACCTGGGAAATGCAGTCTAGTTGTGTACCCAGGAGAAAAAGTGTTTGACAGACCCAAGGCATTCTCTTTACCATTCAAGATTTATAGTTTTAGTAAAATATCTGGGTCAAGTTCTTTCCTTGTCCTATGTAGACACCATTTTCACAACCCCATGTGTGAATAAATGCCATACTCTCTTAAGAACGTACATATCCACACATTTCTGTATGTCTCCCATATTACTGCCTTATTTCTAGCCCTTAATCTTTTGGTAAACCACCCACATCACTGATGATCTTCCTCTGAATTCCTTCTAGGGATTTCCATATAGATTCCCAAGTGATCTTTTAAAAAGCACACATTATCCTGTCACTTCTGTTTAAATCCTTCCATAGTTACCTTTCCCTATAGTATACTCCAAACACTTAGCAGAGAATATAAAGACATAATATTTAGGACAATATAACAGAAATTGAAGTTTCTAATATCAAGGCTTCCATTACAATTGTATAATATTCTCTCTTCTGGTTGAACCATGTCCTAGATGTTGAAACTTGGCAGATTTTCCTGAAGTCAAATCCTATACTATTTTTCTACTCTGACAAATGATAAATTCATGTGAACCCTCCAGAATCTCATTGATCTTAACTTCAAAGAAGCACACTCATGTAATAAAAGATTAAGTAAGAATATTGTGGAAACATAGGTTTTGGCTATTTAAAGCTAAATAATACATCTTTGAATATTGAACTGATCACTAGTTTTATAGTCCTATATTATTTGTACTGGATTACATAAAATTTTAAAAAGTATATATATATTTATGTAAAGATACATGTATTTATAGTATATATATGTATATGTATAAAGAGATCTTATAATCACCCTCATCACATCTTGCCAGAAATTAATATCACCTTATGTTCTGCCTTGCTTGACTTCAAGAACTATTTCTTAAGCTCCTCTGCTCCTATTCCAGGTTATAGCAGGATTCCATTGCCTCTGTCTGCAACAAAAACTGCTGTTTTAGGAGTACTGATGTCACTCCCAACATTCAGGGCAGTTGCCACCTCTCCGGTTTCGTGGGGAGAGGATATATTTTTTTGTTAAGAATGATATTTCCCTAAGAGTGGGCAGTAACACTGTTATCATTTCCCACATCTCAACTTAGATCGGTTTGACATTTCTCATTTAAAAGTAATGAAATTTGAGACATTGTTTAGTATGGTGACAATAATTACCTGTTAACTCTTGCACCTCCCAGATCCATCTTAGAGAATTTTGTGTGGCTACTTCTTTTTTCTTACTTTTCCTTTCCTTCTTTTTCTTTTCCTTTTCTTTCTTTTTCTTCCTTCTTTTATTATTTGTTTCTGTTTTTGTTTTTGAGATGCAACCTAGCTCTGTCACCCAGGCTGTAGTGCAGTGGCACAATCACAGCTCACTGTAGCCTGGAACTCCTGGGCTCAAGCAATCCTCCCACCTCAGCTTCCCATACACCTTTTTCTAACTCTAACTAAAACAGCCTCTAATTAAGGTGGCTTATCTCCTATATCCATATCTCCATGTTTGAAAAATAAAACTTTATCCCTGACTCCCCAAGAGAAAAAGAAGTTTCTATTGTCCAGTTTCCGAAGTCCTCCTTTAATGGCTCAGAACTGACACACTTCCCAAAATGATGCAACAAATGACAATTTTTTTAGGGAAAACCCCTGTCCATGAGGCTATAGTTTAGCCTTTTGACCTCAGTAAAACAACCACACACATAATTCATGCATTCATGCATTCATTAAACATGTATTTTGTACCAACTATAAACCAGGCTCTGATTATTATCAAAATAAAGAAAACAGGCCCGGCTGGCTGGCACATGCCTTTAATGAAAGTGCTTTGGGAGGCTGAGGCAGAAAGATCACTTGAGGCCAGGAGTTTGAGATCAGCCTGAGCAAGAGTGAGAACCCATCTCTACAAAAAAATAGAAAAATTAGCTGGACTTAGTGGCATCCCTGTGGTACCAGCTACTAGGGTGCCAGAGGCGGGAGGATCGCTTGAGCCCAGGGATTTGAAGTTGCAGGGAGCTATTATCAATCCACTGCATTTTAGCCCAGGTGACAGACTAAGACCTCATCTCAAAAAAAAAAATAAAAAATCAAATAAAGAAAGCAATGTCTCTAATCTTATTTAGCTTATTTTCTAGGGGAGGGAGATGACAGTAAAATAAAAATACTTGATGTAACAGATCTGAGCATAAGATGAAAAATGATGCAAGATAAGTGGTTTATGATTAATGGAACACAGTCAAAACAGTCAGAGTACAAACTAAAATGTAAGTTACTAAATCCCAAAGGGACAGAAACCCTACACATGGCACACCAAATGGGACTGTTACAAGCTTGCTCTAATTCTTTTTATCACTTATCAGAGGATCTCCCTAAAAGCTTGAAGTCTAATCTCTCCCCTCTTTATTTTATGATCTCCAAATATGGGTTATCCAATAATTTGTAAAATTTTGGAAATAGCATAAACTATATGAAGACTTAGTTATTTTCACTCGGGGTTTCAGGTTCAGACTTATTACTTTTTAATATGTCTTTAAGAATGGTTATTTTTAATATTCTTGTTTCACTTTCCACTAGGCCCCAATAAACCAATTTATTTCTAAAATATTCCAGTTGCATAATTAAAGAACATTTAACAGAGTTATAAGTTATCGCAATAATGTGAGTTTAGGTAGATGCTAAGTAGCAATTTAGCTAAGCTGACATTTTCCTTTTCCAAACTACATTACTTTGGCAAGTGCTAACATAATTTTTTCTAAGTGAAATTCTCATTTTATGACAAATTTCTGAATAATTATTACCACTTTATAAGAAAAAATACATTCTTTACTTTTAAAGAGTTTGTTCATTTCTTGTTGATATTTGTTATATCATAGGAATTTATTTAAAATTTTACTATAGAATTTAATGGTAAAAAGCATTTAATATGGAAAATTTTACCTTAAAGATACTTACTTATAAAATATGTATACTGAAAATATATATATACAAATTTAAATTGAACTATACCCTTATATTATCTTACCACATGCTCTAATACCATTTGTTAAAAAAACACAAAACTGGTAATCACAAACAATTTACCTTGATAAATTGTGAAATGTCCCTTTAATCCTTTCCTGTTTTCCTGTATCTTCTAATTCTTTTGTCATTAGCATTACCATCAAAACACATTTCTCTACACAAATTGGGTTATTTATGATGGGAATATTAATTTACTTATTTATTGTGTTTCAACATTGTATTGAAGGAAAGAACCTAACATATTATGCTGGAACCAGTCATCACCCATACTTTTGAGTATTATCATAAACATTTATTAGATAAGAAGACTGAGTTTCAGTATACTAGCCTTAAACAGCTATCTCCTCAATTTCCTGTCTTGATTTAATATCTCTTCAGCAGAAACTCAAGTACCAAAGCATTAACTAGCAAGTAGATATGTATTTTCCAAAAGATATTATTGGTAGGCTTTCATCAGAAGAAATACATTATGGTGCGAAAGCCATTGCTTTTAGAGTTAATTGGAAATAATGACAGGAGAGAGTCTGCTCTTTGATTTTCTTTTGTTTTATTATAGGCACTGCATCTTTTTCAGGGTCCTTGGAGAATATCTAACATTGAAATTGCTTATGTTATCAATAAAATTTTACACACAAATTAGATTTGCAACTCAAAAACCTAAGTAGTGTTTTCCTTGTAACAAACCCCCAACACTACTTGGGCCCTGGTACTAAATGACAGAAGTTAGGCTTCCTTGAAACATAGTTTTGTCCTATGTCACTTTCTTCCTTTCTTAAGGTTATTCACCTTGGAATAACACACCTCTGCATCCAGCAGAGAACAGCAACAAAAAGTTGGGTGAGAGAGGGCGATGGCATACGATCATTTCTTTAATATGTGCTCTGCCTCATGCCAATAACTTCCTAGGCAGTAATTTTCACCATAACACTCTACATGTATTTCCATGGCATTCCTCAGTGGGAGATAGAATCAATACCATATTTTTTTGTGCAGAAAAAGATAGAAACTTTTAGTAAGGGGAGAAAATCCCTAAGACCTTCTTTATTACAAA
Source organism: Cheirogaleus medius (assembly GCA_008086735.1). NCBI lineage: Eukaryota > Metazoa > Chordata > Mammalia > Primates > Cheirogaleidae > Cheirogaleus > Cheirogaleus medius. The sequence goes on along the minus strand of VBSM01000605.1, from coordinate 19,582,318 downwards.
ATATTTAATTCAAGTAGGTTTTAGTGAGTATTTAATATATGGAAAATATAAGAGGGCATGATGTATTCCCTATACTCAAAGAGCTTATAAGAAGTACAGAAAACAAAATATGAATTAAATAGTAAAATGAAACAATCAATAATTAAATTTCAAAAAGGGTTATACATTCAAGATGTAAAACAATTTATGAACGGTACAAGATAAAAAATAGTCAAATGTCAAAACATATAGCACAAGAAATAATTGCTAGAGGAGGATAGTAAAGGAATACACACATTCTAATATTTAAGGAAGGAAGCCGTGTTAGTTTTTCAGTTGAATTTCCAAAGATACCTATGCATTTTATCATTTTCTCAATCTTAGATCATATCTTTGGTGCTAGATTCTGGGCCACAAGGTCAAATGAGATATTTTTAGAGTTCTGGTCAAGCTCATTAAATTGCAAAGAACAGACACCAGTTTAAATTAGATTAGTTTCAAAGGATTGCTATTAAACAGTTCTGGGAAATTTCACAGACTTCCATGTTCAGGAATATGGCTGGGCCTCAGGAGTCCTGAGGGGAGAAGTGGAAAGCCATAGAGACCTATGCCAGCTGCTCTCTTTATCATTGCTTCTCTGCGTTCATATGTCTTTCATATCTGCGTTGTTCTACTCCTTCTTAATTTCTCTCTTCAGTTCATGCATGGTCTTCTTTGCCAATAACTTACTCTGCGTACAGCTTTCATGGGCCATGTGGTATCAGTCCTGTACTTTTCATGTGGGTTCTCAAGTGCCTGTACCTCGCTGACACTGCCTTCTAAGTTTCTTAAATGGTAATGTAAATACAAAAAATTGAATTTTTGTTCACCGGCAAATGGATTGGCTGGATATGAATAAGGTTTTCACTTATGTTCCAGCAAAACACATGTGGGTAGTGGAGGGTCCTGTGGTGTCTGCTGCTGTGGAGAGGGCAGATTCTGTGGCAGGGCCCAGGAAGAAAGCCTCACTGATAGTTAGGTCTCTTGTCTTCAAGTTGCTTATGGATTCCTGAGGGACAAAATCAGAGAGATGAAAACAATGTGTCAAGGAGGGAACTTACCAAGTGGTTTGTATTGTACTTCACAATTTTAGGAAGTGAGCACTTCAGAGCAGAAGAAAATTGTAGCCAAGCCAAGCTTTCTCCCTTCCACATCCTTACTTTATTAACCTGTCCTACACACACACACACACACACACACACACACACCACTGCTCTATTCTCCAAGAAAACAAGAGCCTTGTGGAAAAGTGAAAGTGAAGGCATATGATAGTTTCTTCTGATAAGAACGTTCTAAGACAAAATAGCTCTGTTTTCTACAAATTTCACACTTAAACATTACCTTTCCCTGCACTTGTGTATTAAAGATGAAAACAAACAGCAAGTAAAGGCATGGAGGTTAGAATTAGTACAGCAAGTATGAGGACAAAATAAAAACTGACCTCACTAGAATAGAATAAGCATTGATAATTATAATTTTAAACAAAATATGTATTAAATTAAGATGGAAGCATGATATAATATTTGCGAAAATTTGACAAGGAGCAGGTATATTTAATAGTGAGGTTCTAATACATGTTTTTATGTAACATTAGCTTACCAGTATATTCTTAATTATTATCTGAAAAATGGATTAACATTAAAATGCATTTGGGTATCTTTGGACTAAATAATGTTCAACAAGTTTATTTAGTATGCATCATCTCTGAGCCTTTCATATACCAACATGTATTATTATTTTCCATGGGAGATAGCAAAATGCAAATTGTAAATAATTTCACCATAGCACTCAACTTTGTATGTTGGATACATCTTCAATGACAGTGTTCAGTTAATAGTTTTAGTAAATGCTAAATATATACATAGATATATAAATCTATGAATGAAAGAGTTGTACCAATAAAAAAACAGAATAAGCCAATGTTAATCCACGACTAATAAAAGGGAAACTAATTTGAACCATGTGATACTTTAATCAAATTAGGATATGTTTTGTTGCAGAGGGCAGAATACTCAGGGATAGGCCCTCTCACCTCTGCTGGATTGGGAAGCAGTGTGGTAATTCATACCAATGGTGTTGAGAAAGTAGATATCATTTGATCCCATAATTATCCTATAGGTGTCCAAGCTGAATGAAAAACAGAGGCAAAAAGAAAGTTTATGAACAAAGACCTTAATTTTAGCATTATTTATAATGACAAAAATCTGAAGCAAGTGTTCTGAGGTAGGGAATTAATGGAATAAATTGTGGCATATCTACAAATATAAGATTGTATAACCACTAATATCATGGTTTTTGAAGTCTATTTGATGATCTGGACAAGTAGTCTCTTGGTATAATTATTTGAAAAAAACTATAAAATTGTATATGTATTATAATCATAATTTTATAGACATTAATAATAGAAAAATAACTTCAATCAAATAGAGCCTATCAGATTTTAATAATTTTATTTTTGTTATGCAGGCTTATTACAGTGTGTATCTGTCTAATTCTTTGCAAGTTTTGATCTCTTGGCATTTTCCAAATCTTCTGCTTTGTTCATATTTATCAAAGAAGATATGTAATAAGGTATGTTGCAGTCCTTAGCTCTAAAAAGATTTACACATCCCTGTTTTTGACTAACTGTTAAGGAGTGTCTCAAGAACTACTACCACATTTAAAATTCCATATCCGGAGTAATATGAAGAAAAAGATATTCATTTACATTATGTTTTAGCAACTTGTGAACAACCTTTTAAATGAAAATAGCTGAGTGCATATTTCAAAGTTTAAAAATTAAAGCATCTTTCGAGTGCAGACTTACAGTAGTATAGTTGGCATAGGCATCTGTGAGAGAAAATGTATCATGTCAGAAAATAATTGAAATCGTGGCTGAAAGGTTCCTAAGAACAACCTTTTTATCTATGGCTTAAATAAATGCTTTCCATTTCAAAGGCAACTCTAACTGCACCATATAGCTCAAGTGATCAGTAAAAGTAGACAACTGACTTCTTCAAGGAGTCTTAATTTTTATGTGATTTGATCAACTCACAGAATATAAATTGTACTGCCAGAGCTAAACACATGCACAGACTTATCTGAATTCTTGTATTCCAGGCATCTTGTAAAATATGTTCATGTCACTAGCTTCTTTCAAGTAGTGTTTATCATCATCCCCCTGATTGCCTAATATAAGTTTACAACTAGTCTCCTAGGTGTGCTAGTACATTACAGCTCTCCCACAGATATCATAAACAGTGACATCTTTGGTAATGAATGTCAGAATCACGCCAGCCTAAGAGTATATTATCCATCTCCATGTCTCATTGCTGACGTACCCAGTGAGGAGCTCATTCCAAACTCCTTAGTCAAACAAACCTTAATACACAAAGTTTGCTCTAGTTGCACCAGGAGGGCATCTTTTAAGTTCAATCAATTACAAAGACATACAAAAGTCCCTTATCTAAATAGCATCGTTATCTCAGTCATTTTTAATTTTTTCTTAATTTGTCTTCTACTGTGGAAATGTTTGAAAGGATAAGATTTTAAGGCTAGAAGGACCTTAATAGAGGCTAGTCTAAACATTTAATTTTTCACGTTGAGAAACTAAAGATAAATGAGGTTAAGATATTTCTTTGAAATTACACTGGAAGCTGGTGACCTATTTAGAACTACAACTAAAATATTTGGCTCCCTGTCTGATGCGAATTTCATTAGAACAGCCTAACTTACCAAATAATTTAAGATTTACCAAATTAGTCTTTTTAGAGTAGCCACATTTTACATATTTAAAAACGGATTATCTACTCTTTCTCTCTCCACTTTCTTTCTCTCTCCTCCCCTCCTCATCTGTCCTACCTTCTCTCCTTCCCCTTCCTTCCATCTTTTACTTCCTTCCCTTCTCTTCCCCTTTCCTTCCTTTCATCTATCCCTTTCCACCTGCCTTCTTCTTCTATTCCCTCCTTATCTTTCTCCCTCCCTCCCTTCTTTCTTTCCCTCTCCCTTGCTTCTTTCCTTCCTTTGTTATTCCCTCTTTCCTCTTTCTTCTTTTCCTTTTATCTTCCTCTCTCCTTCCTTTATAGCCTGTTTTGCCCCAGTATCTAGGCAATATTGGTCTTCACCCCTTTATATGCACTTTATGTAAGACATTTCATAAAATCTTCTGTATCATTTTCTCTTGCCTAAATATTGATTTTTGGAAGGATGTACATCAGAACTAGTTATTCTTTACCATCCTCCTATTTTCTTACTTCATCTACTTAAATCTAGTCCTTTAGGCAAAGGACCAAAAAGGTTACAATTACTTTAATGTTCATGCAACATGGCTGCTAGTCCTATTCTTTTGGGAATTTTCTAGGTTATTATAGAGACATCTATTTCCCCCAAGAATGTACTTATAAGAATGTTACACTATTTGTTTTAGATTAATTGATTTTAGTTTTCATATTCATTATGTGATAATTTATAGATTGGAGGTGGGAGGCTTTTCCACACTCTAGAAGTTGCAGAATAACAATGTATATTGGTATACATTAAAATAAAAAAACTCTCTGGCATGTTGATATCTGATCATCAATACAAAAAATAGAATCACTAATAATGTGGTAACCTATATGAAGAAAACTATTTTAGACAAAACTGTTGGGTAGTTTTCTCTTCTTCTTTCAACACACACAGAAAAGCAATTGCGAAGTACCTCCCTAGCTGCATAAGATATGTGTTAAGATATTAGATAAATGTAAAGATGAATAAGATACTATATAGGTCCTATAAGGAAGTATACTCAGGAATTATGAATTAAAGAAAGAATATTTTATGATAAAAAGAAATATTAGTGTTTGTTGATGGGGGATACAAGTTATGTCTTACCATTGATATTTAATAACATTCATAATTACTTTTAAAATGGAACTAATCTATATCTACAAAATTTGACCCATTTTCAAATGGGAGGGGTGGGCACTTTATTTCATTGATTTTACCAGCCTATCTTTAGAATGGCCAGACCATGGGCAAATGATCCAACTCAAAAATAATAGATTTGATTGATTAGGAAAAAGGAAAAAGATTTGGTGAAAGAAAAAAATCTTTTTTCAACAGAATAAGTGGCTACTTGTGCCCTCCATACGAAATTATAATGATAAATACTTCTTGGATTAGGGAAAATATAGCCTAATGACTGCACATATTATATTGCATTTTAGAGAACTTTTACTTCTGTTATGTGATCATTACCTTCATAATATCCCAGAGTGGAAATCATCTTGTAAAATAGTCAGAACACTAAAGCCCAAGAAGACCAAGAGACTTACTTAGTTGGGTAAAGTATAGAACATGGACTAGCAGGGAATATTAGCACTTAAAGCTCCTGTCATTGAACCAGAAGCGGTTCAAAAAAGTACAGGTAGAGACTTACGTAAACACTCATAGAAACTTTAGATTCTCATATTGGAAATAATAGATGAAGATTCAAGTAAATGAGAACATATATATATTGTTTATTATTATGGTGTTATTAGTAATTTAAAAATGATGCTTATGAAGATTATAGAATAATATAGAGAAATACTGAGGTCATAATATTGAATTAAAAAATGAGAAAAATCTCTCATTCAACACAAGTATCTTTTTAAAATGCTTCTGAAATGCCTGTAAGATTGTATACAAAAATGTAGATGTTGAATATTTTGTGAGTTGCCATGGTATATGTCAAGGTATTGCAAGATGGATGGCTTTGTATCTGTAATACTTTCCAGTGTTTTTGAAATACTATGTGGCAAATATATTACTTCTATCATGGGAAAATAATAATTCAGAAATCTAAACTTAGATACAATAAAAAGATACAATATGAGGAAGAAATCTTTCTTGCATGAGTATAAAGTCAATACATTGGTTATTTACATGTCCACGATTTTTGTGTTGTGCCTATTAAAATCTTTTTACTCAGCTTTATTGGATTTTCTACCTTTTTCTTACTTTAGCTACAAGTTATATCATTAATAACTTATCCCTCTTTGGAACTTGCATTTTACTGATGTTTTTTAATAATCAGATCTTAATTTCAACAAAGCCCAATTTATTGAACTTTTTCTTTATGGACAGTGTTTTGAGAATGTCCATGACCACCCTAAGGCCATGAATATATTCTCCTATGCTATTTTCTAAAAGATTTTACTTTACATATTTATGCCTACTAATCCTCATGGAATTCATTTTTGTGTCATGTAAATTAGAAGGTTCATTTTATTGTTTCCAAGAGGATATTCAATTGCTCTAGTATCATTTATCATTTACATTATGTTCTCAGTTAATTCCAGTTGCATGTTTGTTTTAGATCAAATGACTACATATTTGTGGGTCTGTCTCTGGAGTCTATTCTGTTCCATTGATTTATGTCTTTATTCTTACACCAAAACCAGTCTGCTTTGACTACTGCTATTTTATAATAAATCTTTTTTTTCCACTTTTAAAAATTATTGTAATCGACACATAATAATTATACATATGTATGGGGTACAGTGCAATATTTCAATACCTGTATATCATGGGTAATGATCAAATGAGAGTAATTAGCATATTTATCATCTCAACATTGATCATTTCTTAGTGTTGGGAATATTCAAAATCTTCTAGCTATTTAAAAATATGCAATATGTTGTTTTTAAGTTTAGTCACCCTCTAATACTATAGAACATAGAAATTATTCCTTCCATCTAGCCATAATTTTGTAATACAAACCTCTCCCTACCACCTTCTTCCTAGTCTCTAGTAACCACTAGTCTATGCTCGACTACTATGAGATTAATTTTTTTAGTTTCCATATATGAGTGAGAACATGTTGTATTTATCTTTCTGTGTTTGGCTTATTTTACTTAGCATAATGTCCTCCATGATCATCTATGTTGCTGCAAATGACAGAGTCCATTCTTTTTACTGCTGAACAGTGTTCCATGGTATATATATGCCACATTTTCTTTATCCATTCATCCGTTAGTGGACATTTAGATTCCATATCTTGGCTATTGTGGATAGTGCTGCATAAATGTGGGAGTGCAGATATCTCTTCAACATATTGATTTCATTCCTTTGGAGATATACCCAGTAATGTGATTGTTGGGTCATGTAACAGTTATATTTTTTAAGGAAACTCCATACTGTTTTTCATGAAGGCGCCACTAATTTATATTCCTACCAGCAGTGTGTAAGCATTCCCATTTCTCCCCATCCTCATTAGCACTTTTTATTGTTGTCTTTTTGATAATAGACATTCTAACTAGGGTGGGATAATGTCTCATTGTGGTTTTGATTTGCATTTCCTTGATGATTAGTGATGTTCAGTATTTTTTCATGTATTTGTTGGCTATTTGTATATCTTCGATTGAGAAATACCTGGTCGGGTCATTTGCCCATTTTTAAATTGAATTTTGTTTTTTTATTATTGAGTTAAGTTACCTGTATATTCTGGATATTAATTCCTTACTGAATGAATAGTTTGCAAATATTCTCTCCCATTCTGTAGGTTGTCTTTCGGTCCATTGTTTGTTTCCTTCTCTGTAGAGAAGCTTTTTAGTTTGATGCAATCCCAATTGTCTATTTTTGCTTTGCTTGCCTGGGCTTTTGAAGTCTTATCTGTAAAGTCTTTGCCCAGACCAATGTCTTAGAGCTTTTTTCTTATGTTTTCTTCTAGTAGTTTCACAATTTTAAGTCTTACATTTAGGTCTTAATCCATTTTGAGTTGATTTTTGTATATGGTGAGAGTTACAAGTCTAATTTCATTCTTCTGCATCTGGATATCCAGTTTTCCTGGCACTATTTATTGAAAAGAGTATACTTTCCACAGTGAATGTTCTTGGTACCTTTGTCAAAAATCAGTTGGTTGTAAATACATGGGTCTATTTTTCAGTTCTCTATTCTGTTCAATTGTTCTGTGTGTCTGTTTTTATGCCCATACCATGCTGTTTGGGTTGCTATAGATTGGTAGTATCTTTTGAAATCAGGAAATACGATGCCCCCAGCTGTGTTTTTTTGTTTTTATTTTGTTTTGTTGTTGTTGTTGTTTTGGCTCAAGATTGCTCTGGCTATTTGGGATCTTCTATGGCTCCATACAAACTTTAGGATTGTTTTTACTATTTCTGTGAAGAATGTCATTGGTATTTTGACAGGGATTGCATTAAATCTGTAGGTTGCTTTGGGTACAGTGGTCATTTTAACAATATTAATTTTCCCAATCCATCAACATGGGATGTCTTTCCATTTTTGAGTGTGTTCTTTTCAATTTTTTTCATCAGTGTTTTAAATTTTACCTTGTAGAAATTGTTCACTTAGACCCCAGGAAATAATGAGGCACCATGTGGTGGTGACTCTGGACCCCAAGATGGTGGGACATGGCAGTATCCCAGACTCTGTGAGGCCAGGTTCAGTGGAAGCAAAGACCCTGGAATGAAGGAACACAACTGTTGCTTAAGCCCTTGGCAGCTGGAGCAGTACCATGTGACTATACATCCCAGGGAGGAGAGTTTCTCAGCAGCTCAGACTCTAGGGAACTAGTGTAGCTCCAAGGAAGCAGAGTACTGGAGTTGTTTGGCCTATAGGGTGGGGTTCCTCAGCTTAGCCACTGCTCTGTTTCCCTGAGACTCAGGGTACCATGTCAGCTCACATCTGTGATAGGCAGATGTTTGGCTCAGCCAAGGCACTGATTCCCCAAGAGACAAAGCATCACTTCAGCTTAGGCCTGGGGAACATTTTTGCTCTGGGCAGCCAAGTCACTGTTTCTCTGGGATGCAGGGTGCTGCTTCAACTTGGGAGGTGGGGGATAGGAGTTGACTGTTCTGGGCATCCAAAGTACTGTTTTCCCAGAACATAGAGTGCCAGCATATTGCTTCAACTTAATCAAAAGGGGCATGACTGCTCTGGGTGACCATGGAACCATTTCCCTTGGATACAGAGTGCTGCTTCAGCTGTAGCACAGGGGCAGGGCACAGCAGTAACTAGGAAGGATAGAAGGAATGGCTCTGCCAAGGCTTTCTTTCCCCAGGAAGGAGTGTGCAAACTTTAGCTCAAGCAGGGTGCAGCAGTGACCAGTAGGGGTAGATGGAAAAGCTCTGCCAAGGTACGATTTCTTTGAGGGAGAGTTCACAGCTTCAGCTTGGGCCCCAAGGTGCAGGGCACAGCAGAGATTGGGAGAGGTAGATGAATCAGCAGCTTGGTTTGAAGATGTCGAGCCACTGGATAGAGGTAGTTCAGTGGCAGCTAAGCCTCAGGTATGAAAGGGTGCTGTGATCAATTGCCCCTGGAACAGGACACACCCCAGCAGTAGTTCCAGTTCCAAAATGGGCATAGCACAGTAGCTGTGCTGGTCACAGAGGGTGAGACACAATGTCAGCTTCTTCTCTGGGAAGAGCACAGTTGTATGAACGCCATGCAGCTCCCTCAGCTGGGTTTAGTGCCTGTGAGGACTGCAGGGTCCCCAGTGGTGAGGTTTGTAGGGGTCCAAGTTGGTAATGAGGGCTGCTGGGATCCTTCTGCTTATCTTGTCCCCACAGAGAGAAGTACCTCCTGGGTAAAGCTGGTCCCAGCTGGGGGATGGGATGGTGGAGACTAGCTGTTTCCTTCTGTCCTCTATGTGGCTGTCCTGGGTTTCTATGCCCTATGGGGATTCTGCTACTCCTTTGATATACCCTGGTGCAGTGCTGGTGCTCTCCTTTAGTTATTTTCAACAGCGTGTAGTTGTTTATTTGTTGTTTTGGCTGTTTTTGTGGAGAGGATAAATACTAAGGGCTTCTAGTCAGCCATCTTGATGATGTCATCCTCTATCACAAATCTTCAGATTAAATAAATAGTAAGCTCTCCAGCTTGATATTATTTAAAGATTGTCTTCACGATTCTTAGTCCTTTGCATTTCATAAATATGTTAGAATTAATTTGACAATTTTACAACAAAAACAAGCAGAAACATCTGCTCTGATGGTGATCAGGATTGCATTAAATCTGTAAATCAATTCGGGAAGGACTGACTTGACATGTTCCAATTCATGAACATGATATATGCCTTTATTTCTATAGTTCTTCATTAATTATTTTTCATAGGGTTTTATATTTCTATACTTAATATTTTTCGTGTTATAATTCAATAAAAAATTTAAAAGTCAATAAATGGCTTAATATAGACTTATTATGTAATAGTAGATAATAATCATAAATATTCATTGAGCATTTACCCTGTGCTTTCATTCACTTTTCAGTATTTTATTTCATCTTCACCAAAATCTTGTCAATAAATGTTTTCATCATTGTCATTAAACGTAAACCTGAGATTACATAGGTTATATAATTTACCTAAGGTCACACAGGTGGTTTGTGATAGTAACAACACCCAAATCTAGGTCTATCAAATATCAAAACTCATGCTCTTAAAACCTACACTCTATAGTTTTCAATAGATGCTCCATTTATTCTTTCATAATTTGGACTATAACAATGGGTGGATTTTTAGACCTGTATTTTCTATATTTATTATAAATTGCTTTCATAAATATTGATAAACTTTCTGATAAAAATATATTTAGATAGATAGTATGCTGTGATAGGAAATGTTAATTTAATTGTAAAGTATCCTAGTGTTACATTGCCTAGTAACCAAATGTTTGGGCAATCATCTGAACTTAATTTTTATGTTTAGTTTCTGCATGTATAGAATGGGAATAATAATTCCTAACCTTCTTTCATCAGGTACTATTGAAACTATTCAATTATATCTTTAAGATGAAAGTATTGTAACAGCTTTATAAATTGCAAATGGCTTTGTAAGTCTATTTTGTTATTTATATATATATATGTGTGTGTGTGTGTGTGTTACAAATATATTTGGAGTATTTAAAATAATGATTACTTGGTTGCCCCAGAGTCAGTATCCCTTTCACCAACTTATTCTTACTAATTCTGTAGAAGAAATAAAAGATAATGAAATAATGCTTTCTTTATGTTTCATGTTAGGCAGGGTGACTATATATATCCTAGCTTTCCTGGGACAGTCTAGGTTAGTTCATATTTACCCAGTCTAATGATTAAAGGAAGCTTTTTTAACTCTTATCAGGAAAACAATTTAAAAATATCATGTGGATACCTTAAGATTAGGTGATAGTTTGCTTTTTTTTTAAGTCAAGGAAGACTAAAATTTCTCATTTAAATTTTGCCTTTTTCAATATATTTTACTTAAATTCCAAAAATATGCCCCTCTAAGACTGTTTAAAATTGACTTAACACTTATAAGTGTTATTTTTCAACCAGATTGCAGTTTATGATTTACAGGATAAAAATGAAGCTTATATGTGTAGTTAAGGCCTAAAATTCACCATTTCCTGTCAAAATATGTACTATTGTTATGTTGTTGGGCTGTGTTGCTTTGTTTTGCTTTTTTTCCTAGATTGCCAAACTTAAATTTCAAAATCCCAAATGGAAGTTCTCTTGATGTAGTGAATGTGGATTGAATGAGTGGAGATGTGAAAGTTCCTTGGTTGTGCTAACTAATATCCACTGTCATTTATACCAAACCCTGATTAAGAGAATTGTGTGTTTTTTTATCTCATTTTCCATAATGTTGGATTCACTTGGTAGACTTGCTTAGTGTTTCCATCACCACACATTCTGGTTGAGGTATTAAAGGGTAAACAGGTATACAGAAGGAACCAAATAAAGCTAAAGGAATCAAGAACAAACTAAGTTTCTACAGCCTCATCCCAGAGCCACAGGAACTCTGGAAACATATTGGCATTTAATAAAACGATTTTATTTTTATAACTTAAAAAGCCCACCTTGGAAACAATCTCGTAGAGGGGTTGACATTGCTCAAAGGAACTTTTAAATTTACCCTCTTGCCAGAATAGAACTGAACAGATTTTTTTATGTGACAATTTCTTAAGCAACAAGATTTGGGTTTTGTTGATGTTTTTGTTATCTGCTATTTTTGTTTTGTTTGTTTTCGGCTTTTACCAATCTTATTATCCAAGTGGCATTTGTTTGTTTGTTTTCCCAACCCTTGTATTGAATAATGCAGGAGCTAGTTGGCCTTTCCCTTCTTTTGGTCCTAATTGATATAGGGCAAATTTTTTGTTTTATTAGTATTGAAGCAGAATTCATTTTTATTTCCTTTTTTTTTCTTTTTGGTCATTTTAATTAACATTTGAGAAGAAGGTTACATCATTAACTATGTGAGCTGAAATCACTAGCTTGATACTGAAATTTATTTCCTCATTATTCAGAAAATGTCTCCTTTTGTTTTCGGATCATCTGGTCATGAGCTTTCTTTTTTATATGTGAATGGAGAAGGGAAAAGTAAAAAAATATATTCTCATTGAGAATTGAAAAATGTTCTCATTTTAGAAGATAACCTTGTATTGTGATTCCAGGTACATTTACATTTGGGGAAAACAGATTGCTGTTGCTGTTTCATAATGAGAAAATGAAAGAGCATTTAGATTGAAAGGGAAATGTTAATGCCAGTGCAAATGAGTTGTACATTCTTAAGAAAAAGAGAATAGAGAAAGGTGGCCTAAAATAATAATAAACATAAAATGGAATCAATGAAGGAATATATTTTTTCCAAGTGCTTTAGAGAAAAATTTAACTCTAAGGAAAAACTTTATGTTTTAAAGATATTACTGTAAATTTTCTGATATTCACAAAGTCCTGAAGTTGATGCTGATGCTTGAGGTATTCTTTTATGTGTTTACTCTGCTGTCTTGGTCACTGGAGGCGGTAATTCTCCTTCAGTGACTTGCTAATATCACCAGAAAAACTCAAAATGAGTTGCCAAAAATAAAATAGAATTTTAAAGGAATTCTTTTCTTACACACTGTGAACCTGCCAACTTCAGACTGGATAAATTAATTATGCTCTGATAGCATAGTCCCAGACAGCCAACTTTTGAGGAGCTATTCCTCTCTATAATCAATATAGCAATTTAACATTTAAACCTGCCTCCAAGTGAAAGCCTATAGAACTCATTGTGAAAAATTTTTATATTCTAATCATTGTCCTTTCTTGGTAATGTAAAATTATTTTAGTAAAAAAATTGAAAATTAAAAAGCAAACTTAGCTTTATGGCTATTACTTCCTTCAAATTGAACATAAAAATTTAGTTGGGATCGACTTATGAAAAATGTATCTTCAGGCAAAGGACATTAAAAAATGATTAAAATAAAAAGCACATGTGGTTTAAAATGGGAAAATCATCATTTTTAGTTAAAGAAAATCAAATATTAAAAGTAAATACACCAAATAAAAATTATAGAATAAAATTATTAAAATGACATGAATGGTCTCATATATTAGGCATTTCCTCTATATTTAAAACATATCAATTATATATATAATATATTAATATATAAATTATATGTACAAATACATAAATATATCATATTTAAGCTATGCTAAGCAAATAGGAATATTGCTTATTTTAATAACTGACAGGCAATAAAATCTCCAAGCCTTTTTTCGTAAGTTTTTCAAATTTCACACACAAGAGCTTTTAAAATTAATGACAATTACAATATTTAGAAATTTTAATTATGTATAAGATTTATCATGTTCTAATCCAGATATATATAAACTCTTATTGGAAAAGTGGTGACTAGTCACAGTTTTCTCTTAAAAAATCATAAAAACTTTCAAACTATCCCCACTTTGCTTACCTTTTTCTTCTTTATGTGGTATAATCTTCCCCCTTTCATGACTTTTCCAGGAATTCTTATTTCATGGTTTTATTTCTTTGTGTATTTTATTAATATCAAATCTGTTTTATAAATTATAAAGGCTGAAAGTGACGGGGGCACAACGTAATGCATGAAATTTAGAGATGAACATTTAAAATAGATGATAAAATATCTCCAATGGGCAGCCTTTTCTAATACACACTATTTTTTCTAACTATATCTATACTATTTAACTAACTATACTTGAGTAAGATCCATTCTACAACGATATGTGTGTTATACTTGTTTCTGACTCACCATGTCAGGTCAATGAAAATAGGACATGGAACTAGACCTACTACATTGCAGCTCATTTCTATGTGGCTTAGTTACTTACTTTATGCTAACAGGGATAGAATACCTTCTTTGTTTTTCTGAAAATGCAGGTTATGAGTGATCTTTATTTTCTCTTTTAAAAATTTTTTTTTGACTGAAATTAATAATTCTCATTCAAGCAAAGCCAATTGGAGTCCACCTTTTTGCAAGCTGTTCTTTCTCTCTGTGGGCTTGAAGGCAGAGTTCACCTTTGTTCCAACACCTTGAATCAAAGCAAAATCAATTTAAAATTGATCTATATATTTCACTATGTCCCATACCACTTCCTGGAAATGATTATATTTGAATGGACTGTATATGTAGAGTTTGAATGTTCAGCAAATGTGAACAATGCCTCTTTCAAGAATAATAACAACAATAAGCTAGAACTTATTGCCCATTAACAGCAGAGGAGAAAATTCAGTCTGTTATAAAACAAAGTATCCTTCCATTTTACATTATCAAACAGTTTACTTTTTTCTCATTTTGATATTCTGATTTAAAGGGATAAAATAATTCTTTGTTAAATAAGAGTTTGGAGCTGGAAGTTAGGGGTGAGATGAGCAAGTTTCTTTTACCTCACCCTCCCACCCCTCAAAAAAATTCTTTTTTGTATATGTTGGCTTTGGACACTAGATATAGCTACTTTTCTGTAACATAAAATATTACTGACAACTCCCATATAATCCAAGTATACTGAATGTTTCCCCTGTTTCTTAAGCCAGAAATATCTGTTCTTCAAAGAAAGAAAAATGTTTTTATTTTCAGTGTTTTGACTAAGCATTTTAAATCTATAGGTATGATGTTTCTATAATCAGTTTTATTCCATTTATATTATTACACATATTTGGTTGTATATGTCTACTTATATATTATTTCATTTTAAGAATAGAATTATTATTTAATAAATAAACACATAAGAGTCTTAGCAATATTTTAATGCATTCTGAGTAAGAAGAAGTAAATGTTATTATCCATATATACAACCTGTCATTACTTACTAAACTACTCCATGGGACTGAGTTCTTTAGCCCCAAAGAAACATATATCTCTATATTTGGCATATATATCTTTGATAATGCCATTATCATTCTAAAAAGTAGTTCATAATATCTATAAAGTTTATGGCATTTGTGAAGTGATAGCTAGACTATAAATTAATTTTACCAAATTACAGAAATAACTGGATGTCAAAATGGGCTTCTTTTGTCTTGGTTTTGGATCAGGATGCAGAGGCCAAAAGTAAAGAAGTATGTGTCGAGTAACATATTCTAACGATAGGTATTATTTATATAAGGCTTCAAAAGGGAGTAGTTAAAAACTTATTTGGGTTCTATAGTTTGATTGGTATTTAAGTTACACAGTATGCCTGCTTTTCAAAACTCAGTAAAGGTGCACTTAAGGTTTATGCATTTATTTTTATGTAAAAACTACTTGGTTTCTGGCACTTGAAAAGTATTATCAGTATGTATATATCATTATTAGCAGCAGCAACAGAAATGTAAACAACATAATCACTATCCTGGTAATATTTGGATCAGTGAGGCAGGAAAGAAACACATGCCCATGTTGTTTTTTCCTGGTTTTTTGCTTTGTTTTGTTTTTCTTTGTTTGTTTGTTTGTTTTCAGGCTCAACTAAATAAAGTCAAGTGATTAATGTACCTACAGATGTTAGAGTCAGACTCCTGTCACATCTACTCTTGGGAAGTAATCAAATAGAGCTTTAACTCTAATGTTGAGCAAAATATGTACAGAAAGCAATGCTGACAATGCATTTTAGATATTGTGCTAATTATAAATATTAGTTAGATGTGGGGCGCGGCGGCAACGCCATTCTAAGATGGCGCCCGTATCCGGTGG
>VBSM01000605.1:19534898-19566292 GCA_008086735.1 Cheirogaleus medius | reverse complement strand
TGTCAGAAGAACTCCAGTTGCCGTGTCTTCCTTGCTGGCAAGGTGGGCGCGACAGTTATATTCATATTTATGTTCCCAGGACCAGGTACACAATAAATACAGACAAAACTAAACACTAGTTCTAGGATTCTTTGCATTCTGAAACAAAAGATTTGAAGCATTGAAGCACATGATGCAGCCCAGTAGATGATAGGGTAAGATTTTCTATGTCCCTCCTTCACCTAAACTATGGCAGTTACTTAAAGAAACTGGCAATCTAAAAACAGGCAGCCAAAAAGAAAAAAAAAATAGAGATAAAAGCTAAATAAAAACTGAGATCTCAAAAGGTTTCCTAAATTCTTAAAAGACAAAATTGGCCAGATTAAACAGAAATTTTCAAAGAAAAAAAATCTTAAATAAAGGCAAAACTTAAGATTCTTAGCAACCCAGTAATGTCTCTGAAGTCATTCACTTTGCAAAACCAGAGAACTGCCATCTTTTACTCACACATAGGAATATAATTTCAAATGAAGGATCTACTAAGACTAAGACAAAGGCTTAGTGTAAAGACCTGAAGAAAGCAACCTGTTTTTATTTTGATTTAGATTTGGCGTGGCAGAGCATGAAAATTGTTTCACTGCAGTGAAACATAAGGGATCTTCAGATGAAGTCTAGATGTTAAACTCATTTGGTATTGAGAAACAGTAGGAGGTAGGAGGTGTAAGAAGAAATACTGCCTGTGCAAGAATAATGTGCGAAGAACAAACAAAAAAAATGGGAACTATGAAACCCTCTGTGGAAATATAAAATTAATCAAAATGTAGACCAGTTGGTAAGGGAGAAAAAAGTCAAAGAAGTATCTCAAGACTTTCCCTGAAGGGCAAACAACAAATAACTTTTAGATGTTTAGATAGTGTATCATTTTCTAATTAGTACTACAAAATACTAATATGTGTTAATTTAAAATATTAAATTATTCAGGGCTTCTCAGAGTTTTTACTATGTTAATGTAAAGTAGAAATCTCCAGAAAGTGAAATAATGTACAATATTTCCCAAACTTCTTTAATGAGAATCATTTTTTAACTTTGAGAATTTGGTACAACTAATATTCCACAAAACCCCCTTGAAAATACTAACTTAAATTAAGTGTGAAGCGTGAAGGAAGAGAATAACACCTATCAAAAACTTCCATTTCAACAAACACATTGCAATAGAGGCAGCTAGCTCACTGCTGTAAATATGGAGAGGTAAGTTATAGTCCTTGCTCTTAGGAGCATATATGGGGTCTCAGAAAGATGTCTCAAAATAAGGATTGATAGGAGAAACCAAAAAAAGTAAGAATGCCTGTGGGATTTGCTGGAATCTTATATTTTCTCACTTTGTAAAACTGAAGAAGAGTAGAGTTTATATTTAAAGACCAAGAAAATTAAAAAAAAAAAAACTAAGTTACTTTGTAAGTGAATGGTAAATGGAAAAAAATAGCTTAAAGGCTAAATCAATGGTAAGGCTCAAATTTACCAGTGACATAAGAATGCTATTTATATCAGAAGAAGTCATCAATTTTAAAAGGCTTTGGGTTTATTTAAAATGCTCTGAAATAGTTTCCATACTTTGCACTGATTCCTCAAGCCAGTGACCTCTCCATTCTGAACTCACACACCCAGTAGATTTCTTTGGCTATTTCACTATGTCTATTCGGAGTCTAAGTCCAAGAAGTAAATTTGTAGTTTTTAAATAACCTGTTTAACACATTAAACACTGTTGATCACTCTCACTTCATTGATCCGTCTTTGGTTTCCGTGACATTCTCTCTAATCTTTCTACTTTGAAACTTCTGTGCCTGCTTCAAAGGATTCTCTTGTATTCCTCAAAATTCTCACTTGAACTTTCTTCTCTATCTACCCTTTGTGGCTGAGGTAATCTACTCTCATGGCTTCATTTATGACTGTTTGATTAGATCATGTGAATATTTCCAGCCCATAATACTCTCCTGACTTCCAGAATATGTATCTGCATACCTACTAGTCACCTCCACTCATGGGCAATGTAAATTCAAAATATGCATAACTGATCTTGTTTTTTTATGTCCGCCATTTGTTTCTGCATTTATATGTTCGATATCAATAAATATAATACAGCCTTCAAAAAAGTTGTCTGCCGAGACAGAAACCTGTTAGATACCACTGACCTTAACCCCAACCCATCATACCCAATATGATCTCTAGCCCATTACCAAACCTAATAGTTTTAACTTGTTCTCGAAACTAATTCCTATTCTGCCAACTGTGTTATCAGTGCATTAGTTCAGTCCTCATTGTTTCTCACCTAGATGATTATACCAACCAACTAAACTTTTATTTTGGTATTGTAATGGCAAAACTTTGGGGGTTTGAGGTAACTACTTGGAAGTAGCCCCTTTAAAATGTGATGTTATAATACAAATATGTGTAAAATTTTTGCCTTTTATAAAATTATACAGTAATGTCACAAAACATTTTCATCCTCAAGCCACACCCAGCTCCTGAAAGTGGGACCATATGGGACCTTAGAAAGTGGATATCAGGAACAGATCCAAGCTGAAGGAATAGAGAAGGAACCATCTGGCAGAAAATTGCACATGCAAACCAGAAGACCCATTAATCTTTCTAAGCAAAACTGCTCTCTTCCACCTGACAACCTCATAGGACCTTGAATGGTCTACCTTTCAAAAGTAGAAGAAATATCTGATCCCCTCAACTTTATAAAAATGTGGGAAAACTTATTTAGGCCACAGTCTAAGTCCTGATTTTCTCTCCAGATTCCACAGGATTTCCTCAATTAAAATTTAAACAGTTCTTATAGGGTATCCCACAATCTACATACCTCATATTTAATGCAGTCACACTTTTATGATGATGGCATTTGACACCATGACTAATTCTTCTCAGAGGCAAATGAGGCTCTAATAAAAATTGTAAAAAAATTTTTTTGGTAGATCTTATTCTGATTACAAAAGGAATATAATTTATACATTTGTGCATACATATTTGAGCAATATAGAAGAGAAGACAAAATAAAATTTGCCCATATAATGATTCAGTTAGGGGCAGAGGAAGGATAAGGGTAAGTATACATTATGCATAATTATTTGATAATAAAAATAGCAGTTTTACATTTTAAACATTTTACAAGTTCATCAAAATAGCCATATCACAAATGGTTTGGAAAGTTACATGTGAATCAAAATGTCCTGCTGTGTACTCTTCTATCTACAAATCATTGTCTTTATTTTTCATTCAAGTGATATCTGTAAAACTAATGATTCTTTTCTTTTGAGTATAACAGTGATGCATGTTGATTCCTGATAGCATCAAAAATGTATAAAACCTAATCATGAAATTAAAATTACTAATAATCCAACTACACAATATTTTTAATTTTAATGTATTTCTTTATATTATTTTTTCTACCTATACAGTTTTAATCCAAGAAGCTAAAGAACAACAAAATAATTCAACATATTTAAAAATTAAGAAATTATAAGGAAAAAGTGAACTAGAAACTCACCTCCCCAAAAATCATTTACTTAAAAATGCCTAATAAATAAGAATTTTTTTTCAAATATAAACAAGACAGAAATAAGGGAGATCTTATAATATTAGAAAGGATAAAAAAGATACAATTAACAATAAACGAAACATATAAAACATTATATAAAAAAGGTAAAATTTTATACAAATAAATATGTAAATTTGATAGAAAAGATAATATATAAAAATATATTTGCTAACAGTATATATAAGTAATGTATATATGTGTATATGTATATATATGTATATATATGAAGTCACAAGGCAAGGAAATTTGTTTAGATGTTATATGTTAAATCTATAAAGAACAAATACTGTTGTTTTTTAACAGTTTTATTGAGATATATGTACACTATAAAGTTCAGATGTTTATTTTTATTTTTTTATCTTTTCTTTCTTCTTTATTTCAGAATATTAGAGAGATACAATGTTTTCGGTTATGTGGTTGCTTTTGTATTGCTTGAGTCAAAGTTATAAGTGTGCCTATCACCCACATAGTGTACATTGTACCCCTTAGGTATGATTTCACCCATCTCCTTCTCTCCACTCTCATCTGTTTGACTTCCATTAAGTTTTACTTCCATCTGTGAACCTGAGTGCTGATCATTTAGTTCCAATTTAATAGTGGGTACATGTGGTGTTTACTTTTACGTTCTTATGATACATCACTTAGGTAAATGGTCTCTAGTTCCATCGAGATTGTTGCAAAAGGTATTAATTCATTTTTATGGCTAAGTAGTACTCCATGGTATACATATACCACATTTTATTAATTCACTCATGAATTGCTGGGTGGATACTTGAGTTAATTCCACATCTTTGCTATTGTGAACTGTGCTACAATAAACATTCTAGTGCAAGTGTCTTTTTGATAAAATGACTGTTTTCCTTTGGATAAATACCCAATAATAGCATTGCTGGATCAAATGGTAGGCCTATTTTGAGTTCTTTGAGGAATCTTCATACTATTTTGCATAGAGGTTGCACTGGTTTGCAGTCCAACCAACAATGTGTAAGAGTTCCTTTCTCTCCACATCCATGCCACCATCCATTGTTTCAGGACTTTTTGATAAAAGCCATTCTCACTGGGGTTAGATGATATCTCATTGTGGTTTTGATTTGCATTTCTCTGATGATTAGTGACGTTGAACATTTTTTCATATGTTTATTGGCCATTAATCTATCTTCTTTTGAAAGCTTCTATTCATGCCTTTTACCCACTTTTCAGTGGTTTTTTTCTTATTTTTTCCTGCTGATTTGCTTAAGTTATTTGTAGATTCTGGTTATTAGCCCTTTATTGGATATATAACATACAAATATTTTCTCTCATTCTGTAGTTTGTTTATTTGCTATGTTGATTGTTTCCTTGGATGTGCAAAAGCTTCTTAATTTAATCAAGTACCACTTATTTATGTTTATTGTTGCTGTTATTGCTCTTGGGATCTTCTTCAGAAATTCTTTGCCTAGGCTGATATCTATAAGAGTTTTTCCAACATTTTCTTCTAGAATTCTTATGGTTTCACATCTTAGATTTAAGTCTGTGGTCCATCTTGATTTAATTTTAGTGAATGTTGTGAGATATGGATCTTATTTTAATCCTCTACATGTGACTATCCAATTTTCCCAGCACCATTTATTGAATAGGGATTCTTTTTCCAGTGTATATTGCTGTATATTTTGTGAAAGATCAGAAGACAATATGCAGATGGTTTTATATCTGGATTATCTGTTATGTACCCTTGGTGTATATATTTATTTTTGTGCCAATCCATGCTGTTTTGGTTACTATGGCCTTATAGTATAGCTTAAAGTCTGGTAATGTATTACCTTTAGATTTGTTCCTTTTGCTTAAGGTCGCTTTGGCTTTTCAGGCTCTTGTCTGGTTTCAAATGAAACATAGAATTATTTTTTCTAGATCTGCAAAAAATAACATTGGTATTTTGATGAGGATTGCATTGAATCTGTAAATTGCTTTGGGTAGTATGGACATTTTAACAATGTTGATTCTGCCAATCCATGAGCATATTTTTTCCATTTGTTTACATCATCTGCAATTTTCTTTCTCAATGATTCATAGTTCTCTTTGTAGAGATGTTTCATCTCCTTGGTTACATATATCCCTAGGTATTTTATTTTCTTCATAGCTATTGTAAAAGATACTGATTCTTTGATTGGATTCTCAGGTTGACTGTTGTTGGTATATAGGAGTGCTACTGATTTGTATACATTGATTTTGTAACCTGAGACTTTGCTGAATTTATTTATCAATTCCAGGATTCTTTGGTAGAATCTTTGGAGTTTTCTAAATATAAGATCATATCATAGCAAAGAATGATAGTTTGACCTCCTCTTTTCCAATTTGGATACCCTTAACTTTCTTCTCTTGCCATATTGCTCTGGGTAGGACTTCCAGCACTATGTTGAGTAGAAGTGTTGACAGTGGGCATCCTTCTCTTGTTTCAGTTCTGAGTGGAAATGCTTTCAGCTTTTCCCCATTCAGTATGATGTTGGCTGTGGGTTTTTCATATATGGCTTTTATAATTGTGACATATATTCTATCTATGCCTATTTTGTTGAGAGTTTTTATCCTAAAGGGGTGCTAAATTTTTGAGTGTTTTTTCTGCATCTATTGAGATGATCATATGATCTTTGTTTTTGTTTCTGTTTATGTGGTGACTCACATTTGTTGATTTACCTATGTCAAGCCATACTTGCTTCATCCTGGGATGAAGCCCACTTTGCCATGGTGGATAATTTTTTGATGTGCTGTTGGATTCAGTTTGCTATTATTTTATTTAGAATTATTGCATCTACATTCATAAGGGATATTGGTCCATAGTTTTATTTTTATGTTGTGTCCTTTCCTGGCTTTGGTATCAAGGTGATACTGGCTTTGTAGAATGAGTTGGGGAGGATTACCTCCTTCTTTTTTTTCTATTATTTTTTCAGTATATTATGGGGGTACAAATGTTAAGGTTATGTATATTGCCCTTGCCCCCTCTCCTGCCTCAAGTCAGAGCTTCAAGTGTGTCCATCCCCCAGTTGGTGCACATCACACTCATTATATATGTATATACCCATCCCCTCCCCCCAACCTACCTGATACCGATAAATTTTATTCCAATATGTCCACTTAGGTGTTGATCAGTTAATACCAATTTGCTGGTGAGTACATGTGTTGCTTATTTTTCCATTCTTGGGAAACTTCACTTAATAAAATGGGTTCCACCTCTATCCAGGAAAATACAAGAGGTGCTATATACCATTGTTTCTTATAGCTGAATAGTACTCCGTGGTATATATATATATATCACATTTTATTAATCCACTCATGTATTGATGGGCACTTCAGTTGTTTCCACATCTTTGCAATTGTGAATTGTGCTGCTATAAACATTTGAGTGCAGGTGTCTTTTTCATAGAGTGACTTTTGTTCCCAGTAATGGGATTGCTGGATCAAATGGTAGATCCACTTGTATCACTTTAAGGTATCTCTATATTGCTCTCCACAGAGGTTGAACTAGTTTGCAGTCCCACCAGCAATGTAGGAGTGTTCCTGTCTCTCCACATCCATGCCAACATTTATTGTTTGGGGACTTGTTAATAAAGGGCATTCTCACTGGAGATAAGTGATATCTCATTGTGGTTTTGATTTGCATTTCCCTGAGGATTAGAGATGTTGAGCATTTTTCAGGATTACCTCCTTCTTGATGTTATGGAATAATTTCTGCAGTATGGGTACCAGCTATTCTTTATAGGTCTGGTAGAATTTGGCTGTGAATCCATCTGATCAGGGTCTTTTTATGGTTGAAAGATTTTTTATTTCTGTTTCAATCCCACTGCTTATCATTGGTCTATTCAGGAGGTCTACTTCTTCCTGACTGAGTCTTGGGAAGTTGTGTGTTGATAAAATTTGTCCATTTTATCAACATATTTTAGTTTGTGTGTGTAGAGATTTTCATTTTATTCATGGATGATATTTTGTATTTCTGTGGTATCAGTTGTTAAATCTCCTTTTTCATTTCTGATTGACCTTATTTGAGTTCTTTCTCTTTTATTCCTAATTAATCTAGAAAGAGGTCTATGAATTTTGTTTATCTTTTGTTTCATTTATCCTTTGTATTTTTTTTCTGTTTCATTTAGTTCTGCTCTGACTAGAAGATAGAAAAAAATGGTAAATTTCTAAAAAATTATATGAGGCCATGAAGCTAGCAAAAGAAATCCAAACAAGAACCTGTGTACATATTGATTGTCTCTAACAAACTCTCACATATGAACATATGTGTGAAATACTAGATAATACTACCAATCAATAGCAATAATTTATTGATACAGTAAAACATCCTGGTCAGATAGTTTATTCAGTAAAATAAAGCAATAAAGAACTTCAGAAATCTTCATTCAAAATATATTAAAAATAATAAATGACAGTCTGAAAAGAAGTCTAAAAGTATTAAAAATCACCCATTCTTTATTTTATAATAAAACATTTAGCTTATTTTAGAATAAAAGGAAATAACTTAATCTTATAAACATAAGCAATGAAATATACTTAATAAAAAAGAACAGATTTTTAATAAAGTCAGAAATGAAGAAAAGATTTACCATTACTACTGAAAATGCCCTCTGTTTATACATATAAAATCATATAATATAATTACATGAATATATAATATAAAATAATATATATTATATTTTGATTTTTATTTAAAAACCAATGATATAAGAATATATGTTTTAATAATAAAATCATATCTTGAATAAAACACATAAACACAATATATGTACATATCAATTCATTTGTTAATATAATATATAAATATTAACATATATTTACTATATTAATAAATTAAAAATATACACTGAAATTCTATAAATTATATATATCTTCATTCCATATACTAACAAAATACATCTTCTACATGAGTTGCATTCTTGAACTTAGTAAAAGCCTTCAGAATATCTTACAGTGCAGCCAAGAATAAGTAGAATATTAAATCTGTAATACCACTATATAGGAAAGAAATTGTATATGTAATTGTATGCTATAGTGGAGAACATGGGAAATAATATAAATAATCTCCCTGGACTGTAGCTGGATTATTTTCAGTAATTTTATTTGATTTTTTTTTCATGTATAGGGATTTTTGTATTTCCCTTTATTTCCTGTAAGTTGTGTATTTGGAGTTTATAGTAATCTATGGAGTCATAAAGAACATAGTTGGACTTTTGTTTTGTTTTATTTTTGTTTGTTTGTTTTGAAATTGTGGTAATATATCTCCTGCTTTGGCTTTTCACTAGTATCCTAGGAAGATTGTAATGAATCTACATTCACCGCATCGCCTATAAAGCAATGTGCACATCTGCCAATTTGATGGGCAAATTTTCTATTATCTATATTTAATTTTATTTCTTTTATTTGAAGTGAGACTAAACATTTAGAAACAGTTTATTAATAATTCATATATCTGTATAGTATGAACATTTTTAAACACATCTTTCTACTAGAGTATTAGTGTTTTCCTGTTGAATTGGAAATACTATTTTTATATTTTTGCACATTTCTTTTTTAAATTGTAATTTTAGAAAAAGTCATTAAGGAAATATATATTAATGTCCAATATAAGACAGGCAGTATGTGGAGACCTGAGGTGCTCAGTTGCAATCTTTAGGGAACTCACAGAATGGTAGGTAATACAGACATGAAAATGCTTAGTATCAATATGAATGTGAAAAGTGGTCTGAAATAGCAGGCAAAAGCTTCTAGGGAGCAAAGAGAAGCATTCAGCCAGATTTTTTTTTTAATGTAGTCAACTATATAACTTTTTCCTTTTTTTCCAGAATTAAATTCTTGGAAAGCCATTGCCCATCCAGAGAACTTAATTATGTACCTACGTTTTTTTGGATCCATATGTTGTCTTAAAATTGTGTTAATAATTTTTGGTTATATTGCACTGTGGTCTGAAATGTCACCTGCACAACGTCTGCTATTTTTAATGTGCTGAGATAGTCTATGTAGTCTGGCATATAAGTGATTTTTTAAAAGTTTTCCCCTGTGAACAGTAGGGAAAAGAGTTCTTTATTGCCATCTCTGAAACAAAATAAAGTAATGGGGAGAGAAGGAAAGGAGAGACACAGGGGAAATGTTTTAATCTTTATAAGAGTCATCAGAGACCAGAGAACAATGATGACAACTCTAGATGTTTATTTTGTTTTGTTCTCAGCGCAATTTTTGGATCTCTGAGGAAAAAAAGGAAATCTCATGAGAGGGACATGCCTACCCTTTTGTGATGGGCTGAGTCTGCAGTTTTTGTCACAGAAGTATGACTAGACAGACCACCAATTGCTTTTCTCAATCCAGCTCCCTCAGTTACAGAGTAAAACTTATTACAGATTCTGAAAAATCAGTTTTTCTGTCTTAGCAATTCAATGTTATTCAAGTTTTATTGTTTTTTAAAACTATGTACATACTTTAGTAAGAAGCTAGGAGAAGCACTGTCAGGCCTATTTACAAGATCAAACTTTGCCTAAGAAGTCAAAGTGGACATTATAAAAAGTCAATCAAATACTAATATCTTACCCCTAAGCAGAATCTCACTGTCTTAAAACAAAATGTAAACACCTTGTATGGCAGAGAAGGTAACTTTAGAGCCCCAGACAAATTTTCAAACCCATTCCCAAACTTACTCAATCATTGCAGTCTATTAATATATTCAAACCCAGATAATTATTTTCAGTTGCCAACAACTCCCTGTTTCCCCTATTCTTCAATCAGCTCTAACATTTATTCATCTCCTACCATGTAAGGGTCTGATGATATACAGATGGATAAGTCATAGTCCTGGCTAACTTCCAATTATGATTTTATATAAGCTTAGAAATCACCTCCTCTGCCAAACCTGCACACAGTCACCCCGAAATCAGCACTTCAGGCTTACCTAGCTCATGGCAGTCATCACATGGCATTACAATGGCCTGTTTGCTCATAGACGATGGGGATTCTGTATCTACAGGGTCTGACACAGTATCTGGAACATTAGAAAATGTTCCTTGATATTTAATCAATAGGATATCAGTGGAAAGCTGGGTCTGAGGAATAAAATTTTATTCTATATCCAGGTAAGGAAGCAAATGATGATAAATATAAAGAGCTTGTGATATATGAGAGCAAAAAGATGGGATACAAGACACTAAAGAAAGATTTATTTACATTATCAAGGAAATGGGAAACAGGAAAACCAAGATGGGACTAATGCCAACAATGGAAATATGAGATAAAAGATGTTTGCCATGTAAAGATCTGTGTCATGATTTGTGGTAGACCAAGCATACAGGGCTTTAGTAAAGCTGGTGAGGATAATTCTTTCAATTATGAGAAGCTATACTTTCATATAGACTTATACTAGAAATTCAATATATAAATTAAAATGATTACCTCTATGTCCTTCATTCTTTAAAGTTAATTTATGTATTTTTTAATGCAAGAAATTAAGAGAGGAAAATTATATATTATATTTTGGAGTTCGTTATTTTGTAATTTTTTCCCCAAAAAATTGCACAAAAGTGCATATAACTACATGAAACATTAGCCAATGCCACCCAAGCATCATATGAGTTTATATAGTCATTATATAATCAAAATGAGATAAGGCCTTAATTATTCATGGACTCAATAGGCAGTTTTCTCAACTGGGGTTATGTTTGTTATATATGCACCTTTTAAAAAACACAGTTCTTTGAAAACCTGCAATGTCTATAAAATCAAATTATCATTAGGATAAGCAGGGAATGTATATATTTTTTAAGTGCCACAGGTGATTCTGCTGTTCCCTTTTTCTTAAGATGTAACATTAATAAAACAAAGAGAACTCTGTTGTTAACTCTTGGAACATAATCTAGGACAGCATTATTATTTAGCACATATAGTAATAGAAAAAAAAGATAAAACAAGTAACTGAATAAATATTGATATCTTTTCACCACATGCAGGCAGTAGCATACTGAAAGCCCCCAAGGTATCTCACGGCTCCTTATGGTCCTGGTGCCATGAAGTCACATCTGATTTCTAGAAAGTGTTTTTCAGGTATGATCAGCAGAGAGCAAACATCAAAAGATACGTTTGTAGTAATGGTGTTCTGGTCCAAAGGACATTCTGTTTAAAAGACTATGAAGCTCCTCTTTCAACTCCTGCTTGGCTACCAAGAGACCAAGGCCCACCCTCAGTGCCTAGCTGACTTCCCTCAGCACCACATAGGTACACCTCACCTGGCGATTGAGGAAAATGAAAGCAACAACTTCACCACTATGTCTTTAGGGAACGTGGAGATTCCTTAGATGTAATGGGAAAAAAAATGCAATGCAATGATGAAAGAGGTGGGCCAAAAGTTATTAGCAACAGTATGTCATCATCTGGATGGCTACATCTGACATCCTTCAGATGCTCTTTGTGTTTTGTGTGTGTGTATACATATCTTATTTTTTACATACTATAGTGTTTTGCCATCTTGAATAACCTTTCTAGCTGGAGAGAGACTGCCCCTCTTGAGGCTACTCAATTCTTACAGCTAGCACAGGCCCAGTCAGGAGCATGCCTTTGATATGCAAACTAACCAATCCAGAGCCAGACCTCCTCTATCTGGACCACACCCCCTAGGAGGCAATATTCCTCTGCTTGCATCATCCTGGGGCCAGGTCCCAGGCTACCAAAGACCATCCCTACAGCCTATGGCCTGCTGAAATTATTCAAACTAGCAAGTCCTAAACTATTCACTCTGCTCTGCCTTGCCTTGCCAGAAGAAACTCAAATAAAGTCTCCGGTCTAAACTTTCCCCATGCTCCTTCTTCTGTCTTCTGACCGCCCTGATGCTTTTTCCATGTGGCCCTGCATGGCATGCTGTGCCTCCTATCTCTAGGACCTGTGAGCATAATAAACTTTGTTTTCTGAGCCTCTCCTCTGCCTCCTCTTATGGTCACATCCAAGAACCATCACATAAAAAAATATAAAACACTCTTCCTTTGTCCTCTTTGTGTAGGCACCCAGGAGTTTAGCATTAACTTCCAAAAAGCAAGCAGAAGAAGCTCCCAATGGATTTAATTTTCTATTATCTTTTCTCACAGTGTATCACTTTATGGCAGGGATTCTTAACCTATTTGTTCCCCAGATTAATGACTTTAAATGCATAAGATAAAAAGAATTATTAAATAAAGCAGTTATAGTAAATATTGTTATCAAAAGATAAACTAATTGTGATAGGGCCCGTACTTATTTTTTAACGTATTAAACAATAAAATCTATTAGTAAGTCTAATAGCTACTTTGGTTACAAAATAGTGATGTATATATGATATTTTGAGATATCTGCAAACAACCGTGATATGAAAATATCTGATTTCTACTGATGACAAAGTCACAGGTCCTCATAATATAACTGTAGTTTTTGATGTATAACAAAGGTTGAAAGAAATAATATCAGATTGGTGCAAATAAAAGTGTATTTTATCCCCTTTAAATTTTGTGAACCTGCCTGGATTCCATCCGCAGGCATTTTTGGCGTCCTAGTCCCCAAGTTAAGAATCATTTCCTCATGATTTCTGCCAACACCAACACTGTAAATGGCCTCTACCACACACATATTTCCAGGGCCTGCCATTTTTAACAAGCACAGAAACCAGCAAGACCCAGATTGGGTCACAGCAGAGATGGTTAAGGTTTGAGATTGGCTGCCATTGCATCATTTTCTGTAAGAGAAAATAGGTGGATTCATGGTTTCTAAATGTCTCCTTAAACTCTGAAAGTCTCTGTTTTAATAACCAGGGAACTTTGACCTCCTGAAACAGAACAAAGGGTACCCCGCGTGAGTTGCTATTCCCTTTTCCTTTGTTATTTCTTCAATACAATAAAATAATGTTTGCTTTATCATAGGTCCAGGGGCTAGATTCCAGTCCAAGAGAATTAAATATTTTCAGATAACTCTTCTTAGGTTTGATAAAAATGAGCAAAGTTATCAAAAGCAGTAACAGACTTTGTTTGACTTTGTCTTTCATACCTACAAAATATCACTGTACTTAAAAACCATGACATTTATTCTATGAGAGGTTTTTTAAACAATGTATTAGAACTGCTTTTTTGTGAAAACAAAAAGTATGGCAGAACGGTGGACCATCATATCATGACCCTAGCATGGTAGAATAAAACAAGTGAAGCTTCAAAGCATGGGTGGTTTGTTGATGACCAACTCAATAATACTGAGCAGCATCACGAAAAAAGTAAAAGATCTCTAAATACCAAATTCTCCCACTCCAACCTGGTCACAGGTACCAATCAGTGTCATTTTTCTATAGCTGTCTTAAATTCTTAAAGGCCTGGCATATAGCCAATAATAGTAGGACAAGGCTTGCGAAAGACCAAGGCTTGCTTTCTGTTTCTTTCTGTATTTCATTTATAAATCCTGTAGTATCTCTTAGCTTTTTAGAATTCTTACATCCACGTAAACTTCACATATAAAATAAAATGGGATCTTATTACATTGAACATTGTCTACAAAAGAGCCCCCTCCCCAAAAAGCTATTTTAGTTTAATTGTTCTATCCAAGTTTTTTATCTAATAGGTTTTTTTAAAAAAATAATAGATGACTAAACATAAAAAGAGCTAGCAAAAGCCATTTTCTATTTGAATTTTCTCACATTTATTTAAATGCAGCTTTCTGTTTAATCAAAACTTTTATGAAATATACTTTATGTTGAAAAGGTCTTGATTAATGCCTTGTTTTTTTGCTTATGCAAAGAAATCATGAATATGTGCTAAACTACACTGTCAGAATCCAGTGCTTAGTAACTTATATTAGTCTGTTAACAAATATAGAAAAATAGACATTTACCAAAAGACAAAGTAAGATAGACATCATATTTTGAATCCCATTTGAGTTAAAAAAAAAACAAAAAACTTATGGTTCAATCTTAAATGGTAAATATGATTAAGTTCTTTATTATAATAATGATAGTATCTATTGTTATGTTTAATGATTATGGTCATATGAGATAGATAAGATTTTCTCTGATATTACCATTTAATTTCAGAGTTAATTAAATTAGTGTTATTGCAGGCTTAGTACATCCTAAACATTTTCATATAGTAATGTAACATATCTCTTGTGGATCCAGAAATTTACCTATAAAAAGAACAGTTTTTGGTGGTCTTTATCATCATCCATTTAATTACTCATCAACTTTCCATCATTCCCAACTACTCTGCACTTTATTATTTTTTAAAAAGTGAAAGGAATTGGGATATATCCTTTATAGAAAAAAAGTCTTGCATTTTACTGTTATTGCCAAGTATTTAGAGAAAAATACTTCTCTCAAGAAGTAAAATATAATTTTTGTTTATTTTTAAAATAAAAGCAGTTATCATATAAAATATGCTCTAAACCTATGAGCAGAAAGATGCCTTCTGGTGCTAGTTGTTCAAATGGTCATTTAGGAGGTAATTTTCATTTTTGCAGGTAAATGGGAATCTGAAGCAGCCTATTCTTCCCTTGTGTCAATAGCTTTTGCATAGATCCATCTGTAGAACAAGAGAGCCTCTCTGTCGTCAGTGTCCTAGATAATGAAATTACACTATTAGAGCTTTTCTATTGCTTTATATACTAGCCAAGTGAAAAGATATTAAAGAGATTTCTCTGTGTGTTTGTGTTTATGTTTTAATGCAGTATGGCTAGCACCATTATTTTGGGGCCACTTTACTTCAGATCAAATTGGTTTAAATTCAAATAAAAGATGCTATTCTTCCCTTATCCTAATCAGAAAATTTTAGGAGACAATCAGATAAAGTTTACACTCAGCAAGTCAAGGGGAGAATTGCATTAAATATCCAGGTATAAAAAGTATGACACCTTTATACTGTTCTTGAATTCACTTTGAGCAAAAAAAGCAGTGGAAATGCACTCATTTCTTTTTTAACACTCATGAAATATTCTAGAGTCCACAAATCCCTAAAGTAGTTGCAAATTAACTAGAATTTTGCCTGCAATATCAAATTTTGTAGAAAATGTTCTAAAGGAAAATAGATCTTGAAAAAAATCAACACAGTTCTATATGTCTTCCAAACAGCTTATATGTTATTCCACTTAAGACAAAAACAAACTAACATTTATTGAGTGACAACTCTGCATTGGCCATTTTCACCTTTATTTGCCTATTTTTCTCTTTAAGATTGGTTTTATAAACTATTAAATTGGAACTAACTGATGAGCACACATGCATAGAGGGAAGGAAATCTCAATGGAAATCAAGCAGGAAGGAGGAGATGGGCGAAAACCTACCCAATGGGTACAATGAACACTATCTGGGTGACCGGCACACTTTTAACCCTGACTCGAGAATTACAAAAGTGATCCATGTAACCAAAAATATTTGTACCCCCATAATACTTTGAAATAAAAAAATACAAAAAAAAAAGAAAAGAAAAGAACTAAATTTGAGTTTTTAAGATCTTTGTCCAAGGTTATGCAAATTAAAAGCAGCCAAATAAACTTCAATGCCATAGTCCCTCCCTTTGCATGACATTGTCAAATGCATAGTTCATTTTCAGTGCTACAAAGAGCAAGTGTTCTTAGTGCTTCCTACTTACAGTTATACTTAAAAGAAAGAGTTAATGACTTTCAGTGAAGTTGTCCTATCTCAAACCAAGACCACAAGTTTTTCAGTTAATTGAGAAACTCAGAGCACAGTTGTAAAACATCATAAGAACATATACTTACATTTTATTTCAATTAAATATGTAGAAATGTACATTCATCAGCCAAACTTTTGATTAAACCAAGTTCTTTTTTTTTATAATGGGCCTTCTGATTGGAATTTCACTACATTTTTTTTATATAAACAGCATGCATTTTTCTTTCAAGTTCTGTTTTGTTTTTTTTTAAAAAAAATTGTTTTAAAGCAATACAAGTGCGGATTTTACCCTTCTATTTACAGTTATGTCTCCCATTCCTAATTTGACATAACATTTTTAGTGACCAACCTTTAGTAGGCTTTTCAAAGTATTCAAGTGTTGTTTTATAGAGTCAAATTTATTTCTATTCATGGTTATTTTAATAATTTAATTGAATTATATAATTACAGTATCAAATTTAAACTGGATAGGAAATAGCTATAACTCAACTAATGGGAGCAGAGATCTACCTGAATGTAGGACATGTTCTCATTTAGTCTTGATATTCTGTTAGAGGCCATTAGAAAGGTATACTATGCCTCAGGCAACTAAGGTTCCTAGTCATTACCAAAAAAACCCTGATTTTCCAGGCAGAATTTAATTTAATAACAGTTCAGCAGGAAGATGATCCTATGCTCAAAAATTGTTAAGTAGTAGTTATCAACCTAGAAATCATCAGCAATCATTTTATCCTGAGTAAAAATCAAAATGTTTAGAGACATATAGACCTTGATTTAAGAGAATATTGCTTTCAATTTCTCAAATTCCCCTTTAATTTTTTTAAAGCTAAAGGAATCAGAGATACAGACAAGGAGATTGAATAGAAGAATATTGAAAATAAGCTAATGCAGCCAATTCATTACATCATTGCCCATGGGTTTTAAGGGACCCAAGAGAGTTGAAAGTTTCAAAAGTATTGATCATGGCCCTTGAAGAGGCTAATACATTTTAAGTCAGTCTGGCCATCAGCAAACAAATGGAATTATACTCAGACACATTTCAGCTTTTTCTTGATTTTCACAATAATTTGGCTATAGTGTTATGGTTTTGATCTTCCATGGTAATAAATAAATAAAAATCCATAAATTTTCTAGTGTACTCTATTTCCTTGACTTACAAAGTAAGAATTTATTCTTTAGTTGTGTTGATGCATTTTGATCCCATCCTCCAATTCCCAATCAGACAAGTCAAAAT
The DNA here is from genome assembly GCA_008086735.1 of Cheirogaleus medius. Taxonomy (NCBI): domain Eukaryota; kingdom Metazoa; phylum Chordata; class Mammalia; order Primates; family Cheirogaleidae; genus Cheirogaleus; species Cheirogaleus medius. The sequence continues at coordinate 19,548,838 of VBSM01000605.1, read as the reverse complement.
TGCAAGAGCTAAATAGGATAATGCCAAAAATTGTAAATATGTAAATGATATCAAATAAATCATCATATTTTCCAAATTTGTGCTACTTAATTCAGACTTTATTTTGTAAAAGGTCTTTTTATTTTTTACTATTATTGAAATATTTAATAATTGTGGTATATACTGGCCTACCTAGAAGACTGTAACATAGAACAAATATTTGCTAACACTTTGAAATGCTTCATGGTTGATCATTATGATCTATTATAGTATATTAGCAAAACTTTCAAGGAGTCTTTGATACCATCCACAAAGACAGCTGTCATAGAAGTTGATAAAACCTTCATACTTGGCTGCTTATTGTTTAAAAGGATGAGGAGGTCTTTGTCCACATCAAGTATTCACACATGACAGACACTGCCATTGCCTTAAAGATCATGTGGAAATCAATCCTTTTAATTTTGTTCCCAGTGATAAAAATTTCCCTAGGCCAAAATTTCCTAAAGATTTAATGATAGCAAAAATAATTTTTGCACTGTCTGCTTTAACTTGTGGACAGAAAATCCATCATCTTTACACTGCTCTTCAGCATTTTTAGGCAACAGGAAATTTATCACCTTGATCACATAATTGATACTGTGATGACCCAGTTAAACACAAGATTCCACAGGCTAATAGGGGTGCTGGCTGTGGTGGAGAGAATAATGGCTCCTCTTCAAAGATGTCCATGTACTGATCCTAGAAACTGTGGCTATGTTAGATTACATGACCAAGGAAGATTAAGGCTGCAGATAGCATTAACACTGTGAATCAATTGATGTTAAAATAGGGAGAGTATCTTGAATTAAATGTGTGGTCTCATGTGACCACAAGGATCGTTAAAATTCAAAGAGAGAAAAAAAGTCAGCATCAGAGTGATGTGATGTGAGAAATACAGGACCAAGAGGCTAGAGGAAGGGGGCCAGGAGCCAAGGAATGAGGCAGCCTCTAGAAGCTGAAAAGGCAAGGAAATGAATTTCCCCTTAGAGCCTCTACTGTTTGTGACCTATAGAACTATAAGATATTAAACCTGCTATTGTTTGAATCTACTAAGTTTGTGCTAATTTGCTATGACAGCCATGTAAAATTAATACACTGGTTTCTTGGCATTTCTTAATTCAGCCCAACACATTTAAATGAATGTTAATGAGAGGAAGGAAGAAAAAGCCAGAAGTTGAAAATGAAATATTCAAGTTACTATTAACATTTATTACCAATACAAATAATGTCTTACCTATAACTATTAAAATTGAAATTGGAAAAAATAAACTATCAACTAATTTGTTGAGAGTAATTTCAAAATACCATGAGACAATTCTAAATATTCCTGTTTGACAATTCACCATACTGTGCTTTGAATGGAATATTCCTTGCCCAAAACTAAAACAAACAAATTTAAAACCATAAAAGGACAATTGGTTTTAGCATTGCTAAGCATGGAAGAATAATTTTTTTTGGCATCAAGTTACGACAAAGATTATTCTAGCTTGGTTTCTTTAAAATATATCTGTGCTATCAGAATATTTAGTTTGTTATAATATTCTTATTTAGGTTTTTAAGTTTCACAGTGTCTTAATATGACAATTTTTATTTCCCAACAACACTCCATTTGTTTTGAATAAGTATATGATGATAATAATGATAACATCCATTTGTGTGCTTATGACACTTAATAGCACAAAGAGCAGGCTCTGTACTAAGTGCTTTATAAACATTAGTTCATTCGGTCCTCACAAGCAATCAATGAACACCGTGTTATTATAAATCCTAATTTTATGATTGAGGAAATGAAAGCACAGAAAAGTTAAATAACTTGCCCAATGTCCAACAACAAGCAAGTAGGGGAGCCAGGATTTGGACTGGGAAAGTGGGTACTCTGACCTTCTCTGCACTCTCTCGAGGTTAGGCATGTTCTATGCTCATATATCTCCTATGCATTGTCTCAGTGAATCCTTACAGCGTCTTCCTGTAGGTACTGTTATTAAACCCTTTGCAAAAGAGAGAATCAAGGCTCAAAGAGGCTAAGTGACTTACTCTAATCACTCTGTTCCACAATATTTTTATTTCACCAAGTGAGCCCTCTGTCTTATGACAGCTTATATGAGAAGGTTATTCAATAGAAGCTATTCAATAGAAGCTCATGAGTAACTTCAATCTTTGCCTCATCCTAGAATGTTTTATTTGTGCTAAATAAAACTACCAGCCTCTAAACATGGGAGCTTGGGAATGGCAGAGGAAGTCAACACAAACACCCGAACACCTGGCTAGATGAACAGGGTTCAGGGCAGAGACGACAGGACCCCCTTCCCCAAAAAAGCAAAACTAACTCTTGTTTTGCAAGTTCAATGCACCATAATTATTAACAGAATTTTAATTCCATTGACATCTGCAAGAAATTTCCCTTTCCTTAAAAAAAACAAAACATATTAGTGCTTTAAAAATGGATTTATATTGCTTACTTTGATTATGAACTGATAAAGCACAGAACTATCAGAAGCCTGGCTCCTTTTTAAATACAGACTGTTACACTGTGTTCTTTCCTTCTTATAATCTCTTTATGATCAAATGCAGAATATTTCAGCCTGCAATTTCCAATTTAATTCTTGTCCTCATTTGAGCTATTAAATTGGACTCCATTTCAGCAGCAACTGAGCCGATACTCAATCCTCTGTTACCAATGACTGTGTAGAGCCATCTGCTTGAATGATTTTCACCATATGTGTTTAAAGAAAGACAATGTTTTATATATACTTGATGTAGGTAATATTTGAAAATCATAACAGAAGAGCAAAATCAGAAGAAGCTGTAAAATTGGAAGCAAAAATTAAAATCATAAAAACATATTTGGAATCCTAAGAGTTAATATAGCTTATAGCACATATTTTCCATAATTTCTAAGAAAATTCAGGTACAATTTTAAAACAGTAGTTCGCAAACTGAAAAGAATGAATTCATCACAGATCATTATGAATTACAGATTAAGATTTTGAAAATTATTTTGATCGAGTCAATTATGATTTGAGATGAACCCAGTTTACTAAGCGGGTTACTAAAAATAATTTCCTTGGGAATGCAGAATTGAGTTTGCATCCTCCAAAATCTTTTAGTAGGATGTAAAATAAAGTATATTCAACCTAAATGCTTTTAGCAAATATTGTTCTATAATCCAAATATAAACAAATTGTCTTATTCCTGGTTAAAGATTGATTTTACTTAATTTATATAATTAACTTTTATTTAATAATATTAAAAATAAAATTATATGTTTGCATATGGAAAAGGTGAAATTAAGTACAAGAAATGGAGACGGAAGAAAACCCATGTACAGCAAACACAGCAGGACATACCAAATATTCAAAAGAAAGAGTCTCTGAATTGAAATTTATCAACTGCAATTATGCCTCTTAATTATAACTTACGTCTGTTTTTATGGCACTTAGACATACACTGTTACAGTTGATTCTCACAACAGCCATATAAAGTGCTGAGTTCAAATATTATCTCAATTTTACCCACATGGAAACTAAAGCTCAGAGCAATAAGCAAATTACCAAAACCCACATAGTAGGTGAGTTCTCCACTTTTTTGTCCTCCCTCTTTTGATTCCAAGTCTCAGATTCTTTCTACCAAGACTTATCCCTGCCTCTGTTTAATCTTGTATCTAGCATGGTTTGGGAGTCATTCCCAGCCCTCGATGTCACCTTGAGTAAGTACGCAATCAATTGTTACATACATGTTTTGAGACGGGGCTAGTTTTGTCTATTTCCAAAAATGCAGGAGGAACACATAAGCAGCTAAGGCAAGGATCCTGAGAACAATTAGACTATATTCTCACAGTTCACCCATATTATGCCAGTTCTATCCTCACAATAATCCTGAAGTATAGACTGCAATTTTCCACATTTCATGACAGAGCAAACGGAGGCTTATGATTTAAGGTTAAATGACTTGAACAGGGTGATACAAACAGTAAGTGAAAAGAGGAGGCAGGATGTGAGCCAAGGTTTATAACAAAATGTCTTTTGGATATCAGTGTGTTTTATGATCTTTTTGATAATATAAATTTCCCAAATAACCAGATAAATCCAAATTTTATATATTAGTAGGAAACTACATTCCAAATCAAGTATGGAAAGTTTATTTTGAAACATCCATTATTTCAGGCATTTGTATAAGGATTATTTTCATATTATAAAACTATGAGCTATTGGCAATATGAAATGTTCTTAGGGGCTGGGTATGGTGGTTCATACCTGTAATCCTAGCACTCCGAGAGGCTGAGGCAAGAGAATCATTTGAGCTCAAACTTTGAGGTTGCAGTGAGCTAAGATGATGCCACTGTACTATACCCAGGGTGACAGAGCAAGACTCTGTAAAAAAAAAAAAAAATCTTCTTAGGATATAAATCCACTTTATTTAGGTTAAATATGATCACTGATAAATCATTTTATTTTTCTGATTGAGATATTTGAAAATAAACTTGTACGAACAAATTTGAAACTAAATTTGTAATATATGTGTTTACTTTCCTTGAAAATAAAGTATCTGGTCTGAGTTGACTAATAGAACTATCTTTGTTTTCATAGTAAAAGTAGTGTGCTTAAAAAAAAAAAAACAAAGATAACTTTCCCAGCAGATTTTCTTTGTCAGGAAACTTTCTGAATTTTCTACCACTGTTGTCCTTTTTTTAATGGTATCACCTTTGGTGGGACATTTTGTCCTTCTGTTGTTCTTTGTTCTGTTCTTTGTTCCATTTTCTGCAGGGATGATGGATACTGCTGCGGTGACCCTGGCCTGTTGGACAAGGAAGGCACAGTAGTGCCACAGAGGATGTTTTATTACATGTGGTTGGGTTCATTAGGCAAAAAGAGGGGTTTCTTTTGGGGAAAAAATGAGATTAGAGTGTCTTTATCGTCCTCAATACTCTGATCAGAGCTGAGAAGGAAGCTCTAAGAATCCTTTAGGAATAAAAGACAATGAAAAAAGAGCTCTTTTTTCCTTCTTTAACTTTTTCTCCCAAGAAACTCTTCCTCAATACACTATTTCAGCATATGACAGAAAAATCCCATTAAGGACAGTCTAGCTCCATGATTTATTATTCTACATTTAAGTGAAAGCAAGAAAGATCTGTTAGCAAAATAACAATAACAGCAACAAAAATAACTATTCTACTACAGGGATTATAGTTTTTCATCCCTGTAGTACTTCCAAAAAAAAAAAGGTAACAACCTATTAACGTATTATACCATTTTAGGAGTATTGACTTCTTTGCGGTGGTAAAGCATGAATACTCCCTTGAGGTGCTTTTCATTATTCTAAATAAAAAATAAAAATAATTAATTGGTCAATTTAATTTAACTTTACTAATGCCTTCTCTGCTCCCCTGCTCAATGTTCAAGGTTTATAAGATTTTTTATAAATGTACAGACGTGGAACTTTATCAAAATGATTATGACATTTGTTCAGGTAGGCCACCATCTCACCCTCCCACCCTCACCAGCAAGTGGTTATAAAGTGCGTGGCTATTGGTCTGATCAAAATTTATGGTCAATAAAGTGTATGTGTCAGTTTCCTCAGGTGTGAATACTAATGGTACTTAAAAGTTTATAGTGAGCATTTAATAGGTAGGTTCATGCATCTAAACTGCTTTTAAGTGTACCTGGCACTAAACTGATTGCTGTTATATCCATAGTCCAATCATGAAGGAAAAAAAAAATTAAATAGCACTGAACATTTATTACCCCATTGCACTACTCCAGGGACAAGAAGGCAGCCGATTTTCAATTATACAGTTTTTTTCCAAGAAGATTTCTTAGATTCTGCTACAGTTATGAATTTCTTGCCTCTCAGTTTCAAATTCATTCTTCAATATTTGCTCTGTGCTAATGAATGGGATTCCTTCAAGCGTTTCTCCTAACAGTGAGCGAGCACAGTGTTCAAGTTGCTCGGTAGAGGGCGATGGAGTGACGTTGCAGGAAGAAGAGGGCTTTGGCCGGTTCCAATGGCTGCACCCTTGGTCCGCGGAGCAGGTGTGAGGACAACTGGTGATATCTCCTGCCATTTGGCCGGAATGTGTGGTCTCTTGGCGACCTTGCAGTCCCAGTCCAGCCTGGTAACCCTTTCCTACAGCCCGCTAGTGTGGACACTGCATACTCTTGGTGTCGTCACCAGCACACCAACGCCTTCTGCATACCTGCCCACCAGCTGCAGTCCGTCTGCACCCCGGAGAGATGCTTCTCGCTTGCCTAGAGAATGTAGATTAGATTTGATCTGGGCAAATCCACGAACCTCTCCACCATCTGGTTTACTGCAATTACACCTTCTCCAACCTCCAACAAGGTCAGAACCTGAGCCAGGAAGAGACTTCCTTCCAAGTTTGTTCTTCTTAGGTTACTCTCAGGCCTAACATAACCTTTTAGCTTTCTCGTTGCATCTTATATTTACTTTCCTCTCGTTGCTTAATACTTCTTTATAATAAAGCTTCCTTTGTTTAAAATACTGTGTGATGTCTGTCTCCTGATTCGATGCAGAGTGACATAGACAAATCATTTCCAAAGAAATGATTTTAAATCTAAATCCTGAACCAGAGTTGTTCTTTTCATACAATCATACTGGTATCTTTTCTAAATGCATCCGTGTAGTAACTTATTTAATCCTCTAACAACCTTGTATCTTGAATAGGGAAAATTGAGGCAGTAGCTTCTTGAAATCTTTCTGAAGATAGTAAATTGGATTCTTTCAGAGTTTGTTTTATTTTAGCTTATTCATTGTCTATAACATAGTAATTTCTATATAAGTATTATGAATTATCATAATTTATATGAATTATCATAAATATCTTGATCATTTTTTTCTATAGTGTTGGCTTTTCAGCATGTGTCTGATGATGGTTCTCTATTTATATTCATATGTGTGGGCTAGATTAATGACCACATTTAGCTTATATAAGATTTTATTTCATTTGTGGATGATTGCATCAAAGTAAGTCTTTCTCCTGAGCGAAAGGTTGGCTCTGAACTCTATATGCAGACAGGCATGTCAACACAACTTTGAGCTGGGCAGAAGAGAAGCTGAGATTCCCCTAAAATGCCAGAGAATCACAATAAATCAAAGGACTAACTCTATTCAGGAAGAATGTTTATTACTTGAGAGTGTTGTGAGAGTGTTACTTTCTGGTCTTAGTTAACAGGAAGGTCAGGAATGAAAGCCACTGCTGTCAGTTTTTATCTCAAAATAATGGGGCAGAAAGGAGGGAAGAAAAAGGGAAGTTGGAAAGAAGGGTGTAGCTATTCATCTACAGAACCTCAATTATTTCCCTGATTCCTGTTCCATGTCCCAACTCTTGCTCTACTCACTTGATCACATGGAGCTTAGACCCTCTTGAGGCTCTGCCCTTGGAAGAAGTCCCCACCTTAAGCAGAAATAGCTGAATATAAGAAAAGAAAAGAAAAAAAAAAGAAGTCACCATGTTTCCTACTTCTTCTGCTTCCTTTTTGGCAAGTTTTGCACAATTGATTCCTCTGTTCCCTTTTATTCTTATAATTGTGCAGAATAGTGGCCTCCAAAAAGGTATGTTCAAGTCCTGGCTGGGTGCAGTGGCTAACGCCTATACTCCCAGCACTGTGGGAGAGAGGAGGATTGTCTGAGGCCAGGAGTTCAAGACCAGCCTGGGCCACATAGTGGGACCCCGTCTCTACCAAAAAAAAAAAAAAAAATTAGCTGGGTGTGATGGCCCACAACTGTAGTCATAGCTACTTAGGACGCTGAGGCAGGAGCATTGCTTGAAGCCAGGAGTTTGAGGCTTCAGTGAGCTATGATCTCACCACTGCACTCCAGCGTGGACACCAGAACAAGATCCTATCTCTAAAACAAACAAAAAAAAAGAAAAAAAGAAAAAAAAAAAGATGTGTTCGAGTCTTAACTCCTGATAGCTGTGAATGTGACTTTATTTAGAAATGAAAGTCGTTGCAGATATAATTAAGTGAAGGATCTCAAGATGAAACCTTCTGGATTTAGGGGCCTAATTCCAGTGACTTCTATCCTTATAAGAGAAAGAAAACAGTGATTTGAAACACAGGGAACAAAACCATTCACGCAGCGAAGACGAAGGCAAAAGTTGGAGTTATGCAGTCACAAGCCAAGAAACATCTCTCGCCACCAAAAACTGGAAGAGACACAGACTCTCTCAGAGCCTACAGAGGGAACATGGCCCTGCCAACACCTGATTTTGGACATCTGGCCTCCAGAACTGTGAGAGAATACGTTTCAGTTGTTTTAAGTCACCAAGTGTGTGGTAATTTGTTATGGCAGCCCTAGGAAACTAATATAAATAGAATCCCATTAACTTCCTGTCTTTCAGAAGTCCTCCAACATCTCTGAACCGCTCATATAAACCCTGAACCCATACTATTCTCAGCACTGCTACGTATTTATCTCATTTTATTTCTTTTGACTAGGACGGAAGCTAACTACTCTCAGTCTGTATTGAAAATTTTTAAATAGGATTTAATATTTAACTTCAGTCTATCTTCAGTCTTGCCCCAGTATTCAGATTTGCGCTAGATTGAAGAGAAAGCATTCAACTATAAGAAAGGAGATTTAATTTTCGGTTCTGTGCCACACGGAGCATGCATTCCCAAGATACAATGGTGTCAGACCAAATGCATTTAAAATGAAAGCCAATCAAGACTGATGGGTTTGACAGCTTACTCAGCTTCAATGGCCCCCACGCCATCTCATCCAGAAAGGTGTGTGTGTATGTATGTATGAAGGTCCTGATTTTTCCACTTGCATTGTTTCACAAAATCCCTCCAGATATATCCAATAGTCATTTTAATTTCAGTCGGAGTAAGTATAGAATCAAGTTCTCTTTATAACATTAATTTTTAACTTCAAACCTTCAGAGACATGAGTGTGCTTTACAAAAATCTTTTACTATTTCTTTCCTCCAGCAAAAGTCATGCAGTGATCTGTTTCTGCCAGTGAAGAATTAGATATGTAAATGGGAAGAGGGCATTTGAAGGCAGACAGCACCTTGGAATAGACTGGGTGGTCACAGGGGTTTTTCTTCATTAAGAGATTTTAAAGTTTAGTTCTCAGTGTGAAGATAATTTAAATTGAAAGAATTTTTGTACCTTGCCACTGAAGTAAGTTCCCTGTACATGCATGAAGTTTTACAAATGAGAAGCTGTGTGGCACCTCTGCTAGAGCAAGGTGTTCAGCACTGAAGCAACAGAACATTCCTTAAATATCTCCCTTTGATGTCAGAGCCTGAAAATTAAACATTAAAAATGAATAACTCTGCAACTGTAAGAAAAATTAGAGTAAGTAAAATATAATTTAATGAATCCCTACGTGATAGGAAACCATAGTTCAAATCATTTGTTATTAGAAAACACCCTCCATCCCTTAACCTCAAAATATGTTAGCTCAGCTCAAGTCACATGACTTCTAGTAAAACTTCTCAATTTCAACCACATTGATCTCTTTCTCCAAAGACTGCATTTATCTATGTGAGTCATCAACTTGTAATTATATGCCATCTCATAGCACTATATAAACTCCTTCACCTGTAGATAGCTTGTTTTCCTACTGAGATTCAAATTCAATGAGGTCAAGAACCACATCTTAATCTTCTTTTGTATCCTGTAATATATACTTCCAAAAATTGAAGTGATGCAATCTTCAAAATAAAATGGATATCAGACACATTAAGATTTTTAACTAGCAAGTTTCCAATGTAACAGGCTGTATCATTTCATCTGCAATATTAAAAGCTAGCTATAAAAGGTCACCTACCCTTAGTCATCAGTCATTGGGAAAGTCACATGGGTACATTATGTTTAGATCCACATGATATCTGCCTCACTTCTCTTTTGAATTCTCCTCTTGTAAGATTTTGATGCTCTTTACTTTGAATAACTGTGAAGGTATGTCTGGAAAATAATTTAAAAGACCTGTTTTTCCACCAACCCATCATCCCACTTATCAATCTTGCTTCAGCCCAGAGTTGGCAAGCTATTAGTAGCTACCATTTTGAAGCACTAATATGTTCCAAAGACTATATACATAGATAAATACAGATATAGATATAGACATAAATGCATGTATGTGTGTATATATATATATGTAATATGTTTGTCAGTGACCTTGAAAGTTTGGTATTATTAGCCTTGTTTTGCAGATATATAAATAACTTTCTCAAGGTCTTAGAGTAACTAAACCAAGATTCAAACCCAATTTGGAATCTGCCTTCATAATCCATCTGGTTTACATTAAGTCACCCTGTCTTGCTAGCAAAACTTCATATTGCAGGTCATAAAAAGATAAATTAAAACTAGAATGAACTAAAAGCTCTTTGAATTCCTGAGTTTACAAGTTTTGCTTTTATTAATTTAATTAATATCCTGTAATTCACAAACTACAAAGTCTCATGTAATTCAGTGAATAAAAGTCACCTAGTAGTCATGTTTGTAGCATCTGAAAGCAAGTTGACAGAAGAAAATGCTTCTTAGACTGAAGTATGTTAAATACATTCATGTCAAAAAAAAAAAAGAAGAAGAAAATGCTTCTTATACTATTTACATAAGAAACAGAGAAGGTAACTAAGCAAGAGTTGGGTCTGGCTACAAGAAAAAAAACAAAGGATAGAAAAACAAAAACATTGCTAGTAAAGAAAATAGCTTTTTAAAGACATTTTTGAGTAAAAATGATGTCATCCTGTGTATTTAGTTTGGACTTTTTTAAAAAGATTTTTAAAATATGTGCAGTTGGCAGCCAAGAAAGACAGATGATGCAATGAAAGTTATTTGTGAAAATGCTGGTGATTGCAAGTAACGTAGAATTGTGCAAAACCATGAATTTACTTACAATAAGAATGATCATTTACATACAGTAAGAATGATCTCCCTCCTAATTTCATCCTAATCCCTTTTGTCATAGAGGTAGACATACACCCTTACTTTTTGTTGTGTTTGTACAACTGCACTTACGGAAGGAAAGGTATGGTTAACAGGGAAATGGCACATAACACTTACCCATGTGCTAACCCCAGAGAGTAATAAATGCAGACAACAGAACTCCCACAGTAACTCCAATGAGCAAATTGAGCACTACTACTTTAATTTAATAGGATGGTGTATTAGTCAGGATTCTCTAGAGAAAGAGAACCAATAAAGTATAGATAGGTAGGTAGAGAGATGGACAGAAAGTAGAGATAGAAATAGTGACACAGATAGAGATATATAAGAGGAGATATAAGAATTTGCTCCCACAATTATGGAGGCTCAGAAGTCCCCCAATATGCCCTATGCAAACTGGAGAACTAAGGGAGCCTGTAGTATAATTCAGTCTAAATTCGAAGGCCTGAGAACCTGAAGTTCTATTGTCTGAGGACAGGAGAAGACAGATGTCCCAGCTCTAGGAGAGAGAGTAAATTCATGTTTCCTTTTTTTTTTTTTGGTTGTGGTTTTATCTAAACCCTAAACTGATTATATGATGCCTGCCCATATTGGTGAAGGTGATCTTTTTCACTCAGTCTACCAATTCCAATGCTAATCTCTTCCAGAAATGCCCTTACAGACATATGCAGAAATAATGATTTACTAGCTATCTGGGTATCCCTTAACCCAGTCAAGTGAACAATAAAATGAACCATCTCAGATGGTATCAGCATAGGGACTTGGTCCAGAAGAAAATATGATTTCAAGTTATGGGCTGAATAACCACATAGATGAACGAATGACATTTCCAGACATCTTGAAAATACGTTACATGGTCATAATAAGTGATAACCCCAGAGAATTCATAGAAGCACTAGAATCTTTTGGCAACTGTCCTGTGGGAAATTACCTTGATGCAATAGTAGCTTCCCAAGACACTTCTAGGAAAGCTATCTCAGAGGTCATGGCAAAGAAAGGCTCACAGTCAAAATTAAGGTTCTTCAATCACAAGGTTATTAAATCAGTTTTAAATACATAGCAGGAAGCAAGAGGAAAGAGATGGGTGTAGGATAGGATGCAAGCAGGTAGAAGGGCCATCCTACCTGAATGCCAGAGTCTAGGTTACCATATTTATGATAACTCATCCTTTTTTTTTCATCTTCTCTTCTCCTCTTCTCTCTTCTCTCTTCTCTTTCTCTCTCTCTCTCTCTCTCTCTCTCTCTCTCTCTCTCTCTCTCTTTCTCTTTCATCACCCTTCTCAACTGAGGGTAATCTTAAAGACTTGTGCTGATGTTTGCATAAAGGAGGCCAATAGGTGATGCCTGGGGCAACAGAAAACACTTGCTCTGTTTGAGACAATCAGGCAAGTATTCCTGACTAAGACTAGTTCCCCAGTTAGCATACTGGACAGGTGTGGGTTTTATCTGCATTTCTTCTGCACAGGGTATGTGGGGCCATAATGGGACTATTATGTGTGCTATCAATGGGCAGCCAATTTAGAGATAACATAACTGTGAACTGAGAGAATCATATCTTATGACTCAGTCTTTCCATCCCGTCTTTTCTAAAAGAAACCCTCTTATTTGTTACATCATGTATTCCATTTATTCTTTTTATCTTTAACACATCTGAGAGATTACCATCTTACTTTCCCTCACTAACATCTCTTTTGATACAACCTATGTGTAACAAGGTACTTATTTATACCTGTACTTAACACATCCTGTGAGGTTGTCTCTGTCTCTCTGTCTCTGTCTCTCTCTCTGTCTCTCTGTCTCTCTCTCTCTCTCTCATTAGCTACTAGCTTTCTCACTATCTTAATATTAACATTAATATTAATATTAACATTCTTATGTTTATATTCCTTTTATAACATAATTGAATATTCTCAAATAATAAAGCAAACACATATTCCAAAAACTTTCTCCATATTTGAATGAAAGGACTTTATTACAGAGGTGAAAGTGACCTCTGTCCTTTTATTTACTCATTTAGAATAACTTTATACATTTTAAAGTGGAAATGTAATTGCTGTATGCAACTCTTGTTAAGAACAGTATGATTAAGGGGGGAAATGCTGTAGCAAATCAAAGAAATTCAGATTGAAGAAAAGTGATGAGCTAAACATTAAAGAATAAAAAAAATACATCTCAAGAATGGAATGACCCATTTTGAGCAAAATTTCAGGCTAAGCACAAATCCAAAACATAGTGACATTTTGCAAACACTGGCAGATGTAAATTGAAGGATAATTATTCATTGTACAAACTGTGGTTTCTAGTTTCTCAAATCAGTCCATTGAGCTGCTTACTGAAGTAGCATGTGTATAATCAGAAATACTATTCTATATTTTAATAATTATGTATAGTATAGGTATTAACATAATTAAACATGACATATATAAATATACATGTGTCTATATATATTAATATATACATATGTACAAAACAACCACAATTATCTTTTTAAAATTTTTTTTTAATTGACAGGTACAATTGTGTATTTTTATGTTGTTACAACATGATGTTTTGATATATGTATACATTGTAGAATGGCTAAATCAAGCTATTTAACACATGCATTACCTCACAGACTTATCTTTTTGCATGGTCACAACACTGTAAAATCTACTCTCTTAGCAATTTTCAAGTATATAATGTAGTTATGAATTGCAGTCACCATGATGTACAGTAGATCTCATGGACTTATTCCTCCTATATAACTGAAATTTTTTGTCCTTTGACCAACATCTCCCCCAAGCCCCCACTCCCTAGCTTCTGGTAACCATGATTTTACTCCCCATTTTTCTATGAGTTTGATTTTTTATTCTCCACATATAAGTGAGATCATGTGAGATTTGTCTTCCTGTCCCTGGCTTATTTTACTTAACGTAATGTCCTCTGTGTTTACCCATGTTGTTGCAAATGACAGGGTTGCTTCCTTTTTCATTTATTTATTTCCTGGTTTATTTACTTATTTTTT
>VBSM01000605.1:19520524-19534798 GCA_008086735.1 Cheirogaleus medius | reverse complement strand
GCCTGGCTAATTTTTTTTTTTTTTGTAGATACAGGGGGTCTCATGATGTTGCCTAGGCTGGTCTCAAATTTCTGTCCTCAAGTGATCCTTCCACCTTGGCCTCCCACAGTGTTCCTCCTTTTTAAAAGCTGAGTAGTATTCTATTGTGTATATATACCACATTTTCTTTATCCATTATACCTTGATGGACTCTTAGGTTGATTCCATATCAACCTAAGCTATTATGAATAATGTTACAATGAACATGACAGTGCAGATATCTCTTTGACATACCAATTTCATATCCTTTGGATATATATCCAAGTAACAGGATGGCTGGATCATATAGCAGTTCTGTTTTTAATTTTTTAAGGAACCTCTATAATATCTTCCATAATGGCTGTAACAATCTACATTTCCACCAACAATGTAAAAGGATTCCCTTTTCTTCACATCCTTATGGACTCTCGTTATTGTTCATCCTTTTGATAATGGCCATTCTAACAGGTGTGAGATGATATCTCATTGTGGTTTTAATTTATGATTCCCTAATGATCCTTGGTGTTGAGAATTGTTTAAAATATACCTGTTGGCTATTCATATGTCTTCTTTTGAGAAATGTCTATTCATGTCCTTTGCACATTTTTCATTGGATTGTTTGTTTTCTTACTTATTTGAGTTGAGTTCCCTATATATTTTGCATATTAACTTCTTAGCAGATGTATGGTTTGTAAATATTTTCTCATATTCTGTAGGTTGTCTCTTCACTGTACTGACTCTCTTCTTGGCTATGTAGAAGATTTTTAGTTTGGTGCAATCCTGTCTGTCTATTTTTGCTTTTGTTGCCTGTGCTTTCAGGGTCAAATCCAAAAAATCATTGCCTATATCAATGTTGTGTAGCTTTCCCCCCATACTTTTTTCTAGTAGTTTCATAGTTTCTGGTCTTACAGTTAAGTCTTTAATCCATTTTGAATTGACTTTTGTATATGGTGTGATATAAAAGTTGACTTTAATTCTTCTGCATGTGGTTATTCAGTTTTTCCATTACTATTTATTGAAGAGATTGTCCTTTCCCATTATGGGTTCTTGGTGCCTTTATTAAAAATCAATTGACTATATATGAGTAGATTTATTTCTGGGCTCTCTATTCTGTTCCATTTGTCATATATATGTTTTTGTGCCAGTCCATGCTGTTTTGATTGCTATAGCTTTGTGGTAGATTTTGAAATCAGGTAGTATGATGCTTTCAACTTTGTTTTTTTTTGTTCAGTTTACTTTGGCTATTTGAGGTCTTTTGAAGTTCCACACAAATTTTAGGATTCTTTTGTTATTTCTGTAAAAAATGTCATTGGAATTTTGATAAGTATTATACTGAATCTGTAGATTGGGTAGTATAAACCTTTTAAATATTAAGTCTTCTAATCCATGAACTTGGGATATCTCAACATTTATTTGTGTCTTCTTCAATTCTTTTATTGATGTTTTATAGTTTTTGATATGCAGATCTTTTAGCTCCTTGGTTAAATTTATTTCTAAGTATTTTTTTGTAATTATTGTAAATGGGATTGTTTTCTTAAATATTTTTTTAGATAGTTCAGTATTAGTGTAGAAATGTCACTGATTTTTTATGTTGATTTTGGACCCTAAAACGTTCCTGTATTTGTTTATGAATTCTGCAAATAGTGTCCATTCAACTTTTTCTTTTCCTATTTGGATGCCTTTTCTTTCTTTCTCTTGCTTAATTACTCTGGCTAGTACTTCCAGTACTATGTTGAATAAAAGTGGTGAGAGCAAGCATCCTTGTCTTGTTCCTAATCTTAGAATAAAAACTTTCAATTTTTCACTGTTTAATATGATGTTAGCTATGGCATTTTGTATGTGGTCTTTTTTTGTGTTGGGGTACATTCCTTCTATTCCTAATTTGCTGAGAGTTTTTATCATGAAAGGATGTTGAATTTTGCCAAATGCTGTTTCTGCAACTATTGGGATCATCATATGGTTTTGTCTTTCATTCTCTTAATGTGGTGGATCATATATATTGATTTGTATATGTTGAACCATTCTTGCATTCCAGGGGTAAATCCTACTTGATCTTAAAAATTATCTTCATATTAAAATTGGTAACCTTGTAATGCCAGTCAGTTTACCAGCAGGAAGCAGATGTTACAAACAAATAAAGATTACTGGAAAAGATTGAAGGGCCTCTTTACAAAGGTAAAAATCATGTATTGGGAAAGCACAGGGATTAGCGCAGGACCCTGTTGTAGGGATGGCAGAGCTGTTACTGTCTCTAGGCCTGAACAGGCTAGGGAAGGAGTTTCTGGAACCCAGAATGAGGCAGTCATAAGGAAAGGGCCATCTTGAAAGGAGATTGGATCTTTGACTGAATGACACATTCAGCCTGAGGTTACAAGGTAGGAAGGTATCCAGAGAAATATTATAAGTATTGTTCTCTATTTCCTCTCGTCTTCTGAAATCTGGCCAGGTTTACAGAGTTTAGTTTATATGCTGAGGCTAATCAATTGACAATGCGTGCTTCGTGAACCTGCATCCTCTAAGGAGCGCTGTGAGGGATCAGCAATTCCTGCCTTCAGCATGGGGGGACAGGGTGGTGGCAAGCTCACCAGATATTTCCCAGTGTGCACCCTGAACACATTAAGGTTGGACAAATTTCAGGGAGATGTCTGAACAAAGTCTAAAGTGAAGAGTTCATTTTCATAGACAGATAAGGCTGAAGGATATTCATGCAGAAGGCATAGAATGTGCAACTGTCCAAAGAAATAAAAGACCATACGGTATTCTTAGAATTGCAAGCAACCCCAATAAGAACAGAGAGCCTAGAATATGAGAACAAGAGTATGAGAAATATGTCCAGAAAAGTAGGCTGCAGATAGATAGTAAAAAGCTTAGACGCTTAGGATAGGAAGTTGGAGTTTTAGCCACAGATTGTCACAATGAATTTTTGCACATTAAGCAGCCACTTTGGTATTAGTGTACGGGACAAATTGGAGAAATGAGCAGGACAATGGACCTAGCAAAAGGGACTAATTAAAACAGCCAGTAAGTTCAGCTTTACTCAGTTAAGCTTCACATTTATAGGTGGCCAATATGTGCTGATACCAGGGTAGAAGTCAGGTAGATAGCTGTAAATATAACATAGTTCTGCCCTACCCCTAAAGGTCTTACAGGGGGAGAAAGTCAAGTTTTCTAAGTGTCCTGGGAGCAGAGACATAGAAAAGAACCAGAAATGAGGGTGACAGATATCAAGTAAGACTTCCCTGCCAGCAAATCAGGTACCTATTCCTGGAGCTTACAGATGCTCAGAGCTTTCAGCATTACTGTGCTAGTTCTTGAAGACATCACAGTGCTTCTCTCTCTCTCTCTCTCTCTCTCTCTCTCTCTCACACACACACACACACACACACACACAAATATATACACATGCACGAAACACACAGGAAGACGGTTTTACTTGCTAATCTCTTTTCCACTCTTTCCCTCTTGAGCCATTGATCAAAAACATCTCTATCAACATCTCCCAATCAGCTGAGAATTAGGAAACATGTGGTTTGAGGAGATGACTGTTATTCAACTTTTAAGTAAAATATTAAATTTTATATCTTGGCTTAGAAAATAGAAAAAAAGAAGTGTATCTTTCCTAAGTTTTTCTTCAGTAATCTGAACTGACATGCCATACAGAGAGCTAATATCTAAAGAAATTTAATAACTACCTACATTTGTATATCTATGAAATCATAAATGATAATACATATGATGTTTTAATTAATCCTTACAAAGCTCTGGAGGTACATGGGAATTTGTATTCTTTTATTTTAATATGAAATGGGAATTCATGGAATTATGTGACTCTCTCAAGGTTTGCAAATTAATATCATAACCAGAACTTGAACCCGAATTTTCTGTTTCCACAGTGAGGATGATTTTTATTATTCTATAATACCACATTGTTTAATAGGCAGCATTTTATTAAAACAAAATTGTAAAGAAAAAGAGGAAAATCTTATTGTACATTATTGATGGTACTCCTGAAGAAGGCTATTTAAGAGGATTTCTATATATAAAATAAAGCATAGTCTCTATTCTCAAAAAAATTAATTTTTAAAATTATTGAGCCTGTGATTTACTAAAAGAAAGAAAAATAAAAATATAGATACAATCTTTCCATTACCCTTCCAGGCAGTAATTCTGATCCCTTTAATGCCCAACTTCCCTGACATTCCCTCCTGGGAGCAGGCATGCTAGCCATGTCTCCACCCTCCACAGTGGTGTTGGCACGTTCTCTGTGACTAGAGATAGTATACTGGTTGGAATTGCCTGGTATAAACAAGGAATTGTATGATTCTCTCAAAATTGTCCCAGCCCCTGAGAGAGCAAATATTGGTTCCCTGTATTTGGCATCCTGAACCACAGTGAAGGGCCTTAACCTTTAAAGCAGTTGCTGCTCAGGTTTCTATTGTTATTTCATGTAGAAGTCTCAGCCTTATCAAGGTGCAACAGAACCCTCCCTGTCACTAACATTGGGAGAAAATGAGCAAGCATTGAGAGGCTTGAGGTGAAGATGAGCAGTGAGGGGAACTTGCCAGAGTTGTATCTCAAGGAGAGAAAAGAAATTCAACAGTTTCTTCATATCTATCCCAGAGGAACCATTCTTCAAGTTAGTTGTGTAAATGTTTCTTGAGTCTAGTTACTAAACTCATTCATTGTAGGTCCTAGTTAGCTCTAACCATGCTCTGTTACCGTGAAGCTGTTTGCAGTCTTGATGGAAAACTTCACCTAGAAAGATTTCCATCTACCATCTAACTGCATCAAAGCTTGGAAAAAGGCAACAGAATATTTATTTTCTCCTGCCTTTCCAAATCAGAAAGTTTGGCTGAAATATTAAGAATCATTAGTTAAGTGTAGCAAAGTTGCATCATGCTTTTACATACAGTGCTACAATTTTCTCCTGTTTTTCATCCCTGAGGCCAGAGGTAATATTCCCTCATTCACATAGGTCCATTTTTTTCCCCAGAATTATTCTACAAAATTGTTTCACTGCTCACTGAGAGTTCAGGCTGTGCAGCCAAGGTTAAAAGGTTGGTAAGTGTCACCCAGGAAGAAACGAGTGCTTGATGAGAGATCATTGAGAACAGACAACATGGACAGTAGGCTCAAGTGATGCAGCATTCACTAATAGCAAGAGGAGAGGGGAAGTGCACAACATCCAGCTCCTTGCAAAGCATCAGGCCTGGATGGCAGCAGATCTATTTCCCAGTCAACTGGGATGATGTAATTGCACAGCTCACTTTGTGCAGCAGGGCAAGGGCCATGACTCGTCCCCTCTTCCACCAGAACCCTTACCTTGTGGGATCTGAACTATATAAAGCTGGAGGCATGCATGAGGGCCACTGAAACATGCACTTAAACAGAACAAAGGAATATACACTGGGTCTGAAACTGGGAAAGATATTCCTATACAAGGCAACAAGCCCAGCCCAGGCCACGAAGGCTGTTTATCCTTTGATAACGGACTGTTCCAGGCCCAAGACCCATTCTTTTGCAGCTAAACAGGAGTCAAAAAACAGCATACAAGAGACTGCCTTTCTCAACATGAACTTTCTGAACAAAACCTTCAAGTGGATGTCATTTCTCTCTTCCTCGGTTTCCTCTTATTGCTTATCTCATGGTTGTTTAATCTGCTATCAGAGCTGAGACATGACAATAGACAATTCAGATTTCCTCTGAATTCATTTCCTCTTCTTTTTCTGTTTACAAGGTACCTGGAACTAAGCAATCCTATATCAATTCAAGTTTCATGATAAAGGTCTCAACCCATGTTCATATTGTGGATTCCATGTTCTGTGTATTGTTCTCTGAAACAGACACTTCAGACACTTGAGTCATCTATACTCCTTTCCACTGTTTTGTTTCCTCTCTGAGCTTATTTATTGAGTACTTTCTGTTTATCAAGATCTACTTTAGATTAGCCCTATCCAGTAGTTTTCCCTGTCCAATGGATGTGATCTTGTTCAATAGGTTTTCTCATTGTAGAAGGACACTGTTAGTCTCTTTGTAGGCAGATGCCCCTGGCACTGTCCTTTCTGCAAGTCAGTCCTATATCAAAGCAGTACATGTTATAGTAAATGTAGAATTATGTGGCAGGATCCCATAAGACAACTCGTGATAAATCTTAATGGATAAAAAAAAAATAGAAAATTTTTAAAACAACTCCTCAGCTCTCCTTCATAAGCCCTTATATGCTGATTAGGAAAATAAAATTTAAATGTTTAAACCAGTTTAACTTACTTCAATCAGATATTTTAAACCACTCTTTTAGGAAAGCCTCAGTCTCTCATTTGGAAAAATGCTCTGTCCCAATATATAATATTAAGTATCGAGAGATGATAAGAGGAATGAAGAAAAATGAAGGGAGTAGAGAGTGGCTGGAAAAGAGGTAGTCAACCATGGAAAAGCTCTTTGAAGAAGTGCCAATTGAGAGCAGACATCTGCATGTTATACGGGAGTGTGCTGGGTCAAAGTCTGCAGGGAGTGCCATCGGGTCAGATGTGGCAGTGATGGCAAAGTCCCAAGATTGGAACAAGTGAAGCTTCGTGAAGGGAAAGTGAGACAGTCCATGTGACTAGAGTGGAGTGTGAGGTTGAGGGGTTGGACGTGGACTGGAGAAGCCAAGAGAGACCAGATAAGGGAGATTCAGCACTGCCTGAGTGATCTGAGCATGGATGAAGGAACTGATTTAAGTTTTTAAACTTAGGGGAAGAAAACGGGAAATAAGGAGAAAAGATGAACACATTTGCAGGAGTGCATGACAGTGGCTGGGTCCATAGTGGAAATGTGATTGCATCTGGGATATATGATGAAGGTAGGAAGGAAGGCAACCACTGACAGAATGAATGTGTAAATGCTGAGTGGATGCTGATGCCATGTGCTGAAATGAGGAAAATTGGAAGTTGTAGCATGGGGTGGAGCATCAGAATTTCTTTTTGGGAAACATAACATTTGAATTTTTACAAGATATCCAAGTGATCATGTTAAGTAGGCAATTAGGTAAACAATTGGGAGCTTTGGATGGAGCTTGGGGCTGAAAGAATAAATGTGAGAATTGTCAGCATAGAGGTGGCGTTTGGAATTAGAGGACTGGATGACATCAATCACAAAATAAGTTTAGAATCAGAAGGGAAGAAGTTCTAGGATTGAGCCTATAAGTACTTTGACTTTCTTGAGAAAAGGAGACTGAGAAGTAGCAACTAATCCGTTGAAGAAAAGCTAGGGAGTGGGTGTCTAAGAAGTCAAGGGAAGAAAATGTTTCAAGAAGAAAGTAGTAAACTTCATCAAATGCCCTGAAATGGCAAGTGAGGTGTAACCTTGACAAAGGTATATCAGTGGATTTGTGGGGATGAAAGTCTGATTAGAGAGGATTAAAGAGAGAGTGGGGAGAACTTCTACTTAAATACATTTATCTCTACATCCTCCCAAAACACCACTAAAATGTATGTAATGGAATTTTTTTTAAAGGCATAAACTACAAGGACAAAGAGTGTAGAAAAGGAAACAACAGCAGAAAACTCACATCAACAAAATTTTACAATCTGGATGGAGATAAATGGAGTGGTAGTAACTGATTCAATAGACCAAAGAAGCTGAAATTTAACCCTACATTCAGGATGCCAGAAAGATGCAAATCCGTTTACTACTAAACCTTAAGAAAGCTCAGAAATTGGAGAATTAGTTTTCTTAGATGGCAGGAGTGTGACATGGAGTTTAAGAAGGCTGACTGAAGTCTTTTTAAGTAGCTGCCAGACACCAGGCTGTACTTCCAAGGTCTGTGCAGGGAGGCAGTGTCTATCTGGACTCAGCATGGGACTAGGTGATCACTCTCTGGAAAAGTTTGACAAGAGGTGCAAAAGTTCTAAACACAGGGATGCCAGACATGGGAGGGTAAATGTCCAGTGCCTTAGTGAATACTGAGATATTATAAGTAAAATTATTTTAAAAATGGTAAGATACCCCATTCTCCACCTCCTTGCTCATTTCTCTGCTTCCCCTCCACAAAAATGCCTACCAGGCCTATATCAGTGCCCTCCCCAGTGTAAAGCATTCTAAAAAATTTACCTTCAGTTTTGAGTGTTCTGATCTTATTGCAATAACCCATTTCCTCTTCTATATCTTTGCTAACCTTCTCATCGTTGACACCATCCAATTTTTCTGCAACCAATAATGAAACATTTCTCAGGCTATTTCCTGTATTTGGAAAAGCCCTCCTTCAAATTCACCCAGAGGACTCTGTCCTGTTTCCAAAAATGAAAAGAAAAAAAAAATCACTTGGCACAAAATGTCCCTATTCCTATCTACTTCCCAGCTTAAATTAAGTATTACATCAAACCCAACAGGCCAATAACAGCAAAACACTTAGAACTAATCCTTGGTTGTTTTATCCAGTAAATCTTATTGTTTGTATTTTTATGTAAGTTAGATGTGATTAAGATGTGTACAGATATTACTGTAAGTTAGCCAAGTAGGTATTTCTGTTGTGAAAAACATATGGCCCAGTGTGATGAGTATAAGATCTGGTGCAACACCACATGCATCTAGGTGTTTAATGATATTTGATGGCATCAATTAAAAAAAAAATCTCAGTTTTCCAAATCATTACCTAGATTCAAGGAGGCAGAGATCCAGCTGCTTTACCACATTTTCTTCACATCATTATTAAATTCACATATTAACTGTTCCTAATAAATAAATTGTCATAGAAGACCTTCAGAATAAACCATACAAAGCTTTATGCCCCCTTTTCCAAGGTTTTACATGGAGATCTAACAGCAAAGCAAACCAAACACCCAGACTCTCCAGACAAATGCAGATAACAATAAAATCAGCCAGTGTTCTGTCTGTGATCATCCAAATCATTCCATATCTAGAATTCATGCATAATTATATTCATTTATAATGGATATTTTATCATAAACAGTGGTTTTAATAAGAGTTGCCTACCTTAGGTAGCCCTACAATCATGGGGTATGCATAAACATTGTCTGGAATTCAGAAGATGGCATTCACTCTATTTTATAGAGTAATCTTTTTGGTAATTTTTAGAAAGTCATACATTTTTAGTGAGCCTCATTTGCTCTCACTGTAAAATGGAATCTTGCCCCTAGGATCTCTCAAAAATAGTCATAATATCAAAAGTGACAATGTCAAAAATGCTTTTATTGTTACTTTTTTCAGTTTATTTTATTACATCTAATTCATTTAACTGTCATTGCTCTTATCTGCTGTTCTTACTCTGAAAATTTCACACTTGTTTCTAAGCATACACATGCATTCATTCACTCAAATAGGTAAGTTTTGAGTTTTGAATCACATAATCTAGTTAACGCTCTTAATTTTTCAGATGAAGATATGTTCATCCAGCAAATTTAAATGACAAACCAAGGCCACAGCTATACCTGGTATCAGTCCTTGGACTAAAACTCAGGTCTCTCTAGTCTTTCCACTGACATCCACATTAGTTTCTCACTTACTTTTACAAGCATTAAAATGTTGCTGAGAGAAACACAAAATAAAATGAGAGATAAATGCAAAAATGAATACATAATACAAATACATAAAATGAATGAGATAACAAAATAAAATACTGTGTTTGAGTGTTGAAGAAGACACACATTATGCCCCGACTAAGATATTAGAAAAATCTCAAGTATTCAGGTGACTTCACCACTATACAATTCATCTCCGTAACAAAAAAACCACTTGTATCTCTGAATCCATTGAAGTAAAAAGAAAAAAAAATCTAACAGAAGATAGTCTCCTAAATATACTTTTATGCAAGGTTAGGTAGCAACATATAACAGTATAAGTCTAAAGTCATAATACTGATAAATAATTTAATTCTAGAAACAGTCTTCTTACTTATGAATTTTTTGTATACCTGTTTAATGACAACATTGAAAGAACATTTAATAATGTAAAGGGACACAGATGTACACCTTATTTGGCATGATCTACAACACCGAAGACTACCAAAAGCTCTACAGTCACAGTATGAAAAGACAAGTGCTTCAGCTGTTTGTTTATTACTTTGTTTTTAATTTTCCCCTCTCCACAGTGATGCGAACTATCCTGGGAACTCAGAACACTTTTTTTTTAAATTATTTAATGGATCACAAACAGTCTGTTAGGATCTGGCTTACAATGGTTTTACAGGAAGTGTCTGGTCTCTTTGTTTTCAATATTTTCACAAATTTAGCATCAATTTGCTTTATCACCTTCAAGTTCCAAAAGCATATTGCAACCTTCCACATCCTAATCTCCCAGAATTCAGTATACAATGCCAGGAAGAAAAAAAAATACTTTCATCATGGAGGTAGAGAAAAGGAAATAATCCTAATGCTCACTTGGAGAAACAACAGATTATAACCAGGGCACTTAATTCCATGTTCTGAAGACATTCAGGAGCCAGACAGATACTTTATCTATATGCTATTTGACTAACAGCATCCTTAGAACAGACTATAAAATTGCATTTAAGTCTTACATCCTCCCAGCTAAAGTGTTGAGTTTATCAAATAAACAAAAGGAAATCAATTATGTTTATGAGTGCTTCTGGGTGGTGAGTGAAGGAATCAGAATCAAGTTTTTTTCTCTTTTTTCACAGAAAATCTAAGACAGTGTCAAATGGAAGCAAAACACTGCAATTTTTCCAAATAATGCTGATGGAACACCCTAGATCACATTCTCAGAGTAGGCTTCCATTTTATTCATTGGTGTTTTGGTATGCAGTTTTAATTTGGGGTCAAAAGAAAAAAGAGGGGAAAAGGAGCAAAAACTGAATAGGGTAAGTGGATCTAACTTTATATTAGACCTTCTCTAGTCCTGAAATACTTTTTACTATGGCATCTGGCCTTTTAAATTAATTTACTTATTTTAATTTTTTAATTTTATTTGTTGTTCATCCAGTTGTCTTCTTGCAGAATTATATTCCAGCAGTGCTAGAGACAGCTCTCTTGCTGCATTCCCTTTGACAGTTCCATCTGAAATGAATGGACATCAAGGGTAAATTTGGAACCACAGGGATAATTTAGTTTATTCATTTTATATATTGACTGAACCCTGGGTCAAGGTTCCTAGGTCACTCCATCTAAATCTAGCTTACTAGGATGTATTTGAACCAGGCAAGTTGTCATTTCTTCTCAAACCAAACTCTGACAAGACCATTAGTGATGCATGCTTTTTTATGAGAATAAAATGTTTCAAAAATAAAGATTCAAAATGTGAAATCCTTAGTAGCCTCAAGGAGCTGTGCTTATAATTGTTTTTAATTAAATTTCACAGTCAAGCTATGGAATATAAATGTATATGGATGCAAATGGTTGCTAGGCAGGATGGACTATAGCAGAATGTGTTTTGTTGTTTTAATTTTTAATTTCCTCTCATCAATTTCTCATGTGTTTGAAATGTCAGATCGAATTTGTTTTATGTTGTTTCCGACTTGGGCATCCTTGATTGTTGCTTTTGCTCCCTTAAAAGCTTTCCAACTTGTTTTTCATGGGGATTTTGGCTTTCAGATTATGAAGATTTTTATGGTTTGGATACCCTGTTATTGAGCCTTTTTAAATCTATGTTAGATAACTGTGAAATAATAAAAATAAGTGCAAGTTTAACATGAATTTAGTGGGTGTTTTTGTTTGTTTGTTTTTGAGACAGAGTCTAGATCTGTCACCCTGGCTAGAGTGCTGTGGCATCATCTCAGCTCTGGGCTTAAGCAATCCTCCTGCCTCAGCTTCCCAAGTCGCTGAGACTACAGATGCTCACCACCAGGCCTGGCTAATTTTTTTTTTTTTTTTCTGTTTTTAGTCGCCTGGCTAATTTTTTTCTATTTTTAGTAGAGATGTGGTCTTGCCTTTGCTCAGGCTGGTCTTGAACTCCTGAGCACAAACAATCCTCCTGCCTTGGCCTCCCAGAGTGCTAGGATTAGAGGTGTGACCCACCACATTGGCTATAAAATCTTAAACTCTTGACAGCATTTCAAAATAAATTAATACCTAAAAAATTATCATGTTAAGGAGAAACAGTTGAGAATTTGTCCCCTTTCTACCTATTGGTCAATACAGGAAAGACTGTAAGCCAACTTTTAACCTCACATGTAGACCAATCCACAGTAGGACAATGGATCTATTTAGTACTATATAGTAATAAAAACTATTATTATTATCATCCCAGAGATTGTATAGTATTGGTCTTTAGAAGACAATACATAACATTTTCTTTTTTTTCTTTTTTTCTTTTTTTGAGACAGAGTCTCACTGTGTTGCCCTGGCTAGAGTGCTGTGGCATCAGCCTAGCTCACAGCAACCTCAAACTCCTGGGCTCAAGCGATCCTACTGCCTCAGCCTCCCGAGTAGCTGGGACTACAGACATGTACCACCATGCCCGGCTAATTTTTTGTATATATATATATATTTTTTTTTTTAGTTGGTCAATTAATTTCTTTCTATTTTTAGTAGAGACGGGAGTCTCACTCTTGCTCAGGCTGGTTTCGAACTCCTGACCTCGAGCGATCTGCTGGCCTCGGCCTCCCAGAGTGCTAGGATTACAAGCGTGAACCACCGTGCCCGGCCAACATAACATTTTTGTTTTAAGTTGCTTGGAAAATAATTACTTGGCACAATGTTAAACAAAGACATTAAATGCTCAGTATGACAGATGCATTTCTTGACCTTATTGCTCATAATATAATGGGACATACAGACTTAAAGGCAGGTGATTATAATACTGTGCACTAAGTGCCGTTGTAAGGTAAATATGCACCTGAACTATATTTAGGGAATAAAGAAAAGCTTTTGGAGGAAAGGATGCCTCTGCTAAAATATGAAGACTAGGCAGGGATTGGCTAGAGAAAGTCAGTGTAATAAAGAGATGGGGAAAGTTGGTTTGAAGATGGAAGTGGGTGAGGGAGGGACACAGTATTAAATAGAAGAAAGAGCCTGACAAAGGCCTTGATTTTAAAGAAAGCACGATATATTGGAGGAGCTGAACATAATTCAAAGCATAGACATGGAGCAGGATATACCAAGGGGTGGGTCTGTAGAGATCAGCAAGGTGTAGAAAATGAAGGGGTGGAT
This sequence comes from Cheirogaleus medius, assembly GCA_008086735.1. Classification (NCBI taxonomy): domain Eukaryota; kingdom Metazoa; phylum Chordata; class Mammalia; order Primates; family Cheirogaleidae; genus Cheirogaleus; species Cheirogaleus medius. The sequence goes on along the minus strand of VBSM01000605.1, from coordinate 19,521,677 downwards.
AAGGAAGCCATGTTAATAAGTTTGGAATTTAACCTGCTGGCAAAGTGGAACTATTGATGGGAGCGAGGGGTTACTGAACAGGGTAATAACGTATGGATTACTCTGGCTTCATCATAGATAAGGAGTTGGCTTCATCGTAGATAAGGAGTTGGAGGACAAAACAGAACAAGAAGACTAGTTAGGAAGTAATAGCAGTTGTCTATGTAAGGTGCCTTAACTAATGGAGAAGTCTTATGGATTAAGAGTAGAGAGCTAAACTGAGAAATATTTAATGCACATTTAACATCAGGACTTGGTGCTTTACTGGCTGTAGAGTAGAGGAAGCAATAAAGAATGATGAGTGTTCTAGCTTAGAGAATTGGAATTTGGGGTGCCAAATTCACAAAAAAAAGAGGACGAGATGTCTGTTATTACTATTGCTATCATGGCTTTTAATTTTTTTAATTTAATATTTTCTTTTTTCTTCTCCACTCCCACTGCTTGACTTGACCAGCCTTAAAAAAATAAAAAATAAATAAATTTAATATTTTCTTGTATTTTCTATCCTGTCACTGTCAACCTTTCAAACTCATGCATTTTTTCAAGTGTCTTTATAAATATCCTATAGATGGATTTGCATTTTTTTCCAACATCCAACCCTAGAATGTAGTCCATTTGTACTTTGGGGAAGTACTGGTGTATTTGAACATATTCCATCATCTTACATGTGCTCTGATCTTATTTGGGCTTCTGGGTCTTTTGTGGGGTTTTTTTAAAATATATTTTTTTTACCAGCCCAGCAATTTATTTGAAATTATTTCTTACTTACATTTTATATCTTATTTGAAGTGGCTTTTAAAGAGATTATTTAGGGTATACCTAGCATGATTCTGTCTGTAAAGGAAGTGTTCCCATGTGAGTTTTTTTCATCTTTAATCTTTTGCTGTCCATTGGCTCATCCTCTGTGCATAAGCAGACTCAAATTTATCCAAATACCCAAGTGCCCGTCAATTTATGAGTGGATAACTAAAATGTGGTATATGCTCACAATGGAATATTACTCAATTCTAAGAAACGACAGTGTGCTAGCACCATTTATGCTATCCTGGATTAAGTTTAGGCCCGTTATCCAAAGTGAAGCAACACAAGATATGGAAAATGGGCTCCACATCTA
>VBSM01000605.1:19480987-19512764 GCA_008086735.1 Cheirogaleus medius | reverse complement strand
CTCTTGTATTTTCATGGATAGAGCTGGAACCCATTCTACTAAGTGAAGTATCTCTGCTGTTCTTTTTATCTCATTGTGCCCATGTGTACCCATCTATTAGCTCACACTTCTTAATGAGAACATATGGTGTTTTGTTTTCCATTCTTTAAATACTTCACTTAGGATAATACTTCATTCCACGTTGCTGCAAACAACATTATTTCATTTCTTTTTTGTTTATTTCAAAATATTAAGAGGGTGCACATGTTTTAGGTTACATGTATCACTTTGTAATGTTTGAGTCTTGGCTATAGGTGTGCCCATCATCCAAATAGTGTTCATTGTATCTATTAGGTAGGATTTTGCCCTTCCCATCTTCCCCATCCCCCCTACTTTATTTTCCACTGAGTTTTACTTCCCTCTGTGCACTTGGCTGCTCATTGGTTAGTTCCAATTTAATAGTCAGAACATGTGATGTTTGTTTCTCTATTCTTGAGAGACTTCACTTAGGAATATGATCTCCAGTTTCATCCAGATTGTTGCAAAAGATATTAATTCATCTTTTTATGGCTGAGTAGTACTCCATGGTGTGTGTGTGTGTATGTGTGTATCACATTTTCTTTATACAGTCAGAAATTGAAGGGCACTTAGACTGATTCCACATCTTGGCAATTGTGAATTGTGATGAGATAAACATTCAATAAACAGAGGTTTAAAACTTAAATGCATACAAGGGGAAACTTGTAATATAAATGTGTTATTGGGGCCCAAATATAACTGGAAGTGTGAGGAACTGTCCAACATAAAGAATGAATTCTCCAATTAATAATATTCAAATTCAACTTAAAGCAGAAAAACTCACCCATATGTGCGTGTATGCACTGACTCTGAGCCCAGAGTTCCACCCTGTGACACCCACTGTGAAGACACTGTGCAGAGTTATAATCCAAACACTCATCTGTTTGCTGTACATGATGGTCATGATCTTCATGACTTAGCTGTGTCCACACTGCCCAGCCTATTTCCTTCCATTCTTTCCTATGCTCCAACTATACTGCATCAGCGCCAATTGTACTCTTCTAAAAATACAACCTAACTCATGCCTCTGTGACTTTGCTTCTGAAATCCCTTTGTCTTGATTGTCCTTACCCACCTTCTCTGTTTTTTCCTGCCTGGACAAACTATTACTCCACTTTTTAAGTGGCAAAGAGGCTTCTATGCGCAGTTCTCCCTAACTCTCCTCCCCCAGTCACCCAAAATGTTAACTATTTACTCCTGTTTGCAAGGGATCCTGTGCATAATTCTATGTTTATTACCATACTCCATTCTAGTTTATTGTTTGTATTTGAATATGGATTCCTTTGAGCAAATTGAGTGCAAAGGAAAATGCAAAATTTTTGAAACCCTGGAACAATCAAAGCATCTAACACAGAGTAGGTATTTAATAAATGCATCAAGAAGAGGGAATAAAGAAAGGAAAGAAGAAAGAGTGAGTGAGAGACATAGTTGGGCAGGATGTAAATGTAAGTTCTGGCACTTATTACCTTAGATGAGTTATTACTTCATTTGTTTTTAGTTTTCTGAAGGGAAAAATAATACTTATCTGGCAGGTTTATCCTAAAACTCAAAAGAAAGGTAAAAGAAAAACACTGGAAATGGCCAGATCTTTTGCTTCACTAGATAAAACTTTATCTAACCTCTATTTACTATTCAATGTGTAAGCAAAAAATAGAGTGCTTTGTGATGAGGCCAGTTAATGTAATGGACCTGAACTAGTACCAATAATGAGGTTTATGCTCCTGCTGTGTTGACCAGCCTTCATGCATGAAAACCTTATGAGGCACAATCATCTAATCTTAAAATGCATTTTATTGATGCTTTTAGTAAGAAAAACGTAAGATTCTCACTAGTTAAAACATATTAAGACCTGCGTGAGATTAAAATTGAAATTCAGTATAAAAGCAGCCTTACCATTTCCTTGGGTAAAGCTGAATTTTTTGTTCAAAAGGAAAATAAATCAAAACAAAATAAGGTGTCTATTTAACTTTGAACTCAACCATAATCAATGCCAGGTAAAATAAGCATTCTCTGGGTTCATCATTGTTATGGATGGTTGATCATTCAAAGAACAACTATTTTGTGAAAGAAAATAAATAGGAACATTTATTTCACTCTAGTATGGTTAATCCAGAGAGTTCATTCATTGCTTCTGAACAATTTCACAAAGTAGCACCTCCCAGTTTGCCATATAATTCAAAATTTCCCCAAAGAAACCTTGGTAATAGTCTATGAATGTTTTTTTAATTTCAGCTAGGAGAAGCATCAAAGAAAAGCATTCCAATTAGATTGAAAACCATCTTGATGAAAATTCTGAGCAGTACATAGTACCTCAAATTATTTGTCTCACTAAAGAAAAGTGTCACACTGAGGCAGCTTATGTACATTTTACTTTCATGAATCTAAAAACAGCATTCAGAATTTCTGAAGGAAAAAACTAAAACTAACATCAATATACTTTTGCTTAATCTAAGTAAATTTCTCTGTTCTGAGAGATCATCTACAGTAGTGTCTATGGAGTACATTATAATCATGGAAGTTTCTGGGCAGTGCAGACATCTAAGAGGTATCTGGAAATCTAAAATAATTGTATGGCCATAATAAAATCCCATTTTGCTTCTGAAGAAAAAACTATGGTATGGCGCACAGGATTAAGTTCTTATAAACCAGGTATATTTAAAATATAGTTATAACCACAGAATACCAAGTAACTAATGGAATTGATTATAGCTGACTTATCCCAGTAAGTGGTATAATGAAAGAGAGGACCTTCCTTCCTGTACTCCATGGATATAGGCTACAATCCCACCACTGGATCATTCTTTGAGAGTCAGGTGTCTCTATCTTTGTTCTCCTTTCCTTTGTCTGGAAATGACTGCTGAGATTGGAGTTTACAGCCAACATCCTTACCACCAACATCTAGAAAAATAGGTGCTCAAGACAAAAAGATAATCGATATTTAAGCTCCAGTAAAGTAATTCATTCAAAATATTTTCTTTGCCAAAAAACCACCTTTGAAAATCTATAATTTCATTCTCAGTATGTATAAAATGGAATCTGCTAGTAGTCCCCAAGATTCTTATTGTTATGTTTATCAGACCAATCTCCTTGCTTTTTGCAAATGACTTTTTAATACCCAGGACTGTATTATAGTTATAGATTTTATTCCAAAAACTTCTCAAATATATTTCGAAGTAAATATTCAAATTGTTATTAAAATACTGAAGACATTCTTTGTTCTCTTTTAAAAACATTTATCTTTCTCTCAGGCAATAAAACTAAACAAGCGTTTCCAGAGACAGAAAGTCATGTTTTTTGGTGAATATTTTATGCTAGTATATGAAACAGAATGTTCCTACTATTTTTACTACTATAAGATCCCAAATATTTTAGAGCTTCAGTTTTACAAAAGTTTCAAAAAATCAGCCATGAAAATTGCATGGTAGGTTTCTTTGCATTGGGTACCAGGGAGAATATTTTTAGCTCAGAGCTATTTTAGATATGACTTGGTAAAAATGAACTCCCTTACTACCCCAAGAGTATGCATACATTTCTACAATAAGTAATGAAGAATGAAAAGGTATGAAAAATAATACTGCGTTTGGAATTAGGTCTTTTCTCTAAGCTCTTTGAAGGGAGGTTAATGTGTTAAAGGGCATCCCTATTCATGGCAATCTGCATGCTGATAAATAATACATAATGCTAGCGATTATCACCTAATTTCAATATTTATTGAAAACTGCCATTTCAGAGCAATGAAACCACATCAAGAATTGTGCTGTTACCAACATTTGTGTAAACTTTCCATAAATATTGAGTTTCAGTCATTATCATTAGTATAATTTATTATTAACTTCTTGGAGACTCGAATACATATGGAAAATGATTCAAATCTTACACCATCTGCTTTTTCTACCTATTATATTCTTTATAAGTTTAATACAAATAAAAGAATAAGTTATTCAATGAGGCCAGCAAAACTTATTTACAGAGAGGGCTGTTGCTGAGAAAAATTGTAAAGCTGTGAAATTTGTATTTGATGGCATCACATTTTGCCATTTAGTGTTATTTTATGGCAACTTTTGCATTAAAGGCAAACATACACAAACTCATGTTGGTCTCACAGTGCCCTGATTGCACTATAGAGATTTCTCATAGACAAAAAGCACATTCATTCTCCCAATGGAATTCACCTGTCTAATCAGTGAAAGAACATTATTATTGACTGCTCTATGCCAGACATTATGATAGGTACTAGGTGTATTTAAAAAAATAATAATTACTGGGATACAATGTTTCTAACATTATTTGCCCTAAAGTATTTAATAATCTAGTGGAAAAGATAGACATGCAATTAATGTGTCCAATAATAAAAATTATAACAACGTTTATTTGCCAGGAACCCTTCTAAATACTTTACATACATGTATTAATCCTTACAACACTCCTAGTAGATGCTATCAATATTCCCATTTTACAAATGAGGGAACTAAGATGCAGAACAGTTAACTACATAGGGGTTATTGCCAAGGAAGAAGATATTAAAGCATTCAGATATTTTAAAAAGACTTTATAGAGGCAATGAACCTGAATTAAATTTCCAAAATAATGCAATTGGTGTGATAAGGAAAATAATCAAACAGAATCTGTATTCACAATAAGTGAAAAAGTCACATAGATGTGAGAAGATTACCATGTTTGGGAAGTATCAAGAAAATATTTAGTACACCTGGAATTTAAGATTGAATGGGAACATGGGAAGGAATGATGCCAGAGAATTACTAGTTTATGAAGGGATCTGTGTGCTCTAGTAAGGAGTTTGATTTTATCCAGAAATTTTTAGAATTTCCAGCAAAGAAATGAATCTTAATGTCAACAACTTTCACTTACTAAATATAATGTTTTGTCTCATTTTCTTGTTATCTTGCTTTCCTTGGCTGACTAATACCATTAGAAAACGATTTGATATAAACGAATATTCACTAAGGTATTATTCTCCAAAGATATTTGAATTTTATTAAGGAATATATAAAGACTACAAAGCCTTTGAGTTTTCTAGTACAGATGTTCCTCAACTTGGGATGGATCAGATCCCAATAAACATATTGCAAGCTGAAAATATTCTGTTAAAAATGTATTTACTACTCCAATAAACCCACTGCAAAGGTGAAAAATCGTAAGCCAAACCTTCGTATGTCCAGATGCTTCTCGACTTATGATGAGTTTACATCCCAATAAACCCACAGTAAATTTGAAAAATCCTATGTCAAACCATCATAAGTCGGGGACCATCTGTATTAGAATTTCAGTCTACTTGGCAGATGATGAGATACTTTCGGGCAGAGACGCTATTCTATCTTCCTACTCCTGTGAATAATTAAGATGATTGCTTACGAGAAAGTGTGATAATGTGGCAAATTAGGGGCCTCTGGATTCAAGGTCCAGGTCTGTCACTCACTTGGCAAGTCATCTAGCTTCTCTAGCCTTCCATTTCTTCAGCAATAATAGGGTGGATGAGGGACACTCGGAAACAAGCCTATATCAAACACCTTTTCTAATTCGTAGATTTTCATTCTATGATACTAATCTTATCCTACCCCAAAAAGCAAGTTCTAATTGCAGAGCTAGATGTCTTTAGAAAAATATTTTGCAAAATATTAATAGACTTAACTCTACAGAAGGGCAAGATGTTGATATGAGCAACTAAACTTTTTTGTAACCTCCATATATTTAACAGGATATATTTAATTAAATACAGAAAGCAAAATGACATAATAGTAGCACTTTCCTCCTTTAAAAAGGTCATACAATTAAATCTGTAAAAAATGGGCTTATGCATATTGTTACCTCCATTTCACATTTGAGGAAGCAGAGTCAGGTAATTGAAATGACTTTCCAGACATCACATATTTCAGCAGTGCTGTAGCCGGAGGCTAAATCTCTATTTTCTAATTCTAAGTCCACTGCTCAGTTTACCACAACAGTTGTTTTTATGTTGACAATTAAGGATTAGTGGTATAGACAATTTCATAAATGATAGGAATACTCTACCTCAAATGGTGGTAGAGAAATAATAGACATAAGATGAAATGCATTGATCACTTGAACCGCAAAAAGAGAAGCTTGTATTTCCAGCAGTGCATGAAGTATAAGGTGGAAAATGCAAAAATGCCAATGTGCCCACATTTCAATATATCACGCGGTTTAGCAGGAGCACCACAGGGGAACACACAACAGTGACCACAGAAGGAGCTTGCCCTTGGAACATTTCTGTTTATTTGAGTTTAAAATCAAGATTAATGATTTATTGGCTTCAAGATGCTATATACCCTTCCTGAGCCTGCTTTTAAAATGAATGTATCTAGAGTAGCATTACAAGTTTGTTCTTTGGATATTAAAATAAATATTGAAAAAATGATTTGTTAAATGTTGCAAAGACAGTAAAATAGATTTCTTTTAGTCTTAAATATGCTAATTAATGTCCACCTTAAGTCTTCTGGATTCGGCATAAAGGCTATGAAAAAGGCAACATTTCCCAAACTTCTTTGACAAATAAAACTTCCCCTACCAACAACACATACACCCAAAAAGCATGTAACTCAAATGAAAAAGCTGATATAAATAAGGATTTACTTTTTTCTCCAGTAAAATAGAATAATCTAGAGAGGGTATGGGAGAAAAATAAGTTTTCTAAAGAAAAATATGTTGATATCTAAGGATATTTTAATATAAACATTTATGCTTGTGCTTCTTTAGTAAACTTCTACTTTAGACATACAGAGAAAGTGAGATTTCAATTTTTTTTGCCAATGGATAACAATCAGAAGTGGCATCTTGAAATCAAATATACTAATTTCATAACGCTGAATAGTACTTCATGGTATACATATACCACATTTTATTAATTCACTCATGTATTGATGGGCACTTGGGTTGTTTCCACAACTTTGCAATTGTGAATTGTGCTGTTATAAACATTCGAATGTAGATGTCTTTTTTGTAGAGTGTCATTCGATCTTTTGGGTAAATTCCCAGTAGTGGAATTGCTGGATCAAATGATAGATCTACTTGTATCACTTTAAGGTATCTCCATATTGCTTTCCACAGAGGTTGAACTAGTTTGTAGTCCCACCAGCAATGTAGGAGTGTTCCTATATCTCCACATCCATGCCAACATTTATTGTTTGGAGATTTTTTGATAAATGCCATTCTTACTGGAGATAAGTGATATCTCAGTGTAGTTTTGATTTGCATTTCCCTGATGATTAGAGATGTTGAGCATTTTTTCATATGTTTGTTGGCCATTATTCTGTCTTCTTTTGAAAGATTTCTGTTCATGTCCTTTGCCCACTTTTTGATAGGGTTGTTTGATTTTTCCTTGCTGATTTTCCTGAGTTCTAAATAGATTCTAGTTATCAGCCCTTTATCGGATGTGTAGTTTGCGAAAATTTTCTCCCATACTATGGGTTGTCTGTTTGCTCTCTGATATAGCACCTCTTATATTTTCCTGGATAGAGCTGGAACCTATTCTACTAAGTGAAGTATCTCAAGAATGGAAAAAGAAGCACCACATGTACTCACCAGCAAATTGGTATTAACGGATCAACACCTAAGTGGACATATAGGAATAACATTTATCGGGTGTCGGGCAGGTAGGAGGGGGGAGAAGGGGATGGGTATATACAAACATAATGAGTGAGATGTGCAATGTCTGGGGGATGGTCACGCTTGAAGCTCTGACTTGAGGGGGGAGGAGAGGCAAGGGCAATATACGTAACCTTAACATTTGTACCCCCATAATATGCTGAAATAAATTAAATAAATAAATAAATAAATAAATAAAACAAATATACTAATTTCATAAGACTATAGCATACTTTGGGGGTACGTAATGAAGTGTAGAAAAGTATAGACACACAGAGTAGTTACGTGGGACCTTACTGGTAAATGTAAAACAGATTGTGCAGTGATTTTTCAAACTCTAATATACTTTTAATATTCAAATATTGAGGAAAAATTAGCAAGGAAGGTTTTATATAACATTGTTGACCCTGTTTTGCTATATTTTAGGAACTATATTTTTAAGCTACCACAAATACATTGAATTCTTGGTAATATTTAATATATTTATACAAAGGTTTATAATATTTTATTATGCAAATGTTCAACTTTAAAGACAGGCATTTTACGAGAAATATGATGTAAAAGGAAAAAGCTATAACATAGGACTAGCTCTCATGAAACTTTATGTATGAAATAGCACAACTTCAAATTGTATAGAGCAATAGCTGCATTAACCATAGGAACTATGAAAAGGAAAAGATAGACACAAAATAATACGAAAACGATTTTAACTTTTCTCTCTAAGGCCATCAAAGCTCTAAATGCTCATGTAGCTTAAAAAGAAAAGTACAATATAAAATGAATTGCACATTTAACTTAAAAAGTGTTCAGAAGGCAAAATCAACTTAAAGAGGAAAAAAAAATACAGATTAATGAATTAGAAAAAACAGAAAAAATGCCAATACATAACTCCAGAAGCTGAATTTAAAAATCAACAATAGGTTTGCAATAGTTGTGCTATAGGGTAATCTAATAGTGTAGAAGGGATTGGGGGTAGGGCCTAGGGAAGAAGAAGGTACATAAGAATCTCGAGAAGAAAATATGCAGAAATTAGAATATGAATTGAAATAAAGGCCTAACTTCTCCTCATATCCAATTTAAGATAATCACACCTTAACTCTCAATTCCATCTCCACCAAAATCTGTTTTAGTTTAGCCTAGTCTACTTCCTGCAACAGTGATCCACTCTGGCACCCTGATTCATCTGGTTGCTCAACTCAGTAACATATGAGAAAACATTGATTCTATTCTTTTCTATGCCCCCTATATCCCATCCCTCAGTGCACTGAATTAAATTGACATGACCTCCAAAGCTCATCACAAACCTATCTACTTCTCCTACTGTACCTCTTACCCCCTCCTCAAAGACTCTGTCACAGCTGGTCTGCTGGAATTTCTTCCACCTTATCTCCCCACATCAAGTATTGCTTCCTAGAAGTCATGCTCCACCTAGAAGCTAATGGTATCATTTTAAACAGCAATTGACAATCTAGTGTTGAGTTCCTTTAGCTATTTCCATTGGATACCTCATTTTGTTCATCAGAACACCCACGTCTTACCATAGATTTCTGATCCACTAGGTTACAGTTTACTCTTTCTCTCTTCAGCTACTTTCTAGAGTTTTTATTTCTCACACTAACTTTTCTGTTTTCACCAAGCAACTCTCAGTTCCATTTGTAACTAAATAACCTACTCAAATCTCTTACCTGCCACTTCCTATCTCCCCTCATGTGAAATTCTTGCCAAAAAAAAAAAAAATCCACTTGATTTGTATTTCTGATTTTTTCTCTCTCTTTTTGGGCATTAGACATACATTCTTCACTGTTGCATTAATATTAGTAATAATCCAAATATTCCACTGTATATATTCTTTCAGAAAACTTTTATAAGTTGTGATGGCTGGTAGTAACATAATGATTACCATTACAAATTTTTCTAGGACTTAAAAAATTTATATTCAAACTATAGGAGTTACATAATTACAGGGATTTAAATTTAAAAGGCACCAACCCCTTTTTTTGGCAATAGCTTAAAAGCATATAACATCTAATGCTTCAGTTATGTGCAGCCCTTAAGTACTCCTCCCATAGTCATTGCCATCATGAAATTTATAGAAATTTGTCATGTAAACAGTCCAACAGTGGAATTCAGAAGAATAGCTGGACTCTCAGCATCTTCTATTTTTCCTCTCCTATTCTTACTAAGTAACTTCCAATATTTAAAGGGAATTTCCTTCGATATCTTAATTACACAGTATTTGAACAAATGACTGTCTCCAAGATTTCACTGAAATGCTTCTTTCAAGCCAAACCAAAGTAGTATTCTGCTCCCACAATTGATTGTCATAGATAATCTGATCACTGACAAACTGATGGTAGATTATTGCAAAGAAAGGTAGAAAAATGATGGTAAATATTTAGATTAATTTGACCTCTGCTCCCCAAATGCTTAACTCTAGTCATTCTTTATGGTCTGAGAAACCATAGAAAACTAAAGAGTAAATAACTAACTCTTCCTCATACTAATGATAGGGAACAAGGATAGCATGGGTTATTAGATAAACCAGTGTTTAAAAACAGGTCATTTCAATTCTTCTATTTACTTCTTTTTCCTAAAGATTTTCATAAGAAGTGTTTACTGGTTTCAACTTATGTATTAATAGAAATGTTATTAACAAATTGAATAACACTGAATGGGTCATCAGAGGTTAAAAAAATATATATGTAAAAGCAAAGTATAATACTATGACTAAATGAAGCCTAATGTTCATGCCCTCAATGATTAGATTGATTATTTGCATGACATAACTAGAGAGAAATGTGAAATAAAGCTGCATATTAGGAAATGAATATGTAACTATAATAATATTAACCACCTTTTATCTCAATGATATGATTCACACTCTCTATTAATGGTACGAAGATGTTGAAGTGAAACAAATTAAGTATTTATTAAATTTAACTTTCTGTCTATATTGGCTCACATATTCAGTAACCAAAAATAAATTTAGTCACATCTATATTAAAAAATAGTTTGTTGAATCACAACTGTCAGTTTATAATAGCAAATATAAGCATAATTGCAGAATAATGATCATTAATTTTCTCAAACTAAATCACACTTTGTATTTAGAAAAATAAAGAAAATACTTAAGTGGCTTCTTGTCAAGCAATTGTGAATAATCTTTTACTATATCAATAAGCACATTATCATTTATGCATGGAGATAAATTTCTGAGAATTAAGTCAAGATTACTTCTAACAAATTGTTAAATAATCATCACTACCCATGTGCTTTATTTTTAAAGTGGCGTATTTAATTTTTATATCATAGTGCATTATATCATAGTGCATCATAGAGCATCATAGTCTTGAGAACTGCATTTTTGTTATGAATGGCTTTATATTTGCATGTATTGAAATGCTTTTAGTATTTGTAACCAAATAGCAAATTTTAAAATATAAACATTTGTTTTATATATAACATATATAAGTATATGTTATGTATAACATATATAAACATATATATTTATAAAATATATAACATTTGTTATTTCATGAAATAACTCACCAGTTATTTTTAGATTAACACGTTCTTTGCAAAGATAGCATGTACTTATTTAAAATCAACTAATAATAATAATAATCAATAATAATTTAAATTCAAATAACATGCATTTTCTAAACACCAGAGAGTACAAAGATGTTGAAGATAAGATTCTTAAATAATTTCAATTTATTAGTGTAGAGAATTATATGTATATAAAATTCTAAAATGAAAGATGAAATAATTGCTATTTGTGACAAAAAGGATTGTGGAACATCAGATATAGGAGAGATCATAGACAAATGGCTGATTGATCAATCATTTGAAGTATGATGAGGGTTGGTTGGTACTTAGAAAAGTATATTTAACAAAAAGAAAATCAATGCAAAGTAGGAAATTTTGACCTTTTTTTTTTTTTTTTTTTTGAGAGAGGATCTTGCTATTTTGCCCAAGCTGGTCTTGGACTCCTGGGCTCAAGCATTCCTCCCATCTTAGCTTTCTAAGTAGCTGGGACTGTAAGCCCCCACCACTGCACCTAGCTTGGAAATTTTTATTTTTAGGAAAAGCAAAATTATACTGAAGTGAAAGGGAAATAATATGCTCATTGATTCTGAATTAAATAATATTTACCAGTCAAAATTATGTTAACACTCATTTGTTGATTTACTTAAATATTGTTTAACCATATTACTAATCTACAATCAGAGAAAAGCAGTACATAATGCTAAAATAAAGTCAAGATGTAACAACAATCAATTTTATTTGGAAAGTTGGTAATAAAAGCCAGAGAAATAACTATGAGAATCAGTATTATTTTCCTTGAGGAACATAACTGGATTAGAGGATGATCACTTCTTATTATTACTCTTTCATATCACTTGAATTTTTATTTTTAAAATGCATGTATAATTTCATTAAATTTCTGTAAAACAAAGAAAATAATTGAATAGATAAGTAGGAGAAAGAAATGGATTAGAGAACCAGAAATTTAAGAAAAACATCACAGAAAAAATATATAATACAAAGATACATCTAAAAAATTAAAAGAGGCAAAAAAGAAGACATATAGAAAATTATTCCAGGAGGTCCATCATTTGAGTAAGGGGAGTTCCACAATTTTCAAATAAGTACCACAGCTGGTCCAAAAACAACCATCTTAGGCAAAGCAGATATCGCTCTCCAAGAAGGAAATTTTCAGGAGAGCCACCAATTTGTTTGGTTTTTTTTTTTTTTTTTTTAGTAATATAAAGTTATTGGTGGTGTTCATATAGAAGTAATTCCAAAAGTTAACTAAAGATTAAAATATTAAAACAATTAAATCAAGATAATTTTAAAAGTTAAAATCAGGAATACTACCAAAAGCTACTATTTCGAGTATTTGACAAAGAAAGGAAGTAGCTGAAACAGATGGCCAGACGACTTGCCAGTGTCAAAAGTTGAGACTATTTTGAGAACGTGGAAGACATAAGCATGTTTATAGGCAGAATGTGGGAAGACAGGGATGGAAAAACACAAATTTACAATAAATTGTTGCAAATGTTATACTTTATTGAAAGAATTGGATTTCTTGTGGATGAAATTATGAAATGACTTTCTCTTCCCATACCACTCTCTTTAAGGCAGTTTTGTGGATTTATTCCACACCAACCCTGGATGAAATCTCAAGGAGATTGCATAGCTCTCTTTGTCATGCTCAGGCATTAACTTAGAGTGTCATTTTGAAGGATTAAAGACTCCAATCAAGTCTTGTAAATCCAAATGCAGCCAATGTAAAATTCTCGTTCAACCCTTTTGTTCTCTCACTGGAGTCTATGAAATCTTCAGTGTGAAACTGAGGTGGAGCCAACTTCTCTTTCTCTTGCTTCTTCTCTTCTTTTGCCCCACTTGCTAGCTGCTACTTGAGCTCAGGGAGTGGGGTTGGAAGAACGGGAAAAGGTAAAATTTTACAATGGTCCTCTCTGGCTGGGGTGAATGTCCAAAGGTGACTACCACAGGCCAGTGGGTTCCCTGGAAACTCAATGCTGATTGTCCCACAGCTCAGCCTCCACTCTCACCCTCCATCCCAGATCTGGCAGGATGCTCATGACTTTTGCCACTAGCCTTAGCTGCCAGAGATCCACCCCTCTGTTACAGTCATCTATGATAATTTTTTTGAGTGAAATTCCTTTTAGTAAAGGTAAATGCAATTAAGTTTCTTCTGTGAGATCCATGTCTGGCCAACAGAAAACAAGACTGAACTTTGGCCAAGACTTTTGGTGATATTGAAGCATCTCTCTCCTTAGGAAATATTTTCTTACTCTCCAACTCAAGCCAGTCTCTGGTCTTTTGACTTTTAAAGCATGAATCAGATCAGGTCCAAGTCCCCAAGTATGACCCACCAGTAACAATAGTAGTGACAGAATATATATCTGGGTATTTTTCTGAACGCTCTCCTCAGCTGATGCTTCCTGTAACTTCCGTTTGTCCTTCTATGTCCATTCTCCACCCAGTCCCAGACTTCTCTGTTCATCACTGGGATGGTTTGTCCCAGCTTCCAGTCCTCCGGCTTCTGGCTGGGTTTGGTGCCATATGGAGAAGAAAATGTGGGGAAAATAGAAGCTGTGGGGTTAATTCTCCTAACCCTGTCCTGGCCAGGCAGCACGATGGCATGACCTTGTCCCTGTCTTGAAGGCACAGATCTTCCTGGAGGCCTCTCCTGCAGTTATGTTGCTATGGTTCTTCTGGTGTCTGAAAATCACTATTTCTGTTTCCCTCTTCAGGCTTAGGTGGAGATAGTTATAGTTCCTTTCTGTTGCTTACCCCAGATGCTTCCTGTTCCACTTTGGTTTCCCTCAACAATCTCTACAACTTTGTAAATTGTTCCTCTGTTAAAATATTCTTAATTAACATTTTGGGTATGTTGTCTGTTCCCTACTGGGACCTTGAATGTTACCCTTGTATTAAAGTGAGGGGGAGAAGCATCCTACTCCCTCTATGTTATTCTCTAACATTTTGCACTGTTCCATATTAATATGCCAGCTACTCTCTTTAAAGAAATTCTCATCATAGTCTTATCAAACTTAATAATAAATTCTATTCTTTACTAACCTGGAAGTAGGTGGTAGGCTGATGCTGCAAGAACGAGTTTTATAACTTTAAAACTACTTGGAGTGGTTTATCACCTCAATGAGAAGGTGACAAAAGAGAGAAAATAAAGAGTGACTTTTCAATATCCTGTAAGGCTAATTATGGATTGAGGTCTGAGGGATGCAGGAAGAAATGAAAGGTTCAGGCATGGAAATTAGGAGGCACATTTCTTCCTCTAAGATAAGAGCACAGTAAAGTTATATGCGTGGACACAGAAAAAATGTTTAAAGGGCAAAATTATCGAAAGATTCAATGTTGTTATTATAGTTAGTGAGTGATATAGTTGAAGGACTCATCTGCTGAGAGTGATGAAGACTTGGGAGCGTTAAAACTATTTGGAACATATGCTGCGAAGAATGCCACAGGAAGTCAACTAGAGGTGAATGAAGGAATAGCTGAACAGCTGTGAGGGCTGCAGAAGTCCCTCGCCCTACAGAATCACCACTTCCAAACACCTGCACACACTTCACAACTTTCTCTCATGTAGTGGGCTATAAAATCAAAAGTGACTTTTAGGCAATAATTCTTACATTAAAAAGAGAAATAAAGCTAGCTTATTTCTTAATAATTCTTGAATCAAAGTTTCTTTTATCTGCAAGTTACTTTGGTGGATCATTTTGGAAAATCTTGGAATTGCTTTCCTATAGTAATGATTGGGCTATGTTTTCAAATATGAAATAAAACTGTTGCTGAAAATGACACATTAGCAATTTCGTATAACTAAGTATATAGAAACGCTTTCTAATTAAAAAGAAACCGAATGAATTAGTTGTTTCTGAGAATTGCAAACTTTTCAGGAATGCAATTCTTTCCAGTCATTTCCCTTAGAAAGTTTATTGTTTATATTCAAATTTAACTCCAGTGGAAAAGATCCTTGGGTCTAGGGAAATCCTTTAATGGAAACTTTTCCAAATTTTGACTTCTGCCATGTCCATTCACACAATTGTCAGCATTACATATGTATAGAACTGTGAAGGTTCTGAGATTTTACACTTCTTGCAAGTTATCCAATCACAGCTTCATGGATGACAGCAGAAGATGAGACAATTCTCTCACAGCAATAACAGTAACTAGAGTTTCAACACTCTTCACATTGGTTCTTCAACCTAAGTTCATACAAGTCAGGTGACACATGCCCACACAATGGCTTTGATTACAGGAAAGAAACCCTGAGTTTAGGGAACCTACATCTTTTATAACAGAACGTAAGTACAGTTGATTTTTCTCTGTAAGGAGACACTACCATCATCCTCAAGACTTTAAGTCTGGCCTTTTCTCTGGAGAAATACCCTCTGTTTTCCAAGCTTGTTTACTCTGTAAAGGTTCTTGTTGAGACAGTCCAAACAAAAGAAAATCAGTGTCCCTGCTTGTAAGACATGCAGAAATGCAAAGAATATACAAAGAATCATCTTATAAAAAGGTGTACATATATTTAACATTAGATTTTTAATCCCCCCATTCAAATCCCTGTATTTGTATCTAATCCAGAGCTTGCTTTTTATTACTATAGTCTTATATCTGAAAATGATTAACCTTCTGATATGAAGCTTCTATTTCTGAGACCCTGGGTCTGTGTGATTTTGACAACATAATGTTGTCCACTGAGAATTTAGATTAATTTTGGTATATAATCTAGGGTATTATCTTGAATACAAGTTTATTAATACAAGGCATTAAAATGTTCAATGATAGGAATTCCCATGTTAAATTGATTTCATTGATTTTCATTAACTCAGATTATATATTTTTATGTCCAGAAGAAGAATGCATAATGCTGTAAAATTTATATCAGTTGGGCTATGTGACTATTTTGGTCACTTAAAAAATGTTGTAGAGTACCATTGGGAAATTGTTTTTGACTACATAACAGTTGAGTTGAAAACTGATTTATGATGAAGTACTTTTAGGAAATAGCTATAAGTTATACATTTTCATGTATAATGTGAACTCAATATCTCAATTTCACCAAGAGAATGGAGATGGTGTAGGTCAAAGACAAATATTTGGGCTATCAATGTGGAGTTCAGTGGGAAAGAATAAGTAAATTTGTCCTGGTGCAACTTAATGCAGGACCTTCTGCCAGTTTCCCCACACTGAACTTACCAAGACCATGCAGGAATGGGGAGGATTCTCTTAGTGGATGTAATTCAGGCCTTCTTGGCTTTAAAAAGGAGAACTATACCTCCCTTAGCAGTCTTTTCCTTAAAGTTATTGCTACTTGCATTTCCTCATCATTAGAATGGTTAAAATCCAGAAGTCAAGATTAGGTGTAGGTATAGGACACAGTATTTAAGCCCTTGGTTCAATGGGCAGAAGAGTCCTTGTGACCCACAGGTGATGTCACTAAAAATGTCAGCATAAGGTAGCCATGAAGGCCAAAGCCTTAATGATAAAGAGTATTTTTTTTTTCTCATGCCCCTACTGTGTAACTCTTTCAGGAGCCTGTGCCAACCATAGAAATCAGATGAAGGACTCTTGAGTTCCAGGTCCCTGCTAGTACCTTTCCATCTCATTGCAGTGAAAATGCATTGTACTTTAATCATCACCATACAAATTCTTTCAATTGAAGTAAATCACTTACCTCAAATTATACTTTACAATTATATAATAATATTAGTTTTTTATATAATTGTAATACTTAGATTGTATAGTAATAATTCTGACAAAGTCAAAAAGAGCACAGATGCAGAACTGTAGTCTCTTATGAAAAAAATGTTATGAATTTTATGGAAAATATCTGCATCAAAGAGGGACTCTCATTCCTTAGGATCCCAGCAGAGAAGTCCAAGAAGGATATGGATCTCGCTTTTCAAGAAAGGTGTGCTGTGGGAGGCTCTTGAGGTTGGCAGCATGGAATTCTAAGAGTATGGAGACTAACAGGCACAGCCTAGATAGCAAAGCAAGAGAGAACTTGTGTGATAGAAGGGAGTTTGAAATGGGGGGAAGAAAATATGAGCATGTGGCTTTGTGGAGTGAACGTTGGAGAGAGAAAGAGTTGTCTAAAGAAGATTGTAAGCATATTGCATTATGTGCTATGTTACCAATTGCCTTGTTGCTGCTTCCTCAAGAGACTTTTAGCAAAGGTCTGTCTTCATTCCGA
Organism: Cheirogaleus medius; assembly: GCA_008086735.1. Lineage (NCBI taxonomy): Eukaryota > Metazoa > Chordata > Mammalia > Primates > Cheirogaleidae > Cheirogaleus > Cheirogaleus medius. The sequence goes on along the minus strand of VBSM01000605.1, from coordinate 19,495,333 downwards.
GTCTCTTTTTAGAGCCTGATACACTTTTGGAAGGAATGATAATGTGATGCTGGATTGGATCAGAGGTGGCCCAGCTTAGATGAGTTACATATAATTCTACTAATCACATATGGAAAGAAGATAGGAGTAAAATTTTCTTATAATATTTGACATTGGTTCCAACAAATATAATATCAATGGGATGTTGAAAACTTAGATGTGCTAGCAGCTTTAAAGATTCTTCAGTATACAGTGAAATACACATACATACACAGTTTGTATACTACCTCTTTTCATTATTTTATATTTATATTTTATAATCAAATAATCTATTATTTGTTCTTCTGTTACAATTAAAAATGACTTTCATTAATTGAATGAAGCTAAGAATCCCAATCATAATGAAAATTATTCAAAAATTCCTCTTTTTTAAAACATCTTTCTCTGAATCTCAATTAAACCTTAATTTTCCTCCTCACTAAATCCCAAAGAGTGCAGGTAAAATTTATAAACTGAATATTTTTATGACATAAAGCCAAACATGTAGCTCTTTAAGAAGAATTATCTTGTCAGATTATTTCTCTTCTAACAGATTGGGTCCAGAAAGCAGATTTCACCTTTAGCAATTTGAGGGGCAAGAAATATTTCATTTTCCCAATGAAGATAGTGTGGCATTATTTATCATTTATTATAGCATAATTACTCACTCAGCATGGCAGCTATGGTTTATAGAACCATGCTACAGCTTGGATTTGTTTATTGGTTGTACTTTACACAGCTTTCCATCATAAAGTTTTATTCCTTAGCCACTATGTTCTTGGGGTAACCAGTGGTCAGGCAAAATCACATACGTGCACACTTTCTTTCTTATCACGTATTAAAGGACATCGGTACTTCTAAAATATGCGCTAATATCTGGTGTTACTAAACTACAACATATTTACTATAACTCGTAAAGTAAAATATGGCATTTCTACATGCATTATCAATAAAACCTCTGTGAGCAGTCCATGATGACACATATTTATTGGTTTTGAATATACAAGAGGTTCCCTTCTTGTTTACAGCCTCAATAAATTACACTTAATTCAAGGAACAGTTGCAAAATAATAATTAGGTGTGATGTACTATAATTTGGCTTTAAAATATATTTTATGCTAAAATGAATATAAAAACCTATCTGTTCTCCTTTCTATCTCTACTTTTCTTTCAGTATGTATTCCCTCTTCTGTGCCTGTTCAAAGTATTTAGGCTTTCTGAAATAGAAACCACAAATGAATTCTAGTCAATAGCATATATTTTTTTCTGGAACAGTATATATATACATATATATATGTATGTATTTTTTTTTTGATGCTCTCTAGTATGATGTTGATGTGATAGACTGAATTACCTACACTGGAGGCGTTGAATACTTTAATCATTTGAGTCTGTTTTAAGCCATAAGTGGTATCTTCTAGGCCCCAGCCTGAAATCCCTCCCACCCACCCAACATTAAAAGTAAATGCTAAGTAAAGGGCATCCAACCACAGGCATCAGTGGAGAAAGAGAGAGACAGAGAGAATGAGGGAGAGACTATAGCAAAATTTCCTTTACCACCTAAAAGTCAAAAATAAACTACTTAACAGGTCATTTTAGCTGTTTTTGAGAATCAATCCAATTTTTCTTTTAAACTGCGATCTTTAAGTTTTGTACTTTCCTTGCCCCAGAGTATAGCCATGATGCAGGCTGCTTTAGGAGTCATCAGGGTTAGGGATTCTGGCTCTGAGACATCCCTTCTTCCAGGCCTAGCTCCAGCTCTTAAATGTCCATGACAGGGGAGAAAGCAAAATCTTAATGTGTTCCTTTGGTGGCAGTTTCCCCAGCATCATTGTGATTCAACCTGGTTCCATCTGTCTATAGCTGTGGGCATGGGTTTTGGCCCTCTTCATGAGTGAAGTCACTTTAGAAGAGAAGCTGCACCTCTCATCTGCCTTCGGCAAGAATTCAAAATTCCAACTCATCCTCCAAGTTGAGAATCTATTTGGTCTAGCTGACACTGGGCTACACCCGTAGCCTTTGTCACTTTTCTAACTTCCATGCCCTTCCCATGGAAGTAGGAGAACTTCAGGGGATGTCTCCATATCCTCAGAGGTCTTCAAAGAATTAGGAAGTGGTGGGGGCTGTTTCCTGTCTTCCTTTCAGTCAGGTTATGCCAATTCTCCTTCCAGCCTTGCTGTTGCACACTGTTTCTCTGAAGCACCTCCCTTCATACATCAGAGGGAGGATGTCTCCTTGTGCACCCACACCCTCTCCTCACCCTCTCCAATTTCAGCAGCCTTGGGATATAGCTTTTCCTTCAACAGTCACCCCAGAATAGGTTTATTAGTATTTCAGCACAAAAAGAGCAGTCAAAGAATGAGATGCCAAGATTCTGTTCTGTGAACACCCTGAATTTTTACCGAGATTCTTTTAGAACTCGCCTCACTTGGTTTTAGAAATGGTAGCTCTAATCCTTCCCCTGTTAAACAAAGGCAGTCTCTAGTGGAAATGAATGTGTCATTCTCATTAAGCTAGCCTACTTCTCTTTAACTTGACTGTGGGAAGGAAAGAATGGTGGTCAGGGGTCATTGAGGAAGGAAGGCAATTTGGCCTTCTCTTTGTGAGACAGCTAGGAAGTATCTGGTCCCAACTGCTGGTGACTACTTATCTCTGTAATGTTGGGAGACTTGTTTCATTTGTTCTTAACTCTTGCCCTAGTCCTTTATTTGTGTACCAAAATATACCTGGTACATTATAAAAAATAGTGATTTAACTTATAATGTGCCAAATAAGGCTAGGAAAGCAAAAATGTCTCCTAAGATAGCATATTTGGAGTGTATAGAAACATAGAAACATACATAATCATGATGATCATAAAGACAATGGAAATACTAAATAGTAAAATATTAAATAATAAACTGTGAGCACCTTTGGAGAGTCAGCAATGATTCCATTCTTCTTTCCCGACTTCAAGTTGTTTCTGAGCCATTAGATAAATGCCATCTGTGACAGGTGCTTGGAAAAATAAATGTAGAACTAGAAAACACACAAGTCATGAGTACAAAAAAATCAATAGGACTGCATTCTTGACAAATATTGACAACATAATGCAGGAGTTAGTGATTTTTCTGTAATTTGATTGATTCTGATTATCTTCAAATACTTGATGACAGGTCCTAAAGAAGCTTTGATGAGAAACAACAATAAAAAGGTGTACTTCGAGAGCGATAGGAACAAGAGATGTCAACTATTCTAGTAGAGTACCTTCAGAAATGATTCCATGTTTATTTGACATTTGAAGAAAGGAAGATGAAAAGGGCAGGAATTGAGTAGAAATATAGTAGAAAACAGAATATATATGACTACTACAGAATGAGAAAGATTGCTTTGAAAATAAAATACTAACAATAAGTATTACCATTGCAGCTAACTTAATGAGTAACTATAGGCAATGCACTGTTTTATATCATCTTGAATATATGAACATATGTAACCTAAAACACATTGATATAATGGATTAGGTAATGATACCAAGACAGAAAATTGAACAGAGAGAATTGGAAAGATAATAAAATAGTAAAAGAATATAGAATTATAAGTATTTTTTTCTATCTTTAAGAAGGTAATCTAAGCCTACATGAGCAAAAAAAAAAAAAAAAAAAAGAAATACATATATACCGTGTTTCCCCGAAAATAAGACCTACCCATAAAATAAGCCCTACCCGGATTTCTAAGCATTTGCACAATATAAGCCCTACCCTGAAAATAAGACCTAGTGATGGACGTGGCTACGCAGCATATCTGCACAACCCATGCATTTCCTGGCGGAGCGGTAAAGAAGACGAGCAGCCCTTCTCATCTGCCCCATGAGAGCTCTATTGCTCAACATGAGAGATTGGGGCCAATGATTCTAAAGGAAATAGAGTCGCAAGAAATTCAGGATGGAATTCGGGTTTTGGAGAGTTATGATGATGTTCCAGAAGAAGACGACTTAACTATATTTGAATAAATGTAGATTGTTGTACCGTACTTAAAAAAAATAACACACCCCCTGAAAATAAGCCCTAAGGTGTCTTCTTGAGGAAAAATAAATATAAGACCCTGTCTTATTTTCGGGGAAACATGATAGCTATTGTTCTTAGCATATTATTATATTTTACTATTTTACTTTTCAGCTTGTTGGGCAAACCTTTTTATATTAGTCAAATTTATTAATGCTATTTGAAAACTCAGAAAATACTTTCTGATTATAATATACAAAAATATAAAAGATAACCATTTTTTTTTCTCATCAAAAGAAAGATGTTAGAACATTTCAGAAACCTGATTCCATTAAAGAGAATAGTTTGGTCACAACCCACATGCTGGCCTCTGGTGCCTCAATTTGTCCTGGCCAAATTGTTGTAAAGCAGTATTATATCAATCAGTATATCCACCCTCCCACAGGGAAAAACAGGGCATACATATTTCCTTTTTTGTTCCCTTAACTTCTCTTTTTGGCAAAAACCCAGTTAGCAGTAAATAAAGATGTGGTTGATTCTCCTTTACTTATCTGGAATATGTACCTAAAGTTAACATTCCTCATTGCTGATCAAACATCATTTTTAAATATGAAAGCCACTGGATTTGGAATATAGACATAAACATAAAAGAAATCACATACTATCTTTGAGGTTTTCATAAACTTAATCTTTTTATATTTTTCTCTTCATATATATAAAGCAAAATAATACTTTACACTAAAATATTGTTGAAAGAATGAAATGAAAAAGTGCTTGTCAACTATTATTAAAATATAAAGGTGTATTATTTTTCCAAAGGAAGAAAGTTGTCATTTTTGCTTGTTCTAAAAATAACAATAGAAGCCTAATTTTAAAATTAAACATTTTGTGTGCAATGCATACTTAAATGCAGTCCTAATGCAGCCTCATATTACTTCACATTTACTAGACAGTGAAAGTTTATTTTTCTTTCTCAACTCAGTCTAAAATGACATGAAACAAAATGTAAAAGGTGACATAATATCAAAGATAACATATAGCTATGTAATAACTGTAAAATTTGACCACACATACATTTGCTTTGAGAAAAAAATGAGATCATATGAAATTCCTAAATATTTTGGACACCTGGAAGATGATATCACAATTAAAATACATCCTTCTCTGTTTATCAGTCTACAATAACATTTGAAGCTGTTGGTTGACACTCTTGAATGTTAAAGGAATGGCAGAATAAAAACTTTACTAAGTAGAAGTGTGGTTTGGTTTCCAAAGAATTCTTGTATAGGTTGAGCATCCATAATCTGCAAGTCTGAAATCCCAAATGCTCCAAAATCTGAAACTTCTTGGCACCAACTTGATGCCACAAGTGCAAAATTCCACACCTGACCTCATGTGACGCGCCATACTCAAAACACAGGTGCACAACACACAGTTCATTCAGTGTCTCCAAGGGAAAATAAAACCAACTTCAGGCTATGTACATAGGTGTACATGAAACATAAATAAAACTCATGTTTAGACTTGGGTCCCATCCCCAAGATATCTCTTTATGTATATGCAAATATTCCAAAATTCAAAAAATTCCACAATCTGGAACACTTCTGGTCTGAAGCATTTTTATTAAGAGATACTCAGCCTGTACTTGTTTGAAAGCAGCATTCCCTCTAGATAGACTAAACCACCATAACAGAGAGGAAAGGTAATATCTGTTGCTGGGCTTGAGAAAGAGCAAACATTTACACATAAAACTGAAGGCAAAAGAAGATAACAAAAATATTCTTGTTGTTACAGATCAAATACAAATTTAGTAAAATAAATTCTTGTTGAAATGAAATAATATTTGCCCTTCTTTTTTACCTATACAGCCGGTTGATTCATTTGTAGGATGAATAAAAAGAACCAATGGCTGGATACTAGTTATATATTTCATCATTAAACTTAGGTAGACTTCAGGAGGTAAATTTTAGAAACCACCTTTTGGAGTTTAATTTTCTAATAACAGAAGTATCTTCAAAATATTTTTATTACTCATTATCTCTCAGAATTTTTTTTAGTAAATCTTGCATTGTGACTCCAAAATACAAATTATCTGTGGTATTACCAATAAATTTTCTATCTTCTTGGAAAATAAAATATAAATTACTATAAGTACTATTCCCCATATCTATGCATTTAGATGGATATGCATATATATTTCATATATACACACATATATAGGATATCTATTCCAATTCTGTTTTATTAATCTATAAATGTATGCACTAAGAAAATATTTTAATTACTATGACTTTATGAACTGTTTTACTATCAGGTAAAACAGAAAAATAAAATCATTAGTTTTATTTTTCAGCTATTTCGGCTCTCTGATAAAAAGTTAAGAATCAGTTGAGTCAAAAATAAAGATATAAACTGGAACTTTTTTAGATACTGATAAATGTACAAATTAATTTGGAAAAATCGACTCTTTTAATAATATTATTTTTTCTATGCATAAAAATATGCTAGTGCTGCTTATTTGGGCCTTTAAAGTGTTAAGTATAAATGTTACATTTCCTAATTGGTCAGTTGTCTATATACTTTTATATTTATATATTTTTGTATATTTATTTTTCCCAACACATCGCTAAAAATTTTTGTTGCAATAGTTTTCTGTTGATTTTCACAAATTTTCAATTATTAAATCCAAATTTATAAATTAATAATAATTTTGTGTTCTTCTTTTCAAAGTTTTTACTTATTATGTTTTCTGTTTTGTTAACCAGTACTTCTAATGATTATTAATGGCTATAATAATAGATACCCACAATTTGTTCTTTTGTAAATGAGAATGCATCAAGCTTCTTTCTATTAAGGGCAATGTTTATCTGTCTTCATATATTACATATATGTTTTATATATGTGTGTGTTTGCTTTTTTTGTGTACATGAATTACGTATGTATGTGCAGTTATCATGTTAAGAAATATCACTATTTCTGCTTTATTACACTTATTTAAATTAAGAAATAAATAGTAATATTTTCAAATGCATTCTGGTATCTTTGGAGATGATCCCGTGATCTTTCTTCTTTCATTATTAATATGGTGAAATACACTAACAGAGCTATCCTCACATTGTTGCTATGAATCTCACTTGGTCATGGACTATTGTTTTTAATATAATTCTCAAATCAATTTACTAATATTTTATTGGGTGTTTTTTGGCATCAGTTTTCAGGTTTCTTTATTTAAATTTAATTGCAATGTCATGCTGACTTCATAAACATAATTTCAGGGTAATCTTTCTCTGCTTATGTTCTAAAACATTTTAATTATCAAGGGAATTGCCTGTTCTTTGAAGTTTGGATAGATTTCACTCAAAACACTGGTGAGCCCTGGTGTCTTTTACTGAAATAAGGAAAGTGATGAGAATAAGAAGGTGATGTCTTTGAAATCTGGGTATTGTTTTCTCCTTATTTATTTTGTCGTTATTTAGTGATCCGCTTTGATAAACAGACTCTAATATTCCATTAAATCAAGAGTTTTCTTACATTGAATATTAGATTCTTCCTCCAATTTTCTATATTTTTCTAACTATAGTTACCATGCTGTATGTTAGATCTCCAAAACTCATTCATTCTGCCTAACTAAAATGTTGTGACCTTTGACCTACATCTCTCCATTTTTTTCTTATCTCCTCATCTTTTTATGATATGTTGTAAAGTTTATTTTAAACACAATTTGTAATAATCATAATATTCCAAGAAAAAACATTTTTTTCCATTTTACCGATAACATACTATTTATGTTATGATAAAGCAAGATTTATTGACAAAATTAGAAGTGGCATATAGTTTTGGAACCAAATGTATTTTAAAATGTGTACTGAAATTTAAGTATGTGTTATGTCTTGAAAGTATCACCTCATTTTTTATTCTCATCTTTCTGTTTTTCTAGAAACATTGATTTTGGGTATGTGGAATGTATATTTTCAATCTGTGGTGTATATCATTCTCTTTTTCAACTCTCTTAATCTCTCTGCCCCTTTCCTTTGAAACTTGAGTAGGATTCCCAAATTTTCATTGACATCACTAAATATTCTACAGCTTTAATTCTTTTCTTTATTGGTTCTAATGCAGCCTGTAATACTCCTTTCGTGTTTCAAGTTTCCTTGTAATGTTCTCTTAACTTGGCTCTCTTTTTTTTGCTCAGTAACAACCAGAAATTTTTTTTTGAAACAGAGTCTTGCTTTGTTGCCCAGGCTAGAGTGCCATGGTATCAGCCTAGCTCACAGCAACCTCAAACTCCTGGGCTCAAGCGATCCTTCTGCTTCAGCCTCCCGAGTAGCTGGAACTACAGGCATGCACTACCATGCCCAGCTTTAAACTCATTCTTTTATCAGGAACCTGTTCTTGTGATAATGTTATTAATCTATTCATGAAAGCAGAGCCTTCATGACCTAATCATCCCTTAAAAGTCCCATTTCTCAACACTGCTGCATTTGAGATTAAGTTTCCAACACATGAACTTTGAGAGACATATTCAAGCTATCAGCATCATCTGATTATTGGTAGAGTTCTCAACAGATCTCAGGCTGAAGGCTCTTTAAGAGATCCAGCCCTTTAGCAATTATAGAAAATTAGAAGTAATGCACATCTTTATCAGAATTAATTCTTTCCTTTTGCCAAGTTTACATTCCTAAGCTTAAAGCACCTCTTCATTTACTTGCATTTTCTACCTGTATTGAACTTCTTAGAATTGTAGGCCAAGAATAGATACAGAATAAAAGGAGATAATGGTAATTTTGAAGGAGCAAAATGACCATGACCACTTTCTAAGCCAGGTCTTTCCCAATGGCCAGGATAATTGGAGATGAGTAATACATACAGCAGATTAAATAAAATTATCATCTACTCTTCTTTTTTCAAAAATCTTCACTGTTCTGTTTGGGCATCTCATCTGCCTCTTTATTAATTCACTTTCCTACTAAAGTCTGGACAAATCATTAACCCATATTTCTAGCTGTGGTACTGCAGAAGTATATTTTGTGTTTTAGTGAGTCTACTTAGCATTTTCAAGAAATCGTATTATAATTTATTAAATGTTTATTTTGCCTTAACACCTATTCCATAAAATAAATAGGCATAATAAAAATTCTTGATGATGGAGAGGCATCATGTAGCAATCATTATTGTCTTGGGTTGCAATACAATAGTAAACACAGGGCTTCTGAAATATGTAGGACCTAGATTGCTGGGCTTAGCTCTGCTTTCTGTATTTTTTTTTTCCTGCCCTTCTTGTCAAGCTGTCAGCAATCACATCACAGTACTGAAAATATAACTGCCTTTAGCAGCTCCCTCCCTGCTTCTAACCTTCTACTTTGAAGCAGAAGCAGAAAATTAGTTTGGCTGAGAGTCAGAGCTAACCTGAATGTTGTATTAAGTGGGGGTCAAAAGTCTCTGAAAATGGACTGGAGGCTTTATTTATGGAGGAAAGGATATAAACCTTTATTTTATTGATCTTCTCTTCCTAACTTTTACACTTACAACTGTTGTTTAGAATTTTCAGGTTTGGTAGTTAGATGATTAAAACATTACTATAGACCAAACATATATACTGCTCCAGATCTCAGGTGTTCCACATCAATGGAAGGTACTGCATCTAATTCACCCTTCTCTTCCCAGTTCCTAGCAAAGTACCTGACATTTGGTAGGTGTTCAGTGAATGTTAAATTGAATTGGATCAAACTACTGATTATATATTCTCCTTTGAATATCCCACATGCATCTGAAACTTATACATGGAAAACTAAACTCATCATCCTTGTTCTATACTTAACTTTGTCTTTCCCCTCCTGTGTTTCCTATACTGAGGAATAGCCCAAACCCTCACCTAGTCAGCTGGACCAGGAGCCTGGGAGCCAACCTGAATTTCTCTTTTCCCCTCACCGCCCATGACTAATTGATGAACAACTCTCGTCTATTTTCCTCCCAAATGGTTCTTGAGTCCATCACCTTCTTTCCATTTCAGAGCACTGCCTTGGCCAAGACCCTCACAGTTCTCATTCTGGAATTTAACATCCCATTCCTTCCAATTCACTTTCCAGATTTCTGCCAAAAAAATATTCTCGTAACACAGAAATCCCATTATTAAATTTAGCTGATTGTACAATTTAACTCTCCATGACAGAAAGTAGAATTTGGAAAGGTAAGGCAGAGAGAATTCACACAGAATAACAGATAAGAAAATATACAGAGAGCTTCAGAGATTTGAGGATTTCTCTTGAGTCTTTCCATAAATACTGATCAACACATGTGTGTGAGACAATGATCCAAGGCCAGGGAAAGAACCACTGGAAAGGAGAATGCAGAAAAATCTCCAGAATTCATGTGAGACCATGAATAGTTTGTGTTCTCTTTAGCCAGGGTAGAAAAACCTTGGATCAGTTAGACTTGCAGCCATCCCCAACATTTTTGGCACCAGGGACAGGTTTCATGGAATACAATTTTTCCATGGCTGGTGTGGAGGTATGGGGGGAGGCAGAGCTCAGGCAGTGATGTGAGTGATGGAGAGCAACTGTAAATGCAGATGAAGCTTTGCTCACTTGCCCACTGCTCACCTCCTGCTGTGCAGCCCTGTTCCCAAGTTTCATGGGAGACAATTTTTCCATGGATGGAGGAGGGGGGGTGAGTTTTGGGGGGCAGAGCTCAGGTGGTGATGTGTGCCTGAGTTCCTAACAAGCTAGGGACCAGTACTGGGCCATATCCCAGGGGCAAGGTAAGAGAGAGGTAAGGCAGAGAGTTGGAGTACTAAGAGTACCAGAGTTAGAGTACTAAGAAGGGTATTATTTCACTGCTGGGGAAAAAATTCTATCTAGACTTAAAATGTGGTCTGGTCCCTACAAACAAAGCTTAAGAGTAAGCTTCCAAAGAAGCAAATTATTCCTAAATAACTTAACTGCATCCTAGAACAAAGCTCAAGAATATTTAGAAGAATACAAAACTATTCAGCATAAGTTAAGATAAAACTCAGTACCTAGTATCTTATGAAAATATATCAGGCATGCAAAGAAGCAGAAAAATATGATACATAATAGAGACAAAAATCAGTCAATAGAATCAGCCCCAAAATGATGTATTTGATAGAATTAGTAGACAATGACATTTAAGCACTTAGATATCTATGTTTAAAAAGGTAGAGAAATGCGTGAAGGGGAAGAGAAGGAAAAGAGCAAAGTCCCAAATCCACTTGTAGAGATTAAATTAAAAAAAATAAACATAATGTCTGAGATGAAAAATACACTGGATGCAATTAAGAGCAGATTAGCTACTGCAGGAAAAAACCAAAAAACAAAAGCCATGAAGTTAATTGCATAACGATAGAAACTATTGAAAATTAAAAGAAAAAAAATGAACAGAGCATTCATAGGAAAACTTCAAGTAATCAAATATATGAGTAACTAGATTCTCCATAGATAGGAGAGAGAAAAGGTTTTAGAAAATAATATGTGAAGGAATAATGGCTAAAAATTTTCTAAATTCAATAGATTGAGCTCTCCTTAGGCCAGTGAGCATCCAAAGTCTACTCTTTTCTTGGCCATGCTACTGAATTGAACATGGCTAAGAGACAAGTCCACATGGAATAAGTGAGACAGGGGCAAAACAATGCAAATCTTCTTCTGGTCAATCAACATGAGATGGCTGAAAAGCATTCCAAATCCTCATCATAAGTAGTGGAGTGAGTGATCACCTGGTTCCAGAGTGTGAGATGGTTCTATCTCAGGATTACTCACCAACCTGGCAGCAATTCTTACCATTCATACCCATCTTTAGGACTCCTTCCCTGGTCAACAAGTCAGCTGCCTACTTTCTCTTCTACTCCTTTGTACTCAGAGCTCCTAAGTCTCTGTCTAATCTCTGAGAAAGCTTTTTATTTACTGTGTCCTCATATACTTTATATCTATCTGTGAATTACTTTCTCCTAAAGGTTAAAGCTTTTATAAAAGAGAATTCAATAATACTTGTAAGCTATTTGTTTCTTAGGAACTACTGCTACCCATTCTAGTCTGTATCTAGAGCAAAGGGCATGCAGATGACAATTTGTCAACTCAGGTAGAAAAGGAGTCAATATAGAATGCATTTATTTTAAAAAACGTTTACATCTCAGCAATTTCTAAACACAAAAGTCTTGTGAAATGTGAGCTTTCTATTTTGACATAGCTATTTGTTAGTCTTTTATTAGATACAAATTGATATTTTTATAAAATCCTTTATCATATATATAATGTTTGTCAAACTATTTATAGCATATAAATTCTATTTGTAAATGGATGGAGAGGTAGTCACAATATTGGGCTACATGTGGCATAGCATCTTGCACCATAGCTCACTATCTTTTACATAATACACTATAATAGGTTCAGTAAACATTTCTGGTGATGGGCTCAGAAATTATGATAGAATAATACCAGCCACAGGATCAAGAAATGTATCTAACATTATCTCCAAAACATGCTAGAAATAATCTCATCATAACTTATCATCCACTAAATTCAATGATGAACATTAGAGCACTATATATTCCATCATAATCTTCTTTTCCCTCATAATGCTATTCATTAAAAAGTAGATTATATTGTGAAGAGCTTCAAAAAAAGTTTCAAATCTTCTCATGTTCCATTGCAACTAAGCTATGTTTCCCACCTGTTCTGTGCTTGCTAAAAATAAAATGAAAATATCAAATGACTATCTAAAGTGGTTTAACAAATGACTGTATCATAGACCTTGTGAAATCCTTCCTGATATAAGTCCTACGAGTACCTGAATGTTGTGAATGGCAAATGCATTGCTCTCAGAACAGTGCGCTAGACAAGCTTTGTTCATGGTGTCTCATTTGTCACAGTGATCTGTGGACATAACGTCATCTATACACTGTTCATTTTTCTCTGGGGTGGTCTGGGCATTTTAAAAACTGTTACTCAAATGGCATCTCTTCAATCCTATCTTATAATTTTTACTTTCAAAGCTTAGTGAATAGAAACCAGAGTGTATCTGGGTAGGGATGCTCTAGAACTCAGTAAAATGCAAGAGACATTGAAAAGCAAATGAGTGAAGATGAATTGAAAAGTCTTTTCTCACCACTTCGAAGCACAGTTGAAGGTAAGTGTCTGAAAGAAAAACATCCTTATAGATATAAACCAACAAAGTTGATATCCTACTCACAACTTTCAGAAATTACTTTATAAGCAATCCTGAGGAATTCATGCATTCTCTCTCTCTCTCTCTCTCTCTCTCTCTCTCTCTGGCAGAAATAGAGACCTAAGATCAAATATTACATAAGGGAACAGATGGGAGTCTGAGGATGAGATAGGCAGACAGATAAATAGATAATATCCCCCCTAACTTCATCTACAAAAGGAAGCACTGATACCCCAGTAGCCATAAGCAAACCTAGCACCCAGATGGTTTCTTCTTTTTTTCTTCCTTTTATTTCATCATATTATGGAGGTACAAATATTGTTAGGGTTACATATATTGCCCCTGCTACCCCTCCCCCCCGTGCCAGAGCTTCAAGCACGTCCATCCTCCAGGTGGAGCGCACCGCACCCATTATGTAAGTATACACCCTTCCCCTCCTCCCCCCTCCCACCTGCCCACCATCCGATTAAAGTTTGATTTTGAAATTTTGGTTACATTTTATATCTTTGCCTCTCCCTAAGAAGGGTTAGAGGTATGCCCTTCCCCAACAATGCTCCCTCCCCCACATCCCTAAGATGTGGGTCTCCCTCCACCCCTCTTAAACTCTGGTGAGCACTACCACCATTTGAGCGCCATAGTTTTAATCAGTCAGTACCAATTTGATGGTGAGTAGATGTGGAGACCATTTTCCTGATCTTGTGTCACCTCACTTTGGATAATGGGCTTAAGCTTAATCCAGGATAGTATAAACGGTGCTAGCTCGCTGTCGTTTCTTAAAATTGAGTAATATTCCATTGTGAGCATATATGAAATTTTGATTATCCACTCATGAATTGACGGGCACTTGGGTTGTTTCCATGTCCTTGCAATAGTGAATTGTGCTGCCATAAACATTCAGGTGCAGATGTCTTTATAATAGAATGTCTTATGCTCTTTTGGGTAGATGCCCAACAATGTTATTGCTGGGTCAAATGGCATTTCTATTTCTAGCTGTTTGAGTTATCTCCAAATTCTTTTCCACAAATATTGCACTAATTTGCAGTCCCACCAGCAGTGTTAGAGTGTTCCTGTCTTTCCACATCCTCGCCAGCATTTGTAGTTTTGGGATTTCCTAATATAGGCCATTCTCACTGGGGTTAAGTGGTATCTCATTGTGGTTTTGATTTGC
>VBSM01000605.1:19468490-19480887 GCA_008086735.1 Cheirogaleus medius | reverse complement strand
GAGAGGTAGGGATCCTGATTCAATCTTCTGCATGTAGCTATCCAGTTTTCCCATTTATTCCCATTTATTGAAGAGAGATTCTTTTCCCCATTGTATATTTTAAGAACAAACCGGGAGTCTCCAGTCTTCCTGACTTCAAGCTGTACTATAAAGCAATAATAGTTAAATCAGCCTGGACTGTCACAAGAACAGAAGCATCGATATTTGGAATAAATCTGAGATTCCAGAGATGAAACCATCAGTATACGGTAACCTAATCTTTGATAAACCTGATGGTTTCTAATACCGGTCTCTACTAAAAGGAACAAGAGCCTCTTGGACAAATGTCTGGTTCCAGGGCTGGGACAAAGAAGGTGCAAGATAAAACTGGAACATTGTGTTGTGCCAGAAAAAAAAAAGTGCTCAAGTAAACAATGGGGACATGTCAAAGGACATAAGAGATAGCTTGAAGGGCCTTTGGCCAAATCTCAGGACAATTTGAGTATCAAAATAAATGTGAACTACAATGGATTATAGTTCATTGAAGTAAGTAGGAAATTATTATTAGTCTATTATAAGTAAATAAACACACAGATTCATGCATACATAAAGAAATAAATAAGTAGAGGAGAAAAGAAGGCATTTCTTTAACTTAGTGTGCTAGCTGATACATGGAGTGGTGGAGTGGGGGACAAAATATCATTTGAAACCATCACAGGAGAGATTTATTCAGGCAAAAAACATCAGGAGACACTGTATCTATGGGAAAAGCTGGAAGAGGAGCAGGCTGCTTGCTTGTTCTCAAAGTGTCTCATCACAGACTTCTAATGAGTTACAAGGAGAAAAATACTAAGGAAACAATAGAGAAAGCAAAAGACACCTGAAGATACAAATTAACCTCATCAATAGAAGGCATGTAGACCTTATATATTTTGGGATGTGATACTCCAAGAAGGACACCATACCACTTCTGCATTATTTCAATTGGAGCTGCGTAATCTGAGTGTAATCATGAGAACACATAAGTCAACCTCAAATTAAGAAACATTCTATAAAATTACTAGCCTGAATTTTTCAGAACTTCCAATGTCATCACAAGAAAGCCTGATAAACCCTTGTAGATTAAAGGAGGTGAAAGAGATATAAAAACTAAATGCTATATGTGATTCCAGATTTAACATATGCACTATATAGGTTAGATGAAAATATTATCCCAGCGTTAAATTTCGTGAATGTGATTACCTTCAAACATTTATTTGAGTATATTTAATTAAGTTTGCAGAGTTGTATTGCGGTTTCTTCTACTTCATGGTTGGTTTAGGGGGAAGAATTTCTTCAGCTGAAATGTTTTCATTCATTTTCTGTATTTTTCTACAATAGCTTTTTAGTTATAGTTTTTATAGTTATGGATTTTTTTTTCCTATTCCCCGATATCTTGGGCCTGGGGTTCCCAGTTCAAGAGCATCCATTTCTTTTTTTTTTTAATTTCAGAATATTACAGGGGTACAAACACTTTGGTTACATATATTGCCTTTGCACTGCTTGAGTCAGAGCTACAAGTGTGCGATCCCCCAGAAAATGTGCTCTGCATCCATTAGGTATGAATTTACCTACCCTCTCTCCCCCTACCTGCCCGACACCCAATGAATATTACTTCCATATGTGCACATAAGTGTTGATCAATTAGTGCCAGTTTAATGGTGAGTACATGTGGCATTTGTTTTTCTATTTTTGTGATACTTCACTTAGAAGAATAGCCTCCAGCTCCACCCAGAATAATACAAAAGGTATTATATCACCATTGTATTTTATGGCTGAATAGTACTCCATGGTATATATACACCACATTTTATTACTCCACTCATGTATTATGGGCACTTGGGTTGTTTCCACATCTTTGCAATTGTGAATTGTGCTGCTATAAACATTTGAGTGCAGATGTCTTTTTTATGTAATGTCTTTTTGCAGAGAGATAGGAACACTAATACACTGCTGGTGGGACTGCAAAAATTAGTACAACCTCTGTGGAAAGTAATATGGAGATACCTCAAAGAACTAAAAGTACAACTACCATTTGATCCAGCAATCCCACTACTAGGTATTTACCCAAAGGGAAAAAAAGAGCATCCTTTTCTATCAATATAGTGAACTAAAATGCAGTTTATTTAATGGGAGATGTTGGCAGTTTAGGCAGAAAAGGAGTGGTTGGCATATGTCATATGTTATTTTTGCCCTCTTCCTTTTTTCCTTTCACTGCCATGACTCCAGGTCCAATAGGCAACTGACATTATTTTCGGACCCAGAATTTCCTTTCTTACCTTTGCTTCCAGATTCCTCAAAGGGTCTAGATTCTCAGCTCTTCAAAACATGTTTAAACTATGCACATAGTCTTATTTTCACTGCTGGTGATGACAGAGAAAATAATATTTTCAAAATGGAAGCTAAGAATTGCATAATGTAAGTATATAGTGATAATTGTATTATTTCTGCTTTTTGTGTGAGTGTGGTTTTGATCTACCTAAACACTAATGTGCACTTTTTGTGAATGGTGGTGCCCACCTAGATTAGCCTTATAGCTTATTGTTGAAGTCAATAAAACTAGTGAAGTTTCACTGAATGAATTCTTGATCAGCTGTATAGCAGATATCTTTCAGGGTGTTTTTCCCCCCAAATTGAGAAGGCTTCTATCTTTTTATACAAAGCCATCCTCACCTGTGACTCAACCTCAGCTATAGCCTTTTCTTGGCAGCCTTTCATTAAGCCTCAAGATTGAATTAATCCTTCCCTGGTCAGTGTTCCCATGATTCTTCTTCCATTTCATGATAGTCCATGGTGGCTCAACAGGTCTGTACTCTGTTAGGCTGTGAGGTCCCTGAACTAGATAAGGATTAAAGAGGACACCATCTCTACCTACTGATTTAATTGGGTGAGGCCATCACAAATGGACCACATTTAAGTTTTGGCTCAGCCCTTGAGTTTGCAAAGTGTGTCTAGAGTTGAATGTGTGGACAGATAGTTTAGCTGAGGGGAGCTTATATTCTGTGTAGAGCAGCAGGAGAAATGTTGTTCCTTAGACAAAAGGGGCAGAAAAGAGAGAAAAGAAGTAAACATTAAACAAGAGAGAGAAGTAGAGATGCAGTCTGCACCATGGGACAGCAAACTGAAGCTAGAATCCAGACCAGGCTAGGGGACTTCATGTTTTTAAGAAAGATGACTAATACACAGCTTTAGTTGTTTACAAAGCTACAATGGACAGGTATGCAAATTTTTCTGAGTCTCCAAAACTTAAGTAAAGTCTATTAGCATTTGTAAGACTTTTATTTTATGCATAAATCATCCACATTTGTTTTTTTTAATTGCTTTTGTTATTCTTAAGGTTTTTCATTCCATGTAAATTTTAGAATTAGCTTGTAAATTTCTACAAAAAATGTATGCTGGGACTTTGATGGGGACTACAATGAATTTTTAAAGTCAATTTGGGGAGAATTGACATTTTAATAATATTTAGACTTTCAGTCTGTAAACATAGCTCCATTGCTTTATGTTTAATTTCATTTTTCTCACCCATGATTTTTAATTTCCAGTATACAAGTATTGCATATATTTTGTTAGATCTATTCTTAATAGTTTTGTGGTTTTTGACATGTTATAAATGGTGGTTTTTTATTTCAATTTTAAATTATTTTTAGCTCATATCTACATGTGTATGTGTGTATTTTTTTTTTTTTGGTATATTGACCTTGCATTCCATGATCTTGGAAATTTCATATTTGAATTATTTTAGCTTTTTTTGTAGGCTCTTTGAGATTTTCTAAATATATAATCATTGCATCTATAAATAAATGAAGTTTTGTCTTCACAATCTGCATGCCTGTATCCTTCTTTCTTCCCTTGTTATTTTCACTAAGACCTCAGTATAATGTTGAATAGAAATGGTTAAAATAGACATTCTTATCTTGTTCTTAACATTAGGGGAAAAGTATTCATCAGTCTTTCATAATTTAGTATCATCCTCTCTGTAGGTTTTCTCAAGTTGAGAAAGTTTCTTGTCTTCCTGATTTGCTGAGATCTTTGTAACTAACAAATGATGTTGAATTTTATGAAGTGCATTTCTGTCTCCATTGAGGTAATTGAGATGCTTGGATTTTAATCCTCCTTCACAGGGCCAGACAATGATTTTTTTTATGTTTTCAAGCAGAATGATGAATCTTAAGTTGTCTGCATAGAACCAGGAATAAATGCAGCACCCTCAGTTGAAAGGAACTAGAAAATTCCTTCTCACCAGCCATGGCCAAGAAAATCTCATGACATAGCCAAAACTCAAGCAAATCTCCACCAGGATGAGGACTCTAATTTGAAATATGAGTATAACAATAGAATTCCCAAGTTCAGGGGTTAACACAAAAAATTGTTTTTGAGTCCATTACAGAATCAAAGACTACATATTTTGGAGAGACATTTCCACTATATAGGCTACATGTTATCTTTGCTTGAGAATAATCTCAATAAGAGAATAACTCCTCTTACTGTATTGAAATTGAAATGGATTATATGATAGAGTATGTTTTTTCATTCATTCAACAAATATTTACTGAATGTGTCTGTAATGGGCCAGGCATTTTTTCAGACTCTGATATGATGAAAAGAAAACATGAAAAATTATATCTTGTTCCAAGGGGAAATTATTATTGTTATTTATATCTTATTGCAAACAAATGGATAAATCTTATATTGATTGAATATAACATGATAGACTTTCTTAGGAAATACAGTAATTTTATATCATAAATTTTGTGGCACTTTTTCTAAATAATCAATAATGGTCTAAAATATATACATGTGTGAATATATATATCTCCTCACTTTATTATAATTTTCAATAAGAACATACAAAACTGGCTTTGCTCTAGGAAGTTACTTTGCTTTGTAATATTTTCATATTTGTTTATCTTTTCTCCAAAGTATACACTTCTTATTAGGATTATGCAGTGTTGCTACAAACAAAATGAGCCAATTTCTATACATTATTTGTTTTGTTAAATAGCATCATGTTCAGTCTTTTTAATGCATCTTTTTTTTGGAGTTATTTTAAGATTTATTGTTCAGATTATATTTATAGCACTATACTAATCTCTTTATAAAAATATATGAAATCTAATTGCTGATATTCAATATTAGGCATATTATATGCTTCTATAGACTAGCCAAAGTAAAGCCTCCTCCTAGTGCTGATTTAAATATCTGAGTAGCCACCATTCACCTCTACCATCAAATATTCTTTAATTAATTTATTAGAGTTAATTTAATGTTTTTACCCTATTTTGATTTGTCCAACCCTTCAAATTCTAATAGAATTCATTTTACCTAAGATAAAAACTAAGTCGATGTCTGAATTTTTTGTTGTTGTTTCCAGATTTACTTCATACGTTAAGGAAGTTATATTCAGTCCTTAATATACTTAATAGGACAAAACCCAAGTTGTTGTTTTGCTAACTAGTTTATATAGATTAGAATACTAATAGCTGTTAAAATCATGCTATTTGGTACCAAGTGTTGTTGGATGAAGGGATGATCAAACTGGGGCATTTGTCATATATTTTGACAACTCAGTTAACTCAGTGGTTCTGAATCGCTTATTTAGTACAACTTTCCTCTAACACCCTTACGTGTGCGCTTCCAATAGGACCACCTTCTCAGGGAGGGTGGTTATTCATCAGCCACGAGGAGGTAAGTATGTATAGTCACCAGCTAGAACTCTCAGTATACACCGGGCTTCCTTCTGCCTTCCTGTGTGATAGTGGTCTTTATAACTGAAGCTTTTGGTAAATACTGTTGATATATTGTAACAATATCCAGAGAATACACTCCATTTCCTCTCTCATCCAAAGCATACTGTGACATATTTCTAAATTAATAAGAAAACTGAAAACCACAAACATTTATTTCCATAATCTTGTTGCTGACATTAGGGTACATGTAAACATTTAATCCACAAATGACTTAAATTCTTCCATTAGTTTTCCTTCAGTTGCAGTAGAGTTCTATAGGAAATTCAGATAGTTTAAGGCTTCCCCTATAAGCTATCATCAATAATTTGATTCTTACCAATATATCCATCATGGTAAGTGGTGTGTTTATTATTCATATTAACTTGTATTTATTCAACATAAAAGCTCATAAAGTCCTTGGTAATTTTCAATTGTTTATTAAGTTGTGTTTTCAAATTGGCATTGAGTTTCAAAGCATGCTGTATAAACTACCACTGATGTGGCACTCATCTTTTAGGTCAATGCCATGATGAGTATAATTTTCTGCTAAATGAACTCAGTTCAAAGTAGAATTACTAGGGATTAAACAAATGTCTTTGAAAGAAACTTTTTAGTAGAGAAAAAAAATAAAACAAACCTTGATATGGACCAAGAAATTAAGATTATCCTCCTGGTTAAGCAACTACCTAACTGTAAGTTTATAAAACCCACTGGGCTTCATTGACATCTATCTCTCTGTCAGTAAAATTACATAGTAAATAATTGAATTCATTATTCTCTTCATCAGTAAATAGTTGAATCTATTATTTTAAAACCTCCTTTCTTTCAATTCTGAAACTCTATGACTTTAGTTTATGATTAGTGTCTTTAATCTATGACAGTACTTTGAATAATTAAAAAAATGCTAGGCATGTCCCATTTTCTCATTTTATGTCTCAAAATGTTCACAGTTGACAGGTTACTCTTACTATTCAGAAAAACATGTAAAACTCTAAAGGAACTTAATGTTGATTTGAAGAGTTTTCATTGCTGTTTCTCATGAGAAGTTCACTTGTAAGATTTTATTTTCAATATAGCTTGTTATCACAGATTCATTTACATCTATATTTTTTTTTACTGTTTTGGTATTTCTTTTTCTTTTTTTTATTTCAGGATATTATGGGGGTATAAACATTTTGGTTATAAGTAAGACTTTGCCTCACCCAACCCAGGGCTAGAGGTGTGCCCTTCCCCCATACTGTGAGTACAGCATCCATTAGTTGTGAGTTTACCCACTCCCCCACCTGACAGACACCCAATGAATATTACTACCATGTGAGCACCTTAGTGTTGATCAGTTAGTACAATTTTGATGGTGAGTACATGTGGTGCTTATTTTTCCATTCTTGTGATACTTCATTTTGAAAAATGGGCTCAAGATCTCTCCAGGATGGTATAGATATCTATAGATGCTAGATCACCATTGTTTTTTGTAATTGAGTAGCATTCTATAGTATACATATACTGCATTTTATTAATCCATTCAGGGATTGAAAGGCACTTGGGTTGTTTCCAGATCCTTGCAATAGTGAATTGTGCTGCGATAAACATTCGAGTGCAGATGTCTTTATTATACCTCTATCCTTTTCATATTTAATAAGTATAAAATATCTCTAATTCTTTAGTGGCCTTATTGTTTGTATGTTAGGTAGCCATGCTGATCATTCAGGGTTTGGAATTTTCCAAAGCCTATAGCATTTGAAGGTCAATACTGCAGGCTTTCAGGATAGCAAATAAAACAGCAAAGGCATTGATTTCCCATTTGACATCTTTTAATTTTATTAAGAAATTCCCTTTACCCACTACAGGATTCCACCCTCAGATATGCCTATCTTCCCAGTGATTTCTGGAGCATATGTCCTGCAAATAGAAATGTCACTTAATCCAAACATGCTTCCAAATCTCTCAGACAAGCTACCAGGTTTAGTTCAAATTTAATATTTTAATAATTGTGTTATGAATATCTCATATCAAAATATCAATTGTGAATTAGCCTTAGGTTCTATGATGGAAACTCAAGACATAAAAACTGGCCAGATATTCTTGAAAACACATAATATTAGAATTCATGCTTGAATAGTTGAAAACCTTCTGGGAAAAATAAACCTGAGGGACTAAAATTAGTGTGAATTTATGAAAGTCCTTATAAATATTTTGCAAATGAATGGATTAAAAAAAAGAAACACAGCATTCCTCTTGTATGAGTAATAATAGGTGGTGTACAAGGAATTTTCACTTACTTTCCCTTAATTTTCAGAAACTTTTCAAGATTATTTCCCAGAGAGTTTTGATGACATACTTGCTTTACTGAGGATAATGTGCATATTTAGAAATATTTTTATATGTACATAATATTTTTCAGTAGTCAAAGCATTTCTAATTTTATGATTTACTGTTATTGAGTCCCCTAGCTCCACTGTGGTTACAACAAATTAGAGTAATTCCAACCTCTTCCCATCAACAGTCATCAACTATCTAGAGATAATTTCATCTCAGCCTCCTCTATTTTTCCCAATGCTTCATTTGTGAAGTTGATACTATTACCTTGTTGCCAGTTTTATTTTTGTTTTTGCAACCTCAAGTTCCTTGGTTGTTTTGTTTTTGCTAATATCTCCAAATATAGGTATATCAATATCTGTATTTACTAAAGCCAGGACTTCTAAATTGAGGTAAAAGGAAACAGGAATCATTCTAGGTCTCTAGAATTAATATCTATAAATAATATCTATCATCTGAATTCATAGCTGTTTAGGGGTTATATCACTTTTAAAAGTAACTAATTTGATAAAGAACATCTGCAAAAAGCGTGGATCATATTTACTGGTGAGGAACTGAACATGTGTTTGCTATGGTTAGAAACAAGACAAGAATACCCCCCCTTACTACTCTTATTTAACATTTTACTGAAAGAAGTAGCTAGTGTAATAAGAGAAAGAAATAAAATGCTGAGATTGGAAAGGAAGAAATTAAAACACCTCTATTTGTAGATAACATGGTTGGCTATGGAGAAAATTCTGAAGAAATGCCAAAAAAAAAAAAAAAAAAAGAAAACCACTCCTGGATCTAATAAGAAAGTATGTGAGTATAACAAGGTCCACGGGATACAAAGGTAAATATATAAAATCTATTGCTTTCTCATATACCATAAATAAGCATTTTGAATTCAGAATTAAAAAATATATAATAGCACCAAAAAGCTTTAACAGTAGCACCAAAAAATGAAATGCATAGGAATAAGTCTAACATAATATACACTGTGTCTGTATATGTTAAATGACTAAACACTGATGAAAGACCAAAAAGAAGATCTAAATAAATGGGGAAATATCCTGTGTTCATGATTTGAAAGACTCAATATTGTTAAAATGTCTACTGATCTATAGATGCAAAATAATCCCAGTAAAAATCTCAATATAATAAAAAATGTAGATATTAATAAATTGACTCTAAAGTTTACATGGAAAAGAAAAAGACCTGAAATAGCCAAGACAATACTGAAGAAGAACAAAGTTTGAGGACTCATGTTACTTAGTTTCAAGATTTAGTATAAAGCTACAGTAATTAAGACAGCAGGATATTGGCTAAAGAAATAGATATATAGTTAACAGAAGAGAATAGAGAGCCTAGAAATAGATATACATACAAATATGGTCAACTGTCTTTTCAAAAGCTGAACAGCAATTCAATAGAGAAAGCATTAGCTTTTCAACAAATGGTGCAGAAGCAATTATACATCTATCTGTATGTAAAATAAAGGAACCTAGAAACAAACCTTATGCATGTCACAATAATTAACTCAGAATAGATCACAGATCTAAATGTAAAATGCAAAACTACAAACATTTTAGAATAAAATACATGAGGAAGATCTATGTGAACTTGGCCTTGGTTATGCTTTTAGACATAACACCAAAATTACAATCCATGCAAGAAAAAATTGATAAGTTGGAGTTTATTAAAACTAAAAATGTCAGCTTTGCACCAGACACAGTTAAGAGAATGAAAAAAGAAGCCACAGACAGGAAGAAAATATTTGCATGCACAAGTCTGATAAACAACTGGTACCCAGGCTAAAGAAAGAATTCTTTAAACTCAACACTAAGAAACCAAATGAACTAATTTAAAAGAACTGAACAGACACTTCGTGCAAAATGATGTCACCCAAAATGATACAGGTGACAGATAAGCACATGACGTGACACTCTAATCATTTGTCATCAGGGAACTGTAAATTAAAACAACAGTTAGATACACAGCTATTAAAGTGGTTAATATCCAAAAAACTAAAAATACCAATTGCTGATGAGGATGCAGAACAACAATAGCTCTCCTTCATTGCTGGTGGGAATGTAAAATGATACAGTCACTTTGGAAGACAATTTGGCAGTTTCTTACAAAGCTACACATAGTATTATCATTTGATCCAGCAATAATGCTTCTAGATATTTACTGAATTATTTGAAAATGCATGACCACACAAAAGCCCACAGGTAAATGTTAATAGCAGCTTTATTCATAATTGCCAAATTTGAAATCAAACAAGGTGTTCTTCATTAGGCAAATAAACTATGGTATTTCCATGCAACAGAATATTATTTAATAATAAAAAGGAATGAGTTATTAAGCCACCTAAGTCCATGGTTGAATTGTGAATACACATTATGAGTGCAATAAACCAGCCTGAAATAAACAGATAATAAGCATATGACATTCTGGAAAAGGCAAAATTATAGAAATGGTAAACAGATCAGTGGTGTCCAAGTGTCAGGGTGGGTGTGAGAGAGGCCTTGAATAGGTAAAGCCCACAGCATTGCTTAGGGTGGAGAAAATGTTCTTTATGATGCTGTAATTTTTTATACATAATACTATGCATTTATCAAAACCAATTGAACTATACAACACAGTGTATGCAAATTTTTAAAAATCCAATTATTTAGAGGTTAACAGAATCCCTGGATGAAACTCAGAATTGGACAAAATTATCTACGTATATTACAAACTCTTTGAAGGGAGTAGGAAGGTGGGAGGAAGGGCCGACTGAAGTGACATTGGAAATGAGTAGAGAATGTAATGCTAAAGAGGAAAAAAAATGTACATAGTGTGTACATAGCAGTGTACCCAGGCTGATCAAGTTTTTTCTCACAGGGATACAGGTTAACAATTCTGAAGCCACTGTAGTGGAGTTGAACATGAGGCAAATGGATAGCAGATTGCAGAAGCCAGATTTCTCACTGTTGGGGTGGCCAGTTAAGATAATCAAGGGAAGGAGGTTAGAATGACCTGTACAGTAATGGATTAGACTTGAAGACATCAGCATGAACTCATGTTTAGCTTAATATAGATACAGGTGGCTACCCATAGAAATAGTTGTGGATCTATGTAGAAGCACAGGTTAGTGACCACACATATATTTCCTCGTGTTGCCAGCTCAGAGGGCCTGGAAGCAATGACATGTTAGTAGCAATAAACAAACACAGTGCCCATCTCTTGATTTTTAATATTATTCTCCAATAAAAGAAATGGAGAAATGCCTGATTCTGGGACTGGGACCAAAAACATACAAGATGAGACTGGAGTATCATGTTGTGCCATAAAGTAAGGAAGTGCTAAAGCAAAACAAAATTAAACAAACAAAACACAAAACATTTAATGATGGGCATATGTCAAAGGAACAAAGAAACCAACTGAAAGAGCTCCCCCAAAAAGCTGTAGCAATTTGAGCAACAGAAAAAATACAGAAGTATTAGATTATATTAATAACTCAAATTATAAAGTATAATATCTATGAATCCATATTGACATTAATAAATGCTTATATAAATGGGAGGTAATAGATAAATATACCATGCAGAAGTCCAAATACTTTCTGTAGATACACTGCCCTCAATGAGGGAAGCATAACTATCTACTATTTAAGTATGGGCTGTGCATAGTGACATAGTGATCTTTCCAGAGATTAATTACAGTTCGAAAATTACAAAAAAAAAAAAAGAGTAATTTTACAGTGGGGACACTTGACAAACAATACTTCCGCCAAGTGATCAAGGTTAACATCAACAGTGATAAGCTTTGTGGATAGTATATCACTGATATGGTGTGATGAAAATGGCACTTTTCTTCTATAGTCTTCTTCTTCAAAACACATAACCTCAGTCTTAACCACGAAAGAAACATCAAGCAAATCTCAATTGAGGGGCATTCTACAAAAGACCTAACAAGTATCCCTCAGAAGTATCAAGGTCATCAAAAACCTGAATTTCTGCAAAACTGTCACAGCCAAGAGGAGCCTAAGGAAGCATCATAACAAAATGTAATATACTATCCTTGATGGGATTCTAGAACAGAAAGAGAATATTTATGGAAAATTAAAGAAATCTGAATAAAGCAAGGGCTTTAGTTAATTATATATTAACACTGATACATTAATTGTGCCAAATATACCACACTAATGAAAAATGTTAACAAGAGGAGAAGTTTGGTGTGGGGTGTGTAGGTGTCTGTGTATTATCTTCACAATTTTTCTATAAATCTAAAAGTATTTTAAGATTAAAAGCTTACTATAGGCCGGGCGCGGTGGCTCATGCCTGTAATCCTAGCACTCTGGGAGGCCG
>VBSM01000605.1:19443968-19461367 GCA_008086735.1 Cheirogaleus medius | reverse complement strand
AAAAAAGAAAGAAAGAAAGAAAGAAAAGGGAAGTGTAAAAAGAAAATAAGAAAATAAATACTTCAGAAAAGGCATGTAGCCCAGATAGCTGGGCGTGTAGATCTTGGGAAGGGCTCAAGCAGAATACAGCTGGAACAGTGCAAGATTGAATTATAGGGATTGTATTCTATTTTTTTCCAGCTTTAATGAGGTATAAATGACAAAAATATTATACATATTTAAGGTGTACAGCATGATGATTTAATATGTGTGTGTACATTGAGAAATGATTACCACAATCAAGCTAATTAACACACTCACCACCTCACATAGTTACCGGTGTTTTACTGTGTGTGTGGTGAGAACACTTAAGAACTACTCTCTTAGCAAATTTCAAGTATACAGCACAGTGCTATTAACTATAGTTACCATGCTGTACATCAGATCGCCAGAACCTGTTAATCTTATAACCGACAGTTTATACCTTTTAACCAATATCTCCCCATTTTCCCCACTCTCCAGCCCCTGGGAACCACCATTCTACTCTCTGCCTCTGTGATTTTGACTGCTTTAAATTTCACATATAAGTGAGATCATAAAGTATTTGTCTCCAAGATGCTGATTTCACTTTCTTTGGATATATACCCAAAGAAATCAGATGGCTGAGATAAGATTCTCTTTTTATTTATTTATTTTTGGGGAACTTCCCTATGGTTTTTCACAATAGCTGCACCAAATTCAATTCCCACCAATAGTGTACAAGGGTTCCTTTTTCTCCACACCTTCGCCAATACTTACCTCTTGTCTTTTTTATAATAGCCTTTATAACAGGTATAAGGTGATATCTCCTTGTGGTTTTGTGGAATAATATTTTCTTCTTCTTCTCCCTGGGTTACCTTAGTTTTTTCTTTTCTTTTCTTTTTTGCCTCTTCCAGAGCAATTAAATCCACTATAAGTCGTGCTAGATTTATCTATTTATGATTTCCAGATCCCTTTCTTTAGACAGATAACTGTGAGGAACAGCTGATCCATGTTTCCTGCTGTTTACTAGACCTGTCCACCTGTGCATCCCATAGACATTTTAACTTCAATCTGTCTAAAACCTTATTCATCCGTTAGTTTAACAAGCAGTTATGAGCCAATGTCCTACACATGGGAAGTTCAATGGTAAACGTCATTCCCCTCACCGTGCCTACTGCCTCATGGGAAGGCAGCCATTATTGAAGTAATTGCACTGAAAATTATAAACTAAAGGATTCTCTGAAGGTAGGGGAAAAAAAATGCCCCTTTGAGAGAGTATGTAAGGAGGAAGCTACTCTGCATTTGGTGGGGCTGATATTCCCTGAGGAGGTGATATCTGAGCTCGCATAAAGGGTGAAAAGGAGAGAAAGACTGTTAGATTGAGAAGAGCATGTGCAAAGCCCATGTAGCTAGGCAGATAGGGAGGCATAAGAGAAATTGAAAGAAACCATGTGGAAAGATAGCCAAGGACTCACCACTTGTATCATAAAACCAAACACTCCAGAAGCCTTCTCTGCCCTATTCCAATCACACGCCCTTCCACCCACTAAAAGAATTGTGATTACACAACCTAAGTTTTATGGTAATCAGCTCTTTATTATTTTTATAGTTTTACCACTCTTAAGAGTGCATCTCTAACCCTTATAGTATACTATTTTTTTAAGTTTATATAAATGGAACCATAAAGAATATAGTCTTTGTGTATGGCTTCATTCACTATATGTTTTGTTTTTCTAATTTGTTCATATTCTTGAGTACATGCAGTTCATTCATTTTGAATGTTACATAGGATTCTTTGTGTTGATATATCACGATTTATTTACCTATTGTATTGATGATGAACACTTTTGATGTTTCTGTGTTTCTCTTGATCACAAATCATAGCGTTGAGAACATGATTAAATATACTGTCATGCATATGCATATCATTTCCCTAAAATAAACATCAAGAAATATATATGAACATACACAAACATAAATACCTCCATCAAATTATATACTACTCAATCTTTTTTCCTATTTTCTCTGTTTTTCATTTTTGTCTCTCATTGTTATTGATGGTTTCTTCCTCCTTTTTTTCCACGTAATTATCTCTTCTGCATCTTATCAGTTGAGTTCTTAATTTGGGCTATTTTTTTTAATATTGCATTGATTTAGTACCATTCAATAATTTCTATTAATTTATTTTTTAAAATATTCCTGACAGATTTCTTAGTCTATATAAGCACTACCTAATACAGTTGTCTGTTATGATGGAAATATTCTATAAATCAGTATTGCACAATAGAGTAACAACCAGCCACATATAACTATTGAGCTCTTGAAATATAGCTAATGAGACTGAAGAACTGAAATTTTACTTTTATTTAATTCTAATTATTTTAGATTTAAAGTTCAATAGCCTTAGGTTTCTAGTAACTTATTGGATAGAAGTTCTATGATTCTATTGTCACCATTCACTTACACTTTTAAAATAAAAACAGGCATCATCTGAAAAATTTGAAAAATATAAATGATTACAACCAACTAATTAAGAATCACTTAACATTCATATTTTATATATGATTATATATATGTGTGTGTATATGAATCTGGAATTATGTATATATGTACCGCATATACATACATATGCATAATATACAGAAAATGTATTTTTGCAATGTTGTTATATGTACCTTTAGAGACTTTTCCAAATAACACTTATCAAAGAATTTTATGGCATTAAGTAATGTCTAAAATCATAGAATAAAATGATTATGTAAGATTTCATCCTTTGGTTCTGTAATAATTTAAATATTCTCCTATTGCTAAACATTAGACTGTACTATTTTGAGGCTGTTGCTAACAGTAGACTGATTATTATCTCTGGCTGATTTCATAGGGTTATTAAGATTATAAAGGAGGATTGCTGGAATAAAATATCTAAATATTAAAACAATTTTGTCATATATTGTCAAATTGTTTTCCAGAAAATTTGTACCAATTCAAATTGCCATTAGAGGAATGTAAGAATGCATTGTAAATATGTTCTAACTCCTATTTCTCCCCTACCTCTTCCTATCTCCTTCTTCCCTGTATCTACATGTGGCATTTGTCCATTGTTCTGCTCTTTTATAATATCGTCATTCCATAACCTTTGTCTTAAAAGGTCCCTCCTGTCCATTCCATATTCAGCTCTTCTATCTTCAATCCTAAATCTCACATCCACATTTCCAATTTGTCATTTCTTCCAAGATCAAGTCTCACTTTTAAAATACACTTGCTAAGTGTGTGTCTGCTTGTCTCTACTAACCCCATAACATCTAGAGCTGAATTTTTAACATTATCTTGGCCTCTAGCCTACCCTCATTCAACTTTCAATGTAATCCCATTGTCTTTGGGCACAAAAACTTCACTCTGTCTCTTTTCCTTTGTCTCACAAATGCAGTTAGTTATCAAGAATGATTGAATCTTCACCTGTAATATGAATCCAAAGCATATCCTACTGCTGTTTCCATGCTAGAACAGTCCTTTATCACCATGGCAATTTTGTCTTAAATCATGTTCCTGTTTTCAGACTTTCTTTTCCTTAATCTATTCTGTACAATGCTTCTAAACTAATCTACTTAATGTATCATTTTGAGAGTACTGCTCTCTTCATCAAAGGTCTTCAATGTCTCCCTGTTGTCTTTTAAGCAACCCTAAGTTCCATAATTTGTCATTTATCCAGCCAGCCAGCCATTCAAAATTTATTGAGTGCCTCCATGAGGTTTTTCTTTGGAGCATTGCCATTCAGCTACTGGAGCTACTTGGTCCTTGCTTTAAGATGGTGTGAAGTGACTGGGAGTATACCTCCCCCTGAGTCTTTCACTAACCAGTGACTGACAGATACTGATGAAAGCCCCAGATCCATTGTCTGAGTTATCACAGCTCTGAGGCTCCATTTGCACTCCAGTTCCCTGTGGAATCAGCTTGAAGCCTACTCTCTTTGGGCTTTTATACAGAGATCACTCCCATGCCTGGCTTTCTTCCCTTCCTTGCCCTTATTCACCCACCGTGTTATCCATCTACCATGGGACCCTTTCCTTAATAAATTACTTGCTCGTGAATTCTCCTCTTAGATTCTGCTTCTGGAAGATCTGAAGTAAGATACTTTTATTCAGAACCAAAGACATGATCACTACTGCAAATGAACTCACATCAAGTACAAACACAGACATGAAAACCAACAATTTCAATTTCAATATGATATCTGCCATAACAATGGTATTTGCAAAGTCGAGTGAGATAAGTAGAGAAGAAATACCTACCTCAGGAAGCTCTTCACCTTAAAATAATGTCTAACCTGAAATTCAAAGAAGTAAGATTTTTTTTTTCCAGGCAGAAATCAAAGAAAAACTATTTATAGGAAAGAGTATGGGCAAAAATTCAATGGTATAGGAACATGAAATTCTTCAGGAACTACAAATAATTCAATTTATTATTATCAAAGACAATATTTGATACAGGGGAGAGGCAGAAAATTAGTTCTAGCAGGTGAATAAGGTGGCAGAAATCTGAACTGAAAACATTCATTGAGTGTCGTAAAATGAGTTCTACTTTATCTATCAAAGATGGCAAACAATATGAAGAACCCAGGAAAGTGATGTCATCAATTTTAGAGTTGTAACTATTGCTCTGGCAGCATTATGGAGACCTAGAGGAGGGATCATTTGAAAGTTGCCTTCAGGGGCTAGTCCAGAGAAAGAATCATTAGAAATCAAATATCATGATGAGCTGAGCAAAAAAAGGCTGAAAAGGTAGATAATGAGAGACATTAGAAGGAGAAATTGGCAGTAGTTGGTAACTGATTAGATCTGGGGATAGGTATAGGAGATTCTAGGCTTTGGATTCCCCTGCCAGCCACCAGATCCAATGGATATTATTTTGTCTTTACTTACTCAATCAAGACAGCGGGCATTTCCCTTCCCTCTTCAGCTTCCTGTTCAATTGTGTTGCTAACGTTTCTATATTTTTTAAGTTCTCCATATCTACAATGTATTATTCATTTGCTTTTAGAGTGGCGGTAAAAATGAAATTAGAGCATATAGACTACTTACTAAAGAATTGTTGAGTTAATCAAAAAGGATTTTAATAATCAATATATATGTGGAAAAAGTCCAAACTCAGTTGTAACTTTAAAAACATCAATCGAAACAATAAAAATAATATGTTAGCAAAAATTTTTAGTGTAAAACATCCAATTTTGACAGATATGAAGGACCAAAACTTGCTAATGCACAGCTTGTGAGAGTATAACAGGTCCAAATTTTTGGAGAGACATTAGGCAATATCTGACATATTAAAACATTCATTTCCTTTGATCCGGCAACGGCAATGCTAATCATTGACACCATGGAAAAATCTAGATGAATTTATGAAGAGACATATTACAGTGTTATTTGTAATGACAACAAAAAGTACATTAATAAGAACAAATTAAACATATTATAAAATGTCCATTCTATGGAATATTATGCAGAGGTTATAAAGAATGTATTGATACAAAAATGGCCAATAAACATTGTGTTACAAAACAATGGTAAAAATTGAGTTTGTAGAATACAATTTCATCACCACATAATGAGGATATATGAGCATTGAAAATTTCTTTGAGGCTGTACCCCAATCTGCTAACACTGTTTACCATTGGGGCTTATAAATTATGGATACTAGCTATTGTCATATATGTTTTTCCTCAGGAGCAACAGTAATTTGAGCATAAAATTAATGGAAAGAAAGGGGTTTTAACAAGATAGTGCAAGGAAAGAGTTTAGTTTTTATCTGTATGTGGAGGGAAAAGATGGGAAATGAAAAGTTTATGTAATTCTGTTGAAATTAAATAAAAATAAAATCCTAATAGTAACACTTCAAGATAGAAAAGGCATTTACAAAGAGGAAATTAAAGGCTAATTGCACACCCCAGAAATGTAAAACTGAGGACTAGAATTCAGATCTTCCGACCCTGGGCCCAGAGCTCTTTCTATGATCTTAAGCAATAGTGTAGGTACAACCAGAAAATCAAGTCAATTGAGGTAGAAAGGTTCTCAGCCACTAATTCTGCCTTTTCTGAATATTAGAGATTGATTTTGAATTCATAAACAGATAAAAAATTTGGGAGGGCTGTCCTTGGGACACTAAAGTTTCAATGCATTCTGAACCAGAATATCTCAATTCAATACCATTCTTCTAAAAGGATGCTTTCTAAAGTACTAAAAATATGGCTCCATTTATGTCCCTAATTTAAGGATGAGACATTTGAATTTGAGGCAAATAAACTATGTAGTAATGCTGCAAAACTTGGTAGGAAAGCTTATACCAAATGCCTTCTGTGTGCTTGTGATTTTTTTTATTCTGATCCTGAATGTATTTCACATAGAAGCTGACATGTCTCCAATAATTTTCCTCCTAAGCACAATGTAAGTGAAATATTAGTGCATATTATCTGGAGCCTCACCAACTGATTAGTTTGTTGCTATTAAGTAAAAATGCCCAATCATATAAAATTTCAAGCCTTACTCTACTGAAAATGAGAAGGCATCCCTAGAATGTGAGTGAAAAGAATATTACGGGTTTCCTTTTGCTCTGTGTTAGAATTGCTTTATATTGGAAAAAATAAATTAAATGATAGACCAACAACAACAGAAAAACCCTTTAGTTAATTTATTCATCTACTTCTAGGAAATTACATGTAGAAAATTTCATTATTGTAGGATAACAGGACTGGATTTTCTATAGTGACTTTCAAGATATTAACAGCAGTTGTTTTTCTGGTGTTGTTCAGGATACCTTCAATGCGTCCTTCACATTATCAATAATTGTTACTATGTATAGAAATTGGTACATAGTGACCTTATATAAATATTTGCTGAACTCAAGATTACTAAGTTAATAAACTGGGGAAAATAAAATGGAAAAAGGACATCAGTGAATATTTAAGGATAAAATCTGACAATTCATACATCTTTCTGTTCATTTTTCATAATATAATAAACCATAATTTTTCTTCTGATTTAAAAAATACTGTCAATAATAAAATGCTATATTATATATAATCAATATGTTGTCCATATATCAATTCTTACAACCATTCTAATTCCAGCTTAATATATTGTTACGTAAATATACTTTGTAAGACAGACAATTTTATAAGAAGATTAACTTGAGGTTGTGAGTAGACTAGTGAATTAAAATTTCCATTTCCTATGCTGCAGAGAACTTTTAATGCAATTTGAAGGGAAGATATTAGTGCTCAGCATTTATAATTTATCATTTGATATTTGTAATAAAAGCTCTAAGTATATAGAAGAATTACATATTTTCCTTAAATTTCAAGTTCCATACATGCCACTATAATGCAAAGTTTTACAAGGAGATTAGTGTATTTCAATGGTTAATCACAAATATTGGAAAGAGAATTTTATATTCCCTTCCTCTTTGCTTCAGAAAAAGATCTCATTTGTGACTCCTCAGCATTGGGTTCTGTTGAGTTCTTTAACAGGAAAGAATGCTGCCCTGTATTGTAAGCAATTCTACATCATTGGAGGCATTATGTTTAATTTTCAATAGATGATGGTATATATTTACAAAACCATCATAAAAAGTTATTTTTTGGTCCAAATTTTGTCTGAGGTTTGTTGAAAGGAAGAACATTTCTGATCTACTTTTTTGGAGATTCCTGGGATTCAGGATCTTAAACAGAGATATGTGTGTGTATACAGAAATGTACTGCATTCATAAAAATGCCAGTTAGTATTTCCAAAATGAAGCTATTAAAAATGAGGGAATTGAGAGAGAGAGAGAGAGAGAGGAGTTGGAGGACTGACAATGCAGAGAGCACTTTGAAAATGAAACTGTTGGAAAGAAAACTAAAGCACTTACCTGATCACCAAAAATGAGAGAGAAGAGAGGGAGACAGAAAGACACAGAAAAACAGAGTTAGAGAGACAGAAAGAGAAAAATCTAACAGTAAAGATGGTGCTACAGAGAGTAAAAGAAGGAAAATGTTCCCCTTTCCCTTCATGGGTTATGAAGGTTATGAACTTGATGATTTTCATATAATTAAGAGAGGATAGCAAAAGATATATTTTCATCTATTAGAGAGCTGTGAGAAGTCGAGGGAAGATTGGTGATGATGGCTGTCATTGATGCTTTGAATTAGATGCTTTAAGACTTCTGCCATTCAGCCTTGTGGATAAGGTGAACGGGTATTCATTACATTTTGAGGATATGTTTGACACTTGATTATATGTAAAAGGAATACATATTAATTCATAAAAGTTGTGTCATGATTTATGTGTGGATTGGGATGTAGTCCAACAATGACTAATTATTCAGAAACTTTACCAAAAAG
The DNA here is from genome assembly GCA_008086735.1 of Cheirogaleus medius. Taxonomy (NCBI): domain Eukaryota; kingdom Metazoa; phylum Chordata; class Mammalia; order Primates; family Cheirogaleidae; genus Cheirogaleus; species Cheirogaleus medius. The sequence goes on along the minus strand of VBSM01000605.1, from coordinate 19,452,996 downwards.
TTGACTAATTCATAAATTACTCTAAAATTTTTGTTAACCTAGTGAGTATATTTTCAAGAGATTTCAGATGAGTAAAAAGCATCAAGAAATAAAATCAATCAGGAGTAATTTCTGTTTTATCTATGAATTCTAGACACACTTAAGAAGTACTTAACATTTTGCTTAGAGCTATAAATGATCTTTGCTTTAAAATTTAAAAATGTGTTTCCTTTAAACTTTGGTTTCATTTTCTTAGGCATTTGTTCAAATATGCATATGTGTGAATGTGTATGATTTTTAAACTATGAAATACTGAGAAATTTTAAAATAAATCTTTGCTACTAATACATTTCATTATGGGAAAATTTTAGAATTCCTTCCACTCTCAGTATTGACGATTGTCATTGTAGTTCTGATACTATAATAATTATCTATCAATTTGAGTTCAAATACATCATCCCAAAGCAATGAAAACATATTTTTTGTTCTTTATTTGTCATATCTATGTATAACAGAAATGGAAAGACTAAAAAATTTAAGTGGCAAAATTATAGAGGGCAGAGAAAATACCAACAATCTGCATTTCCAGGCTGAGTTTAAGCTATTTAGAAGCCAAACCTCTCACTATGCAGTTGCAGTATCACACTCAGCAAGAGAATGTTTCAATCTTTTCACAGCTGTGCGTAAATTTAAGTCAGAGATTGCATAGTTAATGCTAAAATTACCTCAGACTATTATATTCTCTAAGGTTTTCAATTCCTTTTTGGCTTAAGTCCTGATTTCAGATTTTCTTGTTTTCTTTTCATGGAAAAGTAATATTTAGTTTAGCAATGTTTTATTTGACATTAAGGGAAAATATAATTATTGACAAAGTAGCAATGTGTTTGAACAAGTCTGTGGTCTCTGATAAAAGTCGAATGTTATAGATTTGGATTTTAAACATTTTTTTCTTATAAAAATAATGATTACATAAACTTTATACAAAATTCATTATAATTATGGAGATTAATTTGAGTCATTTAAAAGATATTTTAACAAATGTTATTTGAAGTGTTTATAAGATCAGAAAACTAAAAAGATTAATGGTTATAAATCAATAATTGCTTATTCTATAAATTGAATCATTTATTAATTTTAAGAAATTTATGGCATATTTATTTGATTTTATGTTCCAGACAATATTCCCATGCAAATACATCTTTATTTTAATAAAACTGTGCCCAGAATAATACCACTATAATTTGAATATATAAAAATATCAAATAATGGCTCTACATACAATGCTGAGTAAGATTAATGACCTTACATTAATTACACCAAAGACCTCTTATATTAATATAATTTTATATATAAATATATACATGGATTTCACTTTTGTATGTAACTAAGAGCTCAGCAAAGTTGCCTATCCTATTTATGTTCTTCCCAGAAAATCTTTGCCTTAAGGGTCTAATTCATGGTCTCTTCCAAGTCCATTTTCTCATCAAGACTATGGATCTCATTCACATTTTATTTCCTGAGTCTTCCTCCCTCTCTTTACTCAAAGACTACCTGGACATCATGACAGCGACTTTTCCTTGATTTCCACACCTACATATTCACATGTGTGCACATACACACACACTTTTACAAGTATATGACAAGGAGAACTGTGTTGCTACATTTTTATTACTCTTGGCAAATTAGACTGGACACCTATTTTTTGTGTATCAAAGGCTTGGACCACATCAGGCAGATGATGTCCCAGAGGTTCTTTCACCATCTAGAAACATGGAGTCCTGCTGGCCACCTCACTCCCTTCACGCCCACATCCTAGCTGTCCCCACATCCAAAACAGGAGTTAAATCCATCCTCTTTCCTTCATTTTTCTTTTTGCCACCCAGGTCTTTGTCCTCTTAGAATACAGGACAAAACCCTCCCACCTCACAATTGATCTGCTCCAGCAACGTTAACCTGCACTGATTCCTCAGAGAGACCAGATCCTTTCTAACTCAGGATTCTACACGAGGTGCCTACCCAGGAGCCCTCCTTATTCCACTTCACCCCATGTCCCTTCATACTCAAAAGCCATGAGATTTAGTCTAGACATCACTCCCTCTGGAATAATGTTCCTAAAATCCTAGAGGAGGATCCTTGTTATTTACCATCACATACCCTGTGTTTTTCCTATACAGTATTTATACAAATAATTTTGTTTAAATAACTTTTAATGTTTCAGCCCCTCTCCTCTTCACATGTAAACTCTAGAAAATTGGTGTGTTGCTCACTACTGATTTCCAGCACCCAGCAGAGTCCTTGGCATATGGTTAGCACTCACTGAATCAGGCTTTATAAAGAAATGAATTAATGGGTGCTGTCTGCATGTGTAAGGAGCCATGTGGAATACAAATGGCAGTGCACCAAAGTGTAAAGTTGTCGGAGTCAAGGAAATGGAGCTAAATTGGGAACCAGAAAGCTAATCCATATGGATGTCAAGGTAACGAGCCTAGGTAAACCCTCGAGACACAGAGCAGAGGTAAACATGGGGGATCCAAGGACCAGGGAAGTCCCATAGGAACCCAGTAGTTGATTCGAGGAATGCCTGGTTATCCCAAAACATTGTTTTTATTCATGGGCTAGAGGCCTTTTTTGGCATAAGGGCTGGAACAAGTACATGCAAAAGTGCTTTCTCTAAATGTCTCACCAGCTTGTGTTTTGAATGCATAATTCCAGAACTATATAGGACCCATCTCTCAGTGCTGTTCAGTTCTTTCGTCTTGTTAAATTTTTTCTATATCTCTATTTGGCTTGATTTCTCATTCTTGTATCTGAGGTTAAACTAATGACCCAAAGATGGTCATTCCCATGTGGGTACATTACTAAGAAGATTATCTAGGGGCGGGTGGGCAATAAAAAACTATAGAAAATTTTTGAAAAGTCTACCCAGCATTTAAGAAGAAAATATCAGCCTGCTCTAGCAAATATCCAGTCCTGTCTCTTCTGTCTACCAGCCCTCAGCCTTTTCTTTTTTCTAAGGATAAGTTCTCACTTTTTCAAACACTGCGTAACACTCTCAAACTCCACATATGTGAACAACACACTTTCATCTATTCCAGCTTGCAGTCTTGAAGCAATAACATGACTACTTGTTATGGCAAAAAGGCTGCTCCTTGATCTGATCTGCATTTTCCAGGTGACTTGCCAGGTACCCTATGATCCATCAATTTGCCCCTTAGTGAATCTCAGAGAAAGAACACCCATAAGCATAGTACAGGTCTGTTCTGAAGTTTGACTAGTATTTTAGAGTGTTGTGGATCCTAAGATGAAAGCAGTAAGGAAGTTGAAAAAATAGCATTATTTATTCAACAGATTTGTTAGAAATCTCAGAGCTTCCTGAGTCACTGTATTCTGTCCTATACATAAAAAAAAAAAAAAAAAAAAAACTCTCCGTGAAAACAGAGCTGAATTTTCTGCAAGAACATTCAGAAATAAACAGATCAGCCTTTGGGGGAAGGCCTCCTAACCCATGCTTTGTTCCCCTTCTCCTGTGTTGCCTGGGATAGTAGCTAGATCAGAGTAGGTCCTCGACAACATGATTCACTGAAATAATTCTTCATAAGTGTATATAATTCAAAGAAATGCACCTCACTTCCTTTGAAAGTACTTTTAGTGACAATGAATCAGCCTATTATTTTAGAGTTTATGAATATTAATCATTCTACTTTTTTGGATTTTGTTTTTCATTTGCAATCCCTTTGCACTACCTTCTCAACCAGAATACAGTCCCCAAGAAAACCAAAACCATGATAGTAGATATTTCAAACAGACACTGTTAGAAAGCTCTAGAAGTTCTTGAGCAGGAGAGATTATGGTGGGCAATGGACCTTAAATAAGGAGAATTCAGAGAGATAAAGTAAAATACTGAGAGGGTGATTGCAAGTGGACTAACTGGTGTGGGGAAAATAAGTAGGTGTAAATCAGTATGTTCTAGCATTTACGAGACAAAAAAAATATGAGAAATAAATGTTTCCAAGTTAGTTGGGGTAAAGTTTAGAAGGGTTGTGTTTTATCCCATAGACAACTGAGGATATCTTAAGTAAACATTATTTAAGAAGGATGAATAAACTGTTATGTGCAGGGCAAATTAGAAACGGAAGACGTTTGAGGCAGAGAGAAGTTAAAGGAGAAGAGTTGAAATGATCTTGAAGCGTTAAGAGGCTGGACGAAATTCGTTGTAAAATCATTGCCACAGAATACAGGGCAGGGTCGCTGACTGGCTGACTCTAGGAGTTGGTGAAGACAACTCAGAGAGAGAAATCTGACAGTCCACATTTAGCAGGGGGAAGGAAATCAGAAGCAGTTATTTACAAGTTCATGACGTTGGTTTTTGACTTCCAAGATAGCGTAATTTGACCCCAATGTAGCTCAATCTCTCCCAACTTCATTTTGTTAATCTCTGTAATCTTGCCTCAGAAAAGCTATTTGTACCCAACTCAGAAAATTCTATATTCATATATCTTCATAAAAGTGAAAAGTTTTAGCAGTGTTTTCAACAAAAATGTGATGGTTAATATAAGAAAAACTGTTTTAACTTAAAAAGGCATTCTTGTTGCTTTGCAAGCTGATGTTTCAGTGAATAAATCTTAATTGTGCTCTTTTTCTTTATTTTGTTGCTTTTCTGTGTTTTCGTTTTGATGAACCAGCAGAAATAACTGATGGAATACAGTGACAGCTTGAAAAACTTTACCTTAACAAGGTCAGTTATCATTTCACAGTAGATGAAACAATACACAAAAATAATGAGATGATAACATCTTCCTCTAAAATCAGAATTTAAAGACATACTACTGACCCTTTGTTAAGATATTTTACAGCACAGAAGCTGTATAGAATGTGCATTAGAGCAACTTCAGAAAGCTTGTCATTTTCAACGCTTTTCAGAATGAGACTGGCTATTAAATAAATAAGGGACTGAGGGAAATATCCATACGATCAGTTTTCTATTTTCAATTTCAAAAAAATGTTGATATTTAAATATAGTAATATAACCAGTAATTTAAAATATTTTCACGCTCATGTCTAGAAAGTAGAACATAAACCACTTAGGTAACTTGTTTTGGCTTCTCTAAAGGAAATATGAATCTTTGGATAAGATTACTAAATGTATACCTTCTACTTGATTGGCTGTGTGACTTTTTAATTTGTAGATAAAACCTAACAGAAAGAGAATTGGCATTCAAACCTGGAGCCATACATTCAAGCTTTGACACATTTCCTCTCACTGGTTTTGTGTAATGCTTATAAGTTGATATCATCAGCAACTTTAAAACTATGGGTCAAAGAAGTGTCTTTATGATAGTTTGGATTTTTCCCTGGGGTACTTAGCAGAGCCACATTTGGTGTTTCAGACATGCTTGACAATTATCTGGCTGCACTCAGAGGATCTTGCATGGAAACTGCTTTGCTTAAAAACAAATATAATTAAGTCTTCTTTGCAAAACCATAGGCATTGTGTTGAGATAGGACAAAAACCAAATAGACTCTGTTTAGGAATTCATGGAGTGTCAGATTCCGACACCATTATTAATAAAGAACATTAACAATTGCAAAGTTGTGGAAACAACCCAAGTGCCCATCAATACATGAGTGAATTAATAAAATGTGGTATATTTATACCATGGAGTACTATTCAGCTTTAAGAAACAATGGTGATATAGCACCTCTTGTGTTTTCATGGGTAGAGCTGGAACCCATTCTACTAAGTGAAGTATCTCAAGAATGGAAAAACAAGACCCACGTGTACTCACGAGCAAATTGGTATTAACGGATCAACACCTAAGTGGACATATAGGAGTAACATTTATTGGGTGTCAGGCAGGTGGGAGGGGGGAGGGGGGATGGGTATATACATACATAATGAGTGTGATGCACACCGGCTGGAGGATGGTCACTCTTGAAGCTCTGACTTGAGGGGAGAGGGGGGCATGGCCAATAAATGTAACCTTAACATTTGTACTCCCATAATATGCTGAAATAAAAAAAAATTAAAAAACAAACGAACAAAAAAAACAAGGAACACAAAAGAACATATTAAAAAAAAAGAACATTACTGATTTCTAAAAGGGATTTATGTCATGATGGTTTTAGATGCTAGTTCAAAATACTGATGACTTTTTTCAGATGTGAATATTTATCTGATGTGTATCTTTTAGGAATTACCGGAGAGTTGCAAAATAATGTGTGGGAGGTAAGGAAGGCACTTGACAAAAGAAACTCATATTATATGAATCCTTTGTCATCAAAGTTGTATATTTAAAACTTAAATTCCTATTATTTTATATGTTTTTATTTTGCCCTCTTTTTAACTCTAAAGCAAGTACATATATAACAATGCCATTTTTTCAGCCCCAAAATAAATAGAAACAGTTCTAGGACTACACTTTCTAATATGAATCTTACAGTTTACTTAGCAAATGCTTTACATTAATAAAGTTTTTTCTATAAGAAACTAGAAAATTGTGTTCGGTGTAAGACTAGATGTTATATCAAAAACATAAGTAATATCCATATAGCAGAGCTTTGGCCTTGTGCCAGGGACAAGCAGGAGGTGTTTCTGGAACCGTCCTATTGATTTTCACACATTATTTATTAGAAGTGACCACCGCCATTCCCACATAGTGCTAAGTGTGAATATTTGTCATATGCATGTGGCCTAAAGATTATTTTGTTGTTCACAGAATCATCAATGTCTTTCCATTGAAATATTGTCCTCATCTAAAAAGTAAATGGCACCATTTTATTCAATGGTTTTTATCTTGGAATCCTAACCAGATATTTTTTGCATTAAACAACAAACACTGCATTACTTCCAAACTAGTGCTATGGACTTAAAAAAATTATATCAAACTCCAGTAAATCTTGTTGGCCAAGACTTCAGAAATAACAATGCCATCCTATAAATACAGACATTGATGGTTGGTAAAAATTATACCCAAATCTCAATGCAATCAGTATATTTTGAATAGCTTTTTAGTTTGATTTTTTCCAACATATATAAAGAGATTATTTGTAAGCCTGCAGACATAGTTTGTAGAATGTATTACTTAGAATTTGTTTCAAAAATACTTCTATTGTGAAGTTTTTAGGAGATAAAATTGCCATGGCAATAAGATATCGTTGATTTAGAGTAAATTTTTAATTAAATGGAAAAATCAAAGAATGAAATTATTCTTTTCAAGATTTCTTCAGATAAAGAAATAAGCAAACTTGCGCTGCGGTACTGTGGATAAAACCAAGAAATACAGAGTCAGGTGAAGCTTGGGTTCAGTCACAGTTCTAATATTAAGTAAATAATCTTTCTAAGGGTTCCCTTTTTTTCTCATTTCTCCTTCTTAGGTTTGTAGAAAACATGTAGACCAGTACCATTCCACAAACCAGTATTGGGTCTACCCCAAGACCATTCAACCTGCCTGTTGTTGGTTAGTTTCCATATAACCAACTGGGAGGAAAATATAAGATCTATTATGAGGACTCTATTCTAAAGAGTCATACAGTCTAACCGGGGACATTGAACATGGTCGAGTTAGAGAACAGTAAGTGTAGAAACCTTCTTCTCAAATGTAATTGAGACCAGTTGTTTGATGGTTAATCTACAAAGTTAGTTAAAGAGGAGAATCATGGAAAAAAATATATACAAATGAAAATTAATTGGCCAGTATTTTGATAGTAATGCAGTGTTTGCTATTTAATCCTTTGCCTATCACTCTATTAACTGAAGTTTCTATACATTGTTTTCTTTGTATAAATCACGATCATAATGAGCCAATTATAATTCTCAATTTCAGTTTATTTAAAGTAGAACAAAAATTTGAAGAGATCTGAGTGCAAAAACCTTTCAATTTATTATAATTTATTGTTCTAATTATTTTAACTTTATAATTTCTTCTTCAATTTTGCTTAGCTCATATTTAATTCAACTTAGCTTTTTCTAAACTTTGCAGAATACAACATATTTTTACAGAAACAACACCACTTTTTCTAAAATCACATGATTGATTTTATTTATGTAATAATAGGTTAAATTGAATGCAACCTAAGTACACTGATGAGTGGACAAACACATCTGAATTTTGGTTGACATAACATGAAGTTGAGGCGGCAGATGCACATAGGCATGATAGAAAGCACACTGTCATTTTACAGGGAGGATGTACAGCATCCAACATACTAGTTCCTTGGAACTCAAAACAATGTCTATGAAAAGCAAGTAAATTCGGTTTTTGCTCTGTGGACTAAGAGGTAATAAGAGTTCTGAGAAGCAAGAGATAAATTAGGGAGCTTTATTGACAGGTGAATTTGTGCTCAGCCTTCTAGCTTGGAGATTGAAGCTCCAAGCTAATAAGAGAATAGAGGGTAACCCAGATGAAGAAAGAGATCAGAGCAGAGATGCAGAGGCGAAAGTGGACATGGTCTGTGTCCCGGCTTAGGAGGAGAGTGTGTGTTGATGAGTGAAGACTAGCGTGTGCTCATGGCTGTAACCTGACCCCAGCCTGCATTCTTTACTGCACTGTCTGCCAGGAAAATCTGGCATCCCACACTGAGAACAAGAACTGGGTGTCCCAGCTAATCCTCAGCTTGATTGGTTCCATAGGGGCTTCAGATCTGAAAGTGACAGAAGTTTTTTTTTTCCTATGTTCCTTTTTTCTATTTTCTATTTTCTAAAGCAGGACTGGACCTTAAAACCAAGTTATGTGAGGCTTTGCCTCTTGTGCCTCAGGGCCTTTGCCCATGCTCTTCCCTCTGCCTCGACTGCTCTTTTCCATCTGCTTTTACTACTATTGCTTTTGCATATTCTTAAAGTTCTTCAGGCTTGATCTTTAATATGAATATTTTAATTTAATAATTATCTAATATGAATTTTTAAAATAATTGCTAATTAATGATTATCAAGCTTAGTTTTTATCAGGTTCTGTGCTTTATATACATTGTGTCTCTTAAGCTGAACACAATGTACAATTGGTATTATTACCCTTATTTTTATTGTTTTTGTTTCCTTGTGCCCTTTTTTTTT
>VBSM01000605.1:19375209-19436884 GCA_008086735.1 Cheirogaleus medius | reverse complement strand
GGGACGGGGGCATGGGCAATATACATAACCGTAATATTTGTACCCCCATAATATAATGAAATAAAAAAAAATAAACATTTTGGCCTGATAATCTGACTTGAAGTGGGTTGTTGACTGGCTAATAGGAGGATTTTTCCACCAGAAAAAAAATTCTCATAAGACAGCAGCAGTGTTGGGAAATAAGGGTGAAACGAAGGCTGCAAAAGTTATGTAGCCAGCTCCCACACTTAGATTCCACATTGTCCAAATATGGTGGTTCCCTGCTTACTGCCCACAGCCATCAAATGACCTTCAGATAGCCCTTACTCTCTCTGACTGCTCCTATATTTTCTGTTAAGAGAGTTGAACCACCAATACATGTCCCCTACTTCCAGTATGGTATTAGCCTCCCCCTGGAAATGGAACACTCACTAATATTTTCCTCTAAATTATCAACACAAATTGAAGCATTCACACAGCACATTATAAAGCAGTTTAATTTATCTGTATACACTAGAGGTAATTTGTGTTTCACTCTTACAAAGTGAATAAAATTCATATATTGAAATCCTAATCCCTAATGTGATGTTTTTTGGTGGTAGAGCATTTAGGAGGTAATTAGTTGCTGTCATGAAAGTGGAGCCTTTATGATGGGGGTAGGTGGGGAGAAAAAGATGTGAGAACTTTCTCTCTCTGCATGCACACACCAAGGCAAGGCCAGGTGAGGACTCAGCCAGGAAGAGGGCTTTCACCAAGAACCCGACTGTGCTGACACCCAGATCTTGGACTTCCAGCCTCCAGAACTGTGAGAAATACCTGGATGTTGTTTAAGCCACACGGTCGATTTTGTTTATTATAGCAGACTGAACTGACTGAAACATGACATTCCACCTCATTCTACTACTCTGCTACCTTGAAATACCCGTGTTTGTACATTTCATCGACCAAAGCCCAAGATGTAAACAGAAGTCCTTTAGAGATAAATAATGAAAGCTGATCCTACCAGGGAAGACATGTGCCCTGACTGTCCACTTGCTCCTCTAGTGTGATGCAGACTCACCTCCATGAGCCTATGTTTGCTGGTCTCACAGAATCTCTTTTCCTGCTTATTTTTTTTTTTTCCTCACTACCCTTAACTAGCTTGACAGCCAACACAGCAAATATAATAAGAGAGGCCAGCTGAATAGCAGATTTGTTATGTGGCAGTGTATAAACAGCAGGTTACTGAGTTTAATTGAGAAACACAGCCAGTCTTCCCATGTAATCATAGTAGGAGAAACACTTTATCATTATTTAAAATACAAGTTGTTCTTCTTTTTTGTATATGTATACGTGCTGAACTAAGGAACTATATTTCATCCAAGAAACACCAGCCAATTTCTAATGAAAACACCTTCAGTTTATCTCAACTTGGGCTACAATCCTCCAAAATATACAGCATGTCTTCTTTGAGAGATTAATAGTTATGGCCAAAGATGAGATCCGGTAGCAGTAGAAATGTGATTGGAAGGCTATTTCTTGGTTGGATCTCTGATCCTTGTCCTGGAAGTTCATTGAATTAGATTTTTGGCAGAGCCAATGAGCCAACAAATGACAATCAAATCACAGGTCTCAAAACATCATGGATATGGATGACCAAGTGTTGCAAGGATAGACCAGCTCAAGGAATAACAGAGTTCTGGAAGTTTGTGAGCAAGGCAGGGAGCATAACATTTCTAAAGATGGAATGAGGATATGGTCATGGGCACGTCATGTTAAGTATATATTTCTAAAATATTTATTTCTAATTTATAACACAGATAAAATTGGCATCAGAAACAATATACTCACATGGTTGTTTTATTTTTCAAATAACTTTAAATAAAAATGATATAAAACAAATTTTGTCCAATTTGGCCATTAGGTGAATTAAGAATAAGCTACTTGAAATTCATAGCTTTTTTCCAAGTTCATAGAACATTTTTCCATGATTTATCAGTGCTCACACTTTTTGACACAGCAGTGTTCTTTAAGTTATACTCAAAAGTTCCAATGACAATCAAATTTCTTATCCTTTTTATACATTTCTTCTAAACTATATACCCTCTACTGCTTCAGATAGAGTACTAAGTGCACTTAGGTGCTCAAAATGTATTTTATGATTGTAATCTTTGGTAATAGAAGTGATTCTCTATTCTACTACAGATATAAACAGCATAAGAAAAGACATACTTCAACTGATAAGTCAAAAGTCCTTGTTAGACTTTTCACGATAGTGTTCAGGAGAGCAACAGCTCGAATTTATCAGCAGTGCTAAATGTGTTATAAAGAAAATGTACATAGTGAAAGTTTGCTAGTGTAGTTGGAAAAATATCATGGAGACATATGTAAGGTTAGGGGTAAGAGATAGTATTAGAAAGTTTACCAAGTACGAAACTGTCTTTGAAATACTCACTATAAAATATCTTAAAATCTCAGAGATATGAATAACTGTGATTGACATGTGCCCACAAGCAGCATGTTAGCTGTCTATGGAAACACCCTTTTAAGAGAACGGGTAACATCAACATAACATTCATGTCCACAGAGGACTTAGTATATTACCCCCCTTTACTGCATTAACAACCTTAAATCTTGATGATTTATAACAACAGGCATTTATGTTTTACTCATGTTATATTATATGTCAGTGCTGATGGATCAGCAAGTATTGCTCTACCTGTTGTGTCTTCTCAGTCCTGGACCATCATTGGCAGTGAGAAAAGACTGATAGAAGAGGAATCACGGGTGTCACTGAAAACTTTGCTCAAAACTAGCATTCTATCACTTTTCTCTCACATTCTACTGGCCCACATCAGCAACATGGCCAAGCCTGATAATGGATTGGAAATGTATATTCCACCTTCCAGGAGGCATTTGAAGTCACATAGCAATGGGCAGAGATATATACTCCTCTTTTAAGGAAGTCCTCCTACAATTGGGAAAGATAATGTCATCTGCCAAAGAAAGTGTTTTAAATGCAGAATAACAAAACCCCAGTAGTTTGGTCCTGGCCATAGCTCCTCCTGTTTTAAATGGATGCCATAGCTTAAGAGTATTTCCATAGACAAAGATTTCTAGAAAGATTGAATGTGTTCAGTGAGGATGAAATCTCGGTGGCACTCAAATGATGCCAGGTCTTTCTGGTGACTTCCACTCGGAGCAACTGGAAGAGATACCACTGTGGGGAAAAAGACACTGGGGAAGCAAAAGTCTCTAGCCTTCACATGAACTTCCAGAATAATTCCAAAGACTTCAATTTCTACAATAGTCAAGAGTCATAAATAATCCCATCATAGTTTTATATATAGGACACAACAGCTGTCAATTTACGGTAATTATCTCTGTAAATGATTTAAAATATTACATTTATCAGAAAGGAAGTTGTGAAATTCAAACAGGTCGGTACTATTCCTTCAAAAAAAAGACAGAAAATAGATACTGAACTTACTAATGTCCTTGGAACTGCCCCTGGATGATTTGTCATCCTACAGGGATGAAGAAGAGTAACAATTCAAAGGAATGGAGCTAGGAGAAAAGGCATTGGACAATCATACGGCATCATCAGAATTTCAAAAAAGACTGTAGAATAATACTTGATTACACTTTTAAATGTATTACACAGTAGAGAATAGAACAAGTTACAATACATAGAGAAGTCTACATATTATTCTACTATTTGCATTTTAAATTACAAGTTGATGTTCTGTATTGGATTTTAAGCAATTAGGGCAGAATCACAAACTTTAGTATGCATAGAAACCACTTGAGGAGCTTATTTAAAACACTTATTCCCCAGAATTCCCCAGGCTCTGGCCCAGAGATGCTACTTCAGCAGAACTGGTAGGGTCTGGCTATGTAAGTTTTAATAAGCTCTTGGAGATTCTGATGAAAGTGGTCAGGGATCAAGCTTTGAGAAACAGTGAACCATAGAAGCAAACAACAGAAACTTTAATATTCTTTAGATGAACACCTAATGATATCCCAGAAAAAGTTAATTTTATATGATAATGATGAATTTTTTTAAAATATAAAGACTGAATAATGAGACAATTTGCATATTTCTTTTTTTCTGTTGTTTTGATATTCTTTTAAATCAGTCTGCATTATGAAAGTTACTAATTATGCTCTAATCAAAAGTATGTAATGTACTTAAAAAATATACATTGGGTTTGGGGCATTATTCATGCAGTCCAATTTCTAAAAGTAATTTTATATTTGAATGTTAAATTCATTTATGTTATATAGAAGGTGAGCATTAAAAAAATAACAGAATGCTCTGACTTAAAAAAAATATGTCAAATCACAAAAGTTTCAAGTATAAGTTGTCTTTGTCAATAATGTCACCATTACATGCATAGCATTTTGCTACATGAGCTTACTTATTAAAAATTTAGGTTAATATGGTACTAGCAGTCCACAAAACTTTGAAATAATATGAATGAATTTGAAATTTCATCAAAACACTCGCCTTAATGAGGCACTCTGTCATGGCTGAATGGTAAACTCAAGCATTATTTGTATTTATGGTAGAAAATGTTTATCATTTAAAAATCTATCCCAATCTCCACAATTTTATTTTTATTTCCTAGTTGAATGTTCAATAGATAAATCTGCAATTACAGTTGGAGACTTTAATACTCTTGTCTCTAGAATTCACAGAACAATCAGAAAGAAAATCATCAAGGGTATGGAAGAATAAAAATCACCATCAAGCAACAGGCTCTAATCAACTCAACTGAACACTCTACTCCCAAATAGCAGAACACATGTTCTTTTCAGGAACCCACAGAATATATTCAAAGATAGTTCAAATCTTGGGCCCAAAAACGAATCTCAGCAAATTTAGAGGAATCAAAATCATATAGAATATATTCTCAGACCACAATGGAATCAAATTAAAAAACAATAGCAGAAAGATAACAGGAAAATCCCCAACTAAAAAATACCCTTTTAGTGAACCATGGGTTAAAGGGTAGGTCTCAAGGGAAAATTTTTTTAAAAATTACATTGAACTGAATAAAAACGAAAATATAACATATCAAAATTATGGCACTCTGCTTTACTTGAGAGAGAAATTTATAGAACTAAATGTTTGGATTAGACAAAAGGGAAGACTCAACTCATCTGAGCTCCCACCTCAAGGATCTAGAAAAAGAGGAACAAAATAAACCCCAACCAAAGCAAGCAGAAGAAAATAAAAAATTAATAAAATTTAAAACAGAAAGTAGAGAAAATAAAATTTAAAAACAGCTCTTATAAAGATGAACAAAATTGACAAGCCACTAGCAAGAGTGACAAAAAAAGAAAAGAGAGGAGACTCAAATAATAAATATTAGGAATGAAATGTGATATCACTACAGACCTTGCAGGCATCCAGAGGATGCTAGGAATACTAAAAGAATACTAGGAACAATTCTACCAACATAAATTTGATAACTTAGATGGAATAGACCAATTCCTCAAAAGCACACACTGCTACATCTAACCCAAAATGAAATAGATAGTTCAAATCCCTCAAGAAAGAAAATTTATTTTGTAATTTAAACATCCCTCCTCAAACAATTTCAGATTCAGTTTCACTGGAGAATTTTATCAAATGTTTAAAGAAGAATTAACATCAATTCTATACAAACTGTTCCAGAAAATAGAAGAGGATAAAACTCTTTGCAATTCATTTTATGAAGTTAAAATTACCCTGATACCAAAGCCAGAAAAAGACAGTACAAAAAACTCAAACAAAAACAAACTACAGACCAATATCCCTCAAAAATCTATATTGTCATATAGATTTCAGCAATATACAAAAAGAATTATATGTGTAACCAAAGGAGTTTTTCCAGGGATAGAAGATAGGTTTGTTATTTTAAAATAAATGAATATAATCCACCACATTTGAATTAAGAAGAATCACAGGATCATGTCAATTAATGCAGAAAAAGCATTTGACAAAATTTACAACCCATTCATGATAGATACTCTCTTAAATATAAAGAGGAACTTCTTCAGATTGATGAAGAACACCGAAAAAAAAAATAAACCACAGGTAACATTAGATATATGAAAGACTGAATGATATCCCCTTAAGTTCAAAACACAGGTATGTTCATTCTAACCAATGCTATTCACCATATTACTATGAGTTATTGTTAGTATGATAAAACAAGAAAATGAAATACAAAGCTCATGAATTGTAAAGAAAAAAATAAAACTGTTCCTATATGCAGATGGCATGATTGATTACCTACACAGAAAATCAGAGGGATTCTATAGCATAACTGCTAGAACTAATAAGTGACTTTAGCAACATCTTACAAAAGATCACAAGATTCATATACCAAAGTCAAGTGAATTTCCATCTACAGTAGACACCAGGCCACCAAAATTAAAAACATAATATCATTTACAATTGATCAAAAAGTGAAATATTAACAAAACATGTGCAAGATTTATATTATAAAAACTAAAAAATGCTGACAAATGAAATCCAATAAGATATAAATAAAATAAGAGATATATTCTGTTTATGGGTTGAAAGTCTCAACACAGTAAAGATGTCAATTCTCGCTAAATTGATATAGAAATTTAACACAATTTTTATCAAATATCAACAAGATTTTTATAAATATAAGCATGATTGTTTTGAAATATATATGGAAAGGCAAAATAAACTGGAATAGCTAAAACATTTTTGAAAAAGAACAAGGAAATGAGACAAATTAATCTATCTGATTTTAAGACTTATATAGCTATGGTAATCAAGATAATGTGCTATTTGAGAGGCAAAGATCAATGGAACATAATAGACAACCCTGTTATAGACCCATACAAATATGGCCAACTAATTTCTTACAAAGGCGCAAAAGCAATCCAATGTAGGAACAATAGTTGTTTCTAAAAACAGTACTAAAGCTATTGGATATCCATAGGCAGAAAAAAAAAAAACCTTGACCTTCAAACTTCATATAAAAATCAACTCAAAATGGTGATAAACTTAAGTGCAAAAGGCAAATCCATAAGACTTTTAGGAAAGAACAGTAACATCTTTGGGATTTAAACACAGTTGCTAGTACATACCAAAACAATGATCCATAAAAGGAAACTGATAAATTATATTTCCTCAAAATCAAAATTGCTCTGTGAAAGACCTTGTTATTTGGATGAAAAGGAAAGCTACAGACTGGAAGAAAATATTTGCAAACCACGTATTTAGACGGAATTGGGTGGTGCCCTTCCCAAATTTATATGTTGAAGTCCTGATCCCCAGTAGCTCAAAATGTGACTGATTTTTCTGAGATAGGGCCTGTAAAGAGGTAATTAAGGTAAAATGAAGTCCTACGAATAAGCCTTAATCCAATATGACTGGTGTCCTTCTAAGAAGAGGAGATAAGGACACACACACACACACACACACACACACGGAAGACCATGTGAACACAAAGACAGCCATCTAAAAACCAAGGAGAAAGGTCCTCAAAAGAAAGCAGCCCTGCTAACATTTTGATCTTGGATTTCTAGCCTCTAGAATTTATAAGAAAATAAGGGATTTTTTTGTTCAATCCACTCAACTGTGATACTTTGCTATGACAGCCCTAGCAAGCTACCTATCCAACAAAGGACTAGTATCAAAAATATATATTCTAAAAAATTCTCAAACTCAACTGGAAAGAAAAAATTAGATAATAGGCAAAAGATTGAAGGGGAATCTCACTGAAGAGGATATACAGATGGCAAATAAGGACATGAAAAGTGTTCAATATTTTTAGCCATTAGGAAACTGCAAGTTAAAACCGCAATGACATAACACCACATACCTACCAGAATGTCTAAAATAAGAACAAGGGACAATATCAAATATTAGTGAAGATACAGAGAAAATGGGTCACTTGCATGTTGCTATTGGAAATATAAAAATGCTATACCATTTTGGTAAGCAGTTTAGCAGTTTCTTGTAGAACTAGCTTTAACACCCTTTGTCCCCTTCAGAATAGCTGATCCAATTTAAGGAAAGACCTCTCTCTTCCCAGTTTTATTTCTTATCTGTACATTTCTCATTGGCGAACTGAATTTCTTTCTGTTATTTGCCATGTAGTGCCTTGAAAGCGAGATTATGTACTACTCTGGCTGTAGATGGGAAGAAAATAGCTTCTGAGCTACATTTGATATGATTTCACAAAAGTCACTGAATCTAGGAACTTCCTGGGTTATTATGTGAAATATGCTCTTTCCCTCCTTCCTGCTGCTCAAAAGTTTGCTATTTGATCATTTTATGCACCTTCCTGTTTAGGTATTTATACATATTTTGAAATCATATTATGCATAAAACAAAGCAAAGGGAACTGTTGCTAGATCATCAGAAGCTATTTTTTCATGCAAATATGAATACAAGAATTATTGCCAGGTAATTCTGAACCTTAGGCTGAGAAGCTCCCACTTAAGTTTGGATTTTTTCCTTTGTCTTCTTTTATGTTCTGTTTAGTTATTTGTGTAAAGAATATTGCCACCAACAATCATGGGGAAACAGCAACCTAGATCCATATAAAATTTCACAGTTGACAAAACTTTTCTACCCTCATTATCTATTTGAACTTCATATCAACTTTTTGCATATTTATCATTCCCATTTTATAGCTGAGGAAAGTGGACCTTGGGAAAATGAAGTGACATATGCAATGTTACAAATGTGAACATTCTTTCTATATTCCATACAATTGTTTCCCTAGAAAGCACTTGGTCAAACAACATAATGAAAGGACTTGGTCAAGCAGCTCAATAACTTCATTTCTTCCATGGTTGAGTGCTCAAATAGTATGTCTACACATGTTGTGATGAAAAACAAAAGCAAGCATTACTTTCAAAATAGTTGAATAGAGTTATCAGGGCAGGTTCCTGGAAAATAAAAGACTTGACTTGTATTTTCTGTAAGAGTGTGTCCATGTTTCTTGTTTATATGTGATCCTGGGCGTACTTATTGTAGATTGTAAGTTGGGAAAACTCTTATATTTTGAACACTTTTTAGTAACCAATTCCATAAGCAAATAATGAAGAATTTGCTGCTATTTCCCCGTTTCCCAGCATGAGCTTTAAATTCAAGAAATAGTAAGCTGGAAGGAGGCTTAGGATAGGAGATAATTCTAAATGACTAAACAAGATAATTTGATCAGTATGTCTCTGGTCTCCTGACAGCAAATAATACAGAGAATTAACAATTAATAAGAAAATATGGTGACCTCATTTATTATCAGTAATAATGCTATCTGGACTGCATGAGTGAGGTCCTTGATGTGGCTGTTTATAGTTACTTTGGAATTTTATCTCTCATAAATATTCTCAACTCTGGAGAATTTTATTTAACTCTTGTTATATCATACTAAGAATTCATGATTATACATAGTACAGGAAATACGGGCACCCTAAACCCCAGCAGACCCTAGAGTTTATGTGAAAGAGGAAAAGCAGAGAAATAAAAGATAATTATGGAATATTTATGTTACAGTAAAGGACAGGGATTCACACAACAAACACATATTCTGTCTATATATCGATTCCTGAGCTATAATCTGAATGTGTGTGTGTATCTGTGCATATGAAGAATGCTAAATCTAATTATTGAAGAGTCTGATCTATCGTAATAAGTAAAACATGACTATTTTAACGGATATTTCACCTGTTCAAGCCCTGCAAATACCCATGTTTGGTAACACAGCAGTAGACATTCAGTGGGATGGTGTGTTAATCTGTTTTGAGTTGCTATAAAGGAAATACCTGAGACTGGATAATTTATAAAGAAAAGAGGTTTATTTGGTTCACGGTTCTGCAAACGGTACAAGCATGGCACTAACACCTGCTTCTGGTGAGAGCTTCAGGGAGATTCCAGTCAAGGTGGAAGGTGAAGGGGGAGCAGTTGTGTCACACGGTGAGAGAGCAGGAGCAAGAGAGGAGGTGCCAGGCTCCTTTGAACAAGCAACTCTCCTGTGAACTAATAAGCAAGAACTCACTCATTTCCATGGGGAAGGCACCAAGCCATTCGTGAGAGATCCGCCCCCATGACCCAAACTCCTCCCACCAGACCTCAGCTCCAATACAGGGGATTAAATTTCAGTATGAGACTTGGAGGGCCCCAACATCCAAATGATATCTGATGGTATCAGGGTATTATCTTTTATTGCCAAAGATCCAGGCTTCCCGCAGGAGGGGAAAACGGGATGCTGGTTATGTTAATTACCAGATCCAGCACTTGCCGCAGGGTTAGACTCCAGCAAACCGTACGCTGTTGATTCTGGACGTATTTACTCTAATTTTCCTTTGAGAGATATTTTTGAAAATCAATTTGACATATTTGGGCATATTCAGGTACTTAATAAACTATTTCATCCTGAATTTATCAAAAACATACTCTCATATCCAGAACTAATCTGGGATTTTTCACTCTGCAGGGAAGCTGTTGTTACATTTGAATCCTCTACACTTTTTTCGTTTTATCGTAACGCACACCAAATGCATATTTTCTTCAGCAGTATTCAATTTCATTAAACACAAATGAATTTAACTGTTAGAGCAAATAGTAAGTTACTTCGTTTTAGAAATTCACAATGTATTAAAAAGCCAAGAGCAAAACCTTTGCGAAATAATTTAATGTTGAAAATTATTCTTTCCCCTTTTTCTTCCAATTTGTACAATCATTGAGGGCCGATTATAGGTAACTTGGGGACATCATTCATTGCTATTTGGTAGCGACGATGATTTCATTTATTGAAATAATGTTGCTATAAAATGCATTTAAAATACATAGATGGTACCTATAGCCCTCAAAATGATGATTTTGTATTGTGAAGGTGAAATATAAGTTCAAGTGACCTGCTTCCTAACCGATTCTCAGTATCTTACATTGAGCTTTTACAAATGATGCATAAGATAAAATGAGGGATTTTCTTCCAACAGGAAAAAACATGTACTATTTAACAAAGTTATAAAACCACTCACTTTAAGCTAAAATATCCAATTCTTAAAATAAACCAATATTGCCCATAATAAAATTTCTACATTTTTCCCACTGTGATTTCATGATTAGACATTGAATAATTGGCTGTAATGTTATATTCCTTCAGCATTTATTTCATCCTGCTACCTACTAACTGACAATTAAAGGATATAAAACATAAAGTATTATACTTCATAACTTTTTTAAACTATCAGAAAATTATTTTAAACATTTTGCTAAGCTAAAAAGACCTACCTTCCTGGTATTATAACAAGCCTAATTTCCTCATATTCTAACAAACTCAGCAATTCATAAGAGTAAGACATCATACTCCCAAATTTGCCTAGGTTCACTTATTTTTATTATCATAGAGAGAAAGCCTTGGGGTAGAAATCAAAGTACTATTTACTATCAATTGATGTCACAGATTGTCTTCAAGTTTCAGAAAAATAAAGTCCTTATAAGCTAAACAGTTTCTATTCAAATAATTACCATATATTTTGCTACAGGCACTACCTTAGTATATGAATTTATAAATAAAGCTATAGATTAATGATCGATTAAGAAATAATAGGAAAATTAATATCTTTCCCTTTCTCTCTTTCTGTGGCTAAGTGTCTCTTCTTTACAGATCACATGAAGGCACTGAGATCCCTGTTACCCATACCAAAGAGTGCTTGTTATTCTGTTCTTGAAGCTGCCCCAGCAACCGGTGACCTGTTTGAGAACCTGCATTGACAAGCTCCACAGGTGTCCTAGCTTAATGTTGCTCCAGAGTGCTTTTAATAGATAAGCATACTCTATCTGCTCTGGCAAAGAAAAATAGGGCAGGCAATCAGACAGCCATCTTCCCTCACCTGAGCTGAATACTTAACATAAGTCAAGGGTAAAGGAAACATTCCTCTTTTACACTGCCCTGAGATGCCATTGGAGGGCTGCCCTTACTTTATATTTGTGGTTCATACATATAAGCAGAAACCAGTGCATTCAACAAACCAGACTGAGACAATAATGATTTAAAGAGGTTTTTGCAAACAGCATAAGCAGAGGCATTTGGAAATGTTACAAAAAGAAATTCTATAATAGATCTTACTCTAAGGCTTGAGCCTTTAAAATGTTTGATTTTTTTTATGGGCCCATATTTGATTACTTATGGGTAAAATTTGGGGTTAATTTTTGATTAATTTTGTTAGTTATACTAAAATAATTCCATAAATAAAAAAATAATTTTATAATTAATCTGAGGATTTCCTTTCTTTGCAATTGTCAAAAAAAAAACTGAAGAGTACAGTAAGGAAAAGTTTCATGTTACATAATGTACATAAATGCAAATATATTCTGAAATTAAATCCATTCCTACTTTTCTAATAAAGAAGAATTACTTATTATTTCTTAGTGATTACCTGACAAATGTGGTCATGGTCATAGGAAAAAACGAGATTAAATGCAGAGAATTTCTGGAATGTGAAAGATTTTCTAAGTTTTGGTTCTACTTACAGAGGGAGGACTGCAAACTTGTACAAAAGATGTGTATTTTCCTTTACTATCCTGTTGAGGTAAAATCAAGGATGAGCTACCCAGGGGGTCACTCAAATTTGATATGACAGTGTAGGAAAAATGTTGGCTTGGCTTTGCATATATTATCTACAGAATGGGCCTGATGTGTGGTGATTCCCTGTCTGGATATTTAAAGTGCTTTCTTGCTCTCTTGCTCTCTCTATATATATCACACTCTATCTCCAAACTACTGCTGTGATGGAGGACTCTGGTAAAGATATGGTAAGAATCCAGCAAAAGTCAATGGATATATATTAGAATGATTCCATCCATTATATAGAGAACTGTACACATAGAGAACTGAGCTTAATGTCAAAAATTCTTCCTGGTACACAGGAAAGACAACCAAAATCTAGCTTTATACTATCTATGTGATGTCCAGAAAGACTACACCTGGCAGCCACTTCACTGCAAGATAAGGATTCAAAATGCCGCCCAGTAAACAAGCAGAATTTAGACTCTAGAACAGAATGTAAGGCAATGGAAAAAAGGTAATTCCTTTATTTTTAGAATCAAGGAATGAGTATTTCCTAATATTAATAAAACAGGTAAAACAAAAAAGTCAGAGTTTTGAATATTTGTATCCAAAATCCATTTGTAGTCTAAGTAAAACAGTACTGCTACTGTAGTCTAACCGAAACAAGGGAAAGAAATAACTGCTAGTTTCAAAACCCTGAAGGCAATGACCTGAAAACTCACCCAGATTCTTAGCTTTCAGACCATTGGGGTACCTTTCTATTTACTGCACACTTTATTAAAGTGTTCAGAGAAGGATTTTTCTGCACACCACTTTGAACTGTAGGGCTTAGAAAGGAACTAACCCATATGTGATAGACTAGAGTCTTTCGTAATAAAGGAGATGTATATAATTTGGAATTAGTATTATCTAGGGAAAAAAACATTCCAGGATGATGGATTAAGCAAATGCCTTATTCACACATGCTATTAAGTCACTGCCTTATGGAAGAAAATAGAGTAGGTTCATAAGAGTCACCTCTTCCAAGTTTAATGAGGCAAGGAAAAAAACTTGTATGTCCTATTTAAGGGTCATTTCCATTATAAAGCTGTCATTTAATATCCAGTTCAAGGGTAAATTTGGGAAACAACTATTTAGATAACACAGACAGGTACCTAGCTAAATCTTTGATTATAAACCCTTAAACATACTGCCATCCTATTATTTTTTCTTTTGATTCTATCCTTTCCAAGGCAAGTTTTGGATTTTGAAAGAAAGGGAAAAAAGACTAAGGGCATATAGACAGGACCTTTACCATAACAACAAAATTATTAATTTGTTTTAATAGCAATAATGACTAGAATTCTAGAGTGCGATTGGAGAATTGCACAAACAAAAGTCAGTTTGGTTAAGAATGCCTGCACTCAAGAATGTCTTTTGTGTTTTAAATACAAATTTTAGATTACTTGCCAATTTTGAAGCTGTCTTTCAGCACAAACTATAAAAATTACCCCTCAGTAAATGATTCATATTTCCCATTGCGAATTTTAACTCTAAGTTTATATAAATGGGCTAAGCCAAAATATTATGTACTTAGATGATATTTGAAATGATAGAAATAGCATGGGTTTTGAAATAGAGCTGGGTTTAAATCCAAGCCCTGCTGCTTATTAACAATGTAACCTTGAGCATATCTGAAGCTCAATTTCCTCCTCTGTAAAATATGGGCTAGTAGCTACTTTTAGAGTTGTCAGGAGGATTAGATATAGCTATATGAAACATCCAGTGCTAGTATTCAGGATTAGAATTAGTTTTTCATAATTCAAACTATTATGGTAAGACTCTAAACTAAACATTATCATTCACAGGAATAAAATACACATCCACCCTGATTCACTAGACCAAACAGATTCTTAACCCTCCAAATAATGCTTTCCTCTTAGAATTCATTGGACAAAAATGCAGTTACTAATTTTTTTCCCTAATAGAAAAATCTGTAAGTTAATCATAGTACCACACTCAAATCTGGTTAAGGAGTCAAATGAACTTCATTATTTTTTGACACTGAAAATCATGATTTGTACTTAGAGTGTCTCAGTATCGCAGCCGTATGGGGAGAACGGCCATGTATCACTTTAGTCAGATGCAGCTCTTTTAGTTTTATAAATTCACTGGAAAACCAGCCACATACCTTCTTATCCACCTCATCCCTCCCCCAAATAAATTCTATAGTTTACAGTTTTTATAGGGAAAGGGTCTTTGAAGAAAACTTGTACTCAATTGCACAATAAATATCCTTACAAAAAAAAGTTTCTATATTTACTTGTCCCCTTCTTTCCACTCCGTCAGGATGTTGCTAACATAGAAGGTAATAGGTGATGTGTCTTGGCATGCTTTGTAAAATTTCTTTTTAGGTTAGTTTCTTCAGGCTCTTACTGCATATTCGTTTCTAGGACTGAAAACTTTAGGGCAGTTTGAGGTCAGAATCCTGTATATCTTCTCTGAAATCAAATTCTACCATATGGTGAGAATCTTTTATAGTATGATAATTAAAGACTAACAGACTTCTTTGGAAAAATCTATTCTCCTCCTTCTTGTTACTCTCATTTAACTACTAATATTAGCTTAATTGAAGAGGAGTTTTTTGTGTGTTTCATAAATGGAGACTAAGAAAACATGTCAAAAAAAACCCTCCAAATTTGATTCTTTTTGCTTATTGATTTTATTGCATAAGTTTAAATTTCATTTTATAGGAAAAATAAGTTAAATTATCATTACCACTTTCACAGAAGTTGAGTAAAATTCTAAAAGATCAAAAATAATTTAAAATAAAAAATTATCAAAAAATTAATATTGCTTCTATAGAATCAGAGATTTTTCTCAAAATAAGTTATATTATGTTTTTATTTTGTTAAGCAATCTATATAATTTGGGGCTTCAAAACTTTTAGCAGAAAACTGTCAGAAAAAATCAGGCCCACAATTTCTCAATAAAATAAATAAAGCATTGACCGTCTTTATCATGTTAGACCATTGTACTTTGCATACATATTAGAATACATATTTTTAATATTTTGAGGAACCTCCTTACTGTTTTCCATAGTGCATTTTACACACTTAAATGTCTACCAACAGATGAATGAATAAGGAAAATGTGGTATTTACAAACAATGAAATATTATTCAGCCTAACAAAAGAAAGAAATCTTGCCATTTCAACAACATGTATGAACCTAGAGGACATTATGCTGAGTGGACTAAGTCAGACACAAAAGGATAAACACTGCATGATTCTACTTAAGTGAAGTATCTAAAATAGTCAAACTCAGAGAAGCAGAAAATAGAATTGTGGTTGCCAGGGCTTTGGGGGATGGGGAAATGGGGAATTTTTGTTCAATGGGCATAACGTTTCAGTTCCACAAGATGAGCAAACTGTAGAGAAATGCTATGCAAGATAGTGACTATAATTAACAATACTGTATTGTGCATTTAAAGTTTTGTTAGAAGGATAGCTCTCATGTTAAGCATTCTTCCCACTAAAAGAAGAAAGAAAAAAAAAATTGCATAGCTAGTGATCTATAAGCACTGGGCTATGTAACCAGTCAGACCATGTCTCCACAAATGCAGCATAAAAAAGCTTCATAATAAGACTATAGAATAGGTTTTAAGTCAAACTTTGGATAGAGTTTTATAAAGGTCTTCCACTTAATAAATTCCACAATGGTATCTACAGGTTTGGGGGGGACAGTTTTTAAATGTTTCATTATTATGGGTATATAATAGTAGTGTATATTAGTGTATATGTAATGTCTTGATGTATATTTTCCTAAATTTGGTATTTAGATACTGAATTTTAGAAAATATATGTGTATATATATATATATATATATATATGTCTTCTTTTGCTCTGAGTCCAATTTCTTTTTCGTTTTCCAAATATTTTGGGCAGCCACGTTAGTACCTATTTATTTCCTAGCATTATACTCTTCTTGCAGGCTTTCTACTATGCTGTCTAATGATATAACCTGTCTAAATACTGGTGATTTTTTTTACGTACCCCTTATATATCCATTTCTCTATCCTTTTTTTTTTTTACGTTGAATGATAAGCTACTGAGAAACAAACAATTCACTTTCAGATTTGAGCAGGGCCAAACAAAGTTTATGACCTGAAAAAATTCTTCTTTAAGACAAATGAGTTACTTTAGTTTGGCAATTGTAAATCTAGGATCAATTTATGATATGTAAAGATTTACTCTAAGGCTTGACTAGAATATATCCAGCCAAACTTTATCTTTAGTGAGATTAGATCTACTTTAACAGTTTTTACACTTAATGATCCTGAGTGCTGTGCAAATATGTAAAAAATGAAAATAAAAATCACATAAGCATTGTTCAAGTTCTCATGTTAAGTGTTAACAAAACTGGGCATTGCTTCAAACTAAACAAATTAGAAATTATCAAAAATAAAGCTCTTCACCAGAATTATGAAACAGAGAATTTGAGAGAATTTATATTTTAAATAGAGTGAGATCATTTTTGGCCTTTATATTGTTTGTTAATCATTTACTCCTAATATAACATGAAAGTATAACTTATGACTTCATACTGAATTTTTTTTTTTAATAAAGATACATGTAATTAATGGTGCCTGCTGACTTTTAAAGTAGCACATTGCGTGCTAGTTCACAGGCATTTCTTGGAGTGACTGGAAAGTATCAGGCTTCACCTTCCAGCACTGATGAGCCATCCTGAATCTTGCCCTCCCTAGACCAGGTCTTCTGGTCTCTGCCAAAAGTCATATAATTTTGTGACATAAACTTCAGCTGCAGTCAGAGCTCCAGAAAAGAGGAGATGATCTGTAAAGTACTGGAAAAGGTGATTCTTTTATTTGAATTCTCTCTCCCATTTCAGGTTTGGTATTAAGTGCATTTGTCACAGCAATAAACAAAAGACATGGGATATCTATGTTTAAACCCCCTTAGCTTAGGCTTACTCTTACTATCATGACTTCCTGAAATGATAGCACATGATTCCATTAACTGAAAACACCCTTGCTCATGACTAGGTCCTGTTTAACATACCTAAGATCAATGTATTCGTACTTTTCCTTTCTAGTAACAGATTACTTGTTTAAGTAATTGAAAAAAAAATATTTATATTTACTCTTGTCACTCCTTAAAGCTAGTTATTTCTTTTAGGACCACGAATTCGGAACTATTTCTTAATAAAGAAATAAAACCTTCCAAAGTTTAACTGTTTATTCTACTTAAAATTCATTTATTTTATTGATATGTGATCATATCTTGTTCCTCAATCACTTGTTACTTGTCTTTGATTCCTGGTTAAAATCAGGTGTTGCAAACACAAGGGCAGAAGTTCAGATTCCAAAATGAAGTCCAACAATAAATGATGTATTTTATTAGTGGACTATGAGATTTCTAAGACCCAATCAATATGCTCAAGCAAAATCAAGGTTTCTTCTGTGAAGATAATAAGTACTCCGTTCTGAAAAGTACTAACAAATCAAGGCTCCAGATATTTTTATTTCTGGAAAAAACAGGGATAAAACAAAAGTTATTGTGAAAGCTATAATTTCCAAGAGTAAAGATGTCACCTGCAATGCTATTGATAGCAGGAAAATAAAATTTAAATATACTTCCTAACAATGTTTTCTCTTAATTTTGGCAGAAACACATTCAGACTCTTTTTATCATAGCAATAAACAAAAGACATGGGATATCTATGTTTAAACCACCTTAGCTTAACACAATTTGTAATGGCCATCATTAGGAGTTTATACAGAGCTCTGTTTTATGTCAACCACGCTAAGATAATGTAGCCGGGGTGCTCTATCCACGCTCTTTGAAATGTGTGCATAAACAGACACTTTTTCCATGTATCTGTTTTGTCATTTATTCTGCTGTGTAAACACTGTTATGAAATTTAGTCTAATCTTTTTTTGGGTTAATTCAAACATTTTCACTATGTTCAGATAAATGTAACCAAAGCCAGATGTTGGTCTCTGTACTAAAAGAGCTCACTTAATGTAAACACAATTCTACTTCCTCCATTTCTTTTTTCAGTCCAGATGTTGAAGTTGTTCACAATGCTTTTTCTTTGCCTCATCACAGACCTCCCAGAAATCAAGTCTCCTTTCCAACCAAATTCTTCCTGGGTGTCTACCTTTAAATTCCTATTATGACTCACAACCTCCATAATAATGTTACAAGTGGGCCCATTCAATCTTGACAGAAATCCCAAAGAATTCATCTCTTTATTACCAACTGTCTTCTTTATGGCTTTTCAATTCAGTAGACATTTCTTCAGGCTTCATTTGCTGTGCAGAATCCTGCTACCTACCCTCTCACTTGTGAAAAGAAACATGCTCTTAATGGATTCTGCTGACTCCCCATTCATTTTCAAGACTTCACAGGAGATGGCCTTTTTTATAGTATAGCCTCCTGAGGACCTGCCTTCTCCATCCTTCATCTGCCATTACCATATCATATTGGTCTCTCAATTACCACATCTTTTCTGTACTTCCACCTTCTCTACCAGCCACTTTCCTACCTCCAACCCACTGACTCAGTCTATGTCCACACCTCACATAAAAATGTACATGCATTTGTCATTGCTTTAAACTTTCACTTTCCATATATTTGTTTGTTTGATTGACTCTTGATTTTTTTTTAACAGTGGAATTTAACTGCTTGGACTACAGGGTTTTAAGAAAGTAGAACTACAATATTATAAGAAAGAAGCATAGAATGACAAGATAATTCCAAGTATGTCATCTTTGGGACTATTTGCGTCATACATAGCTTGTCTCTCAATGTGTTATTTGCTGTAGGCATTTATAAACAAACTGATTTTTTATCATTATGAAGCCCAAACCAGTTTCCCTTCTCTTCCAGGTGGCTCTAGGAAAGACTGATGAGCATGTCTTTCTTGATGAAATGTGTCAGCCCCAGGATGACTTTAATTTACTTAGATTCTGCTTTGTTGCTAATTTGTTTTTAAATTTCTATAGCATTTTCTTATTCCTTAACTGATCTTGAATGTACAAGGAGAGATGTAGAAATTGAAAGTGAATTTTTTTGTTGATTCCCTGTGGGTCAGCCAATATATTATGTCCAAATTTACTTCAGAAGAATAAATTTAAGCAAAATATGTAACTATTTAGTGGACCTAAAGTTGCAGAATCCATTCAGCATGAAAAAAAGAGAAAACCTCATCATCGCCTGCGTTAAAATAGTTTCCACTTCTAGGAAAAGAGAAGATAGGAAATTAAATGTTGACATATATTAATAAAATATTGCATTGACTATTATTATTTTAAAATTCAATCACTATCTTAATGTTTTCCCAGAATAGGCTTAAATAACCATGTTATGTAATTGGTTCTGTTCTACTTTCTGAATGGCAACTTTGACATCTCTGTATACATATAAATTTTGAATTGTTTTAATTTATACACTGCAACTTTTGCATATTATATTTTTAATTGGAAAGAAAGTTGAGAAATTATCTAGCTTAGTTCCTCAGTTTTACAATTATAGTAACTAGGAACCAGAAAGAATAAATTTAAGAAACTTAAACCAGGCCATATATTTAGGTAAGAGCAGTATTAAGGCAAAGAGTAAGTTTACTAATCCTCTCATAAAAGCTATTTCTGTAATGCTACCCCAGGATTCAATATTTATACTGGTTTGGTGTTTGCTCACGTCATTCCACATGATTTATCTGCACAACAGCATTTCTTGCACGTGTCTAGATGCTTCTGTTTTCTGTTCCCTTCTTTTGGATGGTCCCTACCCCCTGAGCACCCCACAGATTGCTCATCCTGTAATATCTTCTATGTCTCTACTCAAATGTGATCTTCTAGACGAAACTTTCTCTGAATTCCCTAAGATGATGTAAGGACATGTTTTGCCATTCTATGTTTCCACCACACAAATTATATTTTATTCCATATCTATTCTACCTCTAGATCTGTGCTATTCAATATGGTAGCCACTAGCTGCATATGTCTATTGAGCTTTTGAAATGTAGTTAGTACAAACTGGGATGTACTGTGGAAGTGAAACACATATAGTAATTCAAAGACTTAGAAAAAAAGAAATATATGTCATTATCATGTGAAATAATATTTGGATATATTTAATTAAATGAAACATTATTAAAATTAATTGTACCTGTTTCTTTTTCCTCTTTTTCTAAAATCTACTAGAAAATAAAAATTAATCATGTGGCTTGTATTATTTTTCTATTGGACACCACTGCTATAGACCATAAATTTATTAATGGCCCCTTGAAGTAACCAAGGCTATTTAATCTTGCATACCTGGCACCTAAGGCTTTAGCAATTAGCTAACAATCGATATCTGTTGATGTTGATTGATATAGTTTCAGATGTTCTGGAATTGGTCGAGTCACAAAACTAAGAGATGAGAGATAGGCTTGAAACCAGGTCTTCTGATTCATCCTACAATGCTTTTTCACCACAAGTTAATTTATTCTAGTGTACAACACCGTGTTTTCCTAAGTTACATGTGCATATAAATTAAATTAATTATTTTTGTTAAAATGGTTGGCAACCTCAAAACAAACCAGTCTCATAATTCAAAATAATTCCCACTTCATGTACAGTTTAGCTGAGATCTACATTACAAAGTATGCTAGAGATATTTTTTCACTTAATGTTTCCAAGGACAAGGAAATAGAAATATGAACTAATTATAGCCACTTTGTATTCTTCCTGACTCACAGTAGAAAGACGATGAGGTTATATTATCTGGTTTCTTAGTACTTCTGATAGGAGAGCTACATTATATGCTGAATAGAAGGACTCACTACTTGGAATATTTTTGTAACTAGAGATCATACTGGTTACACTTAAATTTTTTTAATAGGCTTTATTTTTTTTTATCAGTTTTAGGTTTGCAGAAAAAAATGAGTGAAAATTACAGAGTTCTTATATCCTCCAATACCACACTCGGTTTCCCTATTATTGTTAATAATCCTGCCAGCCTCTAGAATTGTAAGAAATAAATTTCAGTCGTTTATAAACTACCCAGTCTAAGGTATTTTGTTATAGAAGCCCAATGGACTAAGTACCACCTTATAAATATTTTCTTTCATGTACCAGGCCTTTTGTGTTGTATCTGAAAAGACACCACCAAACTCAGGGTCATCTAGGTTTTCTCCTGTGTCTTCTAGGAGTTTTATAATTTTGCATTTTACATTCTGGCCTATGATCCATTTTGAATTAATCTTTGTGAAAGGTGCAATGTCCGTGTCCAGAATCATTTGTTTTGTAAGTATATGTCCAGTTGTTCCAGCATCATTTGTTGAAAAACTATCTTTTCTCGTTCAAATTGTCTTTGCTCCTTTGTGAAAGGTCTGTTGACTATATTTGCGTGGGTCTATTTGACAGAGGATTCAGGTTGCTCCTATCGAGTAGAAATAATGGAAGAAGAATTCTTCTCTGTTGATCTATTTGTCTGTTCTTTTGCCAACACCACACTTTAGCTTTATAATAAGTCTTGAAATCCAGTGGTATTAGTTCTCTTTGTTCTCCTTCAATATTGTATTTACTATTCTGGATCTCTGGCCTGTTCATATAAATTTTAGTATAAATTTATCAATATCCATACAGTCTTGCTGGAGTTGGGTATTTATCTTCCCCAAAGTCTGGGAGACTCTGGTAAAACCCCAGAGGATTAGGATCTGGTAAAATAGTTTTTCCTGAATGCAGTGCTTGTTAAGAACAGGATGCTCTGGGCTTATTACAAAATGGCTACCCCACCCCCACTCCCACCCCAGCACCTTGCTGGAAAAATCATGAGATTTTTATCTGATTTTCTCTGGTAGGACTCCTGGAGGTAAAACAATGCACAAAAGTGTTTTGATGCCCTAAAGCCCCTCGTACTTGTCTACACTGAACTTCCAGATATCCATCAATTATAGTTTAGGTGTCCTAGTCCAGTACTGGTTCCCAGGGAAGTTTTTGCTCATGACCTTCTGTTCTGATAAATTGTGTTTCTCTGTATCTGTCTGTCTGTCTTTCCAATTCTGGGGAAAAGGCTTGCCCCATGACCTTAATTCTCAGATGAGTCTAGAAGAGTTGTTGATTTTCAGTTTGTTCAGCTTTTTTCTTGTGTGTGTACAGAAGCTGCAATTTCCAACCCCTTACATGACAAACTGGAACTAGAAAGTCATTCAACTTTCTATTCTTACTACTTTATTTTCTCCATATATACATGAAAACACAATTGGTTTTAATAAACAAAGTATTATAGTAACAATTTATAGACAGTGTTAGAGAAAGTTGGTGACAGAATGTAGAAAACATGTGAATACTACATATTATGGTTTTCTTTTTCTGTCTCAGAGAAGCTAACAAAAGCAGTGATGCCAACTAAAATATTTTGAGCATCAGTATATTATGATTTGAGTCATAAGAAACAGAATACTCCAGTATGGTGTCAAGAAGCCAATGGAAGGAGAATTTCTAAAATGTCGAATACTATTGATCGGTGATTAGTGTTGATCAGTTTAAGCAGACTATGGGACAGAAAGGGTAATTGGAAGGTTGTGCGGAAGAAGTGTTATGTGATGAAAGTAGTGTAATGGAATACCGCAAGATATTTAAAATTCTGAAAATATGGCAGGCTGTCTTCTTAATGGGCATCCAGATAGAGTATATCACAAATCACAACATGGCATTTGGTGGAGCCTTGGGAGAGAGTCTTCCACACATGAGGTTGAGAAGTCTCCAGATAAGTGACTTGGTTCACGATCATATTGTTTCCCTTGGGAGGAAAGCTGAGGGTCCAAGGGTCATGTAGACCAGAGAAAAGACTACAGATTTAAATATTTATTGAGGCTAAACAACTGACAGATGCACATAGGTTCTTTCAAGACATGGAGTAGAACTGAAACTTCCAACTTGACTTCTGGCACTAGAATCCCAATTTGGCAGGTACCAGTAGCCTGGATGGGGTTTAGCTGGTGGTGAGAATTATTCCCAATTTGTGGCATTATCTGGTACCTACCCCTCTGTCATCTGCACTTGGTTGGAGTGAGACTGGAGGGGCCTCCTTCAGATAACTCTAAAGATGGGTCTTAGGTTGTTTATATATTCTACATATATTCTACTTCCATTGAAACAAAGACCAGCATATATTCTTCAGCTTTCTAGTGATGACCACAGGAGAAACTCCAATCAACTGACCAACATGGGAGCTGGTAATCTATCCCTACAACTAGTTATAAGGAGAGAGAGAGAGAGATGGAGGTGGAGCAGAGACAGAGGACTCAGTAGGTTGAGAAAAAGAAGAAACACGGGCTAATTAGAATAGGTGGCTCCTATCAAGTAGAAATAATGGAAGAAGAAGAAAACATTAAAAATCAAGGGAAAATAACTAACTCAGTGTGATGTACTTCAAGCTCAAAATAAACTTTCTGGAATCAAACATCAGGATTTCTAAGATATAATTTAATAAAATTGAAAAATTCAATGGTCACTGTGGAGAATTAATTTGAGATAGGAAAAGCATATAAACATGAAATAATGAGAGAAAAGAAATGTGATATAAATATTCATGAATATATAAGTAATATGCTAATGCTGTGCAAGTTATAGGCAGTTTCAGAAAGAAGAAAATAAACAAATAAGGGAGAATTAAGAATCAATGAAGTAATAGAAGTAAATATCTCTTAAAGGCTTGAGTGTTCCGATTCAAAGATATCATTGAGCTCCTAAAAAGATTAAAGGAAAAAGAAAATCACTTTGATATAGCATGGGAAAATGATTTTTATTAAATTGAGAGAAAAATCTTATAAACTTCCAGACAAACAGAACAAATTGCTTATAAAGGAAAAAAGAATCAGACCCTATCCAAGGAAAATTCCAGGAAGAATATTTAAGTTAGAAAATAAATAAATAATAGATCTCAAGTCATACAAAGAAAAAAAGGTATAAAATAGTATTAGAGAAAAATTATTTAGATAAATGGATGTTGACAAGGAGATTTGGCATCATAGCATCCACATCAAGCAAGTTTCCTTGAATTTAGAGAGCTACATTTTTATGGACAACCTGGTAATTGGCAGATGAAGGAAGAGTGGGTGACTCTGTGATTGTATGGTAGGTGGGAAAAAGCACCATAAAAATCTGTTCTTTCTGTCTCTATAAGTAGACAGATATGAACTCTTGGTGGGAGCATGCTTTTTAAAAAATTTTGGTTATTAAATAGAAAAATATACATTTGACTATGACAACTAAAGATCAGAAGGAAAATACTAGTGATCTGCATACCTAGTAAAACAAATAACAGACATTCCTCTATTATTCACTTTCAAAAAATACCTACTTGGTCACAAATAAAACCTTATATTAACAGTTTTCAAAGACTAGAAATTTTACAATCTAGATTCATATACCATAACCCAATATACTCAAAAATAATTGCAATGTGCCCATTATAAACTCTGTACTCTCAAACTTATTGTTTCGACCTTCTCTTATATTTTTTCTCCTTTAAATACCAGATTCTATAAAGTTTATTTACATCAAACTTTACATACTTTTTTATAATTATTGTTGTACTTAGATTTTTTAAAATTAGAAATACCACTAAATTGTATCAAATATATTTTATGAATACATTTTATTCATTGATTTGATTTGTTTGTTTCTTTTTTGATTTGTTGATTACTTTTCTTCTTAGTTTCTTTCATGCTTTTGCAGATTTGGAAGTAATATTATTCCTATCTGTTTATAACTCAGAGTAAACAAACAAAAGAAAGCAAACAAGAAGATTTAGAAATGTTGAGGTATAATGTAATGTCAGATCTAAACAATTCCTGGAAGATAATTTGCACCTTAAAGAATGAAAAGAGTTAATCAGTCAGTCCCTGACACCACCTTACAAGGTGCACCTGTGGCACAATTTACTAAAGCATGGTCTGATTGCCCACTTGCACTGCCTAGCTGTCTCTACTATTTTGGTCTTCAGTGTTTTGCTAACTCACTTGCTTGCTCCTTTGAAGCTGTCTGCCTCCCTTAAATATTGCCCAATGTGACCATCTGGTTCCTGGTTCTTTCTCATTCTAAAATTTTATTCTTCTCTCCCAGTTTTGCTCCCGGTTTCTTATCATTTGCCCCAAGATCCTGTATGGGAACTGATTTTATGCAACTTTCCTGAGGTTCTCCAGCACCCAATTTCTTTCTGCTACTTTTTGCTCAATTTTTTTTTACCAATACAGGAGGACAATTGAAGGATTCTTCATTTGATAATCTTGCTCTCAGTAATTGAGTAGTACAAGTTTATCACCAAGAATGATGGATGTCATCATGCAATTTATAGTTAGAATAAAGTAGAAACAGCTGGGAAACTGCAGTGGCAGCTATTCCTAACATTAAGAATAGGCACATGAAATTATTTTTTGAGCCAATCGATGTCACAGTGAAGATGCAGAGGACCAATTGTAACACAATATTACACTTATCTTCAGAACCTGGATCTGCAAAGCAATTGCCTTATTGTATTAGAATTTGATTTTTTTTAACTTGTATTTGAGCAGATTGAATTTTTCTGTGGTAAGTGCTTCATCTTTCTTTTCAAATACTTTGTCTTTCATTCACTGGTACCAATAGGCAGGAAGTTGAAACTACTATCATTACTCAAAATCATTCATCCACGACTTGGCGAACGTCCTTGTTAAACTGCTTGGGTTAGACCTTCTCTGAGCTGTAACCTTCATTCCGTTCCATTGAATGGATTAAAACAAGTTGTATGAAAATTAAATGCAAGCAATATTTACATAATGAAAAGACAATGTGACGGAAACTGACAACCTTTAGAATTTCAAATGTAAGGATCATTTTACTGTTACAAAGTTCGCATTATGTTTCTTTGAGGATCGAATTCTTTCAGAACAATAGGTACCCTCTCCAGTGCTTCCAAAGTAAGAAGATAATTGTTGGTGTCTTATTTTGTCTTTAAACAGAAAAACATGTTTCTTTTCCTTATCTTTTGTTATATCATTATGGATCAACATTGCATTAACAATAAAATTAATACGACAACATGACACTCTGTTAAGCTACAGAAGGCCATCAGTTCTATTTAAAATGTATCTTTATTCATTTTTTTAACTTTGATATGAGAATTTGAGAAATCATTAAATGCATTGGAAAATGCTTCACTAAATGTTAGCTACCAAAATCTGGAAATATTAAATGTCTGTGATGCTCTTTATTAAATATTAGAGAGTGGCTGCAGCAGCCGGGAAAATTTGCTGAAGTAATTGCTTTTCTCTCTTTGTATCTTTGACTGAATCTCTACTCAGATGTTTCTTTGTGATGTTGGCCTGTGGTCAGGTCAGCATATACAACTTGGCCAAAAACAAGTTGTGGCTTAGGCAATTGCTTACCCTCTCTGATTCTCAGTTTCTTCTTACAGAAAAGATGGATTTGGACAAGATATCCAAGGTACCTTCCAGCTCTAACATTCTCAGTCTCTAAGACTCATGAACTCCCATATCATTCCGGGGTTAGCCCTGGCTTATCTTCTGTTGTATGTTTGCACCTCCTCTTCCTGTCATCTCTTGGCAAGTTCTCAGATAATGCAGATATTGTTAATGTTAGCCTGGATAAGATACAAAAAGCATATGGACATAATCACTAGGAGATATTTGTGTGATAAGACCAAACTTTGTGTAGATCATAGACCATATATACTAAGTTGAAAATGTTATTTTTATTAAGAAAAAATGATAATTTGTGAAATTAAAATAATAATTAATTCCAAATTAAATAAATAAAAAACACCCTTGTTTTACATATTCCAAGAAAACCATATCATTTCCACTTATAATTAATGAAGTTATTCACCTGTTTTCAACAATAGTACATATAAACAATATTGTTCTGATGTTTACAAAATATGGCGTTATTTTCAAATTAGAGGAGTTGGTGTACTTTTTTCTTCCTATTTGTTTTTTTCCAGTGGAAAACAAATTGCTGAAACAGCAGCTTTAGTCTAAGTGTCTTTCTTCCTAAACTCTTCCACAGAAAAAATATCCACAACACTTCAATTCAAACACAAATCCTGTGGAGTCTTCCTAAAAGCATTCACTTTATTACATTTCTCTATTTATTAATACACACAAACATTCCCAGAATCCAATGACCACAGCAATGTTTTTTTAAAAAGGTTATTTTATTATCAATAGCTTATTCTGTATTTGGATACAGAAAGAGCAAGTAAAAGCGTAACAATATTTTATCTTTCTAAGTTTCTGTGTTTTAGTATCAACATATTAGCTCTTTTATAAAATTTTCTTTTAACTATGCTTTGTTGACAAATGCATAGAAAAATACTTTCTTCAAAAGTAAACAAAATATACAAATATTATAACATTTTTGTCTTTAAAGTTCTCAAAGAGCTTTGATTTTTCCATTGTTTAAATAGTACAGAGATATTCTAAAATATCACTAGCTTACTAAAATAAAATTGTTATTTAATAGTTTCCTCTGCTTTCACCACCATGTCATCTCCCTTTCTTTCTTTCTTTCTTTCTTTCTTTCTTTCTTTCTTTCTTTCTTTCTTTCTTTCTTTTTTTTTTCGTCTTCTCCATTTCTGTGGCCAAATAATGACTATATTTTCTTCTGGGTTGGCATTTTCCCATGGAAGTCATGCACTGGCCAGTGTTTTAACCCAATAACCTGTGTTGAGAACTGAGCATAGCCTATAGCATTAGGTGGACTTCACTGAAATATCAATTCATCTTATTGATAGTGTGACCTTTGTATATTACATCAACTTCTATGGATTCTATTTCTTCTTCTTTAAAATTGAAGATCTGTTTCAGAGTTTATGAGAACGGCATTGAATGAGAAATATTCTGAAATACTTCTAAACTACAAGGTGCTATACAAAGAGTTAGATCCTTAGTGAGAAAATGGAAAGAGGAGTGTTACCCATATCTTATTTTTCTAAATAAGCCCAAGCTTATGTCTGGAACTAGACCCAGGTCTGAGTTAAAACCCAATTCCTAATACTTATTCCTTAAATTGACAGAAGAAAATTACAGAACTTCTCTATATAACACCTTTTTTATCTATTTAATATGGATTAAAATAATGTTGTCATTATGGGTTTATTATAAAGGTTAAATGAGAAAACATATGCTAAGGACCTATCTTAGTTCTTGGCATAGGAAGTGGCCCATCAGTGTCATTATGTATGATGTGAAGAGGGATGTTGTGCGTTATCATGGGGCCTTCACTGTACACAGCAATGTGGTAAATTCTATAATAGAAGTATACACTGAAACACATGAGAGCACAAAAAGTGGCTACTAACTCAGTCTTCTCCATCTTGGGGACTGACATCACCTTTTTCCCAGTTGCTCAAACTGACAAACAAAAACTAGGTATCGTTTGTTTCTTCTGTTTACTCTCTACCCCCTTACCCTATCTGACCTATTAGGATAATCTTTCTGATTCACCAACAATTTGTATTTTCACTTTTTATATCTTTGTTTATTTCTAAGCCACCACTGTAAAGTATGCCACCATCAGTTTGGTTTTTATTTTTTTAATACATTAATTGTCTCCAAAATAAATGTACTGCTTACCCCCTTCCTTTCCCACCCACATGCATTGCACTTCAAGAAATAGAGTTGTGTCTGTCAAATACAAATGGGGAAGCTATTGCCACACTTGTGCCACACTGAACATACAAGGAAACTGGAACTGCTTGCTGTCTTGCAGAGTTCTCTCGTATTCTAACTCCTATCTCTATCTCCAGAGTCTACTTATCCCACCACCCTCCGTCTTCACTAAGTTCTTGCAATATTACTGCCCTTGAGAGCCACGAAATTTGACATTCCCCTTTCCCTGAACATTTCCCCCTAATCTCCTCACACCTCCTTCTGCCTGACTGGCTCCTTCTCATACTTGGTATATCCACACTAGCGTCATTTTCTCAAACAAGCTGTCCCTGAGCTCTCCCTGACAGCAGCTCTTGATGTGCTGTCCAAATACTCTCTTTCATGTCATCCTGTTTAGATCTCCCACTGAATTTACATCTGTCTACAATTATATTTTTATTTATCTTTTGTATGTATTTCTTACCTGTTCTTGCCCTGTCTCACTAACCCCTGGAACACAATTTACATGAGAACTGAGGCCTTACCTGTCTTGCTCAGCACTGTAACTGTAGCCTATCAAAAAGAATGCAGGATACACATGCTCAATTAAATGTAAGTTTAACATTAATGGACTGAATTAATGGATTATTTAAATAATTACATTCACAAATATGCAAGCTATATTTTTCTCTAAATAGTCAAGCGTTTCTTGTAAAGCTACTGGGTTTGAGCTAGGCCTAACATTTTCAGTGCCTAAGCAAATGCCATCTCTGGAAAGCTTTCATTGACCGGAGATAAAATTAGTCACTTCTTCCCCCACTTACAAAGCAATAGTATGGCATTCCTCATGTTATATAACAGTTCATCATGGTGTTTCTACATTGTAGAGGACCTCTCTCTCTCCATCTAGGTTGCTGACAGTGTATAGGTAGTGAATAGATATTTTCATCTCTTTATCACTAGTACTTGGGCCTGAGGAGATGCTCAATAAATGTATACTGAATGAAACTGAGTTCCTTTCATGATTAATATGAAGCTATTGTCAAAATAGTTCAGGAAAAAATGCTCGAGGAAAACCGGCCACTTAAGTAGCTCATAGCTTTGTGGTTTGTCAATCATCTTCAGCTTCATCATGCCCATCAAGAATTGTTAACTAATTTTGACCAAAATAAAAATCTAGACCAAAAGATGACTGGAAATTCATTGATTCCATCATAGCAATTGTGCCTTAAACAGGATATTGGATTCACTATAAAATTAAGAAAACTAGCAATTTAGCTAAGTTGAATAAAAGTTTGGTTCTTATTTAGAAGTATAATGTCAAATAGATATAACTTAAAAGTTGTTTTGTTTCATGTGGGTTTTTCCCCCTCTTTAAGTGGTACAGAAAATGTGGTTTCTACTTATGTGTTTTCATCCAGGATATCAATAATACTCAACAATAAATACCACCTTTTGAAGTGAGTGGCAAATCTAACTTTAGAATGGAAAATGCTATATTTTCCTAAAAGTAATCTCTTCCACTGTTTTGGAAATCTAAGTGTGTCCCCTCTAGAATATATTGGTTCAAGGAATAAGGTTGACTACATCCATACTGAAATATGTTTCGTACCATATATATGGATGTCAACTCTATGACAGAACTTTTTACCTTTTCCAAAGAGATAAAACTGCTAAATATTAATATAAATTATTAGAAATTACGAAACATAATTATAAGCATTCTCAATAATTACAATTCTAATTATTAAGTTTCTTACATATTCAATGGTAAGGACTGCTTTTTAAAATAAAGAATGATAGATTTTTGTCACTTCCCACAGCTATTCTAGATAATGAGATGATCATGTGTATGCTTTTTTGCATACTTTTAATATGTAATATTTTCATTGACTTCAGACACTCTTTTCAGAAATCAAAAATTTGAGAGAATACATACACATATGTAGGGATGATTCTGTTAGGCAATGATTAAGTTGTAGTTAATGTTGAAAAATATGTTGTATGGTAGGAAAGGATAATAATGTTTAAAGAAAACTATTTAAAAATAACTTAAAGGTGAAAACTTTTGTTTTTAACACCAACTTTTAATGTATCCCCTCACTTAAGGGAGTTTTTTCTTTTAGTGTTCCACACGTTATTCTGCTTCTCAGACTAAGCATCACTTTACTCAGCATTTCTCAAAATATATTCTTGTAGACCAGTAGTCTTGTAGGGTTTTCCATAGAAAAAGGTTTACCTGCTCTAATAGGTTTGGGAAACCATACATAGCCTATGCCCTCCTTGAGAATTTATATGCACAGGTAAACTGAAGGCTCTCAGAAGTCCAGGAGTAACATTCTTAGTTTAACCTAGAATTTTTCAAACTTATTTGAAAAGAAACTTATGTGTTATGTCCATTAAAAATCACAGGAACCATTTTTGTGGCCTTTGTCCTGTCATAATAGCTATGAAATTATATTACATGAATTACGATTTTGCCGGTTATAATCAATTATCATAATAATTATTCTTAATAAATTGATTTACTGCTGCCTCATGAAATGTTAACTTGGCAGGACATTATAGGCTTCTAAATACACATACAGTGTCTTTCTTATTTATATGTAAACATATGTCTTCATAGGTTTTTGGCAAATTCTTCAAATAAATTGAAAGTATTTCAGATTATTAACTCTCCATTCTAAATTTGAATTTGAAAAGTTAATGTGCCTGAACAGAGCTAGAATTTTAAACTGAAAATTAGAAATAAGTTCAATGAGATAAGGGTAAACAATACTTGATCTAAAGCCATGAAGAGCTTGAGGAAAATTTAAAGCTGGAAGCTACACATTGTAGACAGAGGTAGATTTTCTTTCTATTTATTTTAAAAGGAACCGAATCTTTAAACCTACTTTCAAATCATTCAGTGAAGATGAGCAGTTGGAGGAGGCTTTCTGCAAGCTCACATCTTATCTTTCAGTTTCTCTGCTTCTGGACCCACGTGTTCCGCCTTTTGTACAGTTTCTTTGAATGAACTGAACATGATCGTATCAAATTCGTGATCTGAATCCCATTTCTCCTCACCTTTTCAAAACCATTCCATAATCTCTCTTCGGCACCGTCAATTTTTCTCTTTCTTTTGGAACACCCCTAAGATTGCTGTTATTACTTCCATCTTTAAAAAAAAAAAAAGGAACAAATTTTTTTTTTAAATCGTGCTTTGATCCAACTGTCCTTGCTAGTTTTTGGCACACTTTTCTGCTTCCCTCAGACAAAAGTCACTAGAAAGAGCTGTTTATAGTTACTTACAGTTGGTTTTTTTAATAAATTTTTCTTCTCTATTCCCTTTACAGAACCCGTACAATTTGATTTTCATCCCCGCTGCTTTCAAAATCACCAATGACTTCCACGTTACATATCCCAATAAGGACCCAAGGCTCCTCTGCTACCCCTCAGAGTTCATCCTCTACCGGTCCTTTCCCTTGACTACTCTGCTCCAGTCACATTGGCCCTTTGCTGTTCCTCAAACATGCCACGCAATCTCCCTTCTCAGGGCATTTGCAGCCGGTGTACCTTCTGTCTAAAATTCTCTTCCCTCAGATATTCAGAGAGTTCATTCCCCCACCTTTTTTAGGTTTCTGAATCAAATTTCAACTTATTAGGTGAATTTTCCTGACCACTTACATATATTAAGTACCCTGCTTTCTGGTACTTCCTATCACTCTCCTTTATTTTTCTCAGCAACACTTATCAATTGAATATATAAATGCTAAAAATTTACCTATCCATTTGTTTTTGTCTATTTCATCTACATCACACCTACCATGTGGACTCCATCTGGCAGATATTTTCTTACTATGTTTTTAGCTGTGTCCCCAGTTGTGGAATAGACTTGAAATGCAATAGGCACTCATTGCATATTTGCTGAATAAAGGAATGTGGGCATATATCGAGTGTTTGATATGCATAAAACATTAGGTTGGCCATTAAAGAGCTAAATTATGAGTAAGGTATAGGCTTATTGATCTTTGTAATAATGCCACACTGGCTAAGAGTACCAGGAAGACTTCTTGGATGGCTTTGGACTACTCCTGAAAGATTGGTAGGACAGCTACACATGGAAGTATTGGGGAATTTCGAGCACATAATAAACAAAGACCAAGGTAGGAAAGTGTTGAGGGAATAGTGGCTAAGCTAGTTTGTTTACAGCTAGGGACAGTGTCATTGGGAATGAAAAGAAGCAGGTAGAATATATCAGGGGAAATAGCTGAAATACCAATACAGTCTTCTCTTCCTCTCATTAGAACTCTATTATTTCTTTTTTCTAAAATTCAGAGACAGAAATTATCTTTTTACATTAACTATATTGGTTTTAAAGGCCTTACTAGTTTTACTAATTTTGCCATGAATTGTATGTATTGGTATATGTCTCTAGACACATATTCCTTAGTTTAAAGTCCTCAAAAGCAAAAGACCACTAATTCATATATTTATTTACATCATTTACATTTCTGCCTAAGATCATTTCTTCTACCTGGTAGGCACTCAATAAAAGTTTGATGTAAGCAATTGTTTGAATGTGTCCCCAAATTTGCATGCATTGTA
Organism: Cheirogaleus medius; assembly: GCA_008086735.1. Taxonomy (NCBI): domain Eukaryota; kingdom Metazoa; phylum Chordata; class Mammalia; order Primates; family Cheirogaleidae; genus Cheirogaleus; species Cheirogaleus medius. Next base: position 19,403,141 of record VBSM01000605.1, on the reverse strand, counting down.
AATGTAAATGTGTGGCAGTATTGAGAGGTGGTGGATTTAAGAGGCAATTGGACCATGAGGGCTCTGCATCCATTCATGGACTAATAAATTAGTCAGTTATCATGAGAATGGAACTGGTAGCTCTATAATAACAAGAAAAGAGACCTGAGTAGGCACCTACTATGCACAGCCTTCTTGCCATGTGATGCCCTGAACCATCCCAGGACTCTAGAAATTCTCCACCAAACAGAAGGCCCTCACCAGATGCAGCCCCTCAACCTTGGACTTCTCAGCCTCCATAACTGTAAGAAATAATTTCCTTTTCTTTATAAATCACACAGATTCAGTTATTCTGTTATAAGCAACAGAAAACGGACTAAGATAGTACATTAATAAAGAGATCTTTAAGAGCAAAAGTTCTAAGCCAGAATATTGAAAATGTACATTGAGGAAATAGCATTTTTTAATGCTGGCTTGTTGAGTTGGTAGGAAATGGATAGGAAATGGAAGCTTAAACAAAGTTTTTGAACTTACAAGTTACAATCTAACTTGTATTTTAGAGAGATTAATCTAGCATAGTGAATTTTATTACAGCAGGGGACATTCAGGACAGGGAGGCAATCTGGGAAACAAATCCAGTAGGCATTTCCAACTTGTTAAGAGGTAATGAGTGTCTGAAGTGGAGTGGAACAAATGAAGATAGAAAAGAGGGGACAAAATTGAAGGCTATTGTTTAGGTACCAACTATAACTATAGAATATTTAATTATGACAAAAGATTTTAAGACTGGGAGATTTAAAAAATAGTAGACTCATTACCAGAAAAAGGGAAATAGGAACCTTTTTGGTAAAGTTTGATTTGGGATTTAGACACATTAGCTAGGGGTGCTTTTGTTATCTAGGTGGACCTGTTTAAGAAACCACTGTTAAAATATGTTTGGAATTAAGGGTGAAGGTCAATGCTAAAGATATAGATTTTGGATACATCTACAAAAAAACTGAGTTAAAGCTTTGCTTGAATATTCTAATTATCCTTTTTAGACTATATTAACTGGAGTGGGAAGAAAAAATTCCAATAAGCTGGCTTTTGAATTTGTGTAGAGGTGATTTGTCAATGAAAATCCATAACAAGAACGTAAGTAAAAGCTGAGAGAAAGTGAGTCAAGAGAATCTGTGAATGAAGAATTAGCAGAAATTTGGTTTAAAGTGTAAGCAGTAAAATAATCAAATAATAATTAAAAATAAATAATCTTTACATATGAGAAGAGTTTAATAATATCATCATAGTAGTCTTTCCTAGGCTTACTATGGGCTAACCTCCACTTTTTATCTGTTTTGTGGGATGGTCCACTAATTATTAATTCATGTTAGTCAATATTCATTGCGATCTTATTTTTTGCCAATTACTTGAATTGAAAAGTTAAGCTGATTGCTATCTCTCAAGGTGCTTTCTATTTAGTAATGATATATGTAAGCAAGAAAATATAAAGATATGTCTTGCTTATGATGCTGGAAATATCCATCTATCCCATTGAGGACACCAATGAGCCAGTGCTTGGTTCTGCTTCTAGAGTTAAATGTGAAAATTCTGAAGGGCAGTGTTAAATGAATTATCTTGTCAGAAAAAATATATGCCCTCTCCCCTGTGCCCTCCAGGGATGGGAGAGGGTGTGAACAGGAAAGCACAAGAAGGGCTTTTCTGGAAGTCATAGCACTGTAAACAAAAACTCAGACACAAAATGTAGCATGACATTTAGGAGAACTTCTAGTATATTATGCAACTATACATGAGTTACTTTGGCACAAGAGGGAGCTGGATCAGAGAACAGGATCCTTATAATGAAAATTTTTGTCTACCATGATGAGGAGTTAAGAGCACTAACCTATAAAGAGAAGTTTTTAAACAGAGGGGAAATACGGTCTAATTAGCACTTTAGAAATATCCCTGGCATCAGTGTAGTGGGTAAAACTTGCGGGGGGGGGGGTGGCAGAGATGATAAAAAAAAAAGAATTGAACTATCTGGAAAGCTAGCAAAGAGATTAGGTTCATTACTCCCAGTAATTAGAGGAGTAATCATCTCCTCTAGACTACTGGCCGTGAGATAGAGAGAAGTAGGTTCACTGGATTTGGTAATTGTTTAGATATGAGAGTGAGGGAAAAAGAGACAATAAGACCTAGTCATCTAGTTTGAAAAGCTAAGTGAATAAAGCTGACTTCCACAAGATAGAAGAAGTGAGAGCAGAAGTATATCTGAGAGAAAAAGTCATGAGATTATGTTTGGCTGTGTGAAGTCTAAGATATCCGTTATCATCCAAGAGGAGGTGCTCACTCAACAGGTACTGAAGGGATTTCGAACTCAGGAAAGAGATCAAGGCTGAGGTTTGTGGAATCGCTGTGATATACCTACTAATTTAAGGCTTCAGAGGAGATGAGACTGACTTTAGAAAGAGTGTGGAGAGAAACAAACACAAACAAATGGAAAATAGGGTTAAAACCCTAAGAATACAAATGTTTCAGGAGCACACAGAAGTATCTAAGAGGAAGCTGCCAAGCATGGGAGATAGCAAGCAAAATTGGGGATCTTGAGGCAATTAGAAAAATCAAAGTCATAAAGATATTGAGAGAATAAATTAATGATATGACACCAGGTTGTAAAAAGATGGCAGTAAATTTATAGCAGTGGGTGATGGGACAGAGGGATTATCTAGGGAAGAGAAGAAGCCTAATTCTGACCATAGTAAACTTCTGAGTTAGATTTAAAAAAATAAGGACAGTTTATATGGATATATAGATATAGATATAGATAGATAATGGCTGGATAGATAGACAGATAGGTAGATAGATAGACCCATCCTGCAGTATATCTTCATACGAGTTCATGATTTTGTAACTTTGTTTACTTCTTCACTTTGTACTGTAAGTTAGCTGAGGAGCTGAGCCTTGCTCTGTCTAATCCTTCTTGTATCCTATGATATGCAATATAATAATTCACAACTGTAAAATGCTGAACATATTATTGAATGATAATATATTGAAATATTCTTAAGGCTTTATTTATTTAAAACATTGAATTTATTTGTCTGGTCACTTGGAATTCATTCGAAATTTTAGTTTACAATATTAACCCACACATTAGAATGACGTTATTTATATGGGAAAAGCTGTACAAAGCAAATCAGAACTCTGTTAGTCCAGCATAAACACAGTCTGGGTCTTTTTACTTTTTAGAAATCTTCTGAATGATGATTCATAGTTTGAGATGCAAGGAGCAAGAACGATAAATTCTTCATGTTCTAGCATCACTGACACCCAATACAGTAGGTGCATTTCTCCAGCACACCTGGCACCTTTGAAAATGTTAAGTCACATCATAACAAATTTTTTTGAATTTCAGTCCTCTGGAATCCTTGATGCAGAAGGTTTCTTGGTAAAGCTCAGGTCTGAAATAATTGTGTGTTTCTTTTCCTCACAATTGAGACTCCTATGGTTTATAGAGATTTGGCATGGTCCTGAAACCTTCCCTTCAGCCAGCTTGCCACTCCAGATGGCATTGCCTTTCTGAACAAGCTGAATCCTCTGGTCATGAAGGTAAAATAGCGTTTATTTATTAGTCCTTGGCTAGTCTTGCTTACTGCTATTATTCACTTCATTGATCACGAGTATACGGTTCTTAACTCTTAATATTCCTGAATAGTGGTAGGCATTTTTCAAACTTTCCAGGCTGATAATTTCAACAAGTAAAAACTAATAGTTCAGTTTTTAAAAATCATGTAAGTTACCTGCGTACCTGGATTTATGCCAAGTTAGACAGAAAATGTACTTTTTATGTAGCTTGTACTGTTTCTTGTATTCTTTGAAAATATGATTGATTCTTTTTTCTTTTTATTGATTTTTTAAAAATGTGAGCTCCTAATTTATATATTAAAAGTTTCTAAAATGAGAATTTATTCATGAACAAAATTAAAGCTTTAGAAAAACACATCTTACTTAATCAATTAGATATATTTAATCAGTTGATTTTGTGAATCTTAAGTTCTAGAATATTAATTCTAGCACTAGCCCAACAAAAACCAAGTGATTGGTCCCCATCCTGTCATCTAGTCATTTCTTCAAAATGGAGTATTCAGTATATACATCTCACTTTATAATGCTAAAATAATGAACCCAATCAGATAGTCACTTTATAAGAGGTACTTGACAGGGATACATCAATTTTCCTTTAAAATTTCAATTACTTAATATCTTGCTCACTACCATTTCAAGTAAGACTTTTCAAACAATGAAAGTAAAAGAAAAGGTTTTTTGTAAACTTAGAGAACTAACAATATTATCTTTAGCACCACCTACATTTGTTCCATTTTTACTTGGCATTTTATTCCAAGTAATTCTTGCACTAAATAATCAGGAGCATGATGCATCTTCTCAGTAGTCCTTCTGTAGGTACCTCTGAAGGCAAAGGAATTAATACAGGTTTCTCCATCTGCCTTCTGTTTGTGTGAGATAACGTTAATACCCAATTTGTCTCTCCAAAAATGCAAGTCACATTTTGAACATCATCAGAGTTTCCCACAATATTGTTTAATGACACACTATGGAGAGGCCCGAAGGTAGATTTTAAGGACAACACTAGATATCATGATGAGGATAATATTCTGTGTAAACAAAGACATTTATCTCTTTACTGATATGATAATGATATCACAAACACTCACAAATAGAAATCATTAACATATACGGCCATGCTTTGCTTAATGATGAGGATACTCTCTGAGAAATGTGTCATTAGGCCATTTTGTCACTGTGAGAGCATCATAGAGTGCACTTACATAAACCTAGGTGGTGTAGCCTACTACACACCTGGGCATATGAGTATAGCTTACTGCTCCTAGGCTACAAACCTGTACAGCATATTACTATACTAAATACTGTAGGCAGTTGTAACACAATGGAAGTTGTGTATTTAAACATGTCTAAACATAGAAAAGATAATACAGTCAAAACACAGTAATATCATCTTTTGGGACTACCATTGCATATGTGGCCTGTTGTTGACCTAAACGTCATTATGTTGCACAAAACTATATATGAATACTTCTCATTGACATATCCATTTTCAGTATTTTGGTAAACCGGACTAGCAGTTGTTTATGCTATATGTGAACTAGGTAAGTTATATTATCCCCATTTTATAGATGAGGAAATAGTTTTAAAGAACTTAAAGCATTGCATTTGTTTAAGCCCAGTGTTATTCTCTTGTATTATTCCTTTGAACAAGAGAGAGGGAAATAAATATGAAAAAAGAAGAAATCAAAGGACAAATGCATAACAGCTCACTTTAGCCAATGAGTGGTTATATTTAGGTTTATGTTGGAAAAAGAGAAATCACTTTATGTTTTAAAGAGAGAGCATGAGTGAAAACTGTGGAAAAATAATAAGCAAGCCACTGGGGGTATGCATTGATCTCCTTCTTTCTCCTTTAGTAAATGAGTGTGAACACTGGTTATGGATTTGTATTGACCCTATATTAAAATGACAAATGGCCTTCACATTAGCTTGCACACAAGTCTCTTAATGAAACCCATTGTAACTTGTCAGATGCAACCTAAGAATTGAATTAGACATTGATGGACAAAACCTTCCACTGACCATTGAAAACATGTAGATTCTCCCTGATTAAATTGATGCTTCTGAATTTAATGAGCTGCTATTGATTGGACGTTTACTGCTACAATATATTACTATATTGCTGTTCACAGTGCCATACTTAAGAGGTTGTAAGCATTTCTGCTATAAATCCTTTGTTTAGAAGCTCGTAGCTCAAGCAAAAAATATGCCAGTGATGTGATACATAACAAGTAGAATCACTTTGACTGAAAATTATTTTTCACAATTAAAAAATATACACATACATTTACCTATTTCATAACTTCAATTTTCTGTGAATAACCAGAACAATGAAGGCCTGAACTAGTCTATAAATAGATATTATATGAATATGTATTAAAGAGTTCTTGTTGAAAAGAAGATTTAATATGATACGCTTTACTGAACTACCTTATAAGACCAAAAGAAACAGGCCTAAAAATGGTAAATGGAAAATGATACTTTGCCAGCTTCTCCTTGAGTTTAAATCATGGACTATGAATTCAGTACTTGAGCTAGTTTTATACACACCATTATTATTAAAATAGTAGCAGTATAAGACCAAGATCATTTTGAACTAGAAAGCTAAAAAAACTGACATCTGTCATTTTATTCTAAATAATTTTCTGGACCCTGAGAACATTTAAACATGTGCAAATATTTTTATTTTATTTAAAACGTAAAGAGCTGATTTTAGAGTACATTTTTATTTGAAAAAGAATATCACTATCTTTAATTTTTGACAGAAATGCCCTTTTTCCATACCATGACACTTACAAATGTGACACTATTTTAAGCACCTAGTATATTATTTCTCTTGAGTAGGCATTTAAATATTTGCTGGAGGCTTTAATGAATGGATGAATGAAAGGAATGAATGGATAAAAGTTATGAGAATCTCGATTTTGTCTCTTCAGTTCTAATGAAATTGTAGATATTACTTTAATCAGAAAAGTATCAGTTTCTGGTTTTACTTTAAAATTTTAGTTCTGTATTTACCTCTCAAAAATAAACAAATAAACTGTTTTAGACCACTTGAACCATTGATTATGGGCGCAATTCCAGGTATATTTTGGAGTTCTTGGCCAAGCACGAACACATTGACATACTCTAGGACTGCTCTTACAGTGTTAGAGAATTTTAAGTGTCACAAACCAAAACAAGCAAATAGCTGCTTTACACCGAATAGGTAAAATCTAAACAAATGAAAGTCTTCTTATTGCTCAAAAAAAAGCACATTTTAGAAATTAACCATTAAACCATTCTTTGAGTATACTATGTATATTAATATGTTTACATCATTGATAGGTATTGCTAATATAGGTAGAAGTTTGATAAATCATATTGCATTAATAGCTACATAAATGCCATTACATACAAGAAACTTTTATTGTTTATGATCTTTGGAAAAATACATCATCCAGAAAGAAAACAAGGTTTGCTATTTTATGTTTCTCAGTATTTGTGAAATCACTAGTTATACAAAGAGTATCTTATTTGATTTTTGATGGCATTAACTGAAGCCACCATTTAAATGTCACTATTTAGAATAACACCCCAGACACAAAGGAGTTGGTTGATTCTGACAAACCTTCTCAATGTTTTTAAAGTATATAGGAGTACATATTAGTGTTACAATGCTTCTGTTAACTGATTTATGTGGTTTCCAATAACATCTTTCAGTTGACATATTTGCTATAATTTCAGTCCAGTGAGATGCAGGAGGTGCATGGGTAGAGAGTATAACAATCTGTAATTATGCTGATTGACATCTACAATTTATAGACACACTAATTTGTAAAATTCAAAACAGGGGAAGAAACATATTCAGAGAATTCAACTCACCATCCTCATGGTCATGAAACGAACAAAGGAAGGAGTTGGAGCAAAAAGGAGAGGGCCAGATTCTCTGCACATTAAAATCAATGGGAGCTTTACAGTAGAAATGTCTGAGGCAGATTGTTTCTCTCCCAGCCACAGCCTGGTACACTGAGCTATGCAGCTTTATAATTGCCACAAGTATTAGAGTTAGACTGAATATTTTTCCAGCTCTACCCACAGACAGAAAAGGTAGGCTGAATAAAAATAATCTTAACAGAGCATGTAAAGGAGTATCTCCATAACTATCTCTTCAATTTTCAAATAAAAATATTTAGATATTTTAAGGTATTTTTTTTCTCAAAATGTGTGAGAAGTAATAAAAGGAAGAGTCATATTCATGCTAATTCCCAAGACTCTAAGAAAAAAAATGTTTCCTCTCCATCATTTTGTAGATTATGAGAAACTGATTAGGTCTTCAACTTGTGAGGATACTCTATAGACCAATGCAATTTCTTTTGCCTTCTCTTTCTCAATAGTTTATGTAGAGCTGATTATATATCAGTTAACTCTATTATCCTCAGTTTTCTTTTTTGGGGTTTAAACTTCATTTAAATACTATTACTAAGAGAAAAGGTAATGATGGGAGGGGAAAAGAGAAAGAATGAAATGAAAAGCAGGGCCAAGAATGGAGAAAATGGGAGAACAATAATACTGAAGAGAAAAAATAAAATAGATCGTGCACAGCTATCTACTTCCAATGTGCACAAAAGAAAATTATCTTTATTAATTCTCTGCTGTCTGTACTTCCTTAGAGCTCTCAAATACCAATTCAATGTTCTGCTCCTAGTATTTACATGATTTTCTACACTTATATATAACTCAGGTTTAGAATTTGACCTCTCATCCCAAAGAGGGCTAATTTTAAAAGTCAGTTCATTCTGAATTAAGCACAAACTTCAAAACCATGCAAAGACTATAGGTCTGTATGGAGTGTCATGTTATTGTATCTTCTCTCTCAGAGATCTAAGCTATTAGCTAACCCATCGTCCTTCTTGTTTATAGTCAAGTATAATGTGTATATTTTCTGACCTTCAACCATGCTATGTACACAACACTCCCACACTAAAAGCATTTCTATAGAAACAAAAAAGAATGAGGAAAATACTTATCACTTACATTGTTCTAGGGCTTTTATTTTCACCAGTTGCTTAAAATTGACATGCTTGTAGTAGGAAACAGTTCCTCTAAGGTATAATGAGGCACAAAATGTACTGTTCATGAAAAATTGATACACACAAACCTTTTTACTATATCATAACACAATTCATCCTTTATTAGAAGTGCAAACTAAGATGTGGACATTTTCCTCCAACTGTGAGCAAACACTTTCCAAAGACGGATCTAGAGAAAGCAAACTGTTTTATGACTGCGTCAATGTGTGGAAACATTTGAAAAAGGTGCCTACATAAGAACAGTTTTAGAGAAAATCCTTGTTCATCCAGAACTTCAACTTCATTGCTTTTTAATAAAATGAAATAGACACTTACCTTCCAATCTCATAAAGTTTCATTTTGTTCTAAGTTTCTCCAATTCTGGAATCTAGAATTAAAGATGAACATTAATTTAAAGAAGTAAAGCAAGACTTTAGAGTATGCCAGTTGAACAAATGCAGGAAGAATTCTCTAGCTAAAAGCAGAGACTAATGAGTTCATTAACAGGAGCTGCATTTATACATCAAGTAACTTTCAGGCAACAGATGAGTCTCGGTCCTTCTAAATTGTGTAGCATAGCAGTTAAAAGCAAAAACTGTAGAGCAGGGTTTCTCAACCTCAGCTCTATTGACATTTTGAAGCAAGTAATTACTTGTTGTGGAAGCAGAGGCGTGAAGGGCTGTCCTGTGCATTGCAGGAAATTTAGCCAGATCCCTGGCCTCTACCCACTAGATCCCAGCACACTGCTCCCCCCACAGTCATGTCAATCTAAAGCATCTCCAGATGCTGACAAATAACGCTGGGGGACAAAAATGCTCTGACCTCCTTGGAAAATCACCACTGCTTTAGAGTAAGATTGGCCTAATTTCTGATTTGTCCCATCCCTTATAGAGACAATGCACATAATAATTGCACTGACTTGATAAAGTTGTTAAATAGAGTGTTCAGAACATTTTCTGGCACATAGTGTGTGGGAAAAATGTGTAATTATTATTAGCATGAGCAGAAATGTAGGAATGACAATTGCTGGGACATGGAGTGGCCATCCTTTGGCTGTCACAGTCATATGGACGTGAGATGAGTTGACATCACTTGTGTTTATATTTACTTTCAGGATCGTTACAGTCATTATATTGATCCCATTCATTTCCCCTTTTCAATAATATGAAGTAATGATTTCCTCCTTTACATGTAAGCATTAATAAGCCAGAAACTGCAATAGGAATGTGTAGTCTGAGCTTTTGGTGTGATATCCAACAAGACATTACCAAGGCCAATGTCAAGGAGATTTTTCCCTATATTTTCTTCCAGAAGTTTTATGGTTTTGGGTCTTATGTTTAGGTCTTTTATCAGTTTTGAGTTGATTTTTGTGTGTGGTATAAGATAAGAACCCAATCTCTCTCTCCTCTCTCTCTCTCTCTCTCTTATTATTATTTTTTTTTTTTGCATGTATAAGTCCAGTTTTTCTGGCACCATTTATTAAAGATACTATCCTTTCCTGTCCTTTCCCCATTGTGTCTTTTTGGTGGCCTTGTCAAAAACTAGTTCACCATTTATGTTTGGACTATTTCTGGACTTTCTATTCTGTCCCAGTACTTAGTGGATTTCTTTCTTTTTTTTTTTTTTCAGAATTGCTTGGCTATACAGGGGCTTCTTATGGTTTCATACAAATTTTAGGATTGTTTTTTCTATTTCTATGAAGAATTCCACTAGGATTTTGAAAAGGATTGCATTGAATCACTATATTGCTTTACATATTATGGAAATTCTAGCCATGTTAATTCTTTCTATCTATAAGCATGGAGTATATTTCCATTTATTTGTGTCCTCTTCAATTGCTTTCATAAATGTCTTATAGCATTCAGTGTATAGGTGGTTTACCTCTTTTGTTAAATTTATTCCTGAATTATATTATTGTGAAATGGCATTTTCTTTAAATTTCTTTTCCAGCTAGGTTATTATTTGTGTATAGAAATGCCATGGATTTTTGTATACTGATTTTCTATCCTGCAACTTTACTGAATTCATTTATTAAATCTAACAGGTTTTTGGTGGAGTCTTTGGGGTTTTCTACACATAGGATCATGTCATCTGCAACTAGAGATAATTTTATTTCTTTCTGTCTGATTTACTTACCTTTTATTTCTTTCTTTTTCTTTTCTTTTCTTTTTTTAGACAGGATCTTCCTCTGTTGTCTGGGATAGAGTGCAGTGTTATCATCATAGCTCACTGCAACCTCAAATCCTGGTCTCAAATGATCCCTCTACCTTAGCCTCCCAAGTAGCTGGGACTACAGGCATGCACCACCTTGCCTGGCTAATTTTTCAATTTTTCTATTTTATCATAGAGATAGGGTCTCACTCTTGCTCAGGCTGGTCTTGAACTCCTGACTTCAAGTGATCCTTTCACCTTAACCTCCCAAAGTGCTAGGATTACAGGCATAAGCCACTGTGCCCAGCTCTTTCTCTTTTCTAATTGCTCTTGTTAGTACTTTTAGTACTATGTTGAATAGAAGTGGTGAGAGTGGGCATCTTTGCCTTGTACCAGATCACAGAGGAAAACCTTTCAGCTTCTCCCCATTGATCATGATGTTATCTGTGGGTTTCTCATAATTGATTTATACTGTGTTGAGGAACTTTCCTTCTATACTTAAAGGTTAGGTGTTTTTATCAAGAAAGGATGTCTAATTTTGTTGAATACTTTTTCTGTGGCAATTGATAGGATCATGGAGTTTTGTTTTTCAATCTGTTAATTGTACCACATTGACTGATTTGCACATGTAAAAGCCTTGTGTTCCAGGCTTCAGGGCTATGAGAAAAAAAGAAAAAAGAAAGCCTTGTGCGCCAGGGAAAATCCCCCTTGTTTGTGACCGGTAATCTTTTTGATGTGTTGTTGAATTTGATTTGCTAACATTTTATTGAGAATATTTGCATCAGTGTTTATCAGAGATATTTGGCCTACAATTTCCTTTTCTTGTTGTGTCTTCGTCTGGCTTAGGTATCAAGGTGGTGTTGGTGTGAGAAAGTATTCCCTCCAACTCTATTTTTTGGAAGAGTTAAAGAAGTATTGGTAATAAATTTCCTTTGAAAGTTGGGTAGTATTAAGCTGTAAAGCCATTTGGTCTTGGGTTTTTCTTTGTCAGGAAGTTTTAAATTATTACTTTAATCTCTTTGTTTGTTATTGATCTGTTCAGACTTTCTATTTCTTCCTGGTTCAACCTGATTAAGTTGTAATTTTCTAGGAATTTATCCATTATCTCTAAGTTATCAAATTTGTTCACACATAATTGCTCATAATAGTCCTTTATAATCTTTTATTTTCGAGGAGTCTATTGTACTGTCTTTACTTCCATTTCTGATTTTATATATTTGATTTTTATCTCTCTCTTTTTTAGTTAGTCTAGCTAGGAGTTTGTCAATTTCATTCATTTTTTTTCAAAAGCCAACTTTAATTTTATTTATTTTTTCTATTTTTTCTCTATTTGACTTATGTTTGTTCTGATCTTTATTATTTTCTTCCTTCGAGTAACTTTGAGTTTAGTGTGTTCTTTATTTTCTAGTTTCTTGAGAGTTAATATTAAGCTGTTTATTTGGGGTCTCTCTTCTTTTTAACCATATTTATTGCTATAAACTTCCCTCATACAAATGCTATTGCTATATCCCATAAGTTTTGGTATGTTGCATTTCTATTGTCATTTGTCTCAAGATGTAAGATATTTTTTAATTTCCCTTTTGATGCCTTTTTTGATCCATTGGTTGTTCAGAAGAATATTGTTTAATTTACACATGTTTATAAATTTTCCAAAATTCCTCCTGTTATTGATTTCTAGTTCTATACCACTGTGGTCAGAAATAATACTTGATATGATTTAGATCTCCCTAAATTTGTTAAGATTTGTTATGTGGCCTACTGTATAGTCTATCCTGGAAAATGTTTCATGTATACTAGAGAAGAATGTGTATTCTACTGCTGCTGTTAGATGAAACCCTCTGTATATATCTGTTAGGTCCTTCTATTTCTCCCTTCGTATTTATTAATTTTTTATGACAAAGTCTCCCTATCTTGTTCACACTGGAGTGCAGTGGCTATTCACAGGCATGATCATAGTACATTATAGCCTTGAACTTCTGGGTTCCAGTAATCCTCTTGCTCCTGAGTAGCTGGGAGTATAGGTATGTGCCATCACACATGGCTCCATTAATGTTTGGTTTATATATTTAGGTGCTCTGTTGTTGGGTGCATATATATTTACAATTGCTATGTCCTCTTAATGAATCAAGCCCTCTATCACTAAATAATGACCTAGATTGTCTCTCTTGACAGTCTTTGACTGAAACTCTATTTTATCTAAGTATAGCTAGCTCTGCTCTCTTTTGGTTACCTTTTGAATGAAATATCTTCTTCCTTCCCTTCACCTTCAGCCCATGTGTATGTATCCTTAAGGCTAAAGTGGATCTCTTCTAGGCAGCAACATAATTAGATCTTATTTTTTAAATCCATTCAGACACTCTATATCTTTTGATTGGAGAATTTTATCCATTTACATTTAAAGTAATTATTGATAGATAAAGACTTACTACTGCTGTTTTGTTAATTGTTTTCTGGTTGCTTTGTAGATCCTTAGATCCTTGCCACATTTCTTATTTATCTTTGTGATTTACTTATTTTATGTAGTGCTAAATTTTGATTTCATTCTCTTTATCATTTTTATATCTGTTTTTTGCTTTGTGGTTACCATGAGGCTTACATAAAGCATCTAATAGTTATAATGACTATCTTATGCTGATAACTTCAGTCACCTACAAAATCTCTAGACCCTCGCCCAACACAAATTATATTTTTTTTTTTTTTTTTTTTTGAGACAGAGTCTCACTCTGTTGCCCGGGCTAGAGTGAGTGCCGTGGCATCAGCCTCGCTCACAGCAACCTCAAACTCCTGGGCTTGAGCAATCCTCCTGCCTCAGCCTCCCGAGTAGCTGGGACTACAGGCATGCGCCACCATGCCCGGCTCATTTTTTTTTTTTTCTATATATTTTTAGTTGGCCAATTAATTGTTTTTCTATTTATAGTAGAGACAGGGTCTCACTCTTGCTCAGGCTGGTTTCGAACTCCTGAGCTCGAGCAATCCGCCCGCCTCGGCCTCCCAGAGAGCTAGGATTACAGGCATGAGCCACCGCGCCCGGCCACAAATTATATTTTTGATGTCACAATTTATATCTTTTTATATTATGTATCTCTGAACAACTTATTGTCACTATCATTACTTTTGACTGTTTTGACTTTAAATCTTCATACTAGAGATATATATGATGAACAGGGTATCATAACAGTATTGGAATATTCTGAATTGGACTGTATATTTATCTTTACTAGTAAATTTTATACTTTTATATGTTTTCAAGTTAGTAATTAGTATCCTTTTATTTCCACTTGAAGAATTCCCTTAAGCATTTCTTGTACAGCAAATTTAGTGGTAATGAATTTCCTCAATTTTTCATGTCTGAGAAAGACTTTATTTCTCCATTCCTAAAAGACAGATTTACTGTGTATAGCATTCTTTGTTGGCAGATTTTTTCTTTTAGTACTTTGACTATATCTTCCCATTCTCTCATAGCCTATAAAGTTTCTGCTGAGAAATCTGCTGTTTATCTAATGGAGATATCATTATATGTGACCTGACACTTTTGTTACTCTTAAAATTCTCTCTTTGTCTTTAACTATTGACAGTTTAATTACAATGTGTTCCAGGAATGACCTCTCAGTTGAATCTATTTGGAAACTTTTGAGCTTCAGGGATCTGGATATCCATATCTCTTCCAAGACTTGGAAATTTTCAGCAATTATTTCATTAAATTAGCTTTCTCTCTCTCTTTGTCTCTTCTTCTCAAACTCCCATAATGCAAATATTTGTTCATTTAATACTGTTTATAAGTTCTATAGACTGGCTTCACTCATTTTCATTGTTTTTTCTTCCTATTTTTTACCTCTGGTAATTTCAAAAGACCTTCTTCAAGCACAGAGATTCTTTCTTCTGTGTGATCTAGTCTGTCCTTGATGTTCTTTATTGTATTTTTTATTTAATTCATTAAACTCTTCAGCTCCAAAATTTCTGTTTGTTTCTTTTTCATATTGATATCTTTATTGAATTTCTCATTTAGATCATAAATTGCTCTATCTATATTCTCTAGTCTATCCCAGAGTTTCCTTAAAATTATCATTTTGAATTCTTTTTCAAGCTATTTTTAAGTTTCTTTTCTTTTGGGGTCAGTTACTGGAGCATTATTGTGTTCCTTTGGTGGTGTCATGATTCCTTACTTTGTCATGTTTCTGGTGTCCCTGAATTGATGTCTATGCATTTGAGAACGAATTATCTCTTCCAAACTTCACAATGTGGCTTTCATAGCCAAATACTTTTATCTGTAGATGGGTCTTAGTGTACTAATTGGGAAGGGTGTGGTGGCTTTGATTTTGAGTGGGTATTGGTGGTGTTGCTTACATGCAGCTTCTTCACCTGCAACCAATATCAGCATTACTGTGGGGGCCTCAGTAGTCTAGACTGTAGGAGCTTATGGCAGTGGTAGCATAGGTTGTCAGGGTCCTCAGTGCCAAGAGCTTTGGAGTTCTTCTGTTCTCATTTTCTCCACAATGTGGAGTCTTAACTAAGAGGATCCCTCTTTATGTCACATCTGACATAACCCACAAGCAGCTATAGCAGCACTGGGTTCCAGGGCATAGATGCTCAGAGCATGTCTGGTCCTGTGCTCAGGGTCTCATGAACCTATTATGGCACCTGGGTCTTTGGGTGCAGGTTCCCTCTCCAAAGCACGAATGGATGTAGATTGTCCAAAAAACAAGGCCTGTGAAGGTTTGGGCCCTGGGAACAAGATACAGCTGAAATTTAGGAATAAGAACTAATAGAGCACAGTGGCAACTCAGGTCCAACATGATAAGGCACTTCATAGTAGTGACTCTGGACCCTGAGATGGTGGGACATGGCAGTACCCCGGACTCTGTGAGGCCAGCTTTGGTGGCAGCAAGGACCCTGGAGTAGTGGAGCAGAGTTGTTTCTTGGGCCCTGGGAGACAGGGAGCAGCACGGTGATGACTCCACTCACTGGGGAAGGGGGTATCTCAGCAGCTCAGAATGTCAAGGGCTAGTCAAGCTCCAAGAAAGCAGGGTAGAATGTCACAGTTCAGCCACTGTTCTGTAATCATGGGACACAGGGTACCACATCAGTTCATCCTTGGGATGTGTGGCTACTCAGCTCAACCAAGACACCAATTCTCCAGGAGGCAGGGTGCTGCAAGGTACAAAAATGACTTGGAGGGATAGACAGACCAACTCTGTAACAGGTTGGCCATGTCGGATAGTATATAGCAGCAGCTTATCTCAGGGATGGCAGGACACTAGCCGGGGGTGATTCAGCAGTAGCAAAGCTTCAGGAATGGAAGGGTGCTATGCAACTTGCACCTCGAACAGGACACTCTCCTGCAGTGATTCTGTATTCAAGATAGTACATATCAGTAGCTGCACTGGTCACGGGGAGTGGGGCACAGCATCAGCTACTTCTTGGAGATAACAGCTGTATGGACTCTAGGAAGCTCCTCAGCTGGGCTTAGTGCCTATGAAGACTACAGGAGTCCCCAGTGGTGAGGACTGTAGATGGCCAAGGTGGTAATGGGGGATGCTAGGGTCCACCTGATTACATTGTTACCACATGGAGAAGTCACTCCTGGTTCTGAGATGATCCCAACTAAGGAATGGGGTGGAGGAGGCAAGGTGTTTCCTTCTGTTCTCTATGTGGCCATCCTTAGTGTCTCTCCTCTGCAGGGTTTTGCTACCCCTTTGATGTACTCCAGTGCTCTCCTTTATTTATTTTTATCAAAAAGCAGTTGTTCATTCATTGTTTTGGCTGGGGACAATTGCTAGGGCTTCTAATTTGCTGAAGTCATTCTCCCCAAATTGTTTAATTTTGGGTAGAAAGGATGAACATCTTAAATGCATAACATTACAATGAATAAGGTTATTTCATTTTTCCATTTGAAAGCAGAAGAATAGGAAATTTTAATTTATCTTGTTAAGAATAAGGCCACAACACTTTGTGAACTTTAATTGCAATAATAGCTCTGTGATCCTGGCAAAATTATCAAGCTCTTTACCTAGATTTTTCAGAGGTCAATTTTTATTTTTCAATTTCAGATTTCTTCATGGGATGAGAAAGGACTTTATCAGAATGAGACACGATGGGCAAGTTGGTGATTTTGTTGACATCAGTGTGGAATAGCCTGATTAGATTAATAACCTGCCATGTAGAACTCACGGCATAGGTATTTTCCCCATGGTGTTCTTATTGATTCTGAGCCAGATGCATGTTGCATACAGGCTGATGAATTTAAGAACAGATCCATGGCTGCTTAATGTATCCTTGAAAACAGCTTTCAAAAGTTGTTAGGCCTGCAAAATGATAGGGTCTACACCCTTGAGACATCACTCTACAGACAAATAGATTTCAGTTTGCATTTTTTTTTCTTAATTCATTTCAAGTTTTTATGGAATTCATTCGGCCAATAAAAGTTTTGTTCTATTGAAAAGACTAAATCTGGAGCCAAAAGCTATATTTGAAATGCAATTTTGACACTTTATAGGTGTGACACTATGTGAGTGACAGAATGTATTGGGCCTCAGTTTCCTCCAATGCAGGAATTGGAGACCAGTGGTTCTCAACATATACACCCAACACCAGCAGTGTCAGCATCACCTGGGAACTTGCTAGAAATGCAAACTCTCACCAGGCACAGTGGCTTACACCTATAATCCCAGCACTGTGGGAAGCTGAGGCAGGAGGATGACTCAAAGCCAAGAGTTGGAGACCAGCCTGGACAACATAGTGAGACCCCCAGCTCTACACATATATTTTTTTTTAATTTATCAAGGTGTGGTGGCACACGCCATAGTCCTAAGTACTTGGGAGGCTGAGGTAGGAGAATTGCTTGAGCCCGGGAGTCTGAGGCTGCAGTGAGCTATGCTTGACTGGGCCACTGCACTCCAGCCTGGGAGAAAAAGTGAAACTCTGTTTCTAAAAAATGAGAGAGAGGGAAACAATTGTTCTCAGGTTCACAGGAGGCATTCTGAATCTGCAACTCTGGGTATGTGACCAAGATATCTGTGATTCACCCTCTAGGTGATTCTGATCCAGGATAAAGTTTGAGAATCACTGAAATAGTTCAGAAAAATTTTTCTTTAAAGGTCCATCTAGTAATATTTTAGGCTTTCTTGGCCAAGAAGTAAAATTAAGGCTATTATGTAGGTAATTATTGTGTATAGAAAGAGAGAAAAATACATTTTATGGGTATAATTTAAATACAGTAATAAAGAAAAAATTTGTTATAATACAGGTCACTAATGAGAAGAATGAAAACTTTTTTAAGGGGGGATACTATTTTGCTGAGTTGGAACTCAAAGTTAATGTTCCCTATCAGTAAATGTCTTGTATATATTCATCTGTAAAAATCATTCTTAGCTTGTGGACCATATAAATTGGTGGCATGTTGAATATGGCCCACAGGTCACAGTTTGCCATCCCTTATATAGAGGATATCTAAAGTCCTTTCTATTTCTAACCTTTTATGAGCCTACCTGCACCAATGGTGACGTTCCTTAGACACCTCTGCTTTTTTCTCCTCTTTAGGTATTAATAATATAAAATTAAGAACCCAAATCACAAATCCTAGCACTCCATCTTTAACCTAAACCCATATACCCCCACCACCCACTGTATGTAGATCATTCATGAAAACTGAACAAAAAGTGGCTGAACAAGATATAAAGTACACAGTGAGTTCTTGAATGCCTGCACCAATGTTTTCAAAGTAAAGCCAGATGCAAATAATGGTTTTATGGATAGATTTTAGATATGATGTAGTATCTATCAGTAATATCCTTCATGATCTCTTTATTTATTGTCTGTTGGGGGAAAGACTTAAAAAGTCAACAGTATTTCAGAGATTAACTGAACTACAGTGTATCAAAGTAATGAGTTATTATAAAAATGATAGAAGCAGAAACTTATTATCCTAAGCAATTAGCTCTTATCAGACTCTGAATAAGATATATTGGTCAGACTCTCTTTTATCCATCCAAGTGGGAATACTAGAAATGGATATCTTTTTAAATCAAAGCTTCCATCTTAAGTAAAAACAGAGAGAAATCACAAATTAGTTGAATCAATTCATTTGCTTTTTGCCAGAGCTTGCCTTCTGCAATTAATTAAATTGACTATTTTAATTTCTCTATACATTCATTAGGGCATTGATGGGGATGTGACTATTCAGTTTTAAGCATCACTTGGGCTCCATTCTCTAATTCCCTTGTCTTACAACTACTGCAGTGTCTCTAGTTGCTATGTCCCATGCTATGTGGAAGAAGAGGCCAGTATTCTCTCAAAAGTGTGCAAATAATGTAATTAACTACCTCACTCTAATCTCAAGCATATCTCTTGTGGGCATTGTGCACTTGTGTGTCTGGTCAAGTACTGAGTCAAACTCTTTGGTATTGGAGGGGAAATTGGCTATGTGGAAGAAGGAAGGAGTAGGAAACTTTTTCTGTTCACAGAGTAAACCCAGAAAAATATCCCTTCTTGCATGCGTGTAAAACTAGCTCCTTTCACTGTCTTTTAATATTTGCATTTGAACATTGCAACAAAATTTCCAAGACTTGATAACTTCCCATCACATCTCAATCACTGGTATTTCTCTGCACAAAAGAGTAAAACTTCACATCCCTGCAGTCTCTATTGGCTACACCAATATACAGACAGGTTTACTCTTTATTCTTTCTTTTTCATTTTCCGATTAGGTTAAATATATGTACACAGTAGAATACATAAAGTGTACTCAAGTGTACCTTTCAATGAATTTTTATGTATATACTTTTGTGTAACTACTCACCCAGGTCACAAGAGAGAACATTTCCGACACTCCACTTAGTCAATACCCACCCCAGAGATAAACATTATTCTGACTCTATCACTACTGATTAGATTTGCCCATCATTAAATTTTATGGATTATATTACTTAGTCTTTTGTGTGTACCTCTTTGCTCAAAATTATGCTTCTGACTAGATTTGTTCTTAAGTGATATGTGTAGAAATTAGCCACAATTTGGGGTCCACAAAGTGTAAACCCAGGTCATTCATCTCCCTAGACAATATGTGAAATCCCTCAATATAGATTAATGAATGCTAATAAAATGCATTAGCTAAAATATAAATAATGAATACTGTATTTCTTTTCTATTATCTAACATAATTGCAATTTTTATATGTAGAATTTCAAGACCAAATATTACTGTTCAACTCACATACAGATTAAAAAATGAATTGTAAATTTCCATGTTTTGGTGATTATTGATATCCTGTAGATTTTAAAACCCACCTAAGAGTCCACAATGATGAATTGCTTTACTTTAAGCAAATTTATAATTTTCATATACTTTACTCCACACTTTATGAGCCTAATTTTTCAGGGTTCATTAATTCACTTTCCCCTGGTGGCTGTTATATATTGTTTGGATTTCCATTTATGTCATTTTTGTCCTCTAATCTATATTATACTTCTTTGAAATTCTTGGTTCTTATTTAACTCATTTCTCACATTTTTAAACCATTATCTGTGCACAATATTAATTTCATTTGCCTTCTCTGGGTTCAAGGATGACAATTAATTGTTCCTTTTATTGGATTTCTCTAATTTTTTTAAAACAAAATAAAACAAAACAAGAAATCTTTTCCCTATAGTCTGTTCCTCCCAACCACCCCTTCCTTTCTGTTATTTGCACCATCATTCTGCCAATTCCTGAAGCTGGCCAGTGGGAGTTCTTTGACTCTCTTTCCACTGTCTTCCCACTGCTGCTCATAATTCATTTTCTCATCGCCAAAGCCCTGATTGCACTGATGATCTAATATGCCTGCCTGGTCCACCCTCTCCCAGCTGCAATTCATCTACTATATGCTCCCTAAACCTCTGATGGCATTAGGAGAGTCATCTGCTGAACAACTTAAATCAGTATTTCTCCAACGTGAAGAATGTGTGGATCCATTCTAAAGGAAAGAATATCCCATACATCATCAGTGTCAACTTAAATTAGTTTTATTATAGCGTAATATAAATAAGTGCTAGCATAAGCCTATTTATAAAATCCTTCTTCTTACAGATCATGTATAACTATAAAATCAAATAGATATAATTAATACTAACAATATAATGAAACTAATACAACTGAAATGAGTAAGATGAATAAAAATAAATTCCCACTCACTATGTGAATATTGTACTAATTGCTACTCTTTGTACATTGGAAACCTTAAGAAAAGTGTTGGGAAGATTGCATCATCTCATGGAACGCAGTATTATGGCAGGACTATAAATAATGCTGTGTTCTTTGAGATGATGCAATCCTCCCAACACTCTCCTCTATTCAAAATATTTCAAAAAAAATTCATGTCTTCTATGTGCTACAATGTCATTTACCTTCACCAGTTTCAAATGTATCTTTTACTTCTTAAGTCAACCTGGGATTTTTTTTGTTGTTGTTGGGTTTTTATTTTTATTTATTTTTTTGCTCATGAGGTCACTAAAATCAGTGTTACCTGATTTCATGCAATGAATGATGAACACAACACAAATGAAATAATTCTGCAGTTTGCAGGTAGGAAGCTGGCATCCAGATGCCATAGAATATCTTTACATTATTATTTTATATTAATAGATTATTATTTAGATGAAAAAACCCAAAATATGATACATCTAAAAATACTTCCCAGGACCTCAGCTTAAACACATCGAATTAAAATGATACTATACTCTCTATTTATTCATATCCAAATAATAAAGTAGACATTGTTTTCTTTACATGAGTATGTATCCTATCTCATTAATTAAATTTTAATTTCCTTAAAGGCAGAAGCCTAGCTTAAACTCCTTTGTGCATTCATACCCTAGCACAAGACTTTATACATATTTATCTTCACTAAAAGTTCTCAATTGATTACTGAGTTAATGAATGCTGTTCATTGCTTCTTTCCTTGTTTTCTGCCTTTTCCTATAGTCAGATTGATTCCCTAATAGCTCACTTCCTTCCTTACCCCAAAACCTCTCCACCTTGACAAATGCACCATGAACATGCTCACATCCGATACTTTATTCATGACACTTTTTCCATTTAAAATAACTTCTCTGTTGACTATATTACTACATCTTATATTTCTTAGCTAACCTTTTTTATATCTTCTGTTTCTTTACTGAGAGTTCCTATTTTTCACATTTTCCCCATGCATGTTCATAATTGCTATGTGAGGCATTTTTATGATGGCTGCTCTAAAACCTTTGCTAACATTTTTGTCATCTTGATGTTGGCATCAATCGATTGTCTTTTATTCATTAAGTTGCACATCTTCCTGGTTCTCAGTTTGAGTAGACAGCAGAAGCCTGGCCATTTTGGGAATTATGTGTAGGGAACTATAGATATTATTTTGACCATCTGTTGTAGCTGGTGTCCACAGACTACATTCCGGCATGGTAAGGGAGTCAACCACCTCCTGACTGTTAGGTGTGGATAAAAGTCTAGGATTCCCCACTTGGCCTCTGTTGCCCTTCATGGGGAAGGTGTTCTTCATTACTTCTGGTGGAGTGGGAGTTCTAGTTCCCCACGTGGCATACCTCCAATAACACCAATAGATTGGAGGTATCCTCAACACCTGTAGGTGGTGGCAAAAGTCCTGACTCTGCACCAGGTTTCTTTGGCACTACCCTAGTGGGGAGAGGGATAAATGCCTCAATACTGCTGGGTGGATGTGGAAGTCCTGACTCTCCCCATGGTCTCCTGACACAAGGGAGTCGGACCTCATTATAGCCTGGTGGGGAGAAAAGTCTGTCTCTCTGCCCCACCTTGTCTGACACCACCCACCACCCTGATGGAGAGTTTGAGGAGCTTCCTTACTGCCTGGCCGGGGTGGAAGTCTCGGCGTACCACTTGGCTTTGGGTATTACTCACACCATCCATCTAAAAAATAAGATCTAGATTTTTGGCTTACTCTATTTTTTAAAGATCTTCCTTTCTTATTCTGTTGTTCCGAAGACTTAATTATTCACAAAGGTACCTCTAAATGGTACTTTCACAGTGCTTATTCAACTTCTTTTATCTCATCCACCTGCACTCATGCTTTAGGCCATCTCATCAAATCCCATGCCTATAAACACCTCCTGTATTTCTTACAATTCCTTAGTTTCTCTCTCCAGCTTCAGCCTCTCTCCTGAAGTCCAAACTCACATATACAACAGCTCACCTGATATCCCCACTTTGATGTCTAATAGGCACATAAAATTTGATTCTACCCCACCTCTGCTAATGCCCCAAATCTGTTTCTCTCCCAACTTGCACACTCAAAAACCAAATTTATTCTTCCAGATGCTCATATCCAAAACAACAAATTCCCCTTCTTCTCTCAAAAACTGAATTAACCCAACAGAAAATCCTACAGGTTCAAATTTCAAGATATATTCATAACCACTTTTACGAATTTCCACTGCTACCATTCTCATCTAAGTCACCATTATTTCTCATCTGGGCCACCCGGATAACCTCCTGGATGCCAGTATTGTTACAAATGCTCAGAGTCTATTCCCACAAGTGCTAGAGTGATTCTCTTATGATGGAAACCATGTCATAATTCTCTACTCAGAATTTTCCAGTGTCATCTCATTTTATTCACAGTAATATATTAATTGAAAGTCCTCCCTCAGCTCCTACCACTGTCCATCTTACTGACACTATTCCACCCCACTGGCCTTCCTGCAGCTCTACAACCAGGACAAGCACGCTCTAACCACAGGACCTTTGCACTTACTGCTCTGTACATGCGGAAAGTTCTTGTCCAAGATATTCTTATATTATTTTTTTATTCAATGTTCAAATGTCACCTATTCTGAGAGGACTTCTTTGATAAGCCCATTTTAGTACTCCCCCAATGCTATTTTCTAGCTCATTCACCCTGTTTTGCTTTTCTTTATAGCTCTTATCACCACCTGTCATATAATAGTTTGTTTATTCATTGATTTCTGACTTTCTCCATGGAAAGTGAGCTCATTGAGAATGGATGCTCTCGTTTGTTCTCTGCTGTATTTCCAATGCCTAAAGAGTTAGTAGCACACAATAGGTGCTCCATAGATATTTGTTGATTAATTTAATTCAAAAATATTTCTTACTACAGTTAAGAATTTTTTGTCTGGTTGATGTATGCCCTGACAAATACAGGTCAGGTCAAATCAAAGATATATATTTAGCATATAATGTTTCATCTCTTATTTTGGGTACTTTTTTTTTCTCCCCAAGGAAGCATGTGAATAAAGTAGTACCAAAATATAGTAAGAAAAAATAATAATAGTATTTAATAATTCTTGTAAAAGTCAGTTCATTCAGAGCCTGGTATGATTGTATTCCGTTCTAGTAATTGAAAGTTCTATCTTCTTTTAAATAAATTGCTAGTAATAGAGATCCTCCATTGTAATATTCTTTCTGATAACAGTTATAGAAAAGCAATGGAAAAAAGTAATATATTTCTAGAATTTAGGATAATATATTACTTCTGCATGATATCTACATTCTCTTTAATACATATTATTACCTTATGTGTTTTAATGGTAAAATTTACTTCTTATGCTCACTTCCATTTCATTGTGAAGCAATAATCTCATAACAGCAGGTGGAGGCACTATGCTAGAAGTTGCTAGAACTTGAGAAATGAGCTTTTTCCCCCTACATTGATTTGCAATCTTTCTGGGAATTTTTGCTTGCTGAACATGACTGAAGTCTGTTTCTAAAGTTAGAGTTCACTCTCCTAATGATGAATTCTGAAAAATAATTGGGCACCTGAAAAAAGTCTTCATTCTACTAAAATTTTCAGATGTACCCAATGATTATCCATATCTTTGGTTGTTAGAATAAAATTTACCAAGTGACTTAAATAAAATCGGCAAATATCATGTTACAGATAAAAGTATAAAGTATCTTCAAAACTGATAAATGTCTTTGACTATAGTATTAAGCCTTCCAATTCTCTTGAGAAAATTGCTATGATCTACAAACTAGTTTTCTTGCCACCAGCCTGTATAATCACCCTCCAAACCATCTTCTATTCTTCCTTTACAAGAGTGTTTCTTGATCTCCAATTTCATCTGTTGAAAATGTTCCAATGACTTTTAAATGCCTAAGGAAGAAAAATCCCAAATCTTTCACATGGAAAACAAAGCCCTCAAAGCCTTTCACAGGTTAACCTCAGTCAACTTTTCCCAGCCATGACATTCTTACCTGGTCTTGTGGGTACAGCATTATAGATCTAAACAACAACCCACATTTCACAAGTATCTCATACTTTTACCAGAAGCAACTTTTCTTCTTGCTTAACTGGTAATGTTCTGTACATTTTTCAAGGCTGATTTAAATAACATCACTTTCTGCACTGAGGAAGCATTGACAGTTTTTTCAGGTTCCTGACATTGCTTAGGTGTGAGTAATCTGTAGTGGGAAAATTCATAATTCCTGCCCTCCTGGGCCTTCCAGGCTAGGAAGCCTTCCGTGCCCACGCCCCTTGAAACTCCTCCCCAATCTGAATTACGTTAGCTTTCCTGGCTCTATCACAGTGAACTGATTAGAACACTAAACTCTGCACTTTTTTAGGATAGTGCCTTCTCTTAATCATTCATTTTTATTCTTGATTCTAGCCCAATTAAGCACAGAAAAGATGCAAGCTCAATGTTTATAGGTTTGGGATTAAAAAAGGAAGACACAATGAAAGGTTGAAAGATTCATTTAACCATTTTGATATTTTTCTTGTTCCTAAGATAAAATATTTTTTAAATGTTTGATTCGATATGAATAAAATCACTTAATTATTTCTTATAAAGGAGAATCCTGAATCTTAGAAAGAATTTTTGCTGATGTGGGATTTTAAAAGGTACTAAAAAATTTTTAAGTTGCCTCTTGTCCAACATTGACAAAAAGAGACAAAATTTACTTTTCTCTTACATTAAGTTGTGGCAATTTTTTCTAGGCTGAAAGAACATTAGCCACACATTCCCTGGGTCCTTCATTTCTTTATACTGAAAATGAGATAGCAAGCAATTTACCCATCAGGTTTTTAATGAGTCACAGTATTTGAAGGCTATGAACTGAGTAATATCATTCATTTATGGTCTTGTCCTGCAGATGTTGTGTTTTATATAAGACAGTGTGAAACAAACAAAACAGAGCTTTTTAATAAGCTTCACTATTAAGTACAACTGGGCCATTTCAGAGAATAATGGCATTACACAGAAGAGAATAAAAAGCATAAAGTGTCATTTTCCTCAAATAACAAAGAGATAAATGGGTAAAAAAGCAGAAACGTTAACACAGTGACCAATAAATGTGTACTATTTCACATCTAAGAAAAGTCACAATAGCACAACACTTTGCAGCTTAGTTTTGGTTTCAAATAAGCCAATCATGAGTCAATATTACCAACAGGTCCTTGTCCTTTTTTTCTAAATTATAATAGAGCAATAGAACTACCGATAATTTAATGCCTTTTTAAAGGTCACAGTGGAGGCTAATAACCAAATTCGGCTAGGATCCATTGTCTAGGTTAATCCCTGACTATCAACTGATCATGCCTTAGTTATGGGCCTTCAATCTCAGCATCCCTAGGCATGCTTCCTTCCTCTCCTTTCCCTCATCCTGGCATCAGTAAAGACTTTATGAATTGTTGCCTAAACATTTTCTTTCTTTCTTTTTTTTTTCTTTTTTGAGACAGGGTCTAGCTCTGTCACCTGGGCTAGAGTGCTATGGCATCATCATAGTTTCCTGCAACCTCCAACTCCTGGGTTCAAGTGATCTTCCTGGCTCAGCCTCCCAAGTAGTTGGGACTACAGGTGCACATCACCATCCCCAGCTAGTTATTTTATTATTATTTTTTGGTGAGACAGGGTCTTGCTACCTTGGCCAGACTGGTCTCAAACTCCTGGCCTCAAGCGATCTTCCTGCCTTGGCCTCCCAAAGTGCTGAGATTACAGGTGTGAGCCACCATGCCTGGCCTTAAACATTTTTCAATAACATTTTAGCTGGGTTCTTTTCCTGCCATGCCCATCTATTTAGTTCATACCCATACAAGTTCAATTCTAAAACACAAATCTAATGGTACTATACTCCTGCTTTTAAAATCTTCATTGACATGAGTGTTAAATCAGTTTCCAATAAATCATGCAGCCTTTGTTTGCAATAAGTAATTTGTTGTGTTCTTGATGAAATATTGATTCATCACAAAATGACTTTTAAACATCTACTCTTTGGCAAGCATAAAGGGATACATTACTCAAATAGAGAGATACCAACCCTGCCCTCTTAGAGTTTGTATGTTGCATTAGTTTCCTATGCATGGTGTAAGAATTTACCACAAATTTAGTGGCTTAAACAAAAAAAAATACAGATTTATTCTCTGAGAGGTCAGGAGATCAGAAGTCCTAAAATTAAGGCATTAGTAGGACTGCTCTCCTTCTGTAAATTCTAAGGAATAATCTACTTCCTTGCCTTTTTCATCTTGCAGAGGCTGCCTGCATTCATTGGCTCCTGGCTCCTTCCCCCATCTTCAAAGACAGCAGTGTAACATCTTCAAATCAATATCTCTTTTTCTTTCTCTCCCTCCCTCCCTCTCTCTCTCTCTTTCTCTCTCTCTCTCTCTCTCTCTCACACACACACACACACACACCCCTCTACCTCTGCTTCCTTCAGCACATCTCCATCTCTGCCTCTGGCCCTTCTGCCTCCCCCTTTCCTTTATAAAATCCTTTGTTACCACGTTGGGCCCACCCAGATAATCCAGAATAATCTCCACATCTTAAAATCCTTGACTTCATCACACCTGCAAAGTTTTTATGCCACACAAAGTAATATATTCACATTCTGGGATGAGGATGTATACATCTTTGGCAGGGATGTGGGGACAGGAGGTCACTGCTTTGTCTACAAAATATCTAATAGAATGGGACAGAAGCATGGTGACAGTTCGAAGTTCTTTTTACCATAATATGTTTTCCAAATTTTCCCTCATTAATACATAGCATGTTTCTAATTGGGAGGTCTTAATTTTTAATAACACACTCTCACCCTCTCAGATGATGTCCAAATTATACATCATGATGTAACAGACCCAACCAGACCTGATTATACCCTGTCTTTTTTTTTTTTTTT
>VBSM01000605.1:19336570-19372342 GCA_008086735.1 Cheirogaleus medius | reverse complement strand
TTGTTAATTCTTTTAAGTTCTAGATAGATTCTTGTTATTAGACCTTTATCAGAGTGTAGAGAGCAAATATTTTCTCCCATTTTTTGGGTTGTCTATTTGCTCTAATGATAGTTTCCTTGGCTGTGCAGAAACTTTTTAATTTGATCAGATCCCATTTGTTTATTTTTGCTGCTGCGGCGATTGCCTTGGGGGTCTTCCTCAAAAATTCTTTGCCTAGACCAATGTCTGATAGGGTTTTCCCCACATATTCTTCTAGGATTCTTAAGGTTTCATGTCTTAGGTTTAAATCTGTTATCCATCTTGAGTGAATCCTTGTGAGAGGTGAGAGGTGAGAGGTAGGGATCCTGGTTCAATATTCTGCATGTAGCTAACCAGTTTTCCCAGCACCATTTATTGAAGAGGGATTCTCTTCCCCATTGTATATTTTTGTCTGGTTTATCAAATATTAGGTTACCGTATACTGATTTTTTTTGTAATTTATATTTCATTTAATATCATTGCATCCTTTAACCTAAATCTCATCAATATGTTCTCCCCACATGATCATTTCTGGTTCATTTCTGAAACTCTGCTGACAGATAGTTAATAAAACCTAGTAACAATGATAATACTCCTTAGCTTGAAGGTCAGAGGGGATATTTCCTGAAAATATTGTCATAATCTTGAATTCAGACTCTAATGTATAGACAGACTCTAGATCTCAGACTATAGTGACTTGGAAGATGGGTGCCCTTTCCATGTAGGAAACCCTTTGTTAAATATTGGTCGTGCTTGTCTTTAAATAAGAGCAACAGAACACCATCAAGATGATAGTAAGAAGAAAATACTATGAAAATATATTCAATCTTAGATATTAGATATTTACTCAAGGTAAAAATGAAGTTCTTTTATTCATAATTATCTCTGCTTTTAAAGGGAATATTTTTAAAAGTTGGAAACAACTTTGTTGAAAAAACCCTCTAAATTAGTTTACCTTGTATATTTATATTATATGAATGATCATCCCCATTCTTTTTCAAAAATTATCTAAATAACAAGAATTAACAGTTGACATTACAATATCTATGGGCATTTAAAATAAATTTGCATGTCTGTGCACACACACACATACATCTTCACATTAAAAAGTTTATGACAGTGAAGATAGAAGTTTCCTTAGCTAAAGGAAGCTATTGCTTAACTAAATAACTTGATGAACAAAATTAAATGTTCTTTACAGCATAGTTATTGAACCAAGACAATAAAATAATAACTTAGAAAAAGACCTGTTCATTTCAAGTTTTTTTTTTTTTGGCTATTCAGAATTCTAAAAACCAATAAAGGAATTATGTAAACATAATAAATACCTGGAATTTTACATATTAGCTACTATAGTAACAAATAGTGCTTAAAAATAAAATAAATTAATTAAAAATAAATACCATGTCTGTAGAATATATATACATTCATTCCATTTATTAAATTTACAAACACTTATTGCTGAACAGGTTTGCTCTGTGCGATAGTTCTTTTTTATTTAGAATCATGTAACATAAATGATAATGTGACAAATTTAAAACTTAATAATTCTCTGGATATCTGATACCTTTCCTTAAACACTTTAAAATTTCACTCATCCAGAAATCTGAATGTTATATATACAACTATAATGGTCGCTCAGAAGAGAAAATAATTTTTATTTATTTTAATATACAAATTTATTTAGTAGAACTCTAGATAATACCGGGAAGCTACTGTCAAACAACTCTTTCTAGTTCTTATATATAAATGAGAAAGACACCAACAGTGGTTAACTGAACCATTTTTAAAATTAACATCGAGAAGTGCATTTCCCGTCCTGTTGCTATTTCTCAGGCTTGATGTTGAATATTAACATGAATGCAAATAAGGATGTGTAAAATAAATAAGCTAAAGTCTGCATTATTAAAAACTTTACCCAAATGCTTCTTTAATGTCAAATTCCCCCTGGGCATTTAAAAATATTTGCAAACAGATTGTTAACTGTGACTGATAGGCAAAGATAGGAAAGCTATAGCAGTAGTAGCTGCTGCCAGCCAAGGATCAACTAGAAATCAGGATTTAGCAGCTGCAAAGCTACAGAGCAAAGTAATTGCCAAAATAATTACAAATAATGTGAACAAAAATTAATTTCCACACCATTTTCAGGGATAATAATATTATGTATTTAATATAGTGTGAAAGGCATTCTGGCCATGCCTATAGGGAATAAGTGGAGGAAGGAAGGGAGGGAGGGAGAAAGGGAAGTGGGGAGAAAGGAAAAGAAGGGAATTATAAATTTACCATCACCATTCATCTCCTTAGAATGATTTTTAACCAGTTCGTTTGTTCCTCTTCCTTCCTTTCTTCCTCACATCCTTCCACAAATCCTTATTGATTTTTTTCCTTATGTCCTGGGTATATAATAATGTTCAAAGGAGAACAGTTCATGCCCTTACAGGGCTTCTTTTCCTGAATAAGAATACACATAAGCAAAGAGGTCACTGCAGATCATGACAAATTCTAGAAGAAAGTATAAGGATGTGACAATGAAAACGAGGGCTGAAATGGTGGCCCTCCACCAGGGGAGGCCTATCTGAGGAGATGAGATTTGCACTGAATCCTAGAGAACATGGAGGCAGGGAGGCTTTCTGACACCAGGAGAGAACATCATTGTGAGCAGAGCAGAGCAGCATGTTCAAAAGACCCTGTTGTGATCAAACATGTTTGTCATAGTAAAATACTAAATTATAACCTGACATTTTTTCTTTTACTTTTCATGAAGATAATCAAAATCACATTAATCTTGCTATTTATGAATATAGACTAATTTATTTCTGGTTATTGCACCCAAAGTACAAGGCATCTCTGAGCTTCAGATGTTTATATAACCATAGGACACTGTGGTCTACATATTAAACATGTCTCAGATTCTGACTTAATTTTGAATATAAATCCTTTTTTCTATGAATCATAACATACTACTTTAGAAACGAAGTCAGAGACCCCACATAGCTATAGTTTCATTTCATTTTCTTTACAAAGGATGGAAAAATATAACTAGTCAAGGCATTTGCTTAGAGGTAAACCCATACTTCAGAATATCTTTCTGGAACTAAATTATGTATAAACCTCCATATTTTACTAATCTTCAAGCAGTATTAGCTCACATATTGCTATTTTAAATAGTAGCTAACAAATATTTCTGTTGTTCATTTATTATCATCTCAATGAGTTCATGCTGTTTTGTATCACCCCTGCCTTCATTCTGCACAGGTTTGTCTTTCTTCCCACTTTCTAGCTGGTAAACCAACACATGCTTCAAATACCTCCTGCTCCAGGAAGATTTCCATTCATGCTCTCTCCTCTTTCACCTTTCTAAATGAAGTTAGAAGAGACCATTATCAATTGATCACACAATATTATTCGTCACGTACACTGGACTACTGTTCACTTTGAGACTATGCAGGAATTCACTTCTATTGATTGATTTGATTACATGTTTGATGACATTGTGAAGAAATGTCCTTAAGGTGATCTTTCCTCCAGAGATCTAGGGATGGCCGCAGTGATATGGAATTCACTACTCTAGAAACTTACCATTTTGCAAACTCTTTACATAAAGGGACACTGAATGGCCTATATTTGTTGTTCAAGTTCCAGGAGTTTCCTATTAAATAGGTACCAAAAATGAGGGGCTGGATTGTTTCAAGAAACTTAACTTCACAAGAAAAAGGCCAGAATCCATGAATGTTCCCTAGTAGAATTTAACACAGAAGTTATGAGCTCTAGGCCAAAAAAAGCAGTGAGAATTTGTAAATTTTTTTCAAACATTGGACTTTGCTGTCTTTTTGTTTTGCCTATGTCTGTTTTTTCCTATTGTGATTAAAGGTGATGCCATGTGACACCTTAAAAGTAAACAAAGAAAAGCAGGGTAAAACCTTGAGCTCTTCAGAGAGGGAAAAAACAAACTCAGAAGCCAGCTTAGAAACAATGTGTCATGTAATGAAAGTTTTAATTTTTAGAAGGAAAATGTACTAGGAACACATTTTACTTTTGTTTAAATGTAGTAATTGCAAATGATCATTTCCTTTCATAGATAAATCCAGACCTTTAAAACATGCATGATATAATATCCTTCATGGTAGAGAAGTTGCCTTTAAAAGAACAAAGAATTTGAGACAAAACTGTAATTAAACTGCCTTTACCTAAAAGCAAAGTAATGGACAAGTGTTTCATGGGAAACATCAGCTATTTCAACAATCAAAGAATTATTGACAATTTAGCTTCAAATATTTGATAAATTCAATAATAGTGAGTGCCCTTCAGTTAAAGGAAAATCAGCCAAAAAAGTAGGTTTGTTTATAGTTCTAATTATAGTACTAATTTTACCACAATTTTAGTGAATGAATCAGCTCCGCAATAATTATGATTAGTGGGTAAGTCCCGCTTCCAGGTTACTAATGATTATCTATTGTGTACTGATTCGACTAAAGTTTATGAAGAAAGTTTTTCTGCCACAAGAGTGATAAGCTTAGTTATGATGAAAATTGCCAAAAGAGTGTGACTAATTATTAAAATTCCAGATGCTGCAAAAAGGTGCACTTTACTCCGTCTGCTTCACAATATTAATGTATGGGTTGATAGTACCCGTCTACCTAAAAGGTCACTTCATCTGTGACATTCCATTGGTAATCTTTCCATCAATATCAAAGACAAGAGTAAATGTCGTCTTCTTGTGTTGTCTACTTTCGAAAACATTTAGCAAATGCCAAGTCATTTTAATTTTCTAGCCACTCCATGTAGAAGGAAGCTGGAGATTATTTTTATCCACCTTCAGTGAATGGATGAGCAGATGATGATGCTTTCCACTAGCAAAACTAAAATATGAAAAAGTCCACCAGGGCTCCCAAGATATATCAGGTTACTTTAAATTTCAAAGAAATGGCAGGCACATATTCTTGCCAACAACAAGCCCCAAACAATTACTATCTAAATATTAAATGTGTAACAGAAATTATTATAGACTTTATTAAATCATTAGGATATTTGGCCCCTGATTCTCCTCTCTCCTTCAACCTGAAAATATGTATAGTGAAACACATAACGAATCCTTTCTCATCATTTGCACATAGTCATGCAATGAAGTATAGAGGGATGGGAACTGTTAACTCACTTTTCAGATTCCTCTCCCCAAATTTTTAAGGCAGCTCTTATGTTGGAGGTCATAGATTTCCACATAAGAAGATTGCTAAGTAAACTCATCTTCTTAAGTTCTGCAAACACAAATGATTCTCAGAGAAAGAAAAGAGGTCATGTAACATTGATGCAGTTGAAACCACCATGCCAGGGTAGAAACCGTTATAGCAATGCTCCATGAAATATGCAACCAATTTAACAATCAATCCTATACAGTGCTTTGGTTTGCTTGTTGAAAGCCACATGAAATGACTTTTGTACCATTTATTTGTTTAGTCTATTAAGAGGTGACATGTATCAAAGGCAACATAAGTGTGTCAAGAGACAGTAAAATATGGTGGCTAACAGGCTATACTAAGGAGACAGACTGCCTCTGTGCAAATCCTGCTCTACAACTTAATAATACCATGTGACCTCAGATAGCGCTTCTCTGTGCACTGCAATATTCTGTGCCTCAGTTTCTTCATCTGCAAAATGAGAGTTCTTATAGTACCTGCCTTGTAGGGTTGTTGTGTGGATTAAACAAGTTATCATGTTAGGTGCTTATATAAATTCTAGCACATGAGAAGTTCTAAGTAAATGTGAGCTTTCATTGTTATTATTGCTTGTACTTCCTCAATTGCACAAAAATTAACCCTTCTCAAAATATGAATCATAAATATTCCCCATTGATGGATGTTGTAATACTGAATTAGGCTATGAACTAAAAATTGTACAGCTCATCTCAAATGTCAATTAATTTGGTCAGTTGACCTATAATGATTACACACTATGTTCACACTAATAAGCCCTGGCTCTTTACGTGAAAGAAATTATAATCCAGTGGTAGAAAGAAATATGGTAGATTTTAATAAAATGCATGATGTAGAAGGTACTAAATAAAGGCATGGGCAAACATGAATTCCAGTGGTCTTGCAGAGTTCTTATTTAGAGGAGATCTTTGGATTAAAGTTGAAAGATGTATGTGATTTTGACAGCTGGACATAGTTGGATAATGTAGTTTGTTGTGGTTAAGTAGGTAGAGAAGTGTAATGGGAAATGCTCATATAGATTAGGACTAGATTGGAAATATCAGGGATCTTAAATATTTCACTGAGGAGGCTGACAAAGTTTAAGACAAAAGAACCAAGGAAAAAGTGTTTAAACAAGAGCAGAAATAAAATTGCATTTGATTGTTAAAAATATAACACTGCCAATAGTAGAAAGAATGTACTAGAAACTTTTGGTAAACTACTCTGGCAAAATATATTACTTAGAGTTCATGCTTTGAACTTCCACATCTACTGTAAACACAGCACATAAATTATTAAATAAAATAAATAAATAATAAATACCAGCCATAGCCACACTCAAAAACAAAGTAATACTTTATAGATCAGAAACAGAACAAAAACTCAGAGTAGTGAGAACTCTGGCACCGAGCCCCAGGCCTGCTGGTGTTTTGATCCCAAAGCAAGACTCACCTGTGGGGCAGAGAGGGGAAAGGACCATGTGCATGGTGAATGGCTGCAGCCAGATTCACCACATTAAAACAGCAGCCAATGGGCCTTGGGGTCCCGTGGAAGGAGCCTGGAAACAGCTGCCTCACCAACTGAAACTTCAGTTTATACACTCCTGAATATACCTGAAGAAAGGATAAAACCACTTGGACTGAATTTTGTTCAAATTAGTCTTTCTATTACCAACTTCATGTGAGGAAAGGAGCCCTCATGTGAGCAATATGAAATTTATCGCTGGTTTTGAAGCAGGGGGAATATTGAACTGAAGATAAGCCCGCAGAAAGAATACTGCCAATACTACAAAGAAAAATAAAAGAAAAACAACCAACAAAATTACCAAATAAAAAGTGAATTCAGGCAATATACATAACCTTAACATTTTTACCCCCATTATAGGCCGAAAAAAAAAGTGAATTCACTGCCATTGAAGATAATAGATTAATCAGAAATCTTTAAAATAAGAAAATTATGATCCAAAAAGCATTAAATGAGTAAGACCTATCCTAAAAAGAACAATAAAAACTCTTTTCAATATTGGCCTAGGCAAAGAATTTATGACTGAGACCTCAATGGCAATTACAGCAGCAACAAAAATAAATAAATGGGATTTGATTAAATTAAAAAGGTTCTGCAGAGGTAAGGAAATAATAAACAGAGTGACTAGACAACTTATATAGAATGGGAGAAAATATTTGAAAGCTATGCGTCCAATAAAAGGCTAATAACCAGAGTCTACAAAGAACTCAAGCAAATCAGCAAGAAAAAAAACAATCTTTTGACTTTGTTTATGGTGTCTTCTGCAATACAAAGTATTTTGACAGTCAAATATATCTGTTTTCATTCTTAAAAAAAAAAAGTGGGCAAAAGACATGAACAGAAGCTTTTCAAAAGAAGATAGACAAATGGTCAATAAACATATACAAAAAATGCTCAACGTCACTAGTCATCAGGGAAATGCAAATTAAAACCACAATGAGATATCACCTTACCCCAGATAGAATGGCTTTTAGACCTACCATTTGATCCAACAATCCCACTACTGGGTATCTACCCAAAGGAAAAGAAGTCATTTTATCAAAAAGACACCTGCACTCCAATGTTTATGGCAGCACAATTCACAATTGCAAAGATGTGGAATCAACCCAAGTACCCATCAATTCATGAGTGGATTAACAAAATGTGATATATGTATACCATGGATTACTACTCAGCCACGAAGATGGATGACTTGATGCCTTTTGAAACAATTTGGGTGGAACTAGAGACCATTATCCCAAGTGAAGTATCCTAAGTGAATGGAAAAACAAGCACCACATGTACTCGCTATTAAATTAGAACTAACTAGTGAGCACACATGTGCACAGAGGAAAGTAAAACTCAGTAGAAATCAAGCAGGGGGGAGAGGGGAGGGGATGAGCCAAAACCTACCTAATGGGTACAATGAACACTATTTGGGTGATGAGCGCACTTATAGCAGTGACTCAAGCATTACAAAAAAGTGATCCATGTAACCAAAAACATTTGTACCCACTTAATATTTTGAAGTAAAAAAGAGAAATTAAAAAATAAAAAATAAATAAAATAAATAAGAAGAAGATAAACAAACAACTGCAGTGGTATGCTGGGGCCAAATCACAGCAACTTGAGCTAATTGTGTACATCTCAATGATGTCGAATTGGCATCTTGAAATTAGCCATGGGGTATATTTAGTGGCAAGTTCAGCAATCCAGGACCTTTTTCTCCTGCAGAAAACCAGATGTTAAACATTTACTAGCACGTTACTGAATAAGAAGATAAAAAACATTCCTAATGCAGTGTGAGAGAGGTCAACACTGGATAGTTCTTTGCTAGATATGAAAATTGAAGCTGAAAACCCTTAGCATTTTTTAATGAGGAATCCCAGATAGTTAAATATTACCACTCTTTAGGTAGAAAGGTTTCCTAAGGCTAGAGTAGAATGCCCAAATACCTATCAATTTTGATTGACGCCAGTCTGATAACACCTTATTCAAACCAAAGAAAGCAACAATCTACTGTCTTTGTTTTTCGTTATTGTGAATTTTATTTCTTTCCTTTTTTACAATTGCCTTAACAATAGCTTCCCAGTGCTATAACAGTTACAGAATTATTATTATTTTAAGTATGTTGGGTTTTCTTTAACATTTTCACAATGAATAAATAACCCTTAGGTTTCTAACTTTTAATGAAAATCTCAATTGTATTTAAAGATTCTTGTATTTATTTTAAAAGCTATTTCTATTTCCAAATCCATTGCTTTACATAATTTTGTTTAATTTGTCAATGTATTGACTTAATAGAGAAGCACGTGTACACTAAAAAATGAAAAATGTATGAACTCTGAGACCACAAATATCCACATGTGTTTTGTAAAACCACAGTAGAGATAACCCTTGGGGAATAACTTTCACTGAAGCACTATGAGGTAGAAAGATTTTTGTTCATCTTATTTTAAAATGAGAATACTGCTACAGAGAACTTTTATAAAGCTTTTCTATCTTAGTGTCTGATTAAAGGTTCAAATGTCAAAGCTAATAATAATAATGAATATTAATTTACCCATTAAATGTAAATCTGTTTTCAAAAAATAATTATATGACTCAACAAAGTCTTACTGTCTTACATAGAATTTACAACCCTTAAAATATGAATGTATTCTCTATTATTGTACCTTTGACTCTATCCCCATTAACCTGTTTCTCGATTGATTTCCTCATCTTTAAAACAAGGAGATTCAATTTCATAACAGTTAGAAGCCCTTCCAGGTCAATAATTCTATGACATTATTTCTTTGAATCTGCATTTTCTCTGTTTCTTATAGAAATAGTTTACCTTCTTTAGAGGGTACAGACAGAAGATAGGTTTAAGGGTCAGGCAAGCCTCACTTTGAATTATGTTCTGCCACACACTAATCATGTATCTTTAAATATGCTATTTATACTTTCTGAGATCAGCTCTTCTTTCCCTGAAAAGAAGATGAAAATAAAACCTACCTCAATTTTCAATGCTATGAAAATTCTTTGGAGGTTCATCCAATATTTTTTAAAAATAGAAAGAAGCCCTACTAAGTGTCATTCATTAAATGTGATAGATAGATGGTTGATAGCCCATATATAGACAATACAGCAAGGTCTAGAATACGAAATGCATAGTAAGAATTAATTCCATCCCGCTCCACTCCTTGCCCTTTTTCCCTCATCCCTCCTAGTAGCTCTTAGTACTCATTCCCTAGCCCCAGGCACTTTCATACGATTCCATACAAATGAGCCATGTTGTTTCGTGTATGTTATACTGGGCCTGCTAATGAGGACAAGGCACAGCAATGCTGAGGGGGAGGCATCTACCCTTGGAAAACTGGACACTATAAGGCCTAAGCAAACTGTTATTTTGTGTCCCAATCCAACTCCAATATGAGACACCAGTTATACATGTTTATGAATATTTCTTACTCACCACAAGATGAAATGTACTCAGATTCGCAGGACACAATGGTGAGCAAGGCAAGTGCTCTTAGTGCTTTGTTTATAATTTACATTAAATTGATGCAGGCAGATAAAATGTAATGGCTTTTTTTGTTTGTTTCCAAGTTTGAACCCGCTATTGAATCATTTATATTTTTTTCCTTGCTGGAAAATTAAATATTCTTCATATTGAAGATTTTTAGAATATTTGAGAAGGTGAAATTATTCAGTTTGCCATGTGTGATCATAACCTATAGTACTGTAAATTCAAGCAAATTTACTTCTCAGGGTATAAAATTTCAAGGCATTCAAGCCCCCTCAACCTTTGCTGGGTGCACGCTGCATGGTAGTTCTCTGGGGGCAGTCAGAGCCACCGGAAGGACACCCTAAGGGAAAGAGGGACGCCAGGCTCTGTGGTAGGGGAAAGTGACTAGCTGCCCTTCGTTGTCAGCCAGGGATGAGGACACAGCCATGCTCCCACCTGTCTGCCCGCAATCATTCGGTGCTATGTCTGCTGCTAGCGCCCAAGGCCTGCGGGCCACCTACCACCCTCTCCTCGACAAAGTGGAGCTGATGCTGGCCGAGAAATTGAGGCCATTGTACAATCCCTCAGCAGGCCCCAGAACAGGTTTTTTCTGGGCTCCAATTATGAAATGGGGGTTGTTGTGTGCTGGATTGGCTGACATGGCCAGACCTGCAGAAAATTTCAGCACAGCTCAATGTTGTTTTGATGGCTACAGGGTTTATTTGGTCAAATACTCACTTGTAATTATTTCCCAAAATTGGAATCTGTTTGCTGTTAATTTCTTTGTAGGGGAAGCAGGAACCTCTCAGTTTTTTTTTTAATTTGGAGATATAACCAAGAACTAAAAGCTAAAGCAAACTGATAAAAGAGTTCCTGATCACCTGAACACTCTAGATGTGAATATAACCACTGGGACCTAGTTTATTGTTTGATTATTGATAAAGCGATGTTACTGCACTGACATTTGGAAGGCACAAAAAAAAAAAATCTAACTGTAACTGGTAGCTAGTGCTTGATTCAACAACAAAAAAATAAAGCAAACTTTTAATAACAGTCTCTCTTCACATATGACTTAAGGAACTTATACACAGATAGAAGTAACATTGCTTCTACCATTTGTCCATAATAAATCATATTTTCTCATTATACCCCCAGGCCTTTTTCTGTTCAAGTTAGCCAAGGTGTGTATATGTTAAGAGCACACAAAATTCAAGCAAGTAGAAAGATTAATCTGCCTAGTTAGTGTAGGATGGTCAAGTCGCTCTTATATAAGTGAAAGGAAATATTGCTAAAGAGAGTGAGAAATGGATAGTGGAATGGCTATCAAGATGACCTCAAACTATTTTGAAATATTTTAACTTGCCATAACAAAATCTTGATGCTTTTTATATATATTGTATAAAATTGTTTTACAGCTATAGACTTTTAAATAGAATTGTTGTAAAGATTGAGAGAATGTGTTAACACAGTGCCTGGTCCGCGATGAGTATTACATTTTTGAATTACACTCAGTGGCTGATACAATGTAGCAGAAAAGGCTCTAGAGTCAGACAGACCTGAATTTGAATCCTAGATCTGTGTGTGCAATTAGCAACTGAAAATCTTGCACTTTATCGTTTGTTCATTAACCATAGTCTATCTTTGAGGAGAAAGGATTAGAGAATTTGACATAGGTAAAAGGGAAGAGGTTCTGAAGAATCAAATTATTATTGCTATCTTTTCATGAGCCACACTATTATAATCATTGGTTTGGGGCATTGCGTGCACACATATGTGTTTTCCAGGTTAGGCATTTAGGAAAAACATACATTATGAAAGATGGCATAAACACAAAAAAGTTTATTAAAATGTATTGGTTGGAAAAAATTTCAAAGCATTCAAATAGGAATATTATCTCAGCTGTTTGTGGGATTTTCATATCTGTTTCTAATTTAATCTTTAAATTAGAGATGAAGTATGATTCTCTTCTATAATTTTTAACCTTTATAAACTAAAACATCATTTTCAAATTAAACTGTAGTAAATGTTCCTTTTCTGGCATTGAGAAATGTCTAATTTATGGTCAAACAGTACATTAAACAAACATAATCAACAAACTTTCAAAATTTAAAGTTGCTTTAATGTTATTATGAACATATATTGCTATAAGAAAATTCCAAAAGTTGCTTTATGATTCATAACAATTAATTGTTCTATGTAAATGCCAGCACTACAATATGGAATATCCTAGATTCCTCACCTTTTTCTTTGCTTTGCCACCAAGAAAAATTATATGAAAACTATCAAAAATAAACTAGAAAAATCTTTAGAAAAGATTTCTGCTTTCCTTAAAATCTGTTTGAATACTTAGCAAATCTCATGATCAGATTTTGATTTTTTTCATTCACTGAGACTTTTAAAAATCACTCTTTTCAAGTAAATAAGGATATTTAGATGTCGTTGACATACATAAGTGGGAAGGTGGCTGATATCATGGTTGATCTCTCATATTCCAAACTGTTTGTTGTCCAGAAGATATTCTTCTTATCCACTTAAAAATGTCAGATTAAGCTATTGTGTCCAAAGGAACATATATTAATTTAAAATATTTCTATGTTAAATTGGCAGACTTCTCTATGCATTTATTCATTCTAAATAATTTAACACCTATGTGATTTAGACATTGTTTTTTTATTCATTGCCGCATAAACACATCATAATTGGGCAGATGAATTAGTCTCAACGTTTTCTTTAAAAGGTAGCAAGGAATAGTGCATATAACATCTAAAAATTTGCATTGGAACAAGAGAAGGAAAGCAGAAATGTCTGAGAAATGAATTTAAAAACACAAGGCATTGAAAATGAAGAGTAAGCAAAATCAGATGAGAAATGAGGAGTGATAGGGATATATGGGTAACAAGTTTCAAAGGAATCCCATCAGTGGGTTCCCACTTTACAATTGTTTTAGTCCATCTTATTGCTGAGTCCTTTACAAATGCCAGGCTTTGGTTGTTTCTGTTAATACTACATGGAGTCATTCCAGTAAAAGAAACCACCACACCCCTCCCCCCACTCCTCCACACACTGTTTGGAATGTGTGCCAGTTGCTTTTATCTTTCTCTTTGCCATTTCACTATTGATAAATATGAATTCAAATAATTTGTGCTGTCAGGGAAAAGAGGAGAAGATGAATGAAAATACAGATGACAGACTATCAGCTCTAGTTCAAGTTTTCCATTTCATTATATCATGTTGCTAAAATTTAAGAATTTTCCCGTGATGATATGTTAGCTAGTCTTTAATAACAATTCCAGTTCCAAAGACACAAGAACAGCCCTACACCTTCGTATCTTGACTACCCCAAATTAGATAACCACTCTCTTTTTTTCCCCTTCCATGTAAGGTAAAAAAATCTCAAAATCATTTACTTTGATCCAAGCATTTTGTTGTGTGTTCAAAACTCCCAAACTTCGGACAAAAATAACCTTCTTGCAGAAGCAATGGCTGTGGATAATAACTAGTATTTCAATCACCGCCATTCACTAAGAGATTTACATTAATATACTTTCTTCTGAGAACCCAAGATGTGCACAGTATCATCTCTTTTGTAATACACACTACTTAGCCTCTCTTTTCTTCTTGAGGATATAAAGGTCATTTTATGAGAACCAAACACAAAATCCTCCTTCAATCGTTTTTGCTTAAGTCAAACCCTAACTACACAGCATTTAAAATATCTATTTGTGAGATAAGAGATGTCACAGCAATTCGTAAAGTGCAAAAGCTCTGCCCAAATGGTTAGCATTTCACGTGGCAAAGGTTTTCTGAGCATTACTGTCCACAAACTAATGAACCCTGTGCAACTGGAGTAACCAACCTTTTAGGAACATTGCTTCCACTTTACAGATAAAGATAACAGGTGGTTCGGAAAAGAAATAGATATAGCCAGAGAATTACACACATCTAAGTTGGGAAGGTCCATGTGATTATCTAGAAGGCCCATTTCTCTCAATTAATGATTAAGGGAAGGGTTCTAAGCAATTTAGTGACTTCTTCCATGATACAGAACTAGTTGAGAGCAGCAGTAGGATTTGACCTTTGATGTACTTAATTCTCAATAATAAGTCCCTAGGGTATTTTTGTTTGTTTTTTTCCAGTGAATATCAAGTCTTCTAACCTTAAAATAATAGTTGTAGTACTCTTTTAACCATGTTAAGTTCCCTTGAAATGATGACTTTCCAATCTCTATATTGTTTTAAATGTAAAAAGTTATTTTTAGGAAGAATGTAAAGCCATTTCCAGATTTACAAAACCCTTTCCCTAATTATTTTTGACTTCCAGATGTGACAAAAAAAGGAAAAAAATTATGTATACATATATATTTTATATGTATCATATATAACAAAAATATATATAAATGTACTTATATATAACATTGTTATGCAGTCCATGACTGTATGTGAGTATCTATACACACACACACACAAAGTCTATATACATACACATACATACACATATATGTATATAGACATTTTGGTCAACCATGCATAGCATATATGATGGTGGTCCATAAGATTATAATAGAGCTGAAAAATTCCTATCACTTACTCATGTCTTAGCCATCTAATGTCGTAGCAGAGTGTATTACTCACATGTTTGTGGTGATGCTGGTGTAATCAAAGCTACTGTACCATAAGTCATATAAAAGTATAGCACATACAATTATGTACCATACTCAATAATTGATAATGATAATAAACCACTATGTTACTGGTTTAGGTATTTGTTATAGTATACTTATATCATTATTTTTAGAGTGCACACCTTCTACTTATTAAAAAAAAGTTAACTATAGAACAACCTCAGACAGGTCCTTCTTCCAGGAGAAGACATTGTTATCATGAAAGGTAACGGCTTCGTATAGGTTTTGCCCCTGAAGACCTTCCAGTGGGACAAGATGTGGAGGTGGAAGAAAGCGATATTGATGATCCTGACCCTATGTAATACTAGGTTAATGAGTATGTTTGTATCTTAGGTTTTAATAAAAAATAAATAAAATTTAAAAATAGTAAAACAACTTATGGAATAAAAATATAAAGAAAGAAAATATTTTTGTGCAGCTATAATTATATTTAATATATTTAATATTACTTATAGGATATATATTATATACTATACTTATATTTGAAGCTAAGCATTAATCAAATCTGGTATATGTATACCATGAAGTATTACTCAGCCATAAAAGAAATGGTGAACTAAACCTCTTGTATTATCCTGGATGGACCTGGAGGTCATTCTTCTAAGTGAAGTATCACAAGAATGGAAAAACAACCACCATCTATACTCACCATTAAATTGGTACTAATCGATCAAAACTTATGTGCACATATGGAAGTAACATTCATGGGGTGTTGGGCAGGTGGGAGGGGGCAGAAGGGGATGGGTATATTCACACCTAATAGGTGCAGTGTGCACCGTCTGCAAGGGGGGCATGTTTGTAGCTCTGACTCAGGCAAGGCAAAGGCAATTTATGTAATCAAAGTGCTTGTACCCACATAATACTCTGAAATAAAATATATCTATATATAAATGTATAAGGTAAAAAAGTTACAGTAAACTAAGGTTATTATTGAACAAAACAAAATTTTATAAATTTAGTGCAGGCTAAGTGTGTAGTGGTTATAAAGTCTACAGTAGTGTACAGTAATGTTCCAGGCCTTCACATTCACTCACCACTCACTCACTGACTCACTCAGAGCAACTTCCAGTCCTGCAGGTTCCATTCATAGTAGCGCCCTATACAGGTGCACCATTTTTACTATACCTTTTCTATATTTAGGCATGTTTAGATACACAAATACCACTGTGTTACAATTACAGTTGCCTACAGTAGCATTCAGTACAGTAACATGCAGTACAGGTTTATAGCCTAGGAGCAATAGGCTATTCAACATAGCCAAGGGGTGTAGTAGACTATACCATTGGGTGTGTGTTAGTACTAATACATTCTATAGTGTTTCCACAATGATGAAAATGCCTAACAACACATTTCTCAGAATGCATTTCCATCGTTAGGCAATGCATGACTTTATATATATATATAAAATCTCTCTAAACCACATTAAAAATTAATGGTTTTCAACACACTTGCCATCTTTAAATATTGCTTATGTTACTGCCAAGTATTTAGGATCTGACAAAGTGAATAAAGTTCAAAAACATTTATGACAAGTGGTACACAGCATTTTTACTGAGGTATTTGGAGCCTGAGTCTAATATTTAATATTGCCAAAGAATTTCCTGGAATGTGGCTAGAATTGTCTAAAGTTTTAACACATTCCCCCAAATTTTAGGTACCTTTGGAAAATAGAAAAGGAAATGCCATCATTTGTTTAACTTGGCTGGAAATTTTTTTAAAAATCACTTTCCTCAATAGGATAATATTTATTAAGCAAATATAAAAAGTTATACTTTAGTGCTAAAACAGTAGTCCTAAATAAAGTGCTTTTAAATTTACTGTAATCAGTAGTTATGTTTTATCAAAATAATTCTGATTTAAAC
The DNA here is from genome assembly GCA_008086735.1 of Cheirogaleus medius. NCBI lineage: Eukaryota > Metazoa > Chordata > Mammalia > Primates > Cheirogaleidae > Cheirogaleus > Cheirogaleus medius. The sequence continues at coordinate 19,355,599 of VBSM01000605.1, read as the reverse complement.
ACTATGACATATCATTGACTTACCATCCTTTCTATAACTATGAATAATCAGATCCCAAGACATAAATTCAGCAACCTCAAGTGATAAAGCCCAGTTTCGTGCCTCAAGAAATCAGATCGTTTGGCACAGATAATTACGTAACATTTTAATTTTTAAAAATCTCCATATTGGAAATTTCGTAAGCTCCTTTTAGAACCTTCCCCTTGAAATAATTATTTATCAACTAAGGTCTTCTATTAACAGCTTTATTTTCTCTAACTTTATATATCCTGACACTTTTAACATTTTCTCAGAGGTTTTATTTTTCATTATTTTGATCATATTCACTTACTTTCATCTGAAAAGAATACAGATTCTCTAATTTTATATTTTAAAAGTCTACTATCTACATGTCTCAAACTAGTAAGTGAATGGTGGGTGTTATATGGCCCAAGCTAGATCATTTCCTCTTTCCTTTTACAATGGTTTGCTTAGCATCATGCAGATACCACACTTCACATCCCTCCATCAAAAAATAGGAATCCATTTTACCCAGAACGATGTCACCTGAATTATTTAATAGTACAAGGCAGCTTAAAGACTTTTCTGAATGAGAACACCAGGGTTGGGTTTTGAAGAGGAAATTAAGTTACGGAGTGGATGACTGGTATAAAAACTCAGATTCTCCTAATTGAGAAGTAAACTACTATTAGGCTTAAATATTTTTTCTCTAATCCAACAGGGATTCTTTGCAGGAATAAGCTGGTAGTTTGTAGACAACAAAATCTGTATTACTCACATGAAGCATCCTATAGAATTTTAAGGTAAAACAGAACATTTTTGTCTCTTAATATTTAGTGCTAAAATAAACATTTTATAGATCCTTTGGATGAAAAAAAAATGCCATTTATTCTACCAAAAGGCGGTGAAGTATAATGGTAAGAAACAGCCCTCAGCATCAGATATGTCTGGGTTTGAGGAACAGCTCTTCTATTATGAGTATTGAGGCAACTTACAGGCACACCTCAGAGATATTGCAGGTTCAGTTTCAGACCACTGCGATAAAGCAAATGTCATGATAAAGTGAGTCACACAAACTTTTTGGTTTCCCCCATTCACATAAAAGTTGTGTTTACACTACACTGCAGTTTATCAAATGTGCAAGAGCAGTATGTCTAAAAAAAAAAAACAAAGTACTTACCTTAATTAAAAAAAATACTTTATTAAAAAATGCTATCATCTCAGCCTTCAGCAAGTTGTAATCTTTTTGCTGGTAGAGGTTGTTTTTTGTTTTTTGTTTTGTTTTTTTCTGGAAGTGAGCATAGCTTTATTGTTTCTATTCTACTGCATAGATAATTTGCAAGAATTTTAGAAACTTCAAATAATACAAGAAAGATTAAAAAAAAATAGAAGCTTTCAACTCATCCAAATTCCTATCAGCCCTAAATAACTAGTTAACCACTTTCTATATTATTTTTTTATTATTTTTTTAATTTTTTTATTTCAGTATATTACAGGGGCACAAATGTTTAGGTTACGTATATTGCTTTTGCCCCACCCGAGTCAGAGCTTCAAGCGTGTCCATCCCTCAGACGGTGCACACCGCACCCATGAGGTGTATATATACCCATTCCTTCCTCCCCCTTCCATCCACACGAAACCTGGTGAATGTTATTACTATATGTGCACTTAAGGTTTGATCAGTTAATACCAGTTTGTAGAGGTTCTTGCCTTGATGTTGATGGCTGCTGACTGATCAGTGTAGAGGTTGCTGAAGTTTGGGGTGCTGTGGCAAATTCTTAAACTGAGACAAAAATAAAGTTTGCCACATCTATTGACTCTTCCTTTCATGAAAGATTTCTCTATAACAGGTAATGTTTTTGATAGTATTTTACCCAGGGTAGAATTTCTTTCAAAATTGGAGTCAATCTTCTCAGAACCTTCCACTGCTTTATTAACTATGTTTATAGAATGTTCCAAATCCTTTGTCGTCATTTCAACAGTGTTTACAACATCTTCACCAGGAATAGATTCCATCTCAGGAAAACACTTTCTTTTCCCATCCATAAGAAGCAACTCCTCCTCCATTCAAGTTTTATCATGAGATTGTAACAATTCCATCACATCTTCAGGCACCACTTCTAATCTAGTTCTCTTGCTATTTCCACATCTGGAGTGATTTCCTCTACTAAAGTCTTGAATCCTCAAAGTCATTCATGAGGATTGGAATCATCTTCTTTCAAATTCCTGTTAATGCTGACATTGCGCCTTCCTCCCACGAACACAAATGTTCTTAATAGTATCCAGAATGGTGAATCCTTTGGGGAAGGCTTTCAATTTATTTTGCCTAGATCCATCAGAGGAATCTATGGCAGCTATAGCCTTACAATATGTATTATTCCTTAAATAATAAGACTTGAAAATTCCAATTACACCTTGATCCATGGGCTGCAGAATGGATATTTTGTTAGCAGGCATGAAAACAACATTCACCTCCCTGTACATCTCCATTAGAGCTCTTGAGTGACCAGATGCATTGTCAATGAACACCTGAAAGGGGTATTTTGAAAGGGATCTTTCTTTTTTTCTTCTGAGCAGTAGGTCTCAATAGTGGGCTTAAAATAGTAAACAATGCTGTAAACAGATGTGCTGTCATCCAGGATTTGTTGTTCCATTTATAGAGCACAGGCAGAGTATATTTAGCATAATTTTTAAGGGTCCTGGAATTTTGGGAATGGTAAATGAGCATTGACTTCAACTAACGTCACCAGCTGTATTAGCCCCTAGCAAGAGAGTCTGCCTGTCCTTTGAAGCTTTGAAGCTAAGCACTGACTTCTCCTTTCTAACTATGAAAGTCCTAGATGGTAACTTCTTCCAATTTCTATTTTCAACTCCATTTAAAATCTGTTATTTACTGTAGCCACCTTCTTCAATTATAATAGCTAGTCCTTTTGGATAACTTGCTACAGCTTCTGCTTGCTGCTTCACCTTGCACTTTTATGTTATAGAAACAGCTTCTTTCCTTCATCCTCATGAACCAACCTCTGCTAGATTCAAATTTTTCTTCTGCAGCCTTCTCACCTCTCTCAGCCTTTACAGAAATGAAGAGAAGTCTCTCCAAAGCTCTGGATTGGGCATTGACTTAAGGGAATGTTGTAGCTGGTTTCATCTTCTATCCAGGCCACTCAAACTTTCTCCACATCAGCAATAGTTGTTTTACTTTATTATTATTTGTGTGTAAACTGGAGTAGCACTTGTAATTTCCCTCAAGAACTTTTCCTTTGCATTCACAAATTAGCTAACAGTTGGGTGCAAGATACCCAGCTTTTAGTCTATCTCAGCTTTCAACATACCTTCCTCACTAAGTTTAATCATTTCTAGCTTTTGATTTAGAGTGAGAGACTTGTGACTCTTTCACTTGAACACTTATAGGCCATTTAGGGTTATTAATTGGCCTAATTTCAATATTGTTGTGACTTGGAGAATAGGGAGGCCAAAGAAAAGGGAGAAAGGTTGGGGAATGGATAGTTGGTGCAGTAGTCAGAACACAGACATTTACCAATTAAATTCATCATCTTGTATAGACAAGTTCATGGTGTCCCAAAACAATTCAAATAGTAACATCAAAAATCACTGGTCACAGATTACCATAACAGATATAATAATAACAAATAGTTTGAAATATTGCACGAATATCAAAATGTGACGCAGACACATAAAGTGAACACATGCTGTTGGAAAATGACACCGATAGACTTGTTTGATGCAGGGTTGCCACACCCTTCAATTTGTAAGACACACTATTTCTGCAGATTGCAATAAAGTGAAGCACAATACAATGAGATAGCCCTGTAATTCATTTTGTTGATCTCAGTTTCCTCATCTGTTCAGTTGAGATCATTATAATACTTCGTAGGGTTGCTGTGAAAATTAAAAGGAAAATATATTTATAGTGTTTAGCATAATATCTGAAATTTAGCAAGTATCATATATTTTGCCATTATATGTTATATATATAATTAATATCATAATTGTTTAACTTTATGCAGTAGTGAAAATAATTCTCACACACAAAAAAACAGAATTCAACAGTTTTGGACACTATAGAAGTTATTTGAATAAAGAAAAACGACAAAAAAGAGGAAGGAGGAGACATTTAAAAATCAAATTATATATTATAGTTGATAGCCATCTGTGTAACTTGTTCATAATATTAGTTTATGGAGAAGAATGAATATTTTTTTAGTTATGCTTTGAAACCTGAGGTAGATTATCAAAATCAAGATTAGAGTCAGTTTTCAAGTTACCACTGCTTGACTGTGTACTCTCAGTTAGAGGCGAGATTCCTTGCGTTATTCTTCTGGTATTTGTTGGCTTTGTATCATTTTGCCTCCTTGTCAAAATTCAGTGTTGGCTTCATGAAAGCAACCGGCATTTGTTTCTTCTGGCAAAAAGAAGTGGCAGGGGAATGACTGGGAACGTTGTTTATAGAATAACTCCGCATTAGTGAACACTTTTGATCTTTAGGCTTTCATCCCAATAAAAACCATAAGGGAAGTTGCAAACAGTAAAAATTATTTACTTTACTGTAAAAGTGGAATGATAACATGATTTTTTTAAAGATGTCTACTCGTGAAGGCAGTGCAACCGACACGTCTTTAGGTATATTAATATGCAACGCTGGACATAATTGGCTTGGCTGTTGTTACTAATCAATATGCAGGGTATTAACTGTAATGGGTAATTTATTTAAAATGTGAACACAGTTGTACATGTAAATATATACCATGTCAGCAATATATCGAAATGATCAATCATTTAGGTTTTTATATGGGGATGGTATGGATTGATTAGCTTCATGAATAAATCTGTCACTTATCAGTTGACACCAACTCAGGGTTCAGGAAGAAGTCTAACATTTCCAACAGTGCATACGTTGTTCCACTAAAGCATATATGATCAATAAAAGAAAACATGAATAAAATACTTTTAGAAATCTGCTGCACAGGTTTTACTACAAACATTCCAATTTTTTATGTCTGAGGTAACTTGCTTGTATAGTTTTTTTTTTTGCATTTAATGCATTGAAGGAGAATTGCTTTTCTCCTTAAGGAGAGGAGAAAGTGTGTACTTGTACACACAAGTACACACACACACATTAAAGAGCACAATGGCTTCTTAGAGTTTGATATATACTTTTAGTTTCTTCACTTAGAAACATCCAATGTACCTAATTTACAGCAAAGAGTCTTTACTTAGGTTAATATTAATTGCATTTTCCTTTTATTTAATTATTAGAGATGTGATCATGATGTTGTGGTGATAGTACTGGTGGGTATTTATCATATGTGAATTAATTCCATCCTCAAATCTGAGGACATGAAGGATTCATTGTAAAGGGCCTCAAATTGTTATCATGTATCCATAAAACTCCAATTATGGCTGATGTTATTCAAAATAAACAAGATAGCTTTTTTCTGATATGTTTATTAAAAATGTTCAGTGTTTAAAATATATACAACTAAATTAAACAGCAAAAATGTAGCTCTAAAATATGAGATTTCTCATATTATTTGATATTTAATTTTTGGCATTTTCTATCTTTTATATTTAATAAAATGTTGACAGTTTAGCATTTTTTAACATTCCCTTTTAGCTTATTTTCTTATTAGCACTATAATCAAAAGCATTTCCCCAAAAAACCCTTGCACTTGAAATTGTGAATAATATTCCAATGTTGTACCACTATCACCACTCTCTAGTCTATACCTTTTTCATCGCCCTAAACAAGAACTCTGTAACCATTAAGCAAACCCCTCTGGTCACCCCTCCCTCTACACCCTGGTAACCTTCAATCTACTTTTGATCTCTAATAATTTTCCTATTATAGAAACTTCATATAAGTGGAATCATACATTATTTACTTTTTTGTGTCTTATTAATTTCAGATAGGGTAATGTTTTTAAGTTTCATCCATGTATCAGAACTTCATTCCTTCTTATGGCTGAATAAAATTCCATCATATGTATACACCACATTTTTTATCCAGTCATCTGTTGATGGACGCTGGATTGTTTCCACTTTTTTGGTTATTGTGAATAATGCTGCAAAGAACATTGGCATATAAGTACCTTGTTTCAATTCTTTGGAGTATATACCTAAAAGTGGAATTGTCTGGACATATGGTAATTACATCTCTAACTTTTTTTTTTTTTTTTTTTTGAGACAGAGTCTCACTCTGTTGCCCGGGCTAGAGTGAGTGCCGTGGCGTCAGCCTTGCTCACAGCAACCTCAAACTCCTGGGCTCGAGCAATCCTTCTGCCTCAGCCTCCCGAGTAGCTGGGACTACAGGCATGCGCCACCATGCCCGGCTAATTTTTTCTATGTATTTATAGTTGGCCAATTAATTGCTTTCTATTTTATAGTAGAGACGGGGTCTCACTCTTGCTTAGGCTGGTTTCGAACTCCTGAGCTCGAGTGATCCGCCCGCCTCGGCCTCCCAGAGAGCTAGGATTACAGGCGTGAGCCACCGCGCCCGGCCCCATCTCTAACTTTTTGAGGAAGAACAAACTGTCCTACAATGGCTGCACCATTTTACATTCCCACTAGCAATGTAAAAATATTTTGATTTCTTCACATACTTGCCAACACTTACTTTCTGTTTTTTAAATTATAGTCATCCAAATGGGGGTGAAGTATTTCACTGTGCTCTTGATTTTTTATTTGACTTTCCCTAATGTAGTGATTTTAAGCATATTTTTATGTGTTAATTGTTCATTTATATATCTTCTTTAGATAAATATCGATTCAAATCCTTTGCCAACTTTTTAACTGGGATATTTTGTTGTTGTTAATTTATAGGTTTTCTTTATACATTACGGATATTAAAACATTGTCAGATATTAGATTTACATTTTCTTCCATTTCATAGGTTGTATTTTTACTTTCATGATAATGTCTTTGATACACAAAACTTTTCAATTATGACAAATTTCAATTTTGTTGTTGTTGTCTGAAAGTTTGATGTCATACCTAAGAATCTGTTGCCAACCCCAAGGTTACAGAGATATACCTCTATATTTTTTGGGGTAAGAGTTTTATAGTATTAGCTTTTATATTTAGGTTACTGATCCACTTTGAGTTAACTTTTGTTTATTGTGTAAGGTAGGGGTCCAATATCATTTCATCACATGTGGAAATCCAGTTTTTCCTGCATCATGTGTTGAAGAGACTATTTTTTCTCCATTGAATGGACTTGGCATCTTTGTCAAAAATCCGTTGACCATGTATATGAGGGTTTATGTTTGGACTCGCAATTCTATTCCATTGGTCTGTGTGTCTAACATATGCCAGTGTCACTTTGTCTTGATTATTTCAGCTTTGTAGTATGTTTTTCAATCAGAAAGGATGAGTTCTCCAAATTCATTCCTCTTTTAAAAGATTATTTTGGCTTTTTGGGGCCTCATATGAATTTGCGAATCAGCTTTGCTGCATCCTCAAATGCATAAAATGGCTTTTACAATTTTGATAGGGATTACATTGAACCTGTAGATTGCTTTAAGTCATAGTGACATCTTAACAATATTAAGTCTTCCAACCAGAAACAAGGGTTTTCTTTCCACTTATATACATCTTCGTTTTCAGTGTACGAGTGTTTTACCTCCTTGGTTAAATTTTTTTAAGTATTTTATTCATTGTGGTACTATTGTAAATAGAACTGTTTTCTTAATTTTCTTTTTGAATTGTTCATTGGTAGTGTATACAGATATAATTAATTCAATGCAATGCACCATATAAGTAGAACAAAGGAAAAAATCCACATGATTATTTCAGTTAACACAGAAAAGGCATTTTAATCACCATTTTCTGATTTTAAAAAACTCAAAAAAGTAGAAAAAGAAGGTAACTTCCTAAATTTGAAAAAGGGAATTTATGAGTAGTCCACATCTATCACTATACTCAGTGGTGTGAGATTGAAAGCTTTCCTTCTAAGATCAAGAACAAGAACATCATTATGTCCACTTTCATCACTGTTATTCAACATTATACTGGAAGTTCTAGCTATGGCAATTATAAAAGAAAAAAAATAAAAGGCATCTAAATAGAAAGGAAGAACAACTCTTTGTATTTGCAGATAATATGATCCTAGGGGTAGAAAATCGTAAATAATCCACAAGAGAGCTACTAGAGTTAATAAATAAATTCAGCAAAATTTTAGGGTATAAGATCAATATAAAAAAATCCATTGTGTTTCTATACACCACTAATGAATAATATGAAAATAGATTTTTATTTTTATGCAATAGTTGTTTTATAAATTCAAATTTTTAATAGTTCCAAATCTTCCCAAGATTTACCACCTCAGAACCCCTCCAAATAATTCATTCTACATTTTTCTAGTAAGTGCTAAGTAACCTTCTAAAATTTAATGCACTAATTTTTGTGAAATAAAGTGTTCTTTATCATATAGAAAAATGATAATGAAATTATAATTACTATTTTAAATACTGGTTTTTCAAAGCTTATATTACAAAAAAAATATTATTGTGTTTTAAGCAATCCTTACTATGCAGGACTGGTTTTGTTGCTCTGACTTGGCATGCTATAATTCAGGCTAATAAGAACCCTAAAACATTCTGTTAGAGTCAGAAAGGAGTCCCTTGTTCAATTTTTGTTGAAACAAGATTGGAATTCACTATGAAAACTGATGAGCATTTATAGTAAGGCTACCAAGGATAGATCAAAATAATTTTGTAATCTTTCTTCTAGTTCTGATTATGGTGAGACATAAATCATAATAAATAATACATTTTAAATAAAAGCAAACATTGTTCTTACTTGAAAATTCTAATATTCTTAAATCTCAGTGCTGTATAAAATTTCTCCAGGTTGTCATCTCTTTAGCATTCTCGCTGCTTCTATATCCACCCCTTTTCCCATAATTCCAAACTGCTTTTATATAAATATTTGGATTAGATTTGTTTTTAGGAAAGCATATATAATGAATTCAGTTAACAAAATGACAGGTGTGTGTTTGGGGATATGGAAGATGCAAAGATGGTGCAATATTTTTAGTCAAAACTTTCTTCAGTGTAATATAAATACTAGTATTCTTTATCAAAATATTAAAAAATGTCAAAGATGTGCAATTCTTGTACATTGAAAACTGCAAAGTGTTGCTGAGAGAAAATAAAGTAGATCTAAATAAATGAAGAGGTGTAATATGCTCATGTTCTGGAAGATTCAATGTTGTTAAGAAGTCAATTTTTCCTAAATTAATCTGTACATTCAGTGGAATCCAAATCAAATTCCCTGCAAGCTTTAATAAAAATTAACAAGCAGATTATACAATTAATACAGAACTGCAAAGGACCTAGAATAGGCAGAACAACTTTTAAAAAGAATTAAGTTGGAAGATTTACACTACCTGACTTAAAGACTTAGTAGAAAGAGACAGTAATTAAGACCATATGGTACTGGTGTAAGACAGACAAACAGATAACAGAAACAGAGTGAAGACTACAGAACCTATCCTTACATAGTCAATTGATTTTTAACAAAGGTACAAAGGCAATCAGTGGATTAAAAAATAGTACTTTCAATACATAGTCCTGTAACAATTGGATATACATATAAGTTCTAATCCATACCTTGCATTATGTTCAAAAATTAATTCAAAATCTATCATAAATCTAAAAATAAAACCAAAAACTATAAAACTCCCAGAAGAAAACACAGGACAAAGTCTTAGTAAGCTTGAGTTAGGGAAAGTCTTCTTAGATATGACAACAAAAGCATACCCCATAAAATAAAAAAATTAAAAATGAACTTCATCAAAATTAAGAACGTTTGCCTTTGAAAGACAGACCAAGATGGTGAGACTAACCTTCACTTTCTTGGTTCTGGTGAAATTTCATGGGAGTATACACATGTTAAAGTATACATTGTCAAATTGTACACTTTGAACATGTACACTTTATGTCAAATATATTAATACTTGTTTTTAAGACTCTATTTCCCATCTTCCCAAATCTCAAATCATATTTTTCTGAAAATGCTATTTTATTAAGAACAATAAACAATTTTATATGTTAGAAAAGCTTACATACATTCAACATATATTTATTTAGCACCTGTCATATACAAGATGTGATTTTAGGTTTTGGGGATGCATTAATGAACACAATAAATAATTTTTCTCTCTTTTGGAACTATATTCTGATAGGACAGATTGACAATGAAAAAAGAAAAAATATATAATTCCAGGTGGCAATAAATGCTATGAACAAAATAAGGCTGTACAAAGAGGTAAAGGTGATGGGAATGAGACTGCTATATTTTAGGAAAAGAGATCAAAGGAAAACTCTGTCAAGAGGAGACATTTTAGCAGAGATCACTAATGAAGTTACCACTTCATGTGAGCAGAGATCACAAATAAAGAAACAGAGGAGAGCCTCTGGACAGGAGAATCCCCAAATACCAAGACCTAAGATAAGAAAAAGTTTATTGTGTTAGAGGAAGAGCAAGGGGCCAGTGTGGATGAAACAAGTAATCAAAGGAGAAAATTGGGGGAAGGAAATCAGGGCAGAGGAGTAGTTGGATTTTCATCATGCAGGCCTTGCAGACTTCTGAGTTTTTTTCTACATGTGATCTGAAACCAGTGGAGTGCCACGAGCAGGAAAGTCACATAAGTCATATTTGTATGTGTTGAAAATTATTCTTGCAGGAATGTTGAGAATGGACTATGTGAGGGCAGTAGAAAACAATGGTGGTGGCCAAGACTGCAGTGGTTGAGGGGGGAAAAGAGTCAGGTTTGGGGTATATTTTAAAGACAGAGCCAAAATATTGTGCTGTCTGAGTATGAAATGTGAGAGGTCATGGATAATTCCAAGATTTGGAAACTGAGTCACTGTTAAATAGAAGTTTCCGTTTTCTGAAATGTAGACACAGGTGAAGAACAATTTTGGTAATGGAAATCAAGAGTTTGGCTTTGCATTTGTCAAATTTAAGATTAATTATTAAACATCCAGGTGGAGATGTTGAATAAACAGTGGGAAATAAAACTCTACAGTCTTAGGGAAAGATCAGAGCTGGAAATATAATTTGAGAGTCATGAGTACATGAAGGATATTTAAAGCCATGGGACTAGATGAGTTCAAGTAGTCAATGAATGTTTATAGAGAAGGCCAAAATCTTGATGTTGAAATGCTTCCAAATTGCTTATATTTAAGAAGAACATATTTTCTCACTGTGTCTGTTATATAGAATTTTTCATTCTGTTTTATTCTGTTATGGTGCTATAGTCATAAAAGTAAAGTGGTGATAGGAAGGGCTGTGGGACAGGTCATGGAACTCAGGCATCTAACCCTGGATCTGCTTGTAACTAACCCATGGACTTGAGCTGTATGATTTGGGCTTCAGTTGCATCAGCTATAAATTACAACAGTGGAGCTTGTAGACCTTTAGAGCAGGAGGAATAAAAGAAAAGAGTAACACTAACACTAAGGTTTTGAGATTTGTTGGTTGCATGGCCAGAAAGCTACCAGTTTAGGTAAGATTTAGATATATTGAACATTATCTGTGTCATCTGTAATGACCAGTAAATCTTTTAGAGCTGTTCTTGCATAGGAATGGCTTTTTAATTTTCTGCTTGATTTTCACTTATATTTATTGTTCTATAACTTAGTCGGGTATGGTTTGGTTTCAAAAATTAGAATCTCTCTGAAAGTATCTTAAGCAGAAAGGAGAATGTATTGGAAGTTTCCAGGGTGTCTTGCAGAACTCCAGGCCACCTGAGTAACAGAACCAGGAAATGGACGACTAATTCTCCATCCTGGTTTCTCCTTCTTTATCTGTTGGCTGTCCTGACTCTACCAATATGGTGTCTTGAATCCCTGAAATATGTAAACTCCAAGTCCACTTTCTACAAATAATTGATCCAATCTCTCCCAATTTCAACTTCCTGGATGAGAGAGACTGATTTGCTCTGCCTAGACTCTACAGTGCTGTTCTCTTGATCAGTTGCCCATCCTGGTCTAGTTAGCTATAACCAAGAAGGGGTTGGTTCATATGGTACATATTTGAATGATTCTATAATTAAGGTTGTGAGCTTCAGATGATAGCTCATAAAAGAAGAATGAAGCTATCCCTAAAGGGATCTAGAATAAAAAGAATTTAAAATAAACTGTCCTAAATTATCACATTTCTTTTTAATTATTCTGACCCATTCTTCAACTCACCCCCACTACCCACACTTCTTAGAAAGAAATTAACTACCACTTTATGGCTTTTAATTTTTTTTCCATAATAACAAGGAGGTCCCGAACTTATAAGACTAGAAAAATTAATGCAAGGAAAATACTTTTATTTCTTTGATATGTACTTAAAATGCATGCTAATTTCACAGTGATGATAACTTATTATCCTTCTAATATTATTCACTAGAGTCAATTTCTCCTCCTAAGCTATAACTGCCCTTTTTGATGGAATCTTTTTCTTCCTCTTACTTTCCTCATAGTAGAAATGTCCAAAGACCTAGTCCTTTTAACTCTGCTTAAAGGTTCCACCCATTCCTGGCACTTTGGCAACCACCAATCATTTATTCACTTATTCAAAAAGAATTAGTAAGTGCCTACTGTTTCATAAGGTGCTATCTGACATGCACTGAAATTGGAAAACAAATTAGCTACTATCACTGTCTTCTAGGATCTTAAAACTTAGATAGAATAAAACCTTAACATAAGTAAATATAACCAAAAATAAAAAGATGCATGCTGTAATAAAGTGTAGTTAATGCTGTGGGATTTCAAGAGAAAGGAATTTTTCTCAAATTATTCTACCCTAACAAACTGAAAGTTTGTCTACTTGACAATCCTTCAATCATCATTAACCGATTACTGATTATACTCTTTGTAGAGCCTTTTCCAATCTCTTCCCAAACTTTTTAATAATAATAATAATATCAGCAAGCAATTATTGGTATTCACTAAATGCCAAACAATATTGTAAACAATTACATGTATTAACTTATTTAATCCTCACAACTTCCCTACTAAGTGAATACTGCTGTTTTCCCCATTTCACAGATAATAAAACTGAGATACACAGAGTTATGTCTTGGACTATATAATAGATGAATGACACAATCAGGACTGTGCATCTATTTAGTTGACACCAAAGCCCAAGCTCTTAACCAATAGACTATACTGCTTGCAACCCCCAAATTCATCTCTACCAATCGTATTTTCTATGGAGAAACTGGCTTCATAGTTTCCTGTAAATATTGAAATTATCTGAAAAGAGCCTCTTTGACCTCAGACCTTCCATCTCAACATTTGTCTGTATCATTGCCCCACCTCTCTCTAAATGAACTGGTTTTTTGTATCTTTGTCTCCATTTCCGCTTTGGCTTTTTTGTCACTCAGCTCCTCCCTCCATGAAACTTTTCATGACTTCCAGATGTGTTAATAATCCTTTCTTCTCAACTCTCCTAGCACTGCCTCACATTATTTACTATTTTGTTTATAACTTGTCCCCATTGCCTTATATAGTCTTTGAAGAAATGAATAAATAAAAATTATTGACAAATGTCTCTCTCTGTATCATCTAGGACAGCACTGGTTAGGAGAGAAATAAATATCGATTTATAGTTTTAAAAATATAAAACCTTTAATTATCTTTAAAATCATATATTTTAAGAATATAAAATGCTGACTCTGAGAATTCATGTGGTTCATACATTTTTTTCAAATGAATCATATTTAACAATTCTAATATTTAGTTCTTCTTTTGTCAAGAAATTCTTCCTTAATCACCAACCCTGAGCGAAATACATTGACTGATGATTAAGACTGAGTAGAGTGTACCTTTTTGTTCACATAGCCTTCTATGTTTTAAGGCTGTGTCTGCAAGAAGCCTACTCAAATAGTTAAAATATCAGCATCAATCAAACTATTAGATTTACTGCATAGCATTTTTTGACTATATTTGATCTTTAAAAACTTAACTAAAAATGTTACAATAGTTATCCAATTTTAGAAACTCTTCCATTCTTCATTGATGCTTCTTTGGAAATTTTATTTTCTAAGCCAACACATTTATTTCTTCTTGGGACCCTCTTCAAGTCAGACAAATACACCATATTACTAAAGGTCTGAGAAATGGCTACAATTGACCAAGAAAAGCAAACATTTTTAGTATGTCTTAATCCCACCTGAGTCTTCCAAACCATGTTAGTTAATCATAAGACACTCAGAAGAACAAGGTTTTCATGGAAGAGAATATTTTGGGATTTTTATTTGTCTCATATTTAAATATTATGAATGAAAAAAAAACATCTTACAGAGCAGAACACTTTAGTTAGAAACTAGAATTCGTACAAAATGTTCCACCCAGGTAAAGGACATTTTGCCTAAGTTGCTTTTTGTTTTTTCTTTTCATATTTTGAAGTTTATTCAGAACTCTTTAGTTACTTATTTCATATGCTTTATAAACAATTCTTTAGCTGACTGTTAAAATGAAATATATTTAACTTAACTAAAAAGAGAATAGGAGCCAGTGCTCTTCTTATGGCTATATCCTTCTCCAGGGAAGGAATTATCCCTTATTAGTGAAGAAAGCTGAAAAAGATGAAGATGAATAATCAGGTTGTTGGAAGTCAGGCTTAACAGCTGCTACAAAGTAAACAAACTGCAGATACTGCAAGGGTATGGGTTTCCAGTCCATTTCCTTTTTTGCAAAATGTCTGGCTTCTGTGTTCTTTATTCAGATGGGCTCATACCTGGCAGAGAAGTTTTTTGGCTGTATTTTTGTGGAAGATCTGTAGGAAATGAATTGAGAAACTTGACAGGAACAGCTTGAGGTATTTGATGAATAATAGAGAACCTCCACTATTCAAGTGTCTGACTAGAACAGAATGAGAAGTATTAGGAACTTGGAAAAAAGGAAAGATTGATTTAAAAATAATACACTGCTCTAACCCACTGGCAAATGCAGTTCTTTCTAAAGCTCTGTAGACCGATCACATAAGGAAAGAGCTTAAATTAGATTTCCATAGACTTATTTGGACTGTTTTCCCTGTTGTTTGTTACTTGCTGCTTGCTTTATCCCATCAAAAATAAAAATATAAAAGGGAAACCAAAACGTTATACAGAAAGAACCAACATTTAACGGGTATATTTTCGATGTATGTGAGGTGCTGTTCATTTTTGCATTCATACCCTATGAAAAGTTATTTAATTAACTCCTTCAAGACTCATAGTTTCATTTCCCATTGACTAGAAAATTCATAAGGAATGAGTCTTATTTAACAACCTCGTAATAGAGTAGCAAAGGTCTTAAAACATACATGATGCTTTCTTCTCATTTATATATAGAAAATATCTAGCACATGCTTAGAATGACTTGACTTAAATTACTTTTATACAGTTTTCGATATGTGGACTTCATAAGCACTGAAAGAATTTTTAAAATCCAGCATACAGTCAAAATTAATGTAGAGGCTGATCCTAAAGAATAAAAGGAAAATAAGTTTGGGCTAACTTCACTGAACTTCAATTCCTTCGTTGATAAAATGCAACTGTTTGACTAGATGAATAGTAAGACATCTTTCAGCTCTGATATCTAAATTACTTTCTGTGGATAGTTTTCTTTTAATCATCCATTGATTTCTTTCACTTAAGTCATATGTTTTTCTAGTTCTCACTAGGAGTCAGAGGGCACGTATCATCATTCCAGAGTTATCCCCCTGGGATAGGTATGTATGGTAAAGAAAAAAAAAGATTTAATAAAATTCAGGACAGAAGGTACAGTATTATTTATCATTTTATTTGTTGCAGGTAAGAGAGGAATCTTTTAAATTTCAGGACTGTTTATGCTTAAATTCAGTGGGCACTTTCACTTCTTATTTTATTTCAACTCTGAGCAACTTTCAACATGACTGAATCTTCCCTCATTAAAAAAAATTTATTTTCTGATACCAACCTCTTAGCCTTTCTACTCTCTCTCCACTATTCCTCCTCACCTCCATTGCTTGCTCATATTCCATCCTTTGTTGCTCTATCCTAAGCCGGCTTCTGTTTTCTGCTTCTTCTCTTGAATATCTCATCCTCACCCATGGTTTCAATCATTGTATACCACTATATGCCCAAATTGATATCCCCAACTCAATCTCCCTTTAAAGAGACAAAACAGTATATGCAACTGCCTAGTGCTCATCTCTTTTTAATTGTTTCAGAGCCACAAAACACAGCATGTGCAAAACTAAATTCATGTCCCATCCACTCACTCCTGGCCTGTTCCTTCTCTCAGGTTTCTTTGTTAGTGAATTTCACCATCAGTCATTTAGTACCTAAGTCCATCATCAAAGACACGAGCTTCCCCTTCAATTTCACATTCAAACAATCACCACATACAATCAATTTTACCTTTGGAAACATGCCTCAAACCTACCAGTTTTTTTCTCCATATTCACTGTCACCCCAAAGTCTAGACAACCATCGTCTCTGAATAGCATCTCGATCCCAGTCCTTCACCGTTGAAACCTCACTCTTCACCCCTCACTCTATCAGAATGCAAATTTGATCATGTTACTCTTACTTAAACTCCTGTAGTTGTCTCTCATTAACAGTAAGATAAATCTGAACTTGTTAACAAAGTTCACAAAGCCCTTCATTATCTGAACCTCTGGGCTCCATCCCTCCTCTCGGAAGCTTAATGCTACTGCTACACTGAATTTCTTTCAGTTCCCTTAATACGTCATTGTTCTCAGTTCTCTAGAGGCTTTTCTATCGGCTCTTCCTTCTGCCTAGAAAACATATTTTCCTCTTTTTCTGCCTCTTCTCAGCTGAGGCAGAAAATAAGTATCCTAACATATTTTGAGTAATTTATATACACAAAGCCTTATTCTAAACACTTTACATGTTACTAACTTCTTTCATTCTTGTAACTTCCATACTCACACACACACACACACACACACACGTGCACACACACATATACATACAAGAGGGCTGTTCAGAAACTATCCAGCCGTTGTTAATATAACAAGAAGAGTTACATGGCTGGATACTTTCCGGACAGCCCTCATATATATACTCATACAATATGTATATATACAAATATATACAAAACATAATCTATTGTGAACTGGGGATTTATTTGTATTGATCTTCAAAGGATGCCCATAAATTTAAGGAAAGAAAACATGGGAAATAATAAACTGATATTTCTGGGTACACATCCTTAGGAAGGCACATGATTATCAGAAAAGTATTACCCTAGTATGTATTATTTCTGTATTACAGAAATAGCAAAACAATTACTATGTGACTTTGGACAAGTAATTTAGCCTCTTGATTTTTTTTGGCAAAATATGACTAATTCCCTCAAAGAATTATTACCAGGGTTAGATAAATTAAATGTACATAACACATAGAAAAGTTATCTGTCAAATTATTACTACACACATATTTTCTCAAAGTGAAATATATGCAATAAGTAAAATGACTATCATAGCACTGAGTACATGGCAGTCACTAGGTGAAAATATTTTTATACATTCACTCATTCACTCCTCACAACAGCTCTCTGAGGTAGGGACTGTTATTGTTCCTATTTTATAGGGGAAGAAATTGAAATGAAGAGAAGTTAGTAAACCATGGAACTCCTGACTCAAACCCAGAAAGTCTGACTTGAAATTTACTATACTCTACATTCCTGGTTATAAAATATCTTCACCTTATTATTGGTAAATGACCGGGATATGTGTGGCCAATATGAAATCCAAGACAAAGAACAGGAAGCTCAATAGAAACTGAAGTACCAAAAACTCCAAAGTGATTTTACATTTACCACCAACTTGGAAGCATTAATTAAGAGAGTGGGAGTGAGAAGAGGATTTTAAGAGACATCTCTGTTGTTCCCTTAGGCAATAGCATCATCTGCTTATATAAAATACCTGTATTTTCACCAGAAGAGGAGAAATAAATTAATATCAAATACTTGAAAATCTTTATTGTCCTTGAACTTCCCAAAGAGAAGAAGATGTATCCTATGGAAATAGAAATGTCAAAGGCAATGATCTTACAGATCATATCTTGGATTTTGTCATACCAAAAACTAACTGTTCAGTAGACAGTCAAAATCCAGATGATTATTTTTTTTTCATTAAAAACTATTACTTGAATTCACCATATAAACAGAAGTAAAAACAAAGACCATATGATCCTCTCAATAGATGCAGAAAAAGCATTTGACAAAATTCAACACCCTTTTATGATAAGAATGCTCAACAAAATAGGCATAGACGGGGCTTACCTAAAAATGATACAAGCCATATATGACAAACCCACAGCCAATATCATACTGAATGGGGAAAAATTGAAAGCATTCCCACTTAGAACTGGAACAAGACAAGGTTTCCCACTATCTCCACTTCTATTCAACATAGTGTTGGAACTCCTTGCTACAGCAATCAGACAAGAGAGCGGAATTAAGGGCATCCAAATGGGAGCAGAAGAGATCAAACTCTCACTCTTTGCTGATGACATTATATTATACCTAGAAAACCCCAAGGATTCAACCAAGAGACTCCTTGAATCAATAAATGAATTTGGTAAAGTCTCAGGATACAAAATCAATACACAGAAATCAGAGGCATTCATATATGCCAACAACAGTAAAAGCGAGAACCAAATCAAAGACTCAATTCCCTTCAAAATAGCAACAAAGAAAATGAAGTACCTAGGAATATATTTAACTAAGGAGGTAAAAGACCTCTACAGGGAGAACTATGAAACACTGAAGAATGAAATATCAGAGGATGTAAACAGGTGGAAGAACATACCATGCTCATGCGTCAGCGGAATCAACATTGTTAAAATCTCTATACTACCCAAAGTGACATATAGAGTCAATGCAATCCCTATTAAAATGCCACCATCATTTTTCACAGACACAGAAAAATAATTTTACACTTCATATAGAACCAGAGAAGACTCCGTATAGCAAAATCAATACTAGGCAATAAAAACAAAATAGGAGGTATCAATTT
>VBSM01000605.1:19253733-19326396 GCA_008086735.1 Cheirogaleus medius | reverse complement strand
ATAAATTTTCTGAGACTCAGTAATTGATTGGAGAGAAGGAACAGGAAGATTTCACTTCTTGGCAACTAATAATTGAAAAAATAATTTGTCTACAAAGACAATATCTAGTTCATAAAATAAAACTATGTCATTTACTTGCAATTATCATATTTTATTCTCTATTTCATTTATAGGGAAAAAAATTCACACATTTTACACCAACATATTATCACATGATAATTTCTAAGATTTAAAAAGAGAGACTGAAATGTTCCACTATTTCATCCCAATAGGTATTGTTATATGATTTATCCAAAAATTGTTTCTACTAACTCTGACTTCCAAAGTCATAGTAAGGGGAAAGTTATTCACAAGCATCAATAACATGTATCTGTATAGAAATTATAAAGTTAGTCTATAATCAACTACTATCCCACAGAGTCAAAGGGTGAGGAAAGTTCAATAAAAGCTTCAAAAAATCAATGCCATTCCTAATAGATTGCTTCAGATGGTGACAAGGAGTGTAGCCAGGGATCAATAGTAGAATAGCTATGCCTAACATATAATATCCATTCTTCCACATACAATATTGGCCTGAGAGCCCCCAAATTGTAAATATAAAAAAAGAATATCAAAATATATTTGGGAGCAAATGTATAATAAGCTAAATGGTATCTAATTTGCAGCTATCTTTTGGAAAGGAAAATAAACTACACTGCAGATCCAACCACGTAGGGCCATATTGTAAAGGTAGATTGATGTGTTAAAATTGGCAAGAATCGAATTTACCTTTCAGAACAAAGGCAGGGCATCTTACTTGAGTACATCCCCTATTGTTAAAGTTTTAAGTCAACTGTATTTATTAGTCATGACTAAAAGAAAATAATAAGAAAAAGTATTGACTTTGTCAATTTCATAGCGGTTGAGTTTGGTTTGTAAAACTGAGAAAAGCATTTTAATGTCAACTGAGAGTTGAGCTTCCAAATTTTTACTCACCAAATTAATTGCTCAGGAAATCCATGATATACAATCTGTATTATTATATATATCACCAAATTCCATCCTCCCATATAAATAATTTTTTTAAAACCTAGTTTCTTATTATTTTAATATCATTTTAATAATCATGTATACATTAATATAATTTTATATAAATCCATAAATAAGATCATAAAATACATAATTGTATTGTATTCTAATTTTGCTATTTCTTTTTGACTTGGATACCACATCTTTTTTGTTACTCTAGTCTCTTTCTCCACTCACATAAAATTCTTCATATATTTTCCATCCTCAAATAATAATACACAAACATCAATAGAGTCCATCATTTTGTTTTATAAAATGGGGACCTGTACTTGTTTTCCTACATCTTTGATTTTCACCATCAACAACTTGAGGAAATCTCTCCACGTTAACCTGGTTGGATCCTATTCATTATTTTTGGTGGTTGCATAATATTCCATACTATTATTGAATCATAATTTATTTAAGCAGTTCCTTACTGATGGATGCTTACTTTGTATCTTGCGGTAATTTTGTTTTCATCTTTTGCCACGGTATAAAATTTTGCAATAAACACCTTTGGAAATATATCCTTATTTCATTGTACTTCTATTTCTATGAAATAGCTTTCTAATTAGTTCATATAGTTAACATAGTAAATATGTATTGTAATATAGTTATTATTTAATAGTAAGGGAATCTCTTATTATTATTTCAAATAATATGGGGGTACAAATATTTTTGGTTACATGGATCATTTTATTAGGCTTAAGTCAGGGTTATAAGTGTGTCCATAACCCAGATAGTGTTCATTGTATCTGTTAGGTAGGTTTTTACTCCTCCCTCCTCCTCAATCCCCCTGCTTGATTTCCACTGAGTTTTTCTTCCTTCTGTGCACATGTGAGCTCATTGGTTAGTTCCAGTTTAATAGTGAGTACATATGGTGTTTATTTTTCCATTCT
The DNA here is from genome assembly GCA_008086735.1 of Cheirogaleus medius. Taxonomy (NCBI): domain Eukaryota; kingdom Metazoa; phylum Chordata; class Mammalia; order Primates; family Cheirogaleidae; genus Cheirogaleus; species Cheirogaleus medius. The sequence continues at coordinate 19,324,450 of VBSM01000605.1, read as the reverse complement.
TTAGATACTTCACTAATGGATAGGATAATGGTCTCCAGTTCCACCCAAGTTGTTGCAAAAGGCATTAAGTCATCCTTATTCGTGGCTGAGTAGTATTCCAGGGTGTGTGTGTGTGTGTGTATATATATATATATATATATTACATTTTGTTAATCTACTCATGAATTGATGGGCACTTGGGTTGATTCTACATCTTTGCAATTGTGAACTGTGCTGCAATAAACATTCAAGTGCAGCTGTCTTTTTGATAAAACTACTTCTTTTCTTTTGGGTAAATACCTAGTAGTGGGATTGCTAGATCAAATGGTAGGCCTACTTTTAGTTCTTTGAGGAATCTCCATGCTGTTTTCCATAGAGGTTGTACTAATTTGCAGTCCAACAGTGTGCATTCCTTTCTTTCTGCATCCACACCATTGTTTTTGGGCTTTTCAGTGAAAGCCATTCTATCTGGAGTAAGGTGATAGCTCATTGTGGTTTTAATTTGCACTTCCCTGATAATTAGTGACATTGAGCATTTTTTCATATGTTTATTGAGCATTTGTCTATCTTCTTTTGAAAAGCCTCTGTTCATGTCTTTTGCCCACTTTTTAATGGGGTTGTTTGTTTTTTTCTTATTGATTTGCTTTTGTAATAAGTCCGGTTATTAGCCCTTTATTGGCTGTATAGCTTGTGAATTTTTTCTCTCATTTTGTAGGTTGTCTATTTGCTCTATTGATATTTCCTTAGCTGAGCAGAAGCTTTTTAATTTAATCAAGTCCCATTTATTTATTTTTGTTGTTGCTGTGATTGCCATTGGGGTCTTCTTCATAAATCCTTTGTTCAGGCTCATATCTAGAAGAGTTTTTCCTAGATTTTCTTCCAGAATTCTTATGGTTTCATGCCTTACATTTAAGTCTTTTATCCATCTTGAATTAATTTTTGTGAGTGGTGAGAGATATGGATCCTGTTTCAATCTTCTGCATGTGGCTATCCAATTCTCCCAGCACCATTTATTGAATAGGGGTTCTTTTTCCCAGTGTATATCATTGTCTATTTTGTCAAAGATCAGTTGGCTGTATGTGGGTGGCTTTATATCTCAGTTCTCTGTTCTGTTCCATTGGTCTATGTCTCTCTTTTTATGCCAATGCCATGCTGTGTTGGTTATTATAGCCTCATAGTATAATTTGAAGTCTTGTAATATGAAACCATTCACAATAGCCACAAAGAAAATAAAATAACTAGGAATATACTTAACCAAGGAGGTGAAATATCTCTACAAAGAGAGCTACAAAACATTGAGGAAAGAAATTACAGATGACACAAACCAATGGAAAAACATATCATGCTCATGGATCAGTAGAATCAATATTGCTAAAATGTACATAGTACCCAAAATGATTTACAGATTCAATGCAATCCCCATCAAAATACCAACATCATATTTCACAGATCTAGCCAAAAAATTCTATGCTTTGGAACCAGAAAAAAGCCCAAATAGCCAAAGGAATCTTAGCAAAGAGAATCTTTTTTTTTTTTTTTTGAAGCTCTAACAATTGGCATCTTCACCAGAAATATGATATGTGGCATTCCTCTTGCCTTTGTCCCCAACAGCAGTATCTGTACCTTGTGCATCTTTTGTTTTGGGCAAATCTGATTGCTGTAAAATGCTACCCAACTATAACTTTATGTAACTTTATGTTTCACTTCCATAAATTAGAGTATGAATATATTTGTCATATATTTTATTCTATGACAACTGGATATGCTTTTATTATAATTTCCTCTCCCTGTCCCTTTACCAGTTTTTTATTACATTGCTTGTATGGTTTTTGATCAGTTGCTAAAATAATTTTTATTTTGTCATCTTTACAATGAAATGTTTTCCAAAACTACTTTTTGTCCATCAACTTTGTTTAGGTATAATTTTCCATATAATGTTTTATAATTTTTGCATTCTCATATAATAACTTTTCTTTTACAGCTTCTGATTTCTAGTTTTATTCAATATTGTCCTTTCATCACTAGACACTACATGTATCCTCCAGGATTTTATTGCAAGGGTTTTATTGTTTATATTTTTTATTTAAATTCGTATTCCATCTGGAATTTGTTTCTAAATATGCAAAATTGGGATCCAAATTTATTTTTTTCCCAGATGGATAGGCAATTGTTCCAGAACCAGTCATTTAAAAATCTATCTTATTCTCACTAGCCTTAAATAGATTTCTTATTTATTAAGTTGTCCAAAATATGGGTATTTCCTTCTGTTGTCTACATTATGTATTCTATATGTATTATAAAAATTCCACATATATCTGGTTATAGTAATTTTACAGTATGCTCAGATATCCAATAAGGCAATTCTCTACTCTTGTGTGGATTTTTTGTGTGCTGTCTCAACTATATTCATGCATTTATTCCTCTATATAATATTCTGCCATATAATACTTGAAGATTCAAAGGTAACCTAAACAACTACCACTTTTAATATGATCTATATGCTAACTTAGTATTTTTAGATACATTTATAGAACTGATGATCACTGGAGAGATCCATATAAGTGACCTGGATGTTCAAATGGAAAAAAATATCTCAACTTCACTATGAGAAAATAGAATTAATAATGAAAAAAATAAGATATTTGCAAGGTAAATCCAGAACATGTAGAAGGTAAATAATTTGATATTCAAAAAGAGAAAATGCCTTAAAAGGAGAAGAATAACAACTAAATGTAATTAATTAAATACAGAAGAGAATTTCCCTGAAAATATTAAAAGGCATATCAAGTTTCTAAGAATTGATGGGGGAAAAATATCACATACCTAGGCACATCCAGGAAAAGCCCTTATATCCAAGATAAAATAGAAAATCTTGCAAGCAGGCAGACTGAAGGATAAAGTTACTTACAGTGGATAAATAATCAGACTGGTATCAATCTCATATTTGTTTCACTGGAAGGTAGAAGATACCAGAATAGCATTTGTAGGTTACTGAAAGAAAGAAAATGGATTCTAAAATATACCCAACCAAAATCATATATACGGAAGAATAGAGAGCAAGACCCTCCACTTCTCTGTGGAATGGAGCTATAAACCAGCAGATTTCATAAAAATACCAGAAATCAAATTAGCAAACATAAATCATCTTTTAGAAGGGAGCAGAGAGCTGCTGAGACAACAATAACTAGACTGGCTAAGATTTCAGAAAGGGGAAAATCTTGAAATGATGAGCTGATACATGCAGCAGATTTTACTTGCAGAGGTATTTTCTAATTAGAGGTCAAAGAGCAGACTGAGATTCAGGCTCTGAACTTATAGAGATATGCCAATATTGGGAGAGAGAATGCAAGTGGAATATTTTTTCTCAAGACATTTGTTGAATGCTGGGGTTGTGTGAGGTAGGGGAAAGTTTAAAAATTTAAGAAGAAAGTCTCTGGAAAAAAAATACATCTCCTCCAATAGTTTCAAGAGACAAATATCAGCCTACAAAGCATGTTAAGAGGGACCACAGATGGCACAGAGACTATTAATGGAAGTCATGGAGGGCCAGAATAAAACAGAGGTAAAAGAGCCTTAACACTATCACAATCCGGTTTTACTCAGTCTCATTCTTGATTGGTTTAAGGTGATTAGCCAGCGCCCTATATGTGGCATGCTAAACCTAAACCTACTCTATAGCAAATAATGTCATATGGTTCCTCTATAATTTTTATACACATTTTCAAGAGTGGAAAATATGACTAAAATCCAAGATGAAAAAAAAATAGGCAACATAAATGGACCCACAGATGATCTTTATATACAAGTTGTCTGACAAGTATCTTAAAGAAACTATGATTAACATGTACAAGAACATAAAGAAAAGCTGTAGAAATATATAAAAAGATAGGGAATTTCACAGAGAATTTGAGTGTATATAAAAAATGCAAATTATAGAACTAAAAATACAATATCTAAAAATAAGAATTCAGAGATTACATTACTCATAAATCTCATATAAAAAGAATTCAAAAAATAACTGTAAAGAATCAAGAGATCTCAAGCTGCCATAAAACTTACATTTTAAACTTTACATTACGTACTCATCCTTGCCAATTCCATCACCATCACTTTCAAAACTGCTGTTAGAAATGAGTCAAAACTGTTCCCAAGAACACAAAATATTTGCAGAATGGGAGGCTAATGGGGACTTAAATGACTTGGCAAGTGCCTTTCAACCAAGTCAAATATATTGTGAATCTTCTGCATTCATTACCTGAGCAATTGTGATAATGTCTGTACCGTGATACTAACTGACCATAAGAAAAATTCATATCAATTGCAATGTTCAATACTGTGAGAGATTTTTGTATGTATTTATGTATCTGTTATATTTAAAATACATTTCTGAAATAGAAATTCTTTTAGTCAATTAGAAGTATGGTCAGGCTATCCTATGTTTGACTGTACTCCCTTTTATTCATAATCCAAATCCTTCCACAAATCTTCTAAGTAATTTTTCTCTATCTTTATTCCTTCTAAACTCCACTCAAGATCCCATGGGACTATCCAGATTGCATATCGCTCCAAAAACTTACTTTTTTCTTCCTTGCATAAGACTTGGTTTATTGTGATAACATTGGAATAAAATTAGAGCTTGTTTACAGAAATAACCAAAAATTCAGAGACTCAAGTCTCAAAACATATGAGCACCCATGTGAAAATTACAAAGTATATAAGGACATAATTCATCATAAACAAGTGACAGCAGCTATGACAAGAAATCTAGTAAATAAAGCAATCCGATAGTAAGAAAATCTTTAAAAATGTTTAAAACAGAGATTCAAGGCATAAAAAATAAATAGGATGCATAAAAATAGCAACTATTCGACAAAAACTAAAACTTTTAAAAATAAAAAGAAAACATTCATGGAAAATTAAAATTCCAAATCATGGGGTTTTCTTCAGCTTAAACAAATATAAAGTTTCATAAATTAATAAGTTAGAATTAATAAACTATAAAAAAAACCTAAAGAAAATTCTCAAAAGTCAATATAGAGTAATAAAGGAATAGATCATGTGAGAGAGAGATTTACAGATGTAGCAGAAAGAATGGTGACATCCAATGACCCTATAATAAGAATTCTTAATGGAGAGAAAGGGAGAGAGGATCAAAGTATTCTAGGGTTAATAAAACAATATGAATCCTCAAATTTATAAATCTTAAGTAGAAAGAAATCCAAACATGGAAATATCATAGTGATATAAGACAAACAGATGTGAAAGGCAACCAGAGAGAAAAGACAGATTATTTATGAAGGGGTTACAATTAGAAAAACAGAAATATATTCATCAGCGAAAACTGATGCCAGAAAATGGAATATTTTCAAATTTCTGAGATCAAAATAATTGTCAAAATAAAACTATATGATACTTAACAATCATTCAAAAGTGAGGGAAAAAATAAGAGTGATTTTACCATTCAGATAGTTACTGAAAAAATGGTCTGGAAGAAGAAAATTAAGCCAATGGAAAGACGTAGACACATTGATTCATTAACTCCTTCAACAAATATTTTTTGAGCACCAACTATGTGCCAGGAATTTTCCTTGCCATAAGGATTATAATTGTTAAAGAAGCAATAATGTATGATAAGTTGTTTTCAGTAATTGAAGTTAAACTAAATCATGTAGTTATAATGTGGATTGTTTTTCATAATTTTACATCCTTTTATAGCACAGTTTAAAAGCACAGACTATATTCCTCTCTTCAGTCTCTTAACCACCCCAGTCTGTGTCAACCATGAACTTGACTTCTCTTGCTGAACCAATATACTTCCTTTTATTAAACACCAAATGCTATATAATCCCTTGTAACCACAGACTAAATTTTTTGATATAATTCTTCCAGTATTCAGCAAATATTTAGTAAACTGAATTCAATTGATTCTAGTTGAGTTGAATTAAACTGATCCGAGTATATCTGTGCTTAATCAATGCCAAAAATAAGGTGAGTGAGAGCAAAAGGAACAGCAAACACTATAAACTTTATGCAGTTGAATTTGGGACTAAAGAAAGACAAAGATATTTCCAAAGGCATCCACCATCCCTCCACTCTTTTGGTATTCTTAGAGAGAATCTTAGATGGATAGCACATATAAAAATAGCTCACACCTGAAGGGTTAGATCACAAAGAGCAAACAGATCAAAAGCAGGATGTGGCTCTGCATTTTATAAAGTCTAAAGAGAGAAAGGTTTCTTGCTTCATTAACCATAGATCACTCATTGCTTCCAAATATTATATGTGCATGGCGTCGTCTTTGTCCTTGAAAAAAACAGCTGAAATTTGACTAAATCTGTCATCGATGTTGCTAAATGACAAGTGAGAAAATTATACAGCTGATGTAACTATGTAGCACAACTCTCTTTAAAGTAATCATCTTTACAGAATAACAGTGCAACTGTTATCTTTATACAGAAGGCAGAATCTTAGGACAGAGGGACAAGACCTCATATCTCAGCATTTACCCACCCACCTCTCCCCTCTGGCTGTTAGGCAGTAATGTGATTCAAATAATCAAGATTTAGGGTGCTAAACCTGGAAGACACTTTGGAGATATCTACTCCGACCATCTCATTTTACAAATCAGTAAACTGAGGAAGCCAAGGAATGATGGTAAGGAAAAGAATCAGGCTGGATTGATTTTTGTAAGTGACTGTTATTCACTGTCATCTTGTTGCAAACCTGCTATTTAAGAACTTTGTTTATAACAGAGACTCCTATACATACTAATTCTTAGAAAAAAATTACATTGAGAAAAATTATTGTTTAGCTACCAGGTATAAGTTATCTCAGCCACAGGGAAGTGAACTCAGTGATATTTCTACTGCTAGAATACTGACCCTCATCTACAACATGATATATTATTTAATATTCTATTAATTAAATAATCTCACTCACCACATAAAACACACATGGAAACAAACCAGGATCTACAAGCATAGAATGTGAAAATACCTACAGAGAGATATGCTAGAAAGGTGGTAAAGGAGTTAACCAGAGTCGATCCTAACGGAAACCTAAAAAAATCATAGATTTCTTTAACAGCTATTGTTGCATTTTAATTGTATTTTTACATGGGCAATGTGTGTGTGTGTGTGTGTTGTGTGTATATGTGTGTATTGAGTACCTGAATTTATCAATTTACACAAATGCTTTTTTTCTCTTTACCCTGTATTATGACTATAGATATAGTTAGGTCACAGCGTGAAGTAAACAATGAGTCAATTATTTTTGACTTCCCAAATATATTAACTAGATATTTAGAAATTCTCATCAATATTATCTAAAAATATATATTAATAGACGGCAATTACATATACAAAAATATGCTGAGTACAGTTCCTGGCACAAGATAGGAAGACAATAAATGCTTACTGAATTGAAATGTTTATATCAGTAAATGCCCAACATATTGCCAAGAGAGGTGAGAAAGCTTATCTCTGGGACTCTTGAGAGCAAGCAAAGTTTCTCAAACTTTTATATTCTTTATGCCCACGCTGCTCGAAGATACAAGTGGGAGGAAAATGATTGCAAAGTCTCCATTTTTCTTTCTGTACATGCTGGGAAACCAATATAGCTACAACTGGGGACCTAAGTGTTCCACGGGCTGCCATGTTTTCTTCTCAGTAAATTTTGAGGAAGATTGTTGAAACAATCATTGTATGGCCAGAACAGCTTGTAAGGTTTTATCCTCCTCCTGACAGAGTTGAATATATTGTGGTCCATAAAGGCAAATAAGTAGATGCTTTTTATGTAAAACATTTTATTATGTGTTTCAAAAAATGCAAAACTTTGAGTGCAAGCCCCTTGATAAACTGGATAGTTCATATATTTAAAAGATGAAGGGAAAATAATGTCCCCAGAGAGCACTGACTTGAAATGCCTTTGACTGGACCCTGACTGCCATGTTGTCAGCCTTGTTTTAGATCATGGTTATTGACGTGATATGCTGTGCCTGGAAGAGTGGAATTGTCTTTTATTTATTCTTTAATCTTATAAAAATTAAGCAGAAAGTCCCCAGCTCTGTCAGAGTGATAAGCTGGATGGGGGTCCATCAGTTCAGACCATGTGCATTCCTTGAAAATAAAATAGTAAAATAAACTATTCGATTTGATTCAAATTAACTAAGCCAAGTAAATCTGATTATACCTAAAAGACATGTTTTTGATAGTTCTAATTTATTTGATTAATTCTATTCAATAATATCAATGCCCATATGTTCATGTTAGCCTAATGAATTCTTTAGTAGATAGGAGTCCAACTTTTTAAATGATAGCACACCAAATGTGCAGCCTCCCATCCCAAATCTGTGCATACACTCTATTCAAAAGGAATTGCTTTTTGTAAGAATAATAATGATCAGATATTACATGCTGAAAATAGAAGAGTTTATGTTGAATTCACCTGAACTCTATTCTCATTAAATTCCCTTTCAGTGAATCTAAGCATTTAGAGTTATATAAAGATGTAGTGTGATTCAAGTGGTAATTTTAATGAGATTCCCTATTGCTCTCAAATCCTAGAAGCAGTGGTTTCTATTTAAGCATTCTCATAGCATTTATGCTTATAAAACTCTGCTATAAAATCTCCTTCTTGTTATAGCCTGATATGGTAGCTCACCTAGAAAACCTAAGTATGATATTTTAATTTTCAGGCATGTTTAAATACTACCAAAATATTATTCCAAGCATTTCCTGGTTTCCAAGAAATAAATATAAAGTAAAATAGTATTAAAGCAATGATCAGTAACTGTCATATTATATTTAGCAGAAGAAGAGCAAAAACGGAAAGAAAACAATACAACTCAACAAATTCAGTCGTGTTCTCAATGTACGTGAAAATCTTTGGGAACTAAAATAAAATTATTTTATTTTATTTTCCAGTGTCCATGAAAGTTTTGGAACTAGAACCCAATTGGTAATTGTTGGACATTCTCATCAGCACTGTCGTGTCTACTTGACAAACAAGGCCATAGGAGAGGAGCCCACCACTTACACCTGATATGTCCCCACATCAATAAAGTTATCATTTCCTTAAGATACTTAATTAGTCTTCAGTTCCTGTTGTTTTCCATAAATATGAAAAGCCTTAAGGAAAAACTTTATCATTTCTGAACAGATGCGTCCAAAAATGGTGTCCTAGAATATTCTTTAAAGTCCTAGACTGCTAACACCTAATAAAGGGATAAAAGAGAAGGAAAGACAATTAAGTGCATTACACCCTCCAAAGCTCATCTGTATTTAAAGAATATGGAATATAAGGACACAGTTGTATATTGTAATTAAATCAGTAATCAGTAACTTTGTTATTAAAATTAGTTTTCTAAACTGGAGATATATATATATAAAAAATTCCATTTAAAATGGCTGCAAGTTTCACAAACAATATTGAGAAACTATATTACATAGAAAGACAGACACAGTCTCAAGACAATAATTTAATAAAGTACAGATTTTGTTCTGGTATTGAGTATGGGATTCGTTTTGTTCTTAATTTAATTGAATCCCATTGCTGTAATGATTTTTGCAATCCTACATAGCATCCACAACCACTGCTCTATTTATGCACTACAGAATGAGTTGGGAATAGAATAGCAACATCCCAGATCTTGTCAATTTGTGTCACAGCTTTCGTAATCTATAAAAAAGCTACTATTAGAGAGAGTGTTATGAAACACCTTGATCATGTGCACAATGTGTACCATCTGGTTGTGAGTCTTGAGACAATAAATTCGTTTCAACTAATATTTAGATAACATCTAAAAGCTTTATCTGCACAAGCCCCTTGAATTTTGCTTCATGTATCCAAGGAAATTAAAAAAAAAATGAAGTGTACAATTTTTTTGGGAAGGCATATATACTATATATTATTATTTAAAAATAAAAAATATATCTATCTCAAAGTCTTTCTTTTTTAATACTCACATTTCGTTTTCACCACTGTTGAAATTAGAGGTATACACCCCAACTATGGGCCTCTTTGCAGAGGTAGAGATATTTTCAGACTCTTTGGAGCTGCTCCTAGAGAATCATTTCCCTCTGGTCCTCATTTACCTGCATTCCATTGTGTAGTATCCTCCAACCCCACCGTCATGGACACATTCTCTCTGGATTTTATACTTGAAAATACTTTTGTCCACCTAATTCTATGATGAAAATACCCCTTTTACAAAATAATTCAGCTTGCTTAGCCAATTCCCTTTTTCTTAGCATCAGAATACTCTTGAAACAATATAATTCTGCTTTGCAAAGAGGTCCCATACTCTCCTAAAAGTCAGGGAGCAGAGTTCCATGGAAACCTGCAGTAAAACTTAGTTACATCCAAATCCTCTGGGAGCTGGTGAGCTGCGGTTTTTATAGGAAAATGCAGAGATCAGATATGTTGTATAAAGGTGTTTTTAAGTTTTGGTTTTGTTTTTTTTTTTTGGTGTATAGCTAATGTTTATTGAGCTTGGGTTTTGTAAAAATGTATTTATTCAACATGTATCAACTGCCAACTATGTAGGGATTCACCCTATGCACACCTAAAGAATCATTTTTGTTGAACTTTCACATTTAAGTACTTGTAGATATAATTAGTTGAATTATCTTTGCACTAATGATTCTTTCATGATAGAGATAATTTTCCTTAACATATTGGGTCCCTATTTACATTGTGTGATGTCACTGACCAGCTTTTGAAATAGCAGATAATTTGTTCTCCCGCTGTGAATGCCCTAAACCCTGACTGAGAGTCAGGAGACCGGCATCCTACCTCTGGCGCTATCACCTGCTGTCCAAGTGAGCCTTGCTCATCAACTCACTACGCAAGCCTTGCTTGGCTTCCAATATTCAAATAATAACCATATTTCTGTCCTGTGTAAAAATACTAAAAGTATTTTTATATTTATAATTTTATTTAATTTTCACATCTATCCTGGAAAAAGGCCTTATCATTATTATGCAAATTTTATAGATGAAGAAACTGAATTTCAATAACTATAAGAATTTTGTAAGGTTTCCGAGGCTGGACTCCAGCTTCTTCCTACTATACTTCATTCCCTTCCTGCATAAATTCTATGTTTATGGAGTTTTACTTTAAATGAATTAAAAAGAGAGAGTTAAGTGCTTATTTACATATCAAACTTATTTTTAGTAAGTCATATATTTAAAAAGTCCTCCTAAATATAGGTTAATGTGAATAGCTACTTATAAGCTCAAGGAATAGAAAGCAAAAATAAATATAAATCACAATTTTGAAGAGCTTAAAATCAAGCAGATGAGATCAATATAAGAACCCAAATGTAAGTGACAAAACCATATATATAAAGCAACCTTAAGCTGGGTAATGCTGATAAGTAGAAAACACATAAACACTTGGGTAAAACACACCAGTGTTTATCATTGGAAAATGTATAGAGATAAGGACGGAAAGGACTGACATGATTATTGTTAGGCCTAAACAAGAAAACTTAACAGTAGGAGGAAAAACTATGTATTGCATTATCATATGTCACATAGAATTAGACACTGTAGGAAAATGAACTGTGAGTTTGAGAAAGAGTAAGCACGGATGTTATTTATTCCAGGAGATGGAACACGAGAATGAAAAATATTTTCATACTGGGTCAGGCAAGGTGATCCTGTAATTTTCAACATCCGCATAATTCCCCTGCTCTCAATATGAGAGTGTTCTCTCCTCACACATGCACCTGTTATTTTCATAATATCTTTTCAACCCAAAGTACAGCAAATAATATATTTAATAATGTTACATAGTCCCATCTGAATACGAACCTCCAGCTGAGGACAAACGGAGAGCTGTCACCCACAGCCTGAGTACTCACCCTCACGTGTGCTGTGTTTTGTGGATATTTTTCTAATAGCATTGACATTCTTCTCAGGGATGATGGCAATGGCTATTTCTCTATATTTTGTTTAGCTATTCCCCAAGCCAATGGGGGATATCTTAAAAAATAACTTATACAAACTATTTAGAGATTGAAATATTAAGTTAAATATTAATTCATAAAATACATGATGGATAGGGCATGCAAGCCTAGAGAATTCATTTTAATTTAGCAAATGTAATAAGTTTCACAATCTCTCTTACACAACATTCTTAGACATTTTGACAATTTTTAGGCACTAAGGATTTAGCTATTTAATATGCTTCACTTACTGAAGTAAAACAGAGGCATATTTTTTCTGAAGGTAATTTTCACATTTCATTGGGGGAAAAGTTGCCTTCTTATCAGTGTTCATATTTCACTTCCTGCGGCTAACTTTTAACAAATAGTAGTAAATAAAAATGGCATCTATTCAATCAATGCCCAATCTAGCATCTGAAATATGTGCACTATGGGTTCAACAGAAAAGTCCAAATAAAAGAAAATATTTAAAGGATACAAATTATAGCAATCCTCAATATCCCAATTATACCTATGGGTCTATAGTTAGCTAGGCCTTCTTCGTGTGCATTGAGTGAACTTTACAAGATTATACAGCAACATACCCTGGATCAGGCAACGCAGAGGCAAAACAACCAGCCATCCCAGTCCTCCCATATACATTCAATCATTCCACTACAAGGAAGCTTGTTGTTTTGCACTATTTATTATTAGTCAAGGGAAATGTTTTACTATTTAGTTTCCTCAAGATAGAACACTACTCCGTATGGTAACAAAAAAGAGTCTTCATATCAGGGATGATCATCAAAAATAATTAGCATCTACAGCAGGGGCACTGACCGATCAGAACAGACCCTGCCGAGAATCATACCAGTGTGGACTGGCCGAATGCCAACCCTGCCCTAGACATACCAGAGAGTCAGGACAGAGCGTCAGTGGCTAGACACTGAAAATATTCAGCAAGTTGCCATCGTGATGACAGATTGATCAGACACATTTAATTTTATTCCCTCCTACAACCCCACTAAAATACAGTATGGGAACTTTTTTTTTTTGAACAACAACAAAAAAATTTACCAAGAGCAGAGGAAACAGAAGAGGAGATAGCAATAACATTTGGAAGCTGGGAAACAGATGGATAAGTGCTACCTAACATAGGATGCCCAAGAAAGCCGACTCCCTCACAGCATTGAGGAGGGCAGAGAACCAACCCAATGTTCTCTACAGAATCCACAAAAAATATAGCAATAGGTAGCATCAGTCACCTATGGTAGAGGGGTTGAAGAAGAAAGATTAGCCCAAAGCTGTAAAATGCAGTGATTCCTTCCTCTACTTCAAAACAGAGACAGACAGGTGTCTGTCTCTCCCATACATCAGTACAATAAAGGAGATGTAATCATGGAAAGGGTCTCTTGACTGAGGAATGCTGAGCACAATTGAGGGCAGAAGAATTATTGTGAAAGAAAGAGGATTAACAAACCTATCTACCTACCTTCCTTCCTACAATGAATGCGGAAACCTACACCCTACCCCTAGCTTGCTTTTTCTACTTGGCTCCCAAAGTTATGAAAGCCAGAGAGTTACTCTCAGGCAAGATGTTGGAAGAGTCTTCTTTCAGAATCTGCCTAGTTTAAGAGGAAACAAAGACAATTAAAGGGGGCATGAGACATGCCTTCTGATCTATGATGTTTCTGCATTTCTCCCTTTGTGTACATTGTTGGACTATACCTCTACTGCAATTTTTATTGTTATAGTTTCTTTCTAATTTGATTTTAAGGTCTTTCTCTCGCTCAAGAATATTCATAAGCCAAGATAGACACTCTCTAGAAGATCCCTGACCAGGGGGAAATTAGGTTCTGATGTCTGTGTCAGGTAAGGTACAATGAGAGTTTAAACCCAAATGCATGAAGTAGAAGTAATTTATTATTCACAGGACTCAGAGAGGTTAGTGGTGCCAACAGGAGAGAAACATGAACTCCAGGGGTGTCAGGGACCCCAACCAGGGTGGGCAGTGAGAGACCAGGCTTTTATTAAAGTCCATAGGCATTATCCCTTAGGCTTTTCCTTGGGGGTTGTAGATTTGCTAGTTTGTTTGTTTGTTTGGTTGGTTTTGATACAGGGTCTCTTTATGTTGTTCAGGCTATCCTTAAAATCTTGACCCCATGAGATCCTCCCAACTCAGCCTCCCATTTAGCTGGGACTACAGGGACACTGTGGCCCACTAAGGATTGGCTAGTATAAAGAAAAGACTCACAAAGGAGGGAACTTACATGGCTCTGGTTTGAGTGTTAGGTTTTTATCGAGGTTAGCAGCTGTGCATGTTTTGGATTCACAGTCAAGGAGATGAGAAACAAGCAGGCTCTATCACGAACAACCACAAGGGGTGGGGAGGCTTCAGAATGTCAAAGGTGATGGGGTACTGCTGGGTTTCAAACAACTATGTCAAGCCTAAATGTGGATACAAAGACAACCACTATATTAAGCAAAATTATGACATTTGCCCCTTAATGTTAGCAATGGTCACGTGATTAGCTTTGGCCAATGAACAAGTGAGCAAAAAATACACATGTCCCTTCCAGAGGGAAGCTCTTAATTGCCAGTTTGTCTCTGCACCCCTGTCTCCCACTGCTCTGGTGATCATGAAAGCATGTGTTGAGAGGGAGGTGAGATACCAAGTTGTAATACAGAGCAGGGGCTGTTGCTACTTATATTTTGGAGGCACTTGTTTTTCTAGCCTGACCTACCCTACTGGCTAACAAATATAGGTTCCCCAATAAATTTATAAGTCAGATCACACTTGTGTAACTATTGCCGAGCTTCAGTTACACACCCTGATTTCCAACCAGGTTTTCAGTTACCACTCTTAAATATTAGCATATAATCTGAATCAGAGATCCCCACTTATCCAAGTGTGTATCAGGGAAAAAAAAGTCATATCCACAAGCAGAAAAAAAAAATCTTGTATTAAACAAGACTCTGCAGAGAGAAGAAAACTTTAAAAATATAGTTGTGTCCCTCTTATCTACAATTTTGGTTTCAGTGTTTTCCTTTATCCACAGTCAACCAAAGTCCCAAAATACGTGACTACAGTACAATAAGATATTTTGAGAGACAGAGACTATATTCACATAACTTTTATGGCGGTATATTGGAATAATTGTTTAGTTTATCATTATTGTTGTTACTTTTACTGTGCCTACTTTATAAATTAAACTTTATCATATTTACGTATGTCTAGGAAAAAACAGGATATATAGGGTTCAATACTATCTGCAGTTTCAGGCATCCCTGGGAGTCTTGGAATGTATGCCCCATGGATAAGGAGGGACTACTATGCTGCCATTAGCATCTTAATAAACCCTAGGAGATTTAAACAAACCAGAACAAGAATAAAAGTTCCATTTAGAGGGAAAAAAGTCTAGTATACATAAAATCCATGACAAAGTCAAGTTAAGAATTAAGTTTAGGAAATCTCCCAGGAAGCAGAGTAAAATGATGGAAACCAGAAAAAAAAAAATCAGAGAACCCGTCCAGGACATCTGTTGTTCAAATAATGGGAACTCTAGACACAATAGAGAAGATAAAAGAATTCAAGAACAGTTACTCAAATAGATAGATATGCATTTCTAGATGGAAAGCTCCCACCGAGTGCCCAGCTGGGAAGATTGAATAGACCCACATCAAGGGACATCCTGATAAAATTTCAGAACTCAGTGTAAGAGACACTATATATACTTGGGGCTTCTCACTCATAAACTTGATACATCCCTCCATTTATTTAGGTCTTCTATTATAACCTTAGATGAGGTTGCTGTAGGGAGCATCATTCTCCTTTAGTTCTGGCTTTTAATTTTATTGTGTGGTGGTAAAGAATCCACATCTCTTGTGTTAAAATTGTTTGCTAATTTCTAATATTTACTTTATGTCTTCATATGTGGTCTCCTTTGTAAATTCCTTATGTGTGCTTTAAAAGAGTGTTTATGTGCTGTATCCATTAGTCATTAACTGTAGTGATGGTATCTATGAATATATATATACATACACAAACATATATATATAAAATAAAGCTTGTATTTATTCGAAGCTGGTGCAGTAACATTCCTTTTATCTTCTTTTTAAATTAGAAACAATTAAAATATAAGTACAAGTGTTAGATGAAAATAAAAATATCGGCTATTTTATTGTTAAAAGCTGGACTTGGGAATGTGCTTTCATATGATGTCAAATAGTTCAACTAAGGATTACCATCATGTCATAAGCATAGCTGAAAAAAATCACAGGTTTTCCAGACAGGCACAGAGTTTGCTTCAGTTACTCCATGGTAAAGCACAGGGAAGAATGCACCTTCACTGTAGGCAGGCAAATCCAAAAGACAATGAGAAATCCAAAAGCTCAGCTTATTTGTTTTTTTCTTCCAAACTTACTAACCAGAGCAATCCATCCTCTTCCCATGTGAAAGAGTGAACAAAATAGTGCAAGCAGTGTTACTAGCACCGGGGCAGGAAGGCAGTGGAGTTCCCTTTTCTTTCCTGCAATGATTCTGGCTATGAAGTCATCTATATCTTCACTAATAGTCATCTGCTTCAAAGATCAAGTACTAACACATAGTGTTAAAACCCCCACACTGACTGTGGGAATATTTATTTTGAGAATATGCTAAAGGTCACTTAGGCTCAGAATTGTTGTATTTATGTGTTGAATTGTTTCTTTTGTTATTATGTGATGACCTCCTTTATCCATTTTAATGCTTTAAGCTCATTTTATCTTTTATTAATGTAATGACATTAATTGGCATGGAGTACATTTTCCTAAGCCTCTCACCCCTTCCTGCATCATTATATTTGGGTGTGCTGCTAGGTTTTTTAAAAATCCAAATCAAGTGTCTCTTTCCCAATTTGATTTAATTCATTTCATTTAGAGATTACTAAAATTATTTGCATATGGTTTTAACATCTGATTTTGTATTTTCAACTTACCAGGCTTTTTTTGTTTGTTTGATCCTTCTTGACTTCTATTAGATTTCATTAATCCTCTTTTCCTCAGTGGATTAGGAATATATATATGTATATATATACTCCATATTAATTCTTTAAGTGCTTAGTCCTGAATTTTTAACGTTCATTGAAATATATTTTTGTCTAGATAAAACCTAAAGTTAATTAAGATTTCACACTTCTTCCCAAACCATACAAATATGTTAGAATATTTAAACAACATTTTCAAGTGTCATAATTACATCTTGATTTTCACCCCCTAAATTAATCATCATTACTGGTTTTTTTCAGCAATGCTCATATTCAGTTACTTTGATGTTTGTCAGTTATTTTGATCGCTATTACAATTTTCATCCTACTCATTTTGGGATCAGTTTCTTGCATTTTGAAGTCTACTCTTTAATAATTCTTTTAGAATCGTTGGAGGAGTGGTAAAAACATTGACTCTATTGAAAGTACCCTTATTTCTTCCACATAGTTTAACTCTGCATGGAATTCTTTATTGATATTTATCTTTATCATTGTGGAATAAAATACAGCATAAGGAACTGGGAAAAGATCCAAACAATATTCTCTCCATGTTTAAACTTCTATTTAGCAAAAAATAATCTGTTTATTATTAATTATTAGAGTATCACCAATAATTTATTTGATACAGTATCAAATAAATGATCATGATCTTTGACATTCTCCAGGGCTGCAATATCAATAAATCATACTACTTTAAATTAAGCTTTGGTTTGTAGTCAGAATCTCTCATTACTTTTTTTAATCCATGATTCCACATACTAACAATTTGGATTACATCATCATTCTTACACTTTGTCAAAAAAGGAAAGCTAATGATTGTCATAAAACATAAAGAGCAAGCAAATGAACTATAATTAAATCTCACACTTCTGTGCCACAAAGGATGGAAGAGGGCTGCCATGAGGACAGTCCCATGGATTAGCCAGACTCTCTAGAAGTCAAGTAGAAAATCAGAGATGACCTTCAGTTATTTTTGCTTATGAGATTCTAGAGTTACCAGGGACCTTGTCTCTTCAACCATACACTCACTCTACTTTGGTTATTGAGTTACATGGAAGCCCCCACAGAAAACTGGAAAATAACTCAGCATTTTTAGGGGACATCCTGAACTCAAGTGACCCAACATATTGGATGTAGCTATCAATCCTATTTCCTAGGAGATAGGATCTGATCTAGTTAGTTCATCACCAAAAATATGTGCAAACATTTATGCTAATCCATTGCAGATTTGTTAGATTCCCTAATGTCCAGCCAAAATATATGTGGCTGGTATTGGTATAAATAGCAGTAATTCCACAGGGACAAGAGTAATAGTTTAGATTTAACATAACAAGATCCATAGCAATTTTATTCAGAAAATACTTGTCAATTTCTTCATAGTGGATCTTTTTCATTACATCCACTACTCTTCTTATTAAATGTAAAATTCTAAATTCACTTCTAATCCTAATCTTTTATTTTACATTCTGAGTTGCCATGATATAATTTTTGCCTTTAAATTAAGAGAAACTAAGTTGGAGAAACATATTTTTATTATTTTGTAATTCTTAGCCTTGGATTAAATTCATCAATTTAATCATTCACCTAATTATTACTAAATGCTGACTAAGTCAATACACAAATTAATGAGGAAGTCCCTACTTTGAAGTAAACACAATCACAGACCATAGACTATTAGAATTAAAATAACATTAAAGATCATGAAAGTATATATATATAAATATAAAGCATATATATGTATATAAAGGTTATAAAGTTTATATATAAAATACATATATATAAAGCTTATAAAGTTTGTACAAAATACTTATCAAAATGTATTTTATATATCAATAACTATCTACTTTATAAATATTTTTAAATAAATGAATGCACCTTAATTTTCTTAATCCAACTCCCTACTAATGAAAACTTAATTTGCTTATAATATTTCACTATCAATGCATAGATTAATATTTTGTAAATAAATATGTGCACAATTTTCTTAATTATCCCCCACAGAATTGCTTCATAAAAATGGAATTATTGAATCTAACTAAATGCACATTTTAAACACTTTTGATATATTTTGGCAAATTTCCCCAATGTACCTTTGCCAATACTGATTATATCCTCCTCTCTATCCTGCTTTTGTCAACTGGACAGCAAGTAATTAATACCATATTTGATGTAAGATTGTATTTATTCATTTTCCAGTAAGGAAATATTTTATTTTTTTTCTTATAATTAATTTGTCATGTAAATATATTCTTTTCTACAGGAATAATTGTGGTTTTCATATGGATTATAAGAACTCTTTCTATGTTAAAGACATTATCCTTTTGCTGCAAACTATAGTGCAATATTTTCTCCACTTTGCTATATGTCGCCTTCCTTTATGGTGTTTGTGTTGTACAGAAGGTTCTTTTTTTAATAAAGTCAAATTAGTAATTTTTTCTTTATAGATTCTGCCTTAAAATCTGTAAGTTTTCCCCCCACTTATATACAGATAAAAATATCAACCTATACATTTTATTTACTTCCTCATTATTTATGCTTACTTCTTGGTCCTACAGACATTTACTTTAGTGAATGCTGCGGGATGAAGTCTAGCTTATTGTTTAGATGGTAACTTAAAGTCATTTAGCCAGAGAGGTATTTTGACTGACCCTCTTCCCTCACTGAAAAAGCTCCCATTTTAAAGTTCTATAAAACAGGAGGTAGAGCTGAAGTCATCCAGCCAGACGGTGGTAAAGTTAGAATTTGATTTCAAGTTCGGTGCTTTGAATGTGTGGTGGCAAACAGCACGGAATCAATGAAACCCACATTTGAATGGGACAGAACTGGGATATATTTCCACCAAACTCATCCATTGTGAGAATAAGAGTCACTGTTCAATTTATCTCTTCAACAATATTCATTAAAAGCATTCTATGTAGTAAACATTTTTTGAGATGCCATGACTATAGCTGCCTTGAAAACAAATCATTTCTAGAAATAAATTATTTTGACTCCGTGGTTACCTTTGTGTTGAATTCAAATAACGATGCATAGCCCTGCTCCCAACATTTAAATTTGCCGTTATACTTTCATTGGAATGGTGAAAAAGATACATCGTGGTTTTTTGTTTTATTTCTGGACTCATCTAAGTACGAAGAAAAAGCCTGGAAGTGCATGCTACGTACCCAGTCTCTAGCATAGTACCTGACACAGAGCTAGTAGTGAATGGGTTTTGTAAATGAGTGAGCAAATTAACAGTGAATAGATTCTTGCCCATGCCATTTTCTTTATTGAAAATGGAGAGAACACATTATCTTTAAATATAGTTGTCTTTGCTTAGTGAAAGTAAGATAATTGTAAAAATATGTAGATAGATGAAAAAGAGAGAATAATGCACATACTCCTTTGCCTCATGGAAAAGTCCAGTTTTTACATAACAAAAAGAAGTTGTAATTTTTTCAGATTCATCAAGCCATTCTGATTCATCATTCATCACTATTTATTCGCCCATATGTATTCTACCTCTGAATACTTCCAGTTGCTTAATTTATACCCAAAAGTAGCACATAATCAGCCATCGCAGATGTCAAGGAAGAAGAAAAAAAAAATCTAATGCATTTTATGGATAACATAATTGATCTTCTTTGCTTTCAACCTAAACATTCATTTGTTGGTGCCCAAAAAATGTGATCAGAACACAGACTGGGTCCAGACTTCTGGATTTGACACCTGGCTCCACTGCTCAAGTGTTACTTTCCCTCCCAGAACCTCAGTTTCCTCATCTATAAAAGCAGGCATAATAACAGTGCCTACTTTGTGGGGTTGTAGTCAAAATTAAATGGGTTACTATTTATGAAGTACTCGGAACAGTACCTGATACCATAGCCCTGTAGATGTTGCCAAATAAATGAATATACTTCACCACTTCCTCAGCAGAGCCTTCCCTTAACCAAGTTACATCCCTTTTACATGCTTCATAGCACCAATCATCTGGCATGTACCCAAGTTTGAATATTAGATGTTTTGGTAACACAACTGCCTGTCTTCCCCGACCAGACCATAAGCCATCAAAGGCAGAAATATAAATGTGTTGGCACCTTTGTGTGTTGCTGTTATGCATATAAAATATTATTCAAAAATTACTTTGTGTTCATTTAATGTATTAATGTAATAAACTCCCAAACTATTTTTTTTTCTTTTATAGATCTTCAGTTAAGCTTTCGTATAATTTATAAGCTTAGTTAATTAAATTCTTTTACGAAAACAGTCATTGCATCAAATAATCATAGAACTAGCCTTTTTGGCATGCTAATTTTTTTTACAGATGTCAAGGCCAGGTTGCCATTTGATCCATAACTGAAACCATGACTGCAGGCTCATGGTAGGATCATGAACTCCTTTGATATATTACTCAAGGTCCATGATCCTTAGCATTGTTATAGTTATTAGTTATTTCTCTACCTCCGATGTTAAAAGAGCTTCTGATTGAAGGCTGCCTACCCCTCCTGGCATTGTCTGACTTGCAGACATAACATTTAACATCTTTCCACTTACATATTTTCACATACTATGGTATCCCCTAAACTTATCCTAAACCAGTGTCTGACTCATGAATGAAACAAAGAATGAAGAATGAATGAAATACCAGCTCAGACAGGCATAAGGAAAAGTTATTCGTGGATCCAATCCAAATACCAATTCACAATGCTTAAGAAAGAAAAAATAAACCCTTAAAACTCAAATTTATGTAGTTATCTTGGAAAAAAGGTATTTTTTTAATTGCCTAGAGTCCTCATAGCTTCTTGTTACGTCCTCATAGCGTTAGCTTAACAAGAGGTATAAAACCATGACTAAAATATTCACACTCCACTCCATTCCCTATAAAAAAAAAATGAATCACTAGTTTATTCATCTTGCCTAATGACACAGAAGGGCAAAACAAGTACCCAAACAATGAATAATAATGCAAGAGCTCAGACTGTAAAATCAATATGTCAGATCAGTAGAGCTTTGCTTCGTTTTAATGCTCTCATCCTGAATGAAGTAGAGCTTTACCTTCTGGATTATATATATGTATTGACCTAATTACATAAATATTGACTTTTCCTTATATGAAGCTTATTTTTTCAGCCTCACTATAATTACGATGTCAATATTTGTGGCCGTAGTAACATTGAATTTAAATCTGTTAATTGTGACTGATAGCAGTGTGCCCTGAGATAATTCAGAGACAGTCACATGGTCTCAGAACACTGGTGGCACTAGATAATAAGTGATAAATCACTAATTGCCTAAGTACATCATGCTAAGGTAACCTTCTTTAAGAAAGCAATTATTTCATCCCACTTAATTTAGAGGCTGTTCTCTTCTTCAGTTTGTCAGGTTTCATAATATGCATAAGTCATAACCAGGATGTAACTGGATCTTGGTCTAGGACTTTGTCTTTTTTTAATCAAACATTTTATCCCTAACTTCAGTCTCCAGTCATCGTATTAACAAGTTCTTGACATATTGACAGATGTCTACACACTCTTCTCGACAGTTGTGTGCATGTATAAAAGATATAATTTAACATTTGTTACAATTGTTCTTTGATACGTTTCCAATTAAAATCCTATGCCTGATCTCACTTATATGTGAAATCTAAGACAAGTGAACTCTTAAAAGTAGAGAATAGAATGGTGGTTGCCAGGGGATGGGGGTGGGGAAGAGTGAGCAGAGGAAGATCAATGGGTACAAAATTCCAGTTGAACAGGAGGAATAAGTTTTCGAGATTATTGCACAGCATGTTGGCTATGGTGAATAATAATGTATTGTGTATTTCAAAATTGCTAAGAAAGTAAATTTCAAATGTTCTTACCACAAAAAATTAATATGTAAGGGGATGGAAATGTTAATCAGCTTGATTTAATAATTCCTCCTTGTATATATATATATTAAAATATTACATTGTACCCCATAAATATGTATAATTATAATTTATCAATTAAAAATAAAAAATGAATTTTAAAATCTTATGTCTACTTTATTCTAATGCAAAATACTATTTGTGGAAATTCTACTTTAAAAAGTATTCTATTAAATTATTTCCCCTTCTCTGGTTTTATTTTCATGATAAGAGTTTTCACAGTTACTGCAGTTGATATATCTCTGAGACAAGCAATTATGCAATACCTCAGGATATTTTAATTAATTAAATCTGTTTACTTTCTTACCAATCAATGACAGAGAAATATTCCAAAAGCTTTAAAAAGCTAGAAAGCTTTTCACTTTGTTCTTAGAATAATCCTGACGATTCCTGCACAGGGGCCTGAACTCTCCCATTTAAGTAGGGCAGGAATACCTGTGTCACATTAATCATTTAGAGTTAGGCGAACACAGAGAGTGCTACCAAAAAAAAAACAATGGTGTCCACATTTTGTGTTTAAGAGCTGTGCTAGATGTATGATGGTGAGGTGGCCATGCATCATTCTGTGCTTTCTTATTTGTCTCTGCAGGGATGCCAGATGATATGAACTTCAGTGACATAAAGCGAATCCATAAAACAGACAGTGGCAGAACTTTAGACACAACTGGAGCAGGATGTGCAGCAGCGATGGAATCTATGACATTCGCTATGATGGCTGTGGCGATGTTACTTCCTTGGCTTTGGTAACTGAACTCTCTGTCCTGATATAACTTACCAGAGTCTTGATTTCTCCCCTCTTTTCACATGCCTGGAATAAGAGATCATTTTTTAATGTAACAATTATATTTATGAAAAGGTGTGTCACACTAACATTTTAGAAGCCAAGTTGGAATGTTCATATCCCTAAAAATCAACATTTAAATGATAGACTCTTTTAGAATACGTCTTCTTTGAATCTAACTTAAACCTTCTTAAATTCTAATATATTAAATCTTAAAATGTGAGAAACACAGAAGTGACTTTGAATAGGAAGAATTCAGTGTTACCTATAATTTTATTTTTCTCAATTCCAAACCTCTGCCTTTCCAAATTCAAAATGTTTTCATTTGAAGGTGTATTTGCTGGACAGTGAAAACAGTACATAGCATTTCTTAAAGTACTGGAATTAGAATTTCATTAAATGAATTAAAATACACAACGGCAAGTAATATGCATGAACTTTCAAGAGATTTCCATTTTCACAAGCTATAGAAGGAAATTACTCAAAGTCTGTGAGTTATACAGTTGATTTCTGAGGGGCATTTCACATAATTTCAGTGAAGGAGCCTGACAATTTTCATCCACTGTAACTTAGCCGCTGACAAACCTTAAAGCTACTGAGTATTTTAGTAGCACCTGATTTGTATTCCATTATATTGAAAATGCATCTTTGGTATTGTGCCTGTGTCCTCTCCTCTCTCTTTGCCTAATAGATGTAGCTATGTTGCAAAGCATACACTTGCTCTAGAAATATCTCCAATAAAGCTGTTAAATGTTTGGTGGAAAAATTTAAAGAATATTGGTCATTTTCTTCTGGCAAAAATGATATATTCACCTATTTTAAAAATATTATTTGCTACTTCTTTTTAAAGCCTGAGGTTGAAAAAACCATTGGGTATCTATGCATTTCTAAGGTTCTCATGAATATCCTCAGACATGTAATAGTATAGAAAATTGGGCATGCAATGCTTTCGCCATTTTCCTATTTGCACATTTGCAGAACTAACCCACAATCCCTGATTTCCCTGTTGTGTTAACTTACCTCAGTAGACAATGATAGCATATGTCTACAGCTCTATTTAAGGAGGAAAATATAAGTCAGCTTTTATTAATAAGTATCACATCCAGTCCATAACAAGAATATATAATTAATACAAAGTCATAGGATAAGAAAAAGAACTGCTGAACCCCTAAAATAAAAAAAAAATCAAAAGAATTTGAAATGATTTCTGACATAGTGTTGACTTGGACTCACTGAACAGAAAATATTAGTGAGGTAAAAATCAATTTTTCCAAATCAGGAAACAATATATCATCAAACCTTGTTCTCTCTTAAGTTCTCAATTAACCAAATGATCTGAGGATGGTCGATTTAAATCACAATATTTTTAAACTGCCCAGATTTTATTGTCTGTGCATGCCTCAAAACTGGAAGTGTTGCTCTACTTGCCAATTCCAGTTGTCATTTTCCTAGGTTTCCATTCCATACCTTCATATTTATCCCCTGGTCCAGTTAATAACTCTTTTTTACTTAACACACTCCACAAATTACAAATTTAAACCTATTTTATAAAATTTTTACTACAACCTCAGCTGTTTATTTAAATCAGTCTAGGGAAAAAGTAACACCAAATCAACCATTTGTTACACTCCAGCTCAAGTCACGGTTGATTTGCAAGGGCAAAATTTCTGACCCACCTTTAGAGGAATTTAATTTTAAAAACAAACAAACTGAAGAGCATGGTTTAGCAGTCTAAAATGTTTCTAGATAAAATTTGTTGATAGAAGGTAATTTTAGATATGGCAAGAAATGGATAAAAGCAGAGTAGTAAAGTCAACAGAATAAATGAATATTTTTTATCAACTAAATATTATGTGCTCAAACAGGTGTTGCCTACCTTGAAGTATGCACTTTGGAGACTATATAGTTCATAATGATGCTATTACAGCTCAAAACACTGGGAGGTTTTCAGAATTTCTTTATGAGCCCGAGGCAAAATTTTTTAATATTTTCAAAGAGGATATTTATCCTTTAATACTGTACTCTGTGACATTTCATATTTGTAGAGCTTTTTATGATTTACAAAGCTCTTTCAAATGAGATAGAGTATCTCACTAGACCTTTTTCATCCCTCAAGAATGGGATAGATTTTTAGTCAAATAAAAGCAATGATACTGATTTTTTTTTAATATGGCTTAGAATTTGCTTCTGGAGTGTTTTGCAACAGTAAGGTCTAAGAAGGTTTTGTGCAATGGTAAAATTGTTAGAATATCTTTCTACTTTCCAAGATAACTTAATGCATAACATCAAAGTGAATGTATATATTTCAAAATATCACTCACATCTTTATAGTCACATTTTATGCCAGAGTAATTTAAACAAAGCCATTTTCTTGAATCCTTGAGTTATTTTTATCTTACTATAAGTTTAACTAGTCATAAAACATAGTCCAGTGTTTTGCATATATTAGGGAAGGATCAGTTAAGAATCAGAGCTAACATTTACTTGGCCCTCCCTTTGTAGAGACACCATGATAAATGTATGCAAAAACAGTCTCATTTAATCTCCCCAGTAACATCACTTCCATTTTACCAATAAGGACACTGAGGTTTAGAAATATGGAATTTGTCTGATGCTATACAACTAATCATAACAGAATCAGATGGGTGAGTATAATGACTATAAATAAACTATATACATTCTTGGTTCAAAGACATGGTAGTTTGAAACAAGAGTGAAGAACCACAGGTTAGCATAAAAATAGTTCAGAGGTTATTTAGGACTCCAAATTAGGATTTAAAAAAATACAACTGACTGTGTAATTATAATTGTATAATTATCAAAATTTTTACACATTACTGTAAAAATATAATAAAAAGGAGAAATGTAAACATGGAATCTTTTAGTACTAGTCATTACCTTCCCACATCTTGAAGATCCCATGCAAATGCATCAGACCCCAAAATAAATCAGCTACAAAAATAAGAGTAAGAAAATACAACTTTGATAACTATCATGGAACTGTGAAGTTTCTTTTTATTTTCTGCGCAGCTGAAGGGAATAAAACATTTCTTCAGCCATAAGATACTGGATGGCATTAAAACAATGGAAGGAAAGGAGGAAGAAAGGAACAAAAGAAAGAAAAGAATGAAGGGAAGGAAAAGGGTGTGGCAGAATATTTAAAAACCCTAGATTTGCCTTCTTATCCTCTATTTATTCAGGAACAGTTTATCGATGAAATAACGTCTGTAACGTTTTCTTCTCATTAAAAGACAGAGTTAATAAGCTATTTCCTCCAAAACACTCAGATTTTCTGAAGTGCTCAATAATGATGCTTTGAAAAGGACTCAATTAGTTTATTGCTAATTGTTTTCAATCACTTAAAATATTGTTTCTATAATCAGAACCCTTCAGGTACAATAAAAATAGTTTCTTCTTGAGTGAATATGTTCAACCTAGACTTCTGCTATTCTAAGAGAAATTCACTAAGCAGGCTATAATATCAGTATTTCCTTAGGTTGCAAACTGTGATATCATATACAATATCATGGGTTGTTTGACAATTCAGAAATAATAATTCTTAATGTCATTAGATATGATTTTGGGCATATCAAATTTTTATTTAAATACAGATTGTTATATATAAGTCATTTCTGATTAAAACATAGATGAAACATATTTCTCAGGTTGAAAGTCTGCTTTCTTTGCCTTTCTTCAAATTACACAGTGGCTTAATGGCTGTTATATTATCATTATTTTATGCATGGCAATATGATCAAATGTAGTTCTTAAACTGCCCTCTCTCCTTTCACGTGCAGAAAAAACTAAACAATTTCATCACAATATATTTTATATCTTCATAGTAGCAACAATAACTTATGTGGAAGAGAGTGGGTGGGGTGAATGTGGATAAATTTGCAAATATCTGATTTAAGAGTCTCTCACCTTCTTGCACTTGGCAATTATTACATTGGAATCATCTTCACCAAAAAGTATGTGAGAAGATCATGCATCCTATCTTCCCCATAAAATTTTACTTTGACTACATCAAAAACCAGAGTGAAAAAGAAGGAGATACAGGAATTTGAAACACCACAGAATTAAAAACAGAACTGTGACTATTTAAGGAGACTGTTTGGAGACAGACACATGGGATTGACTCATAGGAATGACTCCAGTAATGTGGTAAGTAAAATCCTACTTTTACGAGTTTTGATACCCACCTTTGAAAAACATTGGACTAGAAGGAATGAAGGGTCTTAGAAGAAAATGGAGGTGTCTGACTTTCCTGAGATCATCCGGCCAAGGGCCACTGGCATAAAAGAGGAAAAACAAAAAAAAAGCAGAGTTGCAAGACAAATGCAAGCAGTACTGTGTGCTCAAGAAAAACCGACTCCATGATGGTGGTCAGAGTTCCAGGATTCAATTAGCAAAGTCAGTGTGATTTGCTCACTCATCCCACATTCCCACTGCTCTCCCTGGTCCCTCATACACACTCTCACTCCCCACACGTATTTTCTTGCTATTGTTTCTATTTTCCTTTTTGTTTTCTTATCTGTAAGAATTGAGATAACTGTATCTAACTCAGAGTCTCTGAGAGGTCTAGACAATGCAACACCCACTGGTCCATGATGACCCTTAATGATTCATGTCTGTTCCTTTCCCATGGAGCCTTCTGTTAAAATGCATGTGTTCCCAGGATGGGACAATACCAGAATATTTAGTTCCAGATTCTGCCTGTAAATAAGCTTTTGGTAGAGAAAAATAGCATAAAGAAAGAGGTTCAAAAGTGAAGAAGCAGTAGGGTTTAGGAAGGGGAAAGAAGACAGAAGACTGGACTAAGGAATGGGCAGAGAAGACCGACGCCGGCCTGTTTTATGTTTTGTGTTTTGCTTAGCCTCATCCTGGCCACAAGGCTTATTCACTGAAGGTTTATTTTTAAAACATTGGTAGTTAGAGTGGTCCTTCTTTTATTGAGTATAAAAAGAGGTTAGCCCTGACCCAGTGTTCAAAGGTACATTGGTCTTTACTATGACAGACTGTAAATATCAACCTCCAAATCCCCCCTGAAGGTCTCCTTGACTCCTGGCAGATTGAACTCTCATATGCTGGTATAGAGCACAGCCTCAGAGGGGGTAAGAACTCATATCAGTGAACAAGCCATGTGTTGCTCAGTATCTCACTTAAGTCACCACCAAGTGGTTATTTCTGAGTGGCAAAATCACTTCCTTAAGGTCACATTGCTCATAGGTGACAAAGTGAGCATTCTAAAAGAAATCAGGCTTCAAAATCATTCTTTCCACTGTACTACACAGTATCCCAGAGTCAGAAAATCTATGATTGATCAGTTGATTAGATTGGGCTATTTGCAGGTTTTGTAGGATATTTTAAAAATTTCCCCTTTTTTCATTCACTTCTTTTTTAATCTAGTTTTTTTTTCTCGAATTTTTTTTTTCATTTGTCTTTCTTTCATCTCCAATTTAGCTCTAGTAATAAGGTTGGGCATCCTGAAGAGATTCCATATGCCAGATGCCCTAGTGTGGCCATCTGATGGGGCAGTTGGCTCAATCATTGACTCACAAGCATCCAAAAATGCTGGAGGAAACAGCAAACACAGCTTCAAAGGTTTTAGTGCTAATTTTCTGTCTGACCTTCAGCAAGTCCCATAACTCTTTGAACTTCAGTTCCTCATTTGTAAAATAATGTGTTTGAGCCAGATATTCTCTAAATTCCTTCAATATTCCTAGAATTCTAGGCTGAAACAGAAAATATTATTGATGCAGTGACACAGAACATTTGTTTACTTGATGTCTTTTAACCTACTATTACTTAATATATAAAAGACACTGTAAAAAATAATGCACAAAATGTGATTTTAGTTACTTTATACTTATGTTTAAAATTCCAATTTCTTTATCACATATAGTGATTTGGTTTCTGTGTAAAATTGACTGGAATAATCTTTTTGTATGAGTAAAAGGAAGAATAATCAGAGCAAATGCTCTACAGATTTTATTTAATAGATAAGACAATATGTCTGAGCAAAAAATCTATCATATCATTAAATATTTAGTCACTAATTGCTTTTTGTTCGACCTTATCTTGTAGGAATTAAATCTAAGGTCCTCAGCAGTTCAGCTGTGGAGTCTCACAATATTCAAGAACAAATAATATATTGAATGGCACATTTAAAAGATAAAAAGCTGTGGAAGTAAGAGATGAAGTTACAAAAGTTAGTTTGACAGTATTTTCTCTTCTCGCAGATTTTCCCAGGAGACCCTTTTAAACAGGCATAAACAAATGTTGCTGCCTCTGATGATTTATCACACAACAAGCCGACAGAGCACAGGAGCATGTTACCCGGGCCTCTGTAGTACAGGGGCTAATTCAGAAAATGAAGAAAGACCACAAGTGCAGCAGTGGAAGCAAATGCTCTCTGTCGTTCAGCAAGGAAGCAGATGGGAGCTTGCAATCGCAGCTTATTTAAAAGGACAGCTTATAAATGTGGTGTGTTTGTAATTTTAGCATTTCATTTTCCTCATTTATAAAAAAATTTAAACAGAATCTAGGAGAATTTCATTACATATGGTTAACAGCAATTAAATGTATATTGAATAATTTTACTTCACTTCTACTTTAGCTACACATTGATTACAGTATGGGTGTGATTGACTGTAAATACACAAACACGTGTACACATTTATCAATAGCTATCTATAAAATGTACAGATCTAATCATATGTTTATTTTTGTTATTATTGTGCTTATGCTTATATTTATATTTGCATAAAACGTGCTTTTGTGTCATTTGTTCATGGCTTTTTATTCAAAGATTGAGAAGGTTAATGAAATAGATAACTTATTTTAAATTGCTACTTATTGTTTTTTCCACATAGACTTTCACTTTTCATTTCAAACAGATAAGTATTAAAAAAAGTTCTTACTGTATACAAGAAAACTAACATGATCGCTACAGGGATAAGAAGACTCATACATAAAGGATATATTGCAGAAATCCTCACTTACGCCGGCTTAGGAACAAATTGTATTTTCTTCTTGAAACTATTCCTTTGGGGAACAATGCCATAAAACACAAAGAGTTCACTTATTATTCTTATTATAAAAATACAAAAGCATAACATTTAATCACCCACTTGCTTTTAGGTTATTAACTAATTGGAGTTAAGCTGGCCAAGGAAGGAGTGACAATTCAAAGGAATTAAAATGTATCCTTGTTTTCCCCAAGTCATCAATTTCTGTGCTTTTTTTCTCCATTAGTGATGCTTACCTTTTAGTGTCCCGAAGTCTTTATTATCAGAGCCTGGGAACTATGTGCAAAATAAGAACTCAGCCTTGAAAATAAGATTAGTCCTGGTTTTGAATACCAGCTATCTGGTCACCTAGTTGTGTAACCACGGGCAAGAATTTGACCTCTCTGAAATATATGAATGATAAAGATGATTGTACATGCCCTGAAATATTTGTTGGGAAGACTTAATTAATCACTGTTTGTATCCATCATGGCTAATACATCGTAGTACTGAATAAATATTAGTTAATATCTTATCAAAACTTTCAGGTAAAATCTTTCACACTGAGATGTAAGCGACTGATATGATGAAGAGTCATTTTACTTGAAAACAGTTTGGAAATCTAAAGATTATGTAATTCTGTAGTATTTTGCAGAAAAGAAAGCTAAAACCCAGAAATGATATGTGAATTACCCAAGGTAACATAACTGGTTTGAATCATTAGAAGATCAATGAAAGTTCTTTTTTGAGAAAAGCTACATGTACATTGTATCAAATCAAAATTTTTACTTCAAACCAACTGAAAGATGCATGTTTGCATATCCTAATATTCAATAGAAATTGCCCCATAGCCACAGGAATCAAACAGAAATGGGAAAATGTACCTATTTGAAAGAATTAGAATAAACTTTTTATTTTATTTCAAAATATTAAGGAGGTACAAATGTTTTTGTTACATAGATCCCTTGATTTGAAGGTTTAGTAAGTGGAATATGAGGCTACTAAGAGGGATTGTAAAGTATTACTGTACTGTATTGATTTAAATAATAGAGATAATTTAATACAGTTTTAATATGATGGTTTTCATGTAAATGTTAATCTCTTTTCATATCCACATTCTGATTCTTCAAAGATTGACCAATTTGCTAAAGTATTCAGGATATCTTGACAAATAACATATTGTAACATATAGATTATAATTTGAAATTTGCCAATAATTTACTTTGAAAATACAGGAAATAAAATTAAGATATATTTCATGTCACCTTTTAAGGTTAAAGAAATACTTCTTCCTTGCTACTACTGTTTTCTACAATAATATTTTGATTTACAATCTCTAGATTACCCACTGTTGTGTCAGATTATAGTTAGGCTGTATCTTGAAACATGAACATCAGTAGAATATTTTCATATTTATTTTAATTGAAAGTTCTTTGTAAGTATTTAAAATAGTCCTAGTTGGTTGCGATATAGCATCTTCTAGTGATTTCAAAATAATGAGAAAATATGAATATTTCAAATATTTCTAAATAAATTTCCTTTATAGGGAAGCTTCTTTATTGAAAGCATAAAGAAAAGTCAGTTATAGTTGAAATATGTGGTCTTTAATTTCTAGAGTTCTATTCTTCTGTTAAAATCCAGAGAGATGTTAGCTATTTGTCTTCAACAGGCCAAGAAAGAAAAATCTTTCTGCATTTCTCTGATTAGTTACCTTTTGTTAATACAGAGTGAATTCTCTCCATACTACAGGAAACCTTAGCCACTAATGGATGAATTCCACTGCTGGATAATAGAGAAAATAATTTAATGGACAGAATATTCATAGATATTAACACTGATAGAACTATGAGCAATTTACATCCCCACAGTCCTTTGTGACTCATCTGAACTACAAGGTCCTTTATAAAACTTTATTTAAAACAACCTTTTTTTCTGATACAAAATAAAATATTTCTGTTGAAAAATACTGGAAATAGAAAAGGAGAATCAAGATCACCAAAAATCCTTCTAACTTCTGTTAACTTTTGTTAGTTTTTAAAAATCATACCTCTTTGTAGAAATACAACCATATAAAATTCACTAACACACATATCTAAATATAAGTACCTCTATAGAAGACATATATATGTGTATATATATATATATATATATATACACACACATGTAAAGAGAGAGAGAGAGGAAGAGAGTGATATATTTTGAATAGTTACAAAACTATTCAAAGATGATGACACTGTTTAAACTATCTGTATTACTTAACAACATATCATTAATGTTTACTGGGTAATGAAGTATAATTCTAAAAATAATTATAATTGATTCATAATATTCTTTGTATGAATGCCACATTTATTTAATCAATTCTTCATTGAGAGACATTAAATCATTGTTAATATGTCCTAAACAATGTTCCAATAAAAATTTTTGTAAACTAAATTTTACACACCTTAATGCTTTCTTCTTAGATTAGTTATTCCTCCTTAAGTGGAATAGGAAAGGAGATGCTTTATTCTCCCTGGAATGACCACAATAACCAAGAACAAACAAACCAAACAAATAACAATAAAGATACCAGATTCTTTCATAAAAATTGACCCATTATGTTTCTCTGATTCCCCTTAATTGAAAGGAATTCTCTCCTTAAATCAACTTAACACAAAATTAAATTACATTCATTTACATATTATCTTACTTTCCCTACTAGATCAAAGGTTACTAAGGGTTTTTTTTTTTCATCCTTTGTGGTAGCACAGTACTTTAAATTAGTAGATGTCGATATACATGTGTTGAATCAAATCTGGTTATAAACAGAACTAAAAAAAAAATGCTATTTTACTATATTTGTTCTAAATAACCTTAGAAATCTTCCACCTCAAAATGCCCTAAAAATAGTCATAACATTAATAATAATGTCTACCTATGTCAAAGAAAACTTAGGGAAAAATGAGAAATCATAATGTGAAAATATTTATAAATGAAAAACTTAATACAGATTATAAATTATATTGTTATTACCAAATGGGCTGATTTATACATTTTTTGCTATTCTGTACCTGACACTCTTAATGTAATGAAATATAACCTGAGAGCCATGAAACTTTGAAGATGTCTGTACTGGAAAAGGGTCTATTAGACTTTGTGTGCCTGCCAGCCTCACAGTTCTTTCCGAGAAAAATTGAAATTTGATCAATTTCTTTCCATTCACAGCTGATTGCATGGGGTGATACAGGGCAGAGCTGTACAATAAGAGCATAATGTAAATTTAAATTACATATGCAATTTAAAATGTCCTAGCAGTCACATTTTTAAAAAAATAACAACAGCAAAAAAAATGCAGATCAAATTAATTTAGTAATGTACCTTATTTAACCCAATATACATAAAATATTACCATTCTACACGTAAGCAGTATAAAAACCATCAATGAGATTTTTACTCTTTTTTCATAGTAACTTTAGAAATCTAGCATGTGCTTATTGCACATCTCAATTCAGACATACTGTACTGCAGTTACTGATGTAGTCACTGCCACATTGGACAGCACAGATCTACAGGTGGAGGTCCAGGGCAGCTTGGGATAAACTATCACTAACAAGGAAAAGACTTGAGTAGTCTCCTTTAGTTATAAATCTGAATCAAGAGAGTATGTACTAACCTGGAGAAATGCTCTTTTCTTCATGTATTAGTAAAACATGTCCTTCTAAATATCCCAAGGAATGGAAAACTCTAGAAAAGGGTGGAAAGGTTGGAACTTCCAGGATGGCAGTGTGAGGGAATTGGGGAAACCTTTTCCAGAGAGAGGCATCTACTAAGCTGATCAAAATTGGCAATGGTAATCATTCAATGTCTGGAGATTGTTCAGAGGGCTTACAACAAATTGAGAGGCACTGATTCAACAAAATCTAAGGAAACTCAGTAAGATCAGGGTGAGACAGAGACATTCCAGTTAGGGACCCCACCCCTCCCCCACAGCTAAGCCTTGTAGAATGGCTGTCCCAGTGGGCTCCACAGCTGAGTGGCAGCACCAATTTCCCAAGCTCCCTGGGCTGGAAGAGCAATTACAGGTAGATGTGCCACCTGTGGAACATGGGCATATTCTATCCTTCCAGACTCTGCAGAAGATCTGGACTGGGCTGTGGTGGTAACCCAGCAGAGGTACCAGTTCTAGGCAAATACTAGTACAGTCAAGTACTAAACAAATAAAAATCAACCAAACAAAAACAATAATCCTTGGAGAAGAATCAGTATTCAAAGTTGCTATAATAGAAAGAAACTTCTTTAACCTGACAAAGGGCATCTACACAAAACCCCACATCCAACATCATACCTGATGGTAAAAGACAGAAAGCTGTCCCTATAAGATCAGGAACATCTGTATTCAACATTGTACTGGAGGTTCTAGCCAAGGTCATTAGACAATTAGAGAGTAAACAGAAATAAAAAGCATCCAGATTGAAAGGAAGAAGTAAAGCTACCTCTAATTACATATCACATGCACTGTATAAGGAATCTGCCAAAAATACTAAACTAATACATGAGTTCAGAATATATGATCCTCATATAAGATCAGGATTTAAAGGTTGCAAGATATAAGATTAATTATATTTCTCTATGCTAGCAATGAACAATCCAAAATGGAAATTAAGAAAGCAATTCCACTTAGAATCAAAAAGAATAAAATACTTAGAAATAAATTTAACAAAAGAATGGTAAGACTTATACACAAAAAACATATACAAAAAAACATATACACAAAACTATAAAACAGTGTTGACAAAAAATTAAAGAAGACCTAAATAAATGCAAAGATGTCCCATTTCCATTCATTGGAAGATTGAATAATGGTTAAATGGCAGTAATCCCCAGATTCAATGCAATCTCTAACAAAATCACATCTGGCTTTTTTCCAAAAAATTAAAAGCTGTTTCTAAAATTTACATGAAAATTCAAGAAACCAGGAGATACAAACAATCTTAAGAAATAACAAAGTTGAAAGACTCACTCTTCCCGATTTTAAAATTTAGTACACAGCTACACTAATCAAGACAGTGTGGTGCTGGGATAAGAATAGATGCATAGATCAATGCAATAGAATTGTGAGTCCAGAACAGAACTTCCAACTTACACCATTCACAAAATTTAACTCAAAATGGTACAGATCTAAATATAAGAGGTAGAAATATAAAAATCTTAGGGAAAAATGAATAAATCTTTATGTTCTTGCATTAGAAATGATTTCTTACATATGACACCTAAAGCACAAACAAAAAAAAGATACAATAGACTTCATCAAAATTAAAAACTATTGTGCTTCAAAATACACCTTGAAAAAAGTGAAGACTATGCCTCTTGTTCTCAGAACACTTCTTTACCGCAGAAATATTTCTTTCTCAGAGAGGATACTTTTCAATGCACAATCAGGTTTAAAAGAGCTGAAATCTTAGAAGAAATTACTGAACTCATTGATTGACCTGAGGAAGGGTATTGGTTCTCTATTCTAGAGCCTTCCCTTGCCTCTGATATCTGAGGCACCAGTTCTCCCCAACATAATCTCTAGGGTGGATGCAATGTCTAAGGATTTCAGTTCCATCTCAAAAAAGCCATTAGAATTGCCTCTCTCCTTCCAACTGCCCCATACTAGAGATTAGTAAACACTTTGGTTTGACAAATATTTAAATGGTAAGAATAGCTTGAAGAAAACAGATTGCACATCCTTCAAATCTATGTATATAAGTGTGTTTCACTTTGGAATGCTGCTTGTAGATGTTATCTACACTCCAGCCTATGAAGTCTGTCATGCCTGTGCTATTCATACCTTGGCATCTGTGTTAGGGTGTAATGCCCAGTAGTCAGTTTCAAAATCCTTTGACACTTTACCTCTGCTTTTCTCATCTGCTCAGCTGCTCTTCCCTGTCCTCATGCACATTAATCTGATAAAAGATCCTTCGACCCCATCATGCTTTTTTAGCGTGGGACTGTTGGACACATTTCCTTGACATAGGACATTCCCAGGCAGACGTCTATGTAGATTGATCATAACATTTCACCATCACTTCACAGGCAGTTGTGCTTTCATCTAAGGCAGCCTGTGCTTCTAATTAATAAGATCCCAAAGCAGGACATGAATAATAAAAGCAGTAAAGCATATCTTAACAGGGGCCTATGAGTTAATCTGGCACAAGAATTCTGCCCCCCACCCCTATTTCACCCCCAGGTCTACTCCCACCCTTTGTAACTAAGGTAAACTGGGCAAGTTGTTATTCCTTGCATTCTGAAAGACCCCAATTGGTACATATTTGTTCCTGATATACAAAGCACATTTATTGACTCTATACTATAGGAAATGCCTACCTACCCTATACACTCAGAAGACACAGATGTGCCCCCAACCTCAAAGAAGATATTTAGTGTTTAGATCTCTAAATTCTAATCCAATCCTGCAACTGTATCAGAATCATTGAGAGTGGGATCTAGAAAAATGTTTCCATGATAAACAGATAATTAGATTTGCTCAGCTGTGGTTCCTTTTAATAAATATAAAAACCTCACACTCTGGGTAGAGGGTCATTTCCAATCCAAAATTTCTCTCCTTAAGAATTTTCTGAAAGGGGTCCACGTATGAGGTTTTAGCAATTAAGCATCACCACCAGCCAGGGATAATTTGTTAAGCTTTGTTTTTTAAATAAGTGTTCCTCAGACAGACAGTGATGGGTGCTTCTTCCTCACTTTTTGCTAACCAACTCCCTTTGCCATTTTGAAAATTACTCACTTATAGTATCTAAAAGTGATAATAGGTCTTCACAGTCCTTTCTCTAAATCCCTTTTTATTCCTTCTCCTGTCTCCTATCCCACACACTTTAAAAGTCATCAAAACTCAGCATTTTATAAAACTTCCTTTGTTATTAGTTCTAATGCCTCATGAGTAATTAACTGACAATTTACAGGCAAGATGTGCTTGTAACATTTATGAAGACAAAAGATGGATGAGAAGAGTAAGAAAGAGCCCAGGTTAAGCTGGTAGTTGTAGTTAAACAGGTGAGCCAGGTGTAAAAAGCAGATGAACTCCACCGTATCCCAATGGACCACCTCACAAAGTATATGACACTCAGAGGGTGTTCAGGTCAATCTGATTTTCCTATGACAAACCTCTACACATACCAATAGAGACTAACATTTTTCCTTGTAGAGCTAGGGTTTCACATTGTCCACTTGGCTCGCTATCTTTCAGTTAATTCTGAAAATAGCATTATTCCTTAGTAGAAAGTTCCATACTTAGATACACATTAATTTTAACTTCCGAAGCTTTAGGGTCAGCATGTCATTTGCATGAAAATATGACATGTCAACATTTCTATTTTAGGTGAAAATATCCCTTATTTTTTACTTTTCAGGAAATAACATAAATACAGTTTCTGATTTTCTACTGCCTATTTGTTTTGTTGTTTCTCTCCTTTGGTTATGTATTTGGGATCAAAGATTAAAGGCAATAAAAACAGAGCTGGATGTAGTGGCTCATGCCTATAATTCCAGCAATTTGGGAGGCCGAGGTGGGAGGATCACGTAAGGCCAGTTGAAGACCAGCCTGAGCAATAAGGTGAGACCCTGTCTCTACAAAAAAAATGGAAAAATCAGCCAGGCATGGTGGTACACACCTGTAGCCCCAGACACTTGAGAGGCTGAGGCATAAGGATCACTTGAACTCAGTCCAGGAGTCTGAGGCTGTAGTGAGCTATGATGACTCCACTGCATTCTAGCCTGGGTGATAGAGCAAGACCTTATCTCAAAAAAGAAAAAAAAAAGAAAGAAAGAAAGAAAAAAAAATTAACTAAAAAAAAATAATAATAATAAAGCATTTTGCTACCCAGAATTAATTTGTAGTAAAATGAGCCATTTTAATTAACCCTTACCTCAGAAAACTTTTGGATATAGTTGTAATTAAGACTTTGTTGAAAAAAAGAAAGAAAGAAAAATAGAAGAGTAGGAGAAAGGAAGGCACAGAGGAGAACATGAACACATCACAAGATGTTCCAGAGGAGTCTGGGAAGAGAGCAAGGGTTCATGCAAACCCAAGTGCATAGAGAGCCACCACCACCGCCACTGCTTTTGTTCCTTTTCCTCTTCCTTTCCCCACACCCCAGGCGTTTCTAGAATACAGGTGTATTATCCGCTAAGACTCCTCTGGGTCATAACAATGATCTAGACCAAGAGTTTTCTACCTGAGATTTAATTAACTCCAAAGAGAATATAACTACCCCTTTGTAGTATATTCTATGTTTCCCAAACTTGAGCACTCATCAGGAAGTTATTTTCTATGTATGCCATTTAAGAGCAAAATAGAAGAGGGCTCTACAAGGAATCTTTCAAACTTGGTAACTCTTGGAGTGGTGAGAACTCAGCATTGCAGACCCAGCTCTAGGCAGAGGGGAGAGGCAGAGGATCTGCAGACCCTGTTGTCAGTACTATTAAAGATTCTCACTTTCAGGGGACAGAGATGCTTACCAGAAATCAGGAGGACTTTAGATAACATATCCCTCAAGATTATCGACTTTTATTTTGCTTTGATGGACTGATTATCAGGAACATTCTAACTACTAAAGGAGATATACATGCATCTTGATATTCAGCAATGCAGGACAACAAATAAAAGAATTATAGCGCTAAGTACAAACTACAAATTGTATATTATAAATTCAATTAAATTCCACTTTATATACAAGTTTCTCGTGTATTTGGAGAGCACAGGCCAATCTTTCTCTGTTAAATTAACTCCAAATGCCCTGACCAAAAAAAATCTAGTCTCTGACCTGACCCCTGTTTATCCCATGAAATGAACAAAATGCCACCCTCTTCAGATGCTGTTAAATTGAGAAGCTGGCATGTTTCTCTGATTATTCTCAATAAAACTTGTTCTGCTTCTTCATCTTCTCATTCTTTCTCAGATCTCAGAAATGTCAACACTGGCTCCACAACTTACATATTCAGAAATGATTGTGTCATCCTGTGGTAACCTTTCATCTTCCTTATAAGGTTTCTGAAGATATTTGTTTTCTGTTCATGCAGTATTGCAGGCTACAGGGTCAGTTGACAGCCCTGCCCTCAGTCAGCTTACTATCCAGCTAGATCCAAAAGATGTGTGGCAGAGACCGCTAATACCCTCTCCCCCAATATTCATTCTCTCTTTCTTTGTATGGTAATAGAACTCTCTCATCTTTTCATAGAGATGTCCAGAATGTCCCAGTCTCACTTGCAGCCAGGTGAAGCCATGGCTATGTTTTGAGCCATGAGATGTAAGCAGTGTTGTTACGTGGCAGCCTCCAGGCACCGTCCTATGAAGAGAGTTGGGGTTTGCTGTTTCCCCATTTTCCTGCCTTCTCTAACCTACTGTAGCAGAGTGTGGATCCAGAGGCTGGATGGTGAGGACCAGAAGCCACTGCAGAAATGACAGAGCAGAAAATCATCAACGTGCTGGATCCCACATGATCCATGCCACATGGGGATTGCCCTGACGCAACTTTTGCAAGAGATTTTTCATGAAGTGCTGAGTATCTTGTTTAAGACATTATTTTTCAGCTCTGATTCCAATCACGAAAGAGACACAAAATAATGACTAAACCAAAATCCAAAAGAGCAATGCTGGTGAAGAAAGGCATCTTTTCATTAAATATGCTGTAGCTTCAATCTCCTGAGCTTAAGCAATCCTCCTACCTCAGCTTCCTCAGTAGCTAGGACTACAGGCCTGCACCACCACAGTTGGCTACTTTTTAAAAATTTTTTGTAGAGATGGGATCTCACTATGTTGCCCAGGCTGGTCTTGAACTTCTAGCCTCGAGTGATCCTTCTGCCTCATCCTCCCAAAGTGCTGGAATTACAGGCATGAGCCACTGCACCTGGCCAAGAGTTACTTTTAAGGGACTGATGAAACTTATGGCTAGAAAGAAATCTTGGGGTCAAGCTGAATTTGGAATTCTGCCTTGGTTAAGAAATGGGATTGGGGGATTACTAAAAAGTTTTGGTATCTGTATTTTCTGAAAATTTCAGGATGACCACCTTTCTGCCTGAATTTCAAGTTCAAATCTGTGCACAGTACAATAAAGAGAAGTAGCATTGCTTGTGAATCTACTCTGTGACAAAAGCTCTACTAATAATATCAATTATTTTATTTAATCCTCATAAGAATCTTACCAGATAAGCATCATCATCACTGACTTTATACATGATAAAACTAAAGTATTAAGGGGTCAAGAAACCTGTTCAATATTATTTAAATAGCAAATGGCAAAAGCCAACTCCTGAACCCAGTTCCGTATGGTACTCAAGCTCCACCCCTTTCCATCTCACCACATAATCACTCCAAAGCTGGATGACAGACACAGAGCTGACAGCAAGAATTATACTTTGGTTCTTAAATGCTACAGTACTAATAACTTTTTTATGAGAACATACAACTCAACCATCTTGGCTGAATTTCCTTTAAAAATAGAAAGAAGTATAACTGTATGAGTTGATGAATGTCTTCTCTGAGTATTCATTTGATCCTTATTCTTAACATAAAAGCATTAAGCTATAAAAAGCACAAAGAGTACAAAATTAAATTAGAACAGAATAAAAGTAATCAATGCTTATTAGATATTCTATACCCGCGATCACAAATCTTCAAGGCTATTTAAAAAATAATTGCTACATTATAGAGAGGCCTTGGCTTTGAACCACACAGTGAAAGGAGCTTGGCTTTGAAACCTTTATTTATTTGCTACAAGGTAGTGCTCAATGTTTAGCTCAAATTCTGAGATTTGGAAAAAATGCTGATTCTACACTATGAGGACAGTGGTTTACTTTAGCCATTATTGCATGCCTAAGCACTTAGAATTTTTAAAGTGTAGCTCCTTTATGAATGAAATTGGAGGATATAATTTCAACTATGCAATCAAGTCACTTTATTGTGTGACATCACTCACATCAAGTGAATTTTCCTCCGGTAGTGAGCAAACATAAATAACTGTAAATGCCAATGAGCTCATTGAGTAAGCATGATTTAAAGTAATGAAGTAATCCTTGATTATAGTATTGACTACAAACAAAAATTTATAATTTATGTTTGCAAGTAGGATTTATTTCAGAATATCTATACTTTTCCCTCAGATATATATAGCTTTGGCTTTTATGTGAACCCTTTAGGATCCTTAATTCGTATAACCACTATATAATTTACCATTTCAGGTTATAAATTTCCATCTGGGAAGTCAAGAGTTTGGATTCTCACTTCCCATGCATCTTCTCATGCATCTAATCACTTCATGGGGCATGTCTCCTTTTGAGCTCAAAGCTAGGTTAACATGTTATTTAAAAAGTATGTCTATTGGTTTTGAAATCTGTTGATAGTTAAAATAGACACAACTGACCTCAGAGGAATACACACTGCATGCAAAAATTGAGTATTTTGCAATTTTAACTTTGTTTATTAAAATCAAAATTGAGAGCTTTCTGTAAATTGACATCAACGCATCTTTATTGTCAATATTTATACCAGTTATGCGGGTAGACAGGTAGTAGAAAAGAGTGTGCAAGTATATCAGACTTAATCAAATAATTGACAAACATTTTTTGACTATCTTTACTTCCCAACTATGCTTAGAATATTTACTTGCCACTTAACATGGCATCAGGGACCATTCTAAGTGTTTTAACTTAACCTTTATGAGATGAGTACTTTGGTTATCAGTTCTGTTTCACTGATGCACAAAGGGACTGACGCACAAAGAGGTTCTGTAACTTGCCAGAGATCACACATCTTGCAAACAGTAAAGCTGGTATGTTCAACACGTTCTGGCTCCAGGGTCTGTGTCTTCAACTACTATCTTATTCCACCTTTACAAGTGAATTGGTGGCCCACACAAGAACTACCTAGGATCAGAGAGAAACCTAAGTGGGTAGTGGAAATTCCAAGAGATTTGAAGTCGAACAGAAGTTCAGATTCTTATTCTTTCAATAACTAAGTATGTGATATTAGGCAAGTGACTCGACTTTCCTAAGATTTAGAAAAGAAACTCTTTTGTAAAATAAGGAAAATAATGTCTACTTGAATGAGTTGCTCTATAGATTGGAAGAAAATATAAAAAGATAGATGATAGATAGAGACAAAGATACACAGTGTCTAATACAGTACTGTATACACAGAATGAATTAAAATGAGAATACTACTTTTGTTGGAGTAGGAGACTAGGAGACAGGGCTGAGACCAGATGCAGGGGCTTGAAGACTGGGTGCAGGTGTTAAAGTAAACAGCCCTCAAGCACAAGCTAATTAGAGGGGGTGATAACCACAGGCAAGAACTGGCTTCACCTGGCTTGTCAGCTGTCCCTGTCACTTTACATGAAATTTGGCTAATTATTTTGTAATATTTTATAATATCATTTACATGGTGGTTTAAACATTTCTCCACCCTTGAAATCACCATAACAGGTCCAAAATGACCTGTAAAGGTCATATAAAGTATGAAAATGGGAGGGAACCCAATTCTTAGTAAAAGCCAACCCCTTAGCCTTGAATATTCCTCCTCTCCAGTAGTAGCACTTTCAAAGACCAAAAACCACTTCACCCAGTGCAGCTGCTCTTTTCAAGCCTGCCTGCTCTCCTCCCTGAGAGCATACTTTCGCTTTCAATAAAAAATCTGCTTGCTTGGCTTATGTGGTGCATCTTGAAATTCTTTTCTCCTGATAGCCACCAAGAATCTGGCAAAAACCTCCACTTGGAGGCCACTAACACTTTCATTATTAGTATTTTTATTAATCTAAATATACTGTCCAAACCAGTCTCAGAAACTACTGGTTACCATGGTGATGAAAAGGGAACTGAAGTTCTGGATACTGAGTTCAGCTTTCTCACTCTGAAATTTTGATCAAGACATTCAACCACTCTTGGTCTCAGAATCCCCTTTAATCTCTAACAAACACTGAGTATATGAGTCCACTCTCTTGCCTCTCAATCACCAATGTGAATACTACTACTCTTTCAGTCCCTGAAGGGTCCGACCGTGAGAAGATATATATATTGCTTTATGTCCTTAAAGGGATACCTGGCATGGTCTGAATCCCTCTTTCAAGGGTATATCAAGCCTGGCAAGCACGGCAATTATGCTTAGAGGTTTATTCTGGAATCTTTGAAGCCAAGTTAGGGGAGGGAGGAAAAATAAATGGCAATGGTCATTCAAAGAAGAAGAACATGTTAAGAAAGAAAATATCGAGACCTCAAAGAGCAGCTAAGAGTTAATACAGAGGCTAAGGCCAATCCAAAGAGCAGAGAGTCAGGACAGTGCTTGAAAAAAAATAATTGGAAGACAGAAGAAATTAGGAAATTAACTTCTAATTAGAAATTAGCTTCAATGGTTCAATCAAAAGCAAGAAAATCTGAGTCAACTTCCTAAAACAATGACAAAATCTTTCTGTAAGGTACGTACATATGCTGAGCTGATAAAAAACCCAGTGGGCACATACAATGTCCTCCCTGACTCATAACCTTACACCCCTCCCAATTAGCGTTTCTCATATTCAATACTTCTCAAGTTAAAATGCAGATGTTGACTCAGGAGGTCTGAAGTGGGGCCAGAGATTCTGCTTTCCTAACAAGATCCTTGGTGATGGTGACGCTGTGGGCCAAGAGATCAAACTTTAGATAGCAAGTCTCCCCAAACTTTCCTCTGACATTGATGTGTTTCTTCTACCAGAGGAAGTCTGGCTTCCCCAGTGGAATCTCCTGACATTCTTCCATTTTATAAACTCACATTTCCTGTCTCAACCCCTAGCAGTGAGAGAACTCTGTGCATTCTGTACAAACTCTGAAGCTATGCACATTTAACACCTACTTCTGGTACAACTGATCTTCCATATGAGCTGGGGAAATGGTGAGAGTCTAAGAGCATACATGGGAGTGGGAGCTGGCAAATAAAAGCTGCAACTGTGTGTCAAGATGCAACCCTGGTATAACTAAGATAGAACTTTGAAAGATAATATAAATTATACATAAAGTCTAGAAAAGTATTAACACTGCTTTTCAGGCTAACACGGGAGTAAAAATAAGATTCACCAGAGTGCAAATTACTGCTTAAATCATTGTTTCTACAGGGTAATATATTCTGATTTCCAAAGCCAACCAACAAATACTATTCAAACATAATTGATTCATAAATTGGGGCAGGTTTATACACATAATGAAAAAATTGAAAAATATACTTGACTGAAAAGAAATTGT
Source organism: Cheirogaleus medius (assembly GCA_008086735.1). Lineage (NCBI taxonomy): Eukaryota > Metazoa > Chordata > Mammalia > Primates > Cheirogaleidae > Cheirogaleus > Cheirogaleus medius. Next base: position 19,279,596 of record VBSM01000605.1, on the reverse strand, counting down.
ACCAGCCAAATTGACATTACTAGACTTTTATTTCTAGTAGGTGTAAAATAAGCACACTACCAGAAGCTCTCTCATAGCTATAAAAGTTACAGCAAAATTTCAATTTTAATAACCATTTTTATTGAATTTTTTTAAATTTTAGAGAAAGTTTAGATGATTCACTTCTTCCTTGTCCATAATTCTTGATATTTATATCTACTTTAACAATTTTTGGTTTGAGAAGTCATAAGCTGCTCCAAATTCTTAAATTTTGGTTGAGTTTAAATAATCAGTGATATTAATCAATATTTCAATTATTTAATTAATATTGTTAAAGCAGATGTTTAAGTCACATAGTAACAAATCTCTCCTCTCTATTAAATACTAATTTTTAAATTGATGTTTCATATTTATACCCACAGCTGTTCTCAGATAAAGTTTACCAGACAGAAAAGTTTGAAAATTTTTATTGCGTCCGTAAATTTCTTGAGAAGGTTCTTTCTTTGAACATAATCTTTTTAAAACAGAATTTATTTTAGCTCTAAAAATCTCTCTATCAAAACCCTTTTAGAATTTAAATGCATTGTCACATTGAATATGTTGAAATATGAAACTATTTTTAAAAAATAAGGATTCAATATCTTTTTAATAATGTCAATATTTTTGAAATAAAAAATACATGTGAATATAAAGCTAATACATAAATATTGAGAATGCCAAAATGATCTAGTCATAAGCAAGAAAGTCAAACTTTAGACAATTTCCTTTCTTTCCAACCTTATAACACCAAACTGTAGAAAAAATAATAAATTCTTCCCACACACCTGTCCTATAATTGCCAAAATACCTACTAGGAAACAAAATACTTTAAATATTCCCATAATCAAAATATAAAACAATGAAAGAAAATATGTTCTTTTCCTTTTTGCCCTTTACTTGAAAAATTATGGGTATAATCTTGAAATGTATGTAATCCTCTGGTGGCTTCTAAAATTTTTCTTATCCCCTCACTTAGTTTTTTTTTTTAAACTCATCTCAGGAAGGATAATAATTTTTCAGACAAGGGAGAAGACACCTCCCCTGTCCTCCTGCTGGACTCTTGCTTGTGTCTGTGCAGGTTACTGAAGATGCAGAGCTTCCTACTGATATGGCCTTGGGGTCTAATAGGGTCCCTACAACAAGCTTCTATTTCATGGCTCCAATTCTGTAACACATGCCACAAGCTGCCCCAGTAGCTGGTGTTCTACAGAAACAACAGCATGGCCCCTGTGTTCTCAAGGTACCATACCATTTCCAGTCCATTCAGGATACAAAACTTGGATGAAATAAGATTGAATGCAACTGTTCTGCTTATCACAGAGAAAGATAAAATTGTTGAACCCCTGAAATATTCCTGTGAGGGAAAAAGAAAGAAAGAGATAAAATGTTTAGGTATGGAGTGGCAACATCTGCACAAGAGAGCACTGAGTTGTCATTGGCATGGGGTTCAAAAGAAAAATAAAGTCTGATAACATTTAAATTGCCAATTTATGATTAAAAATTAATTTCCATAATGGTTTCTTGGCTTACATGGACCTACAGGATAAAATTGTAAAAAGAAAATAATGCAGAGGTTTTAAAAATTACAAAAGAAAAAGATCCTTTTAGAAACTCCCTTAGTGTTGATTTCAACATGACATTTACAGACTGCACCCCGTAGTCACGGTACCAATGATTCCTGAAGTCACAGATAAGTCCTATAGTTTCTTGGAGTCCAAGTGTCTTCATCTCCAAAGAGTAAAGACATTGAGCTTGATAATACAAAGGATCCTGCTGAGGCTTAGTTATATTTTTCCTTCACTTATTATTGCAAAAGTCTACACCCAATCATCCTATAAACGACTCAATAAACAACACAGTTTCACTCAGCATGCATTTGCTCAAAAGCCCAAGTAAATGTCCTGACAAATTAAAATAAACTGCTATTAAAGATAAACATAAACACATTTTAACTGAATGCGTGTCCATGTTGGGTTTGTTATTCCACAATTAATTGCCCATCAATAAAAAATTGAAAGAAAAAACCCAGATATATTAGCGATATTTAAAGAATCTAAAGGTTCCAGGGGAGGAATGAAGTAATAAGCAGCAAGCAGCTAAGTGGAAAGGCAAAATCTAATTGTAAAATTTCCAAGAGAATTGTTTTGTAGTTGCTTTAGGGAAAGAGTTAATGGCTTGTCAACATGAAGCCACAGCGGCTCTTCTGCAGATATCACTACTCAAATATCAGTTAATGCTCAAAGGCTAAACAAGACAGTATCTATAGTACTACAAGTTTTCTGTCAAAGGAACTGTATTTATAGATGAAATTGGCCTAGCTACAAAGAAAAAATTGCATTTTAAAAAGTTCATGAAAAATTCTTCATTGACTTGAATAGCATGCATTGTATTATAATAGCATACTTTCATGACTGTGTCTATGGCATTTACTCAGATTAATAATATCTAAAAATTAGTTAAATGATTTAGCAACAAATTAAAATATTAAAAGTCATTCTAACCATATAATTATTTCACAATTATTTAAAATGTATATCACTAATACATTCTAGAATTAATAAGTAATTAGCAGATTATAACTTGAATGTAATTCCTAGATTTGGATGTTTTACTGATTAAATTAATTGTTGTTACCATTCTCATTGGGCCAACAAAAAATTTAAAAACCAGAGACAATATAAGCTCACTTTAATTTTTTAATTTTGAAATAATTTCAATTCAGAGAATTGAAAAGAATAGTATAGTAGTTGAAAGAATAGTATAAAGAAATTTTTTAAATAACGATTTGAGAGTAAATTTTTGGCATAATGTTCCTTCATTAATGAATATTTTTTTAATTTGTGTCTCTTACCAAAAAAAGGATATTCCCTACATAACCACAATATAATCATCAAAATCAGGAAATTTACACTAAATGCTTTACTTTTAGCTATTCCTCAGATCCTATTGAAGTTTCACCAATTGCCCCAAAATGTCTTTATAGCAAAAGGACACAGTTTAGAATCATGCATTTCATTTAGTTTTCATGTATCTTCTATCTCCTTCACTCTGGAATGATTCTTTAGTCTTTCTTTGTCTTCCATAATATTGGAACTTGAAATTAAAGGTTGGCTATTTTATAGAATGTTTCTGAAATGGTATTCACTTGATAGTTCCTCTTAGATTCCTATTTTATATTTTAGCTGAATTCTCGCTTACCACATGTGTGAATAAGTGATGTATATTGTTCTCATGGCTTAATTTCTCTTCTATTCACTGAATTTACATTTATAAGTAACTCCAGCTCCTGGACATAGCAAGGATCTGAAGTATTTACAAACACACACACACACACACACGCACACACAAACACACAAAAAAACCAAAAAACCCTACTAATAAAAATAATATTTTAACTATAAAAATTTTCCTGTTGTTTGCCCAGAAAATGTGTATGCATTTTTAACTTGCAGAGGTGGTGTTAATTACTTATATCACAGTGACTCTTCCCTAACAGCTTTAAAATAATTGATAAAATTATCTTGCATGTTAATGAAAAGAAAGTACAAGGATTGATACAAATCATTCCAATAAAATCCTTTATGTGTGGAAGGCATGATGTTTTTTTAAAGAAAAGTAGTTCTTGCAAAGCCACCTTCAAGTAGAAGAAAAAATTTTTTTTTTACTCTCTGGTATTCTAAACAACGTACATGATGCCACTTTTCCATTTACTTGAATAATAGCTGCTAAAACCATTGCAAATCCCCTAATTTGTATTTCCTACACAAAGTGTCTCAATAAAAGGCAGAAGCTATGTTAAATAACATGATGGGTATCAGCCCTGCTCTCTATTTCTCACACCCTGCCCCCATCCCCAAGATGTGTAAGATTTCTCTAAACAGTAGAGCTAATGGAGATCCCAGCTCTGATTGAAGACATACTGAGGCATAATGGACTACTCAGACACATATCATGGGTGACACTGCTGAAAATCTTGCAGTAAGCACTTGTTTCCCTGGGGAGTCATCAACGCTTGTGCTGGGTCTGGTCATCTCACTTCAATACATTCCTTCACAGGGATGTGCTGCTTGGGAGAGCCAAGCTGCCATATGGCATATTAAAGATCTCGCCTAATAAATCTAGCTAAGCAGGCCATTCATTCAAGCTGCTTTTTAAAATATATGTGCATAATACAGTTTATTGGTTGTTACCAACATCTGGGCTAGGGACTGAGGACAGTTTGTATCCCACACTAAGGATCCTGGTTCCCTATTATCTGCATCATTGACTTTGAATGTTAGAAAGTATATTTTCCTGCTGATGCATAGCTGTCTTTATGGGATCTTGTAGAAATACAACGTACAATGAAATGTGGTGCTGACAAAAAGGGGGAGGGGTGTTTAGCCCCCTTTTATTGCATTTTTATGCATGATTATATAACTAGAAAAATATATATGTTGTGAAGTCAAAGCTAAAGACGAGGAGGTAAGTATGGTTCTAAAATGGAATTGCGAAAATATTATCTATTCAGCTCAAAGGTACAAGGCTGGCTTCTCTGGCTGTCTAATAATAACAACAATAATGTGGTGCATTTTAGTATGGTTTCAAAAATATGAGTTTATTCATTTTAAAATCCTTTCCAAGATAACTGCTGTCACTGCTAAGGAAAAGACAAAACAACAGTGGTTAATACTAGGCACCCCATACCATGCAGAATAAAAACTATTGAACTTTCCTAAGATGGCATTTTGTCACCAGAAAAGAGGGGACATGGTATGGCTATAACAGAATACCATGTTGTTGCTATGAAAAAAAAAAAAAAACCTGTCATCTGAGACACATGATTCTCCATCATGTTTCTGCAACTATGGAGACAGAAAATTGTCAAAGAAAGAAGGACGTGGATTGCTGATTACATTCTCGTGGCTTTATCCACCTATTTCATGCTGCCTTGGGTCAAAGACTTTGAGAAGTGAGTAAAATATTCACTTTTTAAATCTGTTATTGCATTTCTTTTGCTGTTCTTTCTTATAATGCTTACTTAGTGTTTGAAGATTATTGCATTTCTAAGTAAAGCATTTCTGTCTTACAAACACAACAATCTGTTTTCCTACATACTATCACCTTGATATTAAATAAAATCAGAAAAGCATTGCAATTGACATGTGCCAATGTCTTAGGCCGTTTTCAGTTGCTTATTATGGAATACCTGAAATTCAGTAATTTATAAAGAAAATAAATTTATTTCTTACAGTTATGGATGCTGAGAAGTCCAACATGTAGAAACTACATCTGGGAAAAGCCTTCTTTCTTGCTGGTGGGGACTCTGCAGAGTCCTGAGGTGGCACAGAGCATCACATGATAAGGAGGCTGAGCTCAGATCTCTCTTCTTCTTCTTCTTCTTCTTCTTCTTCTTCTTCTTCTTCTTCTTCTTCTTCTTCTTCTTCTGCCACCCATCCCACTCCAATGATAACCCATTAATTCGTTAACCCACTAATCCTTTAATCCATGAATGGATTAATCCATTCAAGAGGGAAAGCTCTCATGATTCAATCACCTTTTAAAGGCCCCACCTCCCAATACTGTCATGTTGGGATTAAGTTTCAACAAGAGTTTTGGAAAAGACATCTAAACCATAGCAATCAGCTTTATAAATTTTTCTGTTGGTTCTTCTTTCATCAAAAATTTTATTTAATGCCATATGTGTGCCATTACTAGCTTCATTTTATAATTTAGATATTTATTATAATATTCTTTTATTTCTGGACCCCAAAATACACATCTGGCTTCTGACATATCATGACAATACCAGCAAGTATTAGAGTACATATATGTGTATGCCTATATTAGATGCCAAAGCTCTTTAGAAACTACAGGTCTTTGAATAATGTCCTTGAAGAATTTATATCTTCAGGGTAATTAAGATACATTCAGAGGAAATAAACCCACCTCTGAATGGACGGCAGTGTGCAAAGTCCTAAATCTGGACCTTTTGGTAAGATATTTTTCCAATATCTTGGAAAAAAGAAAAGTGAGGTAAGAAGAGAGAGGTGAAATAATTAGAGGAAGTATGAAAATATGGAGATATGGAAATGAATTTTGGTTAGGAATTTAACATTTTAAGCCATCTGTCACTAAATAACTGTCTTTAATGCCAAAAGTCAAAGTAACTAGCCAACCACGGCATTGCTGATTTCTCTACCTACATAAAAGGTTAAATCGCTATAACCACCAGGTGGCAATGACTCACCACCTTTTAGGATGTATACTTTTTTAACATGGTCACATTCTGCCTTCATACAGAGAAGACCCTTTGCCCACTAGTGAGATCTCTAGCACCAATTCATCATAGCAGAATGAGTGCTGCTCTGTTTAGCAATAAGTGCTAAGGCTACATACTTGATCAAGATGATGAAAATCACAGTTTACTTCTGGAAATGCCAAAGTGTGACTTCATGGCAGCATTCAAGGAGAAGAAAGAATGTACCTAACTTCTTTTCTCTTCACTACAAATCCAGGGAGGCAATTACTGGAAATTCTCATGTCTACATCTCACTCCCTCACCAATGGACCCATACCACCCATGAATCCAGAATTGTGAATTTGAGCTAAGCTTGGAAAAACATTGAAAACAAGGAACCTTCAGAAAGAGAGGAAAGGAATATTTTAAGAAAATTGAACAAACAAAAAATGACTCCCAGAGACCAATGTAGTGTAGATGTCAAGTTCACAGATTTGGCTAGGATTGGTATCTGGCTGCATCACTTCTTATGATCAGTATGATCATGGTTAAAATACTAAAATCTCTGTACTTCAGTTTCTTAAATGGGGTTGTTATGAGAAATAAATAAACTAATAAATGTAAATCATTTTGAACTGGAATATACTTATGTACTTATAAAAACAAACACAAAAACAAAAATCTTAGTATATTAGATATACTATTCATGTACCTCTTATTCCATGAAGGTTTTATCTTGTTGACTATGTTATAAACAGAAAGAATTGTTTTTATAATAAAAAAAAAAGACCAAAGCTTTCTTTTATTTAGATGTGCTTATGTTGGGTCATTATAATAATAATTGTGGAAATATACATTGAAACACAAAAAACCAGATTGTTCCACTGACCATTAGAGCCCCTGCTAAAAATACAAAAGTTAAGGGGTGTCACTGGCTCAACTACACTTTCAAAGCTGATTTAAACAAAGGCAGCCATATACTTGTCCAGGATTTTCTACAGCAAGCAGTTGTTTAAAAGAAGTTTTAAACAAAATTGCTGAAAAATGCAACCTTGTAGCATGACTGACAATAAACAACCTCTCACCAATATGACTGTTTATACTCATCAGTAGAATTCACTCGGCCACTTTATTTCTCCTTATTATGAAACATTGTAGTACGGCTGCCATCCTGTAGAGATATCTGGTAAACATTTTACGAGACTGGCGAAGCTTTTAGAATTCCTTTTGAGCTTTGTTAAATTGAATGTGTGAAAATAAAGTTGTCCAGTGTGAAGGAAGGAAAGCATTTTTTAGTCTAGTTGGAAAGATGAAATCATGCAGGGTAGCTGGAGCTGGCAGCCCTGATTTAGTCCCTGCCAAGCCCATCAACATTATTCATTCTGATTGATTAAGGAAAACATTCGGTTTATTTTCATGGAGCGATATAGCTACATCTGGTGAGCTCTTGTATCCTATTTCAATTCATATGGGGTTTTTTAATATTATTATTTTGCAGAATGAAGATGACTCTACCACAAATAATAAGGGAGTGATAAATAACTCAATAGGTCTTTGTTTTGCTTTGTTTTGTTTTTATCTTGCAGGAGCAAAAGTGAATAAAATAACATGAAGAAAATGAAGGCTATCATGTCCTAATCTTGCAAGTTTTGTGTAAGGAGCCTACATCTTAGTTGATTTTGTACAACACTCTGTTGTTACCAGATTAATGATATGCAGTTGTGTCAAACTGTTCACATGGTTTTGGAGAAAAAAGTCTGTATACATTTTAAATCTTGGAATTTCCATAGATTAAAGCTGTTTTATGATAAATGATACTCTTTTGAGAGCTGAATTATTCATATTAATGGATTATCTTTAGTTGTTATCTAGTTTATCTCTGAATTAGAAAAGACTAACTGATAGTTTGTCCAAAGAACAAAGGAGAAAAGTTCTCTGCTTTTGCTTTTCCAAAATTTCATGTATTATCCCACTGGTAGAACATAGCTTATGTTAAATGCTCAGTTAGGAGAGACTCTTGGGAAAAGGCTAGTTCTAAAAACTGCCTAATTGGAATGCTTTATAGCTAATGATGATTTCATGTTTCTTTATTGAAATGTTAGTTCTTTATAATTTTGCTGGGTTCATAATTAACCCCAAAAAAGTTATATTTGGAAAAACCGCACCTCTCAGTAAATCAGTGTCTCTTTCGGTATACAATAAAGTTACAGGGAAATCTTTTCCTATAGCTTTTCTTGACAAATAGTCATATTCACATTCATTTGGAAAGAAACTAGCCAAATTTTCCACAACATAATAGAAATGACCTTAAAATGCCTCACGTGACAGGGAAAGCTGGACGCAGCTGCTGGCCGCCTCCCTGCCGCTCCCGCTCCAGGCCCACTGCAGCGCTCTAGGCCCCTCCACAGCCACGCTGCTCACGTGATCTTGATTGGGTACTTTTTGAATCCCATTGTTGCTGATTGGATGTTAAAGCTTGTTGCTGATTTGATGTTATAGCTTGTTCCTGATTGGATGTTAAAGCTTGTTGCTGATTGGATGCTTTTTGAGTCCTACCAAGGGTATAAAAACTGGAGGAGAACAAGGAAGGGAGGGTCAGAAGATCAGAAGTCAGCAGAGTGTGCTGACGGAATAAAGGCTGTTCTCCACTCTCCACGTGCCCCTGAGTTATTTCCCTGGTCAAGAGCTGTTACAAGAACTGTTAACACTTGCAGACATAGAGCTGTTACAAGAGCTGTTAACACTTGCTAGAACACATGTAGAGCAGCTATGGTTAGATTTTAAGAGCTTAGAGCTCTAGAATCGTCTCTCTATCCAAATAAAATTTTAATCAATTAATTAATTAAAGTTTTCTGACAATTTAATGAATTGGGAGCTAGGTGGCAATGAATTGAGGGAAAGCTATCTTTCTTCTGATCCTTCAAAGGATTTTTTTTTTTGTCCTGATTGTTGTAATCAAAGAAACACCTAGTCAACAGGAAACCTTCATGTCAATTAGCAAAACAAGCGCCATCTAGGCAGCTGCTACCATGGTTGACAGGCAGCCAGTGATAATTAAAAAATCACCCACTTTTCCAGGATGATCCAACCTCCGCAGGGCACCATAACTTGGAGAGTACTCTCCAAGAGTAAGGTTGTTTTTTGTCACTGTGTTTCTTTGCTTTTTACAGTAAATAAAACTGTGCAGTGCTCAAACTAGTGTAGGACACATATTTTCCAACTTTATGACCAGGTCCTAATTATGTTGTTCCTTCATCTACTAATTGACGACAACTGAAATGGTAAAAATAACTTCAAGAAGACAACCTAAAAGGGGATGTGGGCATTCTTCGAAGTTTCCCTGCGTTGGTTTCTTTAGAGAAGAACTTTGCAAACAGTTAAACTATGCCACTGTTTTATCATTCACATTGGATCCTTCAAGCCAGAAAATCAGTTAATTCTAAAAATGGTTCAGTTTTTTTCATTCAATTCATGGAATCAAAATAAAGATTTTGGAAGCTCATTTTGTCAAAAGTGAAACATCTAACAACATTGTTATTGTAAAATCATTTTAAACGTTCTACATTAACAAAAAATGATTTGTTCTGTGGTGATAATATGGACATAGATTTTGGTAGATCTCAGTGTCAAGCATCATGATGCAAACAATATTCTTACTAAATTAAGAGAGCCTACAGAACAGAAAAGTTCTTGGAGTTGGTTGAGTTGGGCATATATTTCATAAATCCTATGATACTCTTCAAATTAAAAGTGCAGTTGTCAAAACTTACACATAAACACAAAAACATACCCAAAGAGTGGCTGAACTACAAATTTTTATGATGGAGTTGATATTCGATTAAAAAATACTTCATCATGGTAATAGATTCTCTTTTTGCTGCCTACAATCAACAGTTTTAGAAAGTTTGAACCTTTTGAGAATTACTTTGTAAGCCACGCTTAGTGCCCTATAGTTGTGTTTAATTTTTGTGTGTGAATGAGTCCTTTAAATTTTGGTCACATTTTGTCAAAAATCAGTTGAAAATATTTAATCAAATTATTCAACAAAAGGAATCTTCTCTAAAGTCTATATTTTTCATATATCATATTGTGGGAATAATATTTAAATGGAAAGCTTATTCAGAATTAGATAAATTTATATTCATTATATGAGTTGAATTCAATTGAGAAATTCTCCAATTTTGCAGCATCTAAATTTGGTGAAGCATAAAAATAATGATAACTAAATGCATTTTATTTGATAAATTTTATCTTGAAAGTGTTTCTCAAATGGAGATATTCTGAGTGGAAATTAAAGTGTTTATTTTAATACAAAAATCATATAAAATATAAACTTCATTTAACATAAATTTCTCTGAATTTACCAGGCACCTCAGTACATGCACAAAAAAAATGCTCAATTAAAAAATTATGTGTATAGAAAAAGTAATGGAAGATGCCAACAATTCCAAATTTTATTACCCATAAAATGCAACTTTAAAAAAGATTTTAAGAAGTTATTTTTAATTAGAAATTACTTTTTGGCACATTTATAGCCCTGACTAAATCATTAGAAAGGCTTTCCATGTAACTAAATATTTATATGCCTTTAATATTTTGAAATAAAATAAAATTTAAAAATCATTGTGAAAAAAAAGAAAATACATTCTGTAGGAAAATATAATTGACCTAGAATTAGACATATGGAAAATGAATCTAATATGTGGATATATAGAATATATACCAAGAATAATTATCTTATATTATTATTTCATTACAAAATAAATATCACAAAAGAGTTTTGTTTTTGTTTTTGTTTTTGGTGCTGTTTTTTGCCTTAATGTGCATGGTTATATATTTTGACTTTTAAGAAAAAATATTTTTGGAAATTTTTTTTAATTGAACTATATTAAAGGGCCACCAATATAGTAAAACCTATTTATATGTCAATAAATAAATATGTCATAAATTTTGCAACAATTATTCTTAGCACTCCTTTTTACTCTATAGAAAAGGTCCAAGAGTTCACTTTAAATTACATTTTTTCTAAAAAGAATAGTCGTGTTTTGAGCAAAAGATGAAGAGTGACATTCTCTTTCTCTCTAAATTCATTTTCAATAATGGGCCAAAATACGTTATCCCAATGGTCTGTAGCAGAGACTGAATCTCAGGAACATTTCCAGGGATTGTAGGAATTCATGGAGCAAGTGAAGGAGGATGAAGGTGGGACACAGAAACAGGAGTTAATTGCTAATTGCTCTAATTGGTTGCCATCTGTCAGATGTTACCATTTTCGAGCTACCAATATTGATGTCATGTTATTTCAGATTGATATTTAATGAATCCATGAAGTGTTTCCATATGTGCTTTTGTCCCTAAAGAGTGATGATGATGTTGGCTCCATGTACCTCATTTATAACTTAGATTTTCCACGGTGCTCTAATAGAATTGTTTTAGCAGTTTGAAAGCATCCATTGTTTTATGAAGAAATAAAAGTGGTTCAATAGACATGACTTTGGTACCTGTGGATTTTAAAGAGGTCATACTACTTTACTATTAGTTTACAAAGCACTTCTGATTAAAATAGAAGCCTAGTTTTTCCAGAGCATCCACACCAATTATTTTGGAGGAAGTTCTATTTGCCAAAACACTACAAATGCTGGCTTCCATAAAAGAAAGTGCATGATAGATGAGACAGAATATAACTGATATACACGTTGTTCAATAAGAAGATGTATTCATAAAGATTAAATAGTTTTTCCATTAGGATTTTGTTTATTTCCCCCAGAATAAGTAGATATTTACCTGTGTGGAAATATCTGAAAGTTACTTGGTGGGAAAATGATTCAACTGGTATCTCAAGAAATAATCTTTTACGTGTATGACTATATGCATGTAAAAATATCAAGAAAAAATTTTAAAAATTATATTCTAATTAAATGCATTTAATCTATGCTTAATTTAGAAAGAGCTTCACTTGACATTAAAAAGGGCAATGCTTAAATTCCCATTACTTATGAGTATTTGTGGCCATAGCAGCATTAAAAATGAATCAGTTTTGTAAATATACAACATGCAAATTAACTGGCAAACAAAAGAACCAGAAACAAATACATATGCCAGATCATTATCCTTTTTTGATAATGTTTATAAAAATTAATAGGATATACCAGTTTCTGGCTAGACATGCAAAGAGCTTGAATCCTCACTCCCATCTTCACAAAAACAAAACAAAAATAAAAAGCTGGACAAACTGAAAATCAACAATTCTTAAATCCATCAGAAAATTGAGGTCACAGAACAAACCTCTTCCCTCAAACTAGAAAGATAGGTAAACAGAGAGAATCACATCTTACCTGAAGCATAGATTCTGGAAACACAAACACCAAACAAGACAAATAGGGAAAAAAAAAAACTACACTTAGACATATCATATTCAAAATACAGAAAATCAAAGACAAAATCTTGAAAGAAGTCAAAGGAAAATCATATCTTACTGACAGAGGAACAAAGATAAGAATTTACTGGAAATAGAGCAGATGGGAGGGGGTATGAGGGGATGGTTAAATTCACGTCTAAAGGGTACAATGCACACTATCTGAGGGATGAGCACATTTATAAGTTTGACTCAAATGCTACAAAAGCAATTTGTCTTAACCAAAACGTTTGTACCCCCGTAATATTCTGAAATAATAAATAAATAAATAAATTTTTAAAAAGAATTACATTGGACTTCTCCATGCAAGCTAGAAAAGAGTGAAATGAAATATTTAAATTGTTGACAGAAAAAAGTAACTAACCTAAAAATCTGCATCTTGAAAAAGTATTCTTCAAAAGTGAAAGAGAAAGATTTTTTCAGATAAATAAAAATTGGCAGAATTTATCACCTGCAGATGTGCCTTACAGAAATGTTAAACGTTCTTCAGACACAGGAAAATCACATAGCTCAGAAGCTTGGATCTATATAAAGAAAAGAGAAAAGCAAAGCATTAGTGAAGGACCAAATGAAGGTAAATAGTTTATAATTTTTTTGTTATTTTTAATTGATCTAACATTTAAAGGTTTGTTCAAATAATAGTAGGAACAATGTATTGCATGACTAAAGGATTTGGATGAGTGAATAATTACTAAAATGAATAAACCCTTTTGTAAATAAAAGATAGAAAAGTAATAATGAAGTGAATAATGACTAAAATGAATAAAATCCTTTTATAAACAAAGAAAAAAGACTGAAAGGAAATATTCCAAAATATATTGCCTCTAGATGATGTAACTGTTTTTACTTCTATTCTGTAGTCTTTTTTTCAAGTAAAAAAAGCATATGTTACTTTTATAAGGAGAAACTTCTTAATTACTAATACCTTGAATCACTAGATTAATTCAGAAATTGTAGGTAATAAAGCACCTACAATTTCTTTACATAATACCCTGAAATATATTTACAGTGTCATACACTGTTGATTAATTCACAAAGAAGGATTATATCCTTGTGAAATTTTATTACATGAGTTTTAAGCACAATTATGTTTTAAAAAGATGGCCATCAAAACAAGTAATAATCATTTTTAAATATATGAGGGGATGCTCACCCTCACTCATAGTTTTTTTTAAAGGTATTAAGGTCTATTTTTCATCTATCATATTGGTAAATTTAAAATGGCCATAAACTGGGTTGACAAGGCTGTTAGAAAACATTCATGTCTTATATTAATAGTAAAACACAAAATAATTCCACTGTTGAGAACAGTTTGGCAACTTCTAGCAATACTGCAGATGAATTTATCTTTTGATACTGCAATTCTACCTCTAGGAATCTATCCTAATGGCACACTCTATGAATACAAAATACCATTGGAACAAGATGATTCATTGCAGCATTATCTGTAATGTTTAAAAATTGGAAACATCTTGAATGTTGATCAATAAGAAGACTGATAAAAAAAATTTGGAAAATCAAAACAATACAGCAAAACAAAAGTGGAAGATCTCTTTATACTGATATGGAATAATTATCAGGACATATTATCAAGTGAAAATAGCTGTATGTCGAACAATAGAAATTACTTGCTATATTTAGTAAGAACAAAGAACACACAATGATATACAAATATTTGTAACAACAACTACAGCAAAAATCCTAAAAGAAAATCCAGAATTTAATAAAAATGGCTACATATAGCACATGGTTGAAGGGGAAATTGTGGAAGAGACACAGATGAAGATAAACTTCTGAGAGTGCCTTTTTATATAGCTCTGATTTGGGGACTATGTTAATGTGTTACCATATTAAAATTTAAAAACCCCATCAAAATGAACAAAAATCAAGCCTTAAAATTGGAACCAAAATAACGCAAGCAAATCTAACTATATCAAATTGGTAACAAACCACTCAGAGGAAAACAAATGTATACACATACACACATGCATATATATATATATATATACACATATGTATGGATAAAGCAAATGATAAGTAATTTTAATATCATTCATATTGATTTTCACCATAAGACAATTATATTCAAGAATAAAACCAATGAAGTTAAATGAATCTCTGATATGTTAAAATGGAAATAAAAATATGAAAAAAAGTATGATTTTTTTTCCCACTGAAAAAGCCAGGAAGTTCTATCATTCCCCATAATGTTGATCTAGGACAAGGGGGTAACTGAACTGAGGCCACAAGCAGTAGAATAGAAAGATGTAAGAGATTGGCTTAATCTTGTCAGTCCTGCTGTAAACCAAGCCATGGGTGTTTTTCTAAGGAATTGCTGAGCCCCCATGGGCCTCTCCATAGTTTAGAATTGTGCAGGGCTCAGAGTCTCTCTATTGATAAGAGTATAAATATTCGACCCTCTCCTTTTCTGCCAGATATAAAGAAGCTCCAGGGCAAAATATACTTCATAATAGTCCTATGCCCACAAATGTATGTAGGTTCACTGAGGAGATATAATTAATCAGACATAGGGAACAGTGGAATAATGTCATAGTCCCATCAGCCTGAAAAGAAGTATGAGAACTCAGGTAAGTCACAGACCCTCTAGTCACTTCCATTTTTTTTATTTATCTGTGAAATAAAGAGGTTGAAATGTGATCTTCAAGGTTTTTTTCTTTAACAAAAGAAAAATGATATTTGACTATTCAATATAGTTTACTTTACATAGTAGAAAGCCTGTTATTGTATCAATCTAACCAATGCTCTGTGCTCTGGGAAGCCTGGGAAACAAGGGACTCTTTTTTGATCAAAAAAAAATCACTCCCTTCACAATAAAAGAAGAAAAGGCATTTCCTTATCGTAAAAACATGCATCCCTGTTTCTTTTTAAATAACATAAGAACTGTCACAGTACAAAAGCAATGCAAGAACAATTTCTCTTCATCGATTAGATTCTAACACACAGTCTTTTTTTTTCTTCAGTGTATATATAAGCACAATGAGGAAGTGTCTCTGTCCCACACTTTCAGCAAATAACCATTTTGAAGGTGTGAAATGGAGACTGGCGCGAAGTGATACCTTGTGCGGACCTAACATTTCATTCGCACCCCCTCTTCCCAACAATTGAATTGCTGTTTGGATTTGCTTAAACAGTTTGACCGCTCCTCTTTTCGACTGCCTCGAAGCAGTGTGTTCCACACGGGAGTGGTGTAACCAAAACAACCGCCCAGAGAATAAGACTTTCTTTCTTTCAACTCTCAGATCCTAATAGAAAGAAGAGGAACAATGGCAGCCCCGAAACCTAATTCATTCACGAGAGCATAATTTGAAGCCAGCAAAGTCTTTTTTTTCCAGAGAGGACGGATAGGCTGTCCCACCATTATTTTCTGCAGCAGAAAACAAGGTCTACTGCCAAGGAAAATTGACCATAATTTCCTTAATCTTGAAAAGTATTTGATTTCTAAAAGATCGGTTTGGTGCATAAATCAATTAACTCATTCTCCTCTATCTACTGTTCCTACTGTTAATGACACAATTATCTCATCAATTCTCCTGCCTTTTTCAAATCTGCTTGATGGTGTTCATTAATCTACTTTGACAGCTATCATTTTGAGTGTGAAAGGGCAGTAGGTGTCCTGGTTTTGAAAACAGAAATAGCAAAGATAATTAATTCCCTGTACAAATGAACAATTCAGTGCAAGTTTGTTCAAAGCTCAATATCCTCTGTCATAAAGGAAAAAAAAAAACCCAAACCCACTTGAAGACACACACATAATATCCATACCCACAGGAAGTGCATCTGGCTATTAAAAATACAGCAAGAAGAAAATAAGTTTTGATGCCAGAACTGGATGCTGGTTGGAAAGTTAGAGATTCTTGAAAAAAAGATTTAGTTCTTATTCTATGTTAACTGGAACATTAGCATTCTCAGCCTGTTAGTAAGGTTCAGAAGCAACATAGATAGCGAAGTATTTATGCCTGCAGAGAAGATGAAGAACTTTACTCCATGTCCAATAATAAGAGAGGTTTTCATTAAGGATCCATTTAGATCTGGTACAAGACAAGAGGAAGACTGTGGCAGGAGGAAGGTCAGGAGAACCATGCCCAGACCCAGGCAAGCACCAAGGTGCCCAGACGAGTGACAGACATTGTTCTGTGGGTCAAATGAGGAAGGCTAGACACAGGCACTGACAGAGGCCATTAATCTGAAGCTAAATCCCAGAAATGTTGGACGTCTGGTTTGGAAAGATGGGGCAGCTGGTAGCTGGAAGAATGGAAGGGAGAAGAGGTAGGCAGAGAGAAAGAAGGACATTCAATATGGCAGAATGAACTAGAAATGGACAGTAAGTGTGGTCAGTATGTAGGTAACTGAAAAGGACTCAGGTTGCAACTCAAGATAGCCAGGACTCCCCTCAAGAAGCAGCATAGCTTAGTGTGGAGTTCAGAGTACATCTGTCACACATGAGGCAAATCAGAGTGTGCATCTCCAAGTTAGTCATTCACCTTCTGTGTACATTTGGGACAAATGACTAAGCCTTATACGTCTGTTAAATGAACAATAGCAATTCACATTTCAGAGGTTGTTTGAGGACGAAATGAAATAATGGTTATAAAGAATTTAGCATGAACCCTTGTACATGGTAATCATTTTTTTCTAGTGCTAGCTGTATTTCCTGCCATTTTTCTTATCAACCTTTAGGAATTTACATTTAATTGTCTGTAAATGAAATTTAGGGAGCAATGCTGGAGCTTGGTTTTCAGGGACTTGGCGGAATCCATTTTTACTGGATGGAAAAGAGGATTGAAGAAATTAAAGTGGGGGCAGAGTTACAATAAATGCCTTGGTGCACATCCACTAAGTAGCTGCTGGGCTAACGGCCATGTATAAGGTCAGGAAGGGACCATCAAAGCACGTTCCCAACTTTGGGTGGAGTGGTCAGTCCTCTTCAACCTCACCAGAGGTCACTGACAAAGTTTTCAGTGTTTTGCCGCATCTCCATTTATTTTTTCAATAAGCCCTGCAATCTGACAATTTTGTTAAGAGATTTTTCTTAGCATGATGATTTTTAGGAACACAAATGTCTTATTATAGCAAAACTAACTGTACAAAAATTTCTAGAAAAAATTCATATTAATTTTTACCAATTTTTCCACTTTGTTGATATTTATTTTAAAAAGTAAAAAAGAAACAAAGAAGAGTAGAACAGAAAGGAACCAAATAGGACAGTTGGTTCCTGATTTAAGAGGAAGAAATGTCCGAAAAAGCCAAGGTCGGGCCTTGGACTCCACTTCTACTTCAAGTAAAGCAGCTTCTTTACAAATAGCTTACTTTATACATTGGATGATGCAAACATATTTTTTCGAAAATCTTTCCATTCAAGTTCTTCATCTTACTAAGGAAAATCAGAGCTGTGAAAAGCGAAGTGAGATTTGCTCAGATCATGTACCAGGACCCTTTGTCTTCATCGACCTGAGAGGCCCTGGTTTCCAGCCAGAGCAGGGAAGGGACTGGGGTTTGGGGGCTGAGGCTGGGCTGTGCTGGAGCAATTAAGAGTGAGTGGAGTGGATTTGGGACTCTGCAATTACTCAGGCAAAACTTTACTCATTTTGTGTTTCCGTTTTCTCACATTAAATGAGAATAGAAATATCTTCCTCAGAATAGGTACCCTCAACATAATAATTGAATTAAAGAACTATTATGAAAATTGAAAGAAATGTCATAAATTGATACATAGGGCCTGGCACATATTTGTAGTGTGTGCTTGCTGTGTGAGCACGTGTGCGCATGTTGTTTTTACTCTCCCCACACATAACAATGTAGCACTTTGGCAGGGCCTCATGCATGCACTGTGCTTGCTGCTGGAATTAGGGAGTTCAGGTATCCAGGTGGGAAGAAGACATGTGAGTCTTCAGCTCAGATGCAATTCATTCCATTTCTGTCATACTGTACAAGTTTTTATGTCCGTTTACTCCCACCCATATGCAGAGGGGATCAGGGTCAATGGCATTTTAATTATTTCCCCAACAGCCAGCTTATTAGGATCCACCCATGCTGTACAAGGGAATTTCTAGCCAACAATTAATGTAGGTGGCAAAGCACAAGACCAAATAAATCCAAGCAATGAAGGGGAAAGGCTCCATAAACACTTAGTGGTCATAATCATTGAACTTTCACTGCTATCATTCTGTTACATTCAAAATGATTTCCCATGTTAGCCAGACAACGTATTTTACACATCAGCAGTGAAAGCGAGATCAGTAGCGTATGCGTTTTGAGAGACCACTAATCTAGAGCACTGTAACCATGCACAGAAAAGTCTGAAAGTACTTCCCCTGTGAGAATCGGGGGTCTCTCTCATTTATTTCCTGCTCAGGCGAGAGGATGACAGCAACCAGAGAGCTGCGAGCCCGCTCCTTCCTTCAAAGCAGTCTCCATGCCGGGTCACTGTCTGCTGTAGAAAATGCGAATCTCTGCTTCAGTCTGATTAGTTCTTCTCAGAAAGTCAAGGAGAGGGATGAAAGGGGTAAGCCATAGGATAATTGCTTTTATTTCAACTCATCGCAGAGAGGAAACGCACAGCAGATAATATAATGCATATGCATTAGAAAAGGATCGTTCACTTCTGATAAAGTGTGTATGGGAGGAAATAAAGCAGGAGCAAACTCCCCGCTGTCTGCAGTCTGTCTAGAGTATGAGAGAATTCCAACGGAAGTGGTGCGAATTCATCTTTGATGCAGGAATTCATCTTTAAAATATCTGAAATATCATGGCTTTCATAGGACAAAACAGGACCATGGAGACCACCTTTCCTTTATTCTCCCCATAAATCAGCATTTTCTAGCTACTGTACAGCAGGCAGGCTGAGAATTGAATTCAGCACTAAAGGCCAAGTGTTTAAGCTGCCCAGCATGTATTTCACTGTGATTTCGCAGTGGAATTTCACTGTATTTCACTGTGATCTAGCACAATGGAAGCTACTTTTCCCTGATTCAAGTGCTAAAAAAAAAAAAAAAAAAAAAATGTAGAAGAGGGTTCCAAAGTCTAAGAGCCTGTAAGTATAATTCAGGGTAGACACTGAAGTCATAAACATTTTAAAGATTTGGTGACTGAACAAGGAACCGGCCTAGACTCACTTTAATGCAACTTCAGAAGGTCCAAATAGATATGCTCTCTTGTTAGACAGGCACAGCAGCAGAGACTTTTGCCAGTAACATCAAAATCTTATAGACTTAGGTTCTAGGTCAGGCGCGGTGGCTCACGCCTGTAATCCTAGCACTCTGGGAGGCCGAGGCGGGAGGATCACTCAACGTCAGGAGTTGGAGACCAGCCTGAGCAAGACCCCATCTCTACTAAAAATAGAAAGGAATTAGCTGGACAATTAAAAATATATGAAAAAAATTGGCCGGACATGGTGGCGCAAGCCTGTAGTCCCAGCTACTCAGGAGGCTGAGGCAGGAGGATTGCTTGAACCCAGGAGTTTGAGGTTGCTGTAAGTGAGGCTGACACCATGGCACTCTAGCCTAGGACAAGAGAGTGAGACTCTGTCTCCAAAAAAAAATCTTATATACTTAGGTTCTATATTTACCAAACCCCTACCAAAAAGGTAAAAATAAAATTGCTATCTTTAAAAATATTTAATATATTTTGTGATTTCTTTTTTAAACAAGACTCTGCATAACTGAAGAAGTAACCTGGGGACTGAAAGATTCCGTATCTGTCCATTGTACAAAGTTCTTAATCAAAACCACAGCTTGCTGTTATCTGTGTTTAAAAATGAATGTAAGGAAGTAGAAATTATGTAGTGTCCCATTCCTTTCCAAATCTTTACCAGCTATCAGAAACATTTGCTCTGCAGTTCATTGTTTGTTTGTTTGTTTGTTTGTTTTTCTCACCCAGGTATTTGAAGATGCTTTGAACAGAAGCAGCCAATTTTTTTCCTCAGAGGAGTAGATTAGAGAAATGGTATTGAAGAGAACACTTCTGAAAGCAGCCAACTATCAACTGAGTTAGGCATTTGAAATAATATTAGAAGTGTTTTCTGGTGGTGCTTACAGTTTCTGACTTGAACAACATACAGCGCTGGTAGTGAACATTCAATAATAACCGTAACAATTTCAAAAGAGAGATAGGAAACAGTAGCACAAACATCTGTTGAATTCTTTTCAGTCATCAAAAATCTACAAAGTTCAGGATCATAGATTTTTTTTCACCTCCTTTAAAACATAGCAAGGCACTAAATTGGAACTATTACCTAGGAGGGTATTGAAATGCCCAAATAATTTTGATTTTCATTTAAAATTATTTATTTATAATCCACCACCATTTTAAAATGATTTTTCTTCTCTTTTCTATTATAAAGGTACAAAAGCAAAAAGCTGAGAAATCTGAGTCCCGTCCTGGCTTTGTCTTTAATTAGCTGTGTGACTGTGAGATAGTTGATCATGAAAGAGATGGATTAGGTAATTTCTAAAGTCCCTTCTAGTTCTGAATCTTTAAAAAAATATTTGCAGAGTTTCCATCAAAATTGTTGATGCATCAGTGATGATTATCTATGCAGACAGTTAATGCTATATTTGAGTACTGCATATGCCCTGGTCTGTGAAAAAGGGAAGCAAGGAAACTATTAAACTTTTACAATGTATTTGTGTTTTCACAGATATTCTATAATTTAATCCTAACAAGCCTGTACAAAATTTATGCCTGTAGAAGTTGGAATCAGACACATAAGAAACATTTCCAAGCTCAGCTAGTCAGTAAGTCACAAAGTTAGGAATTAAATTTAAGCTTGAGTAGCTCCAAAGGATGCATGCTTTCTTCAACATCTGCACCTCCCAAGAGAAATATCATCTTCCACATTTCACTTTATGACAAAGGAGAATGTCAACAACAGCGTTTCTCTTAGACTCAAAGCACCTTGAAGGCAATTCTTTGTATCAACAGGGCCAATGATGGTATATCACACACTGAATATTTTCAATAAATGCTAGTAGTAGAATAAATGAATTAGTTGCCTTATAAGTACATGATAAATGAGTGACTTAAAAATTTATCTAAAGGAAAATGAATGCTTCAAAGACATATTTGATGTTCATCCCTGAAAAAAATAACACTATTTGATTCTTTGATTGTTATTGTTGATAAACATTTTTAAAAATTTGTTTCTTAGTATAAAAAATAATTTTGTAACTTTTTAAAATTCCAAGATTTGTACATTCCTATATTTAAATGACACAATTTTAGTAAATAGGTTATGAACATTCAAGTTTGACACCAGCAGTCACAGCTATAATTAAAATAAAACAAAATATATATATAGTCTTTCTAATTTCAAATGATTTATAACTATACTATATAATGTGCTAGTATAGAGAAAACAGTACATTATTAGGAAATCTTCAAAACGACTTATCACTTAATCCAAATTTGTGTCTCTACATGAACTATATTGAACAAATACGAATCAATAATTTCTTGAACATAAAAAAGTCCAATTTTTCTGTATTAATATCTCTTTTTTCTATCTTGAATGAAATAGTTCTTTATTTTAAGTTGATTTACTAGAGAAATTACCAATCTCAGTTTTATAATACTTAAGGTTATCAGTATTTGTATAAAGGAGAGTTATAAAGTCATGTAAACAAAATTAATTTTAATCTATTTTTGTGAAAAACATTTCCAAGTGTCAATTTTTGATTAATTTTAATACTGTGTTACAAAACCAAACAATCTTTAAAAAAGAGTTGTTGCTGCTCAACAAATTTGGCCACCTAGC
The DNA here is from genome assembly GCA_008086735.1 of Cheirogaleus medius. NCBI lineage: Eukaryota > Metazoa > Chordata > Mammalia > Primates > Cheirogaleidae > Cheirogaleus > Cheirogaleus medius. The sequence continues at coordinate 19,257,171 of VBSM01000605.1, read as the reverse complement.
ACAGTTATTTATGTTCTAAATTCATTTTATAAAATACACTGCTCATTTCTACTGCCTTTTATTTACCTAACTCAGAGTTCAGATTATCCTCATGGCATTGTTCCTGTCCAAGTGAAAACTATTAATACATTGTAGTTTTGCCCCAAATTTCTGATGAATAAAAATAAGAAACTAAAAAGATACCTGAAAAAATATGTTAAAGACATATTTAAGACACAGAAACAAGGCCAGCCAGGCACATGCCAGCCAGGAGATAATTTTAAAGACACAGCCACACAAGGACAAATGAAGCAGGACAGGAGATGATAGATACAAAGTTTTGACAACTGGAAAGCAGAACAAATAGTAATAGATCAGCAAACCCAAATAATTTGAAACCCAAGCAAGCAGTTAAAAAAAAAAGTCAGTGTAGACCCCTCCCCCTCCCCCAAACACTCTGACATTAGTACCACCCTGTACCTCCGGAAGTGGATCCGAACATGAGGAGAAAATGAGGAAAACATGGTTGAAAATTAATTAAACTATTCAAATCAAACTACTGAAAAGTAGTTAAAACATTCAGTTCCCAAACCCCCACTTATCCCAGATCCTAGCAGAAGACAGGAAATAATTTAATAATTTTTAGTAAACTGAATCCACCATATATACAAAAGATAACACAGAGACTAGACTTCCATATCTTACATCTAAATCAAAGAAAAATATTAGTCCAAAGCTTAAAATGATATTTAAACTTTGGTATGAAATAATCATAATATTTGATGTATAAAATTTATTTCCACTGGATTATAATGTCCATATCTGAGTAGTTGACCAAATAATTTGTATTTGCTCTTTAAAATTAAAAGATTTGATTACTTCTCTAATATATCATCAAATAACATATACATCTCCTCATCGTTTTTCACAATTTAAAAGATTACGAATCAAAACAGAATTTGGGATGAGTGTTCGTTTGCGGTTATTCCTCAGAAAGCAGTAGAAGACATTAAAAAGTTTGAATTCCCAAATTCAGTGTGAACTATTAATATAATGTTTGCCTTTGTGAATGTTTTAATATGTTCTTTCTTTTTTTTTACTTGTCCTTTATAAATGTATATTGAAGATCCTTTATAAAGGAATTAGCCTCTTCAAGCATTATTCACCTTTCAATTCACTTCATTTTTATAAATACCTTATTATACTCAAACATGCTCACACAGAGACACACACGCCACATGCATACACAAAGTATAAATTTACCTTCAGGAGTAACTTTCATAGGTTTTAACCATTGTTTTTGAAGCTTAAATAGTTACCTGAAGCCTTGAAGCTGTTTCAAAACAGAGTATAAAGATTTCAAGAAAAATCTCTACTGAATATTCTATACATAAAATGTGTTTCTGTGTTAATCACTTAATGAATAATCTATGATATGTTCTCAAGTGAAAAACTTATCATTTCAGGAATTTTACTGCCCCCTAGTCAAAATAATGCAAGCTTTTCCTTTCCGAGCTCAAGATGTGGTGGCCCCATATTTTCAATGTTTGCAAAAATATAACTGGTAATTGACCTATGAATATTCTGAGTAGATGAGATCTAAGTAGACTATCAAGTAGGTAAAATATGCATCATTAGTGATTTAAGCACCTCTAAATTTCATGTTCTCCACCCTTTAGAGTATCTCAATATAGATTGTCCACTATATTTTAAATACAACTCCTCTGAACAAATAATTATTTACCATTATTTCCCTTGAAATATTGAAATCACTTTTGAATTGAACGCAATACCAAATGTTGGCAAGGAAGGGAAGCAACTGAAACTCTCATACATTGCTTGTTCCCTAGACAAAATAAAACTGGCAATCCAGTATTAGCCACTAATACTTAAGTAAAAATTAGTTCATAAGATTAGCATCCACAAAAATCTTCAGTGCACAGAACAAACTACAGGATGAAGAAAACAGAGAAAACACAACATGATGACACAAATCTTTGCAATTTGACCTCTTTCTCAAATAGCCTATGGATCTATCTCTCGATAATGAAGGCTTTGTTCAGGATTAATCCCCAGGCTCCTTTCAAAGCCTTCCCTCTCCTAACCACCCTTTCACTCCTTAACTGAAGCTTAAAAATTCTGCAGCATTTGGAATTGTCAGCCAACTCTTGTTTTTAAAATTTACATCTGTTCTTATTACAGCCATTATTTCTAATTTTCTTTGCTAGTCTCTGACCATTTCTTTTGTCCTTTTTCTTATTTGTTCCTAATCCTTTTGTTCTAAATAGTAGGCATTGCTCAGGTTTTTGTCCACAGCTTGCCTTCTTCCTTTTTTTTTTTTATGTTAGAGAAATATATTTATTAACATAGAATATAGTTGTGATACATTAAATGAAAAAATGTTGAGAAATGGTATACTCTGTATGATCTCATTTAAAAAAAGGAATCACTATATATTTGCATATGCATACAAGGCCTTCTTTCTTTAAATCCATCTTGCATAGCCTAACTAACCATTTCAACACTGTAACTGTCATGTAATACGAATGACTGCAAAATTTATAGTTCCTAAGATAACTACTCTTTCTCATTCTATTATGATATTTCCAACCACCTGTAGAACACTTATATCTATGTTGAAGAACCACAGGCATTTCAAATTCTTCATGTAAGAAAGTTAATAATTCCTCCTTTTTAGACTTGTCTCTGATTCTGAATTTCTATTTTTTCTTCAATTATACCCCAATCCTTCTCAACATCCACACTCAGAATCATATCATTTTCTTTCTTTCCTTTCCCGCAATCTGTCACTAAATCCACAGACATTTGCTTGACATTGTTGCTATATTTACCCTTTCTCTTCCCGTTTCTAGGACTACCTTCCTCTTTCAAGTCCTCACCTGAGCTGCCATATTAATTATTAATTTTTGGTGGATATTTCTACATCCAGTTTCTCTCCTATTTAATCAAAGCAGTACATGGTCACAAGATAAAGTCTCTACTTGTTATACTTACCAAAAAAAAAAAAAAATTAAAATGACATCCTATTTTTAACTAATGAAGTGCAAACTTCCTTATACGACATTTGGGGATATTCAGTATTAGGTTCCAATCTAAGTTTTAGCCTTGTCTCACTCTACCTGTTTACTTTCATTACAACCAACTGAGATTACTCAAATCTCTGAGCATATTATTTCCCAATTCCTTCTGCTAATTCACGTATGGGCTCTCCCATTTCCTCTTCTTGAAATTCTACCTCTATTGGAGAATTCAGTTTAAATGTGACTTTCTTCATGAAGTTTCCTTTATTCTCCAACCAAAAAGAACCTCTTCCAGAATAAACAACACCTTTTTAATAAATTTCCACAGCAACACCTTTTGTACTAGAGTATTTGTGTGTTTTGTCTTCACTACTAATTTACAAGCTTTTGAAGGTGGATACCAGGTCTTTTTTTTTTT